>CM046662.1:60404081-61004081 GCA_025594165.1 Tamias sibiricus
CACCTGTAATTGTGAGCAATCCTTTTACTCTTTCATTATGATAAGTCATGATTTTATCAGTGTTGTGTCTATAATGATTACTTATTTGATCCATCAAAGTATGAGTCCCAACTAACATGAACTATTTAATGATGTAATTTACTCACATAAGTTAAAAGTCATGAAGCTGATACTACAGCTGTGGTACCACAGTATGGATCTTGTTTCTGGGGATGAGGTATGAGATTGTTTTGGGTTTTCTTTTAAGTTGGGAGTGTTGAGAGGTGAGAACATCATTCGTCAGATCTGTGCCCCTCCTTGTCCTCACACTGACCATCTGCTGCTCTGGTTGGTCCAGACACACTGCCTGAATCTCCCATCTTACCATACAGGGCTTCCTCTGTGAGTGGCTGCTCATAAAATTCTTTGGAAACAGTTTCATTGTCTGCAGATTTTCAAGATCACTAGCATCATGGAAAGTTTGTATTAGTAGTTTCATTGTGTGCAGATTTTCAGGATCACTAGCATCATGGAAAGTTTGTATTAGTGGAGAAGAGAAGAGTTGTCCAAAGACACTTCTTGAATTCCAAAAAATTATTAGGCATTCAGTGTCTTAGACTACCAAGCAATGACTATTGCATGTGTGCCAACTATGGCATGTGTGCCCACTTTGTCCTTGAGAGAAGGATAAGGCTCTGGGATGGAGGGAAAATATCTTGTAAAATGCCTAGGAGTTTTTTGTTGTTTTTTTGCCTTGTTTAACTATAGATTTGGTTGGGTTTTTAGGGTAACATAGTTGTGTGAAATTTGAAATTTCCAGTGTGAAAGTGGGTCTTTTTAAAAATCCTTGTCATTTACTGTCCCTAGGGCCAGAAAAGACAATTGAGAATTTCCAGATGTTTATTTAAAAAAACTATTGAGGACTTCATTTTCAAAAGTTGTCTTCTTTGTCTATTAAGTTTTCTGTCCCTTAGATGACTCCAGATTGAGAAAAACAATCAAAGTTTAAATAATGGTGAATGTTGCTAATAATGAATTTACCAGAATTCTCACGTGGGCATTTAAAAATATGCTTGTCTGCATTTAACTTAATAAGTGCAGTTTTTAATGTAGGAAAAAGGGATTTGTGTGCCAGTATACATTGACTTCATTCCATTGTTTTCAGATTTAAATTCATTGCACTGTTTTCATTTATTTTGGTAAACACCACACTCTTACACCTCATGTAAAATTAGGAGAACTAGAAATTTTGTAAGAATTTGAGTAGCAAAAATACACTTTTAAAAGTTGTGCTTTAAGAACTAAAGGAAACAAATGTGTAGTCAAGTTTTACTTTTTTCTTATAGTATAAAACTTTTCTATAGAAGTGGTATGGTAGTTTTTTTTTTTTTTTTTTTTTCCTAACATCTGTGACAAATTTTTCATTTGGCCAGTAAGAAACATACTGAACCATGTTTCAAACTGTATATGTTATTCTGGAGTCCTTGCTGATAACTGTTAATGGTAGAATAGATTTGCATGGCCCCTATTTTCCTCTCCTTTCCCTTCTCCTCCTTAGTCCCCTTTCTGCCCTTCTGTGAATTCTGTCCCAGTTTCACATATATTCGTGTTCTTTACAAAGTCTGGATATGATTACATGGGTTTTCTTTTTTTCATGTGTTCATCATGTCCACCAGAAATTGATGCTCTCCAGGACCCTGAGGATCACCTGAGGGCCACTCCTTTGGCCTTTGAGGCTGTCCCTCAATCTTCTGCTCAACCTGTGGATGATGTCCTCAATGACCGTCCTATGGCCTATAAGAAAGAACCTCCCTGAGTTGGCTAGACCAACTCATTCCACTGTCCTGCCCACAAGCCAGAAACTCACAGCCAATGAATAGAAGTGTCTTTTGGGGGTGGAAGACCTGGAGAATAAACCTCTAGCCCTCCTCTCAACAGTGGTTTTATTCCAGGGGCCATTTGTGACCATTGTCATCTAACAATAGTGCTTCTGTCCTCAAGTAGGTCTTTAAGGAAGGGGAATCTGGGAAGGAGTTGACACAAATGAGAACTGGTTTCCCAAGTTTGAGCAGAGATGAACATGGCTTCCCCAGGCATAATTCACAAAGGCCACCATGGGAAGGAAAGAAAGCCTGGTCCAGATGTAGTCATTGGGAGGCCAGTGATGACCATTCTGAAAGCTTTACAAAGAGCAGGTCACCTACTCTGGCATTCCTGAGATGGCGAGCTAGGAACTCTCTGGTGGTGAGGGGGCCAGAGCCAACTGAACCACCACAGCAAGGTAGCAAGCCCAGTAAGAACATGTTCCAGGTCCTGTACAACACAGATTCCTTGAGGGCTTTCAATCCAGGAGCCTTTGTCTGGGTGCCCAACTTTGTACAAGTATCAGGTCTATTACTGACCTATGGAATGGCTTGTTTTACAGTACTAAAGTCCAAGAGAAATTTATTGGGACCATGTGCATCAGCCCTACTAAAATTCAGAGAAGGCTCCTATGCTAGGCAGCATAAAGTTTTTCTCTGACCATGTCACACACTGCTGCTGAGTTGGAATCAATACAGCAAAAACTGAAAATACCGTGCCACAGTTCCCTTTGTGTGGACGTACCATCTTTGTGAAAGCAGAACCCTCAGGAAGGGCTGCTGTGTGTGTCACCTTCAATAACATATAAACAGTGTATTCTGAGGCACACCCTGTAGAGCCTGAAACATAAATAGGTCAGTTTGGGTGGGGCAGGTAGAAAATACCATGTTTAGTAATAAAGGAAACATTCTCTTTCCTTCCTTCCCACTAGCTGGGTTAATTTTTCCCTTTTTAACTGACTTTCCTCTTTTCCCTCTCAGTCCCCAACCTTTCCCAACTCTTGACCTTATTTTCCTGTACATGCTGAGTGCCTATACTTGAACCATCACATCATGAAAAATGATGCAATCCTTTTGCCCTGAAATTATGTCTTGAATCAGGCACAATGGGAGAGGGGTTCCCTTTCCCATAGTACCTACTCATCAGGGAGAAGAAGTGAGTTCAAATTTTATTTCAAGATCACTGAACCCCATAGACTGAGCAGCTCCTTAACTAGTGCTTACATACTTTGTTCTTTGGTCTTGCCACATCCATTTGATGGTCTACCTCAGTATAGCTCCTGAACATCTGCCACCTTGAAGGTCACCCAGCTCTGTGTCCAATGGACAGAAGCCACTTTTTCTAACACTCATATCCACAGCTTTTGAAAAAACTATCTTATTCCCAGGTTACTTTCAGAGGAGTGTTATCTTTTGCTGGATGGGAAAAGGTGACTTGATATGGATCAACTTTTGTGCCCCAGCTCTTTTCCACTGGCTGGGGGGGAGAACTGAGTGCAGCTTAAAAGATACATGGAAAATTATTTTCTAGCCTAATAAAAATATGTTCAACTCTTGGGTTAGCTAAGACCCTAATCCTTCTGTCAGCCTGTTATCCTCTGCCCACTAAAACATAGCCAAGGGTTCTTTGTCTCCTCCTAATCCAGAGCTGGTCATATAGACAGAGGAAAGGAGAGTTGTAGCTGACCGTACATTTTCTTTAAGGAAAAGCTGCAAATTCAGCAGCAGTGCTCATTCTTCCAGCTACCATCACGAATGTAAGGGGATCTTGGGAATAGATGGAAGTTATTGTCCACCAAAATTCGTGGTCATGGAGAATTTCCCTTACTTTTCTGTACTAAAGACCCCAAGATGTGACGTTTGTCTCAGTAGGAAATTTTGGCCCTATGATGCCTGTGTAACTCCAGCTATTCAAACCTAGGGTGGCGTACACTTCAAAATTATGATGAAACAGGGGAAAGACTAAGAATCCAATTCCAGGGGTATATTCTTTTATGGGTTTCCTCGTTTTTTAAACTTATGTGGGTTTTTTTGTTTGTTTTTATAACAACAGTATTATAATGACAAATTTAAATAGGATATTCTCAGACAGAAAATGGAGCAAACTTTCTATCCTTAATCCTCATTCACAAGAAGTCAAAGCTCTATAAACAATTAAACTTACCTTTATTTCCTCTAAGCCCCAATGCTTGGGGTACTTTAAACTCCCCCCAAATACAACAAAGACATCATTCTCCTTTTAGTGGAAAAAATATATTTGAGAAGAACAAAACTGTTTATTATTTGAAACCAAGTCCATCTTCTTCAGAAGAATGTTAATGTGGGAATTTTGAGAATACTTTTACTGGGACTGGGGGATGAAGGAAGACTTTACCCAGAAGAAAATGAAATTGGGTTGCTTTAATCATAGTTGCTCATTCTGGAACCTCTATTTCTCATAGGTTTAATTATTCTGTTACTTGCTTAGTATTGTTTAGAGTGTTCAGCAGCTTAAGAGTATACTTGAAGGTGTTAATATGTAATCCACAGCCCTTTCATTTCCTTGAGAATGCAGCAAGCCTGGTAATCACGGGAAAATATATTGTTGAAATTTGTCTTTGTCTTCAGCTACTCCTCAGGTGGACTTCCTTTCATTGCATTTATTTCATACCTAAACTGGTTTTCTCTTTGAAGATCTGGCCAATGACTGGGCTTGTTCTTCCGAGTTTCAATGTCCCCTTTGTCCAGTGAGGCAATTCTGATTTGTAATGGATCTGAGCTCTGCACAGCATCAGTCTTGGTTTTGTGCTATGATCTTTTTGTCCCTTCACTCTTTATAATGGATGAAGGCACTGCAAGTAACACTTCTATTTCTTAAGTGCTCTTTGGCAGGTACTATAGTAGGAACTAGAGTGACTTATTTCCAGGGGTCTCTTCTGACAGGCTCCCCTGAGAAGAAGAATCTTTTCTTTTAGGTAGAAGATCTCCAATCTTGCATTCCCTATTTGACATGCTTTCGCTCAGGTCTCCTGAGGTTTTATGGTCCTTCCTCTCTTAAATTGGAGATAGATTCTTATCCTGTTTACTCTCCTCTTTATTCTGAGACCATGAAGTATGAGAAAAAAATTAGGACCGTGACTTTATGGCCATCTTTCCTTCTTAACACAAACAAAAGGATTAAGAAAGTGAGCTATGCAGGCCAGGTACTAAATTTTTCTTCTGATATCCTCCCTTGAGGGTTTCCATCAAGGAGATATGAGGCCCCAGCCATGAGTCTGCCTTTGCAATATGCATACCCAAAGAGGAAAAGTACTGGGAAAATGTAGGACCAACTAAGGAGTTAAAGTCCAAAGAGAAAAGAGGACTAGTGGGGGAATAAGATCCAGTAATTGAGTAATCTTTGGGGGTATAGGAGGAAAATGAGGAGGTAGTGTGACAGAGGGCACACAAACAATGTTGAATGAAGCACTGATGGCAGAAAGGCACCCAGTATGGACAGTGAAAACAAGAAAAGTAAGATGGTTCATTCTAGTAAGTATCTGGAGACCAGAGCGAGTCACAACTCAGTGAATTCCAAAGATGAGAGTGAGAACAGCATTTTCCCCAGATCCTCCTACAGAATGTCTGCTTCCATGGTTTTGCTCAAGATTCTTGGAGAATGGATCTTATTCTAACTGCTCTGGAAAGTTACCCTCAAGAGAGGTTGTGTAGGTGCCCATAAAAAGACAAGGTAAAAAGGGCATCCAGGAGAGAGTGGGGATGGTTTTGCCTTGAGGCCTGACAATGTACATTTCTACACCTTCCTGACTTCATGATACTCCAATTATCCCCCAACTCCAGGCTTGCTTTTATAATTCACTCCCCCATGTCTCCTTTTCATGTCATCCCCTAGGCTGCTATGAGATCCTGGAATTCTAAGGAGCAAGACTGAAGTGTGATATGAGGGGAAATTGAAGAGATTAAATCATCATTTCTGAAGAGAAAGTTGGTCTAGAGCCATTTTGATGCTTTTCAGGAAAGCTCTTATTAGGGAAATAACCTATGGGTTGAAGAAAGTAACAAGAGATCTTTCGGGAGTCTCTGTAGAATGTTCAACTAGGAAAAGACCATTTCAAAATTTGTCCCTAGGAATTTCCCAGGAATTAGCACTTACTATCAGAAAGTTAATGACAAATAGTAAGGCTAACATATGTATAAGGCTGTGTCATTAGAAAAGGATTCCATGCACAGGAGATTATCACAACAGAGGGTAGTGAGCCAGATGCTCTTTCAAAGGATGAGTCTGAAAATTAGGGAAGTTAACAACTTGTACAAAGTCAAGACCCACAATTTCCTATGCTTCTACTAAATCTCACTTCCACCTCACTGGCAAGAGCCATTGCCCATCTCCATCAGGGTTGAATTCCCTTGGGAATTAGAAGTGTCCCAGTTTCTGGTTTACTTCCTAAAGGCCTCCCCTCAAAGGGCTGGGTTTTTTGAGGACTAACTTTAGGAACTGATGCCCTCAGCAATTGTAGATCTGAGACCTTATAAAGAGAAACATATGATTATCCCTGGGGGAGCCCTGGATTGAATAGTGAAACCTTACCTTTTAAAGCTCACTTTGTTTCTCTTCCTGCCACTGAAAGGAAAAAAAAATGAGAGGTGGGACCCATTTCTCACTCTCTCCAATCTAAGCAAGCAGCAGACATTTAGTATTAATTAATAATGTGACATTCTATGTTGATTTGGGTTATTTTTCTTCCATAATTCACTTTTAAAGTTGATATATTTCCTACTGATTCTTTGTAAACTCAAAGAATGGTTTACTGTTTTCAGTCCTCAACTGCTATTCAAATAGTAGTCCTCCACTGTAAAGGGACATAGAATCCCACATCATCAGGAATATGTATGTTCCACTCTGTATAATTCTATACCAGGAGTAGACTCATCAGTGGCTTTCATAGGTGCAGCATCGCTCTCCAGGTTAAACCTAATAAGGAGAGGCTTGTCCCAGAGACATCTATGATAGTAAGGCAGCTGCCTTACCTGAGCATTGAAGGCCAACTCTCCTTATGTTTTCTGAGTTCTCTTTATGAACCAACTCATGGCCCATGAATCACAATATTTGAGATTTTACTCTGGATCTTCTTACCACAACTAAGCAGATGATCTGTGAACTTTGAATAAAAACCCTTGTCCCCACCCTATCTTTTGCCCCACAACTCATTCTCCTAGACAAAGGATGTCCTGGTCTCTCCTGAGGAATTCTTCCTGCTATCTCTCTATTCTAATAATAATTTAGAATAGAGGGAGTAAAAAAAAAACTGAACTGAAGGTTCCTTTACCTGATTAATGTTTCTCTTGTTTTCAGCTACTGAGAAATATGTACACCAATGAATGCAGTAACAAGACAGAAAGATGACTCCAATTCCACACAAAAGGTAAAAGATGGAACCAAAGTCCTAGGGTTCACTGAAATGCAAAAATAATCAGCCAAAGGTCTCCATTATCTGAAGCTTACTGCTGCCTCAGGCAGATGAGCACAGAGAATACCCACTCCAATCTGAGTTTCAGACCCACACCACATCACTAAGAAACAGAGACTTCTTGAATATGGGGAGGAGGGGACAAAAAGAGGAAGATAAACCTAATGATCTGACCCTCATCATCCACCCCAGCAGATCCTACCACCCTTATGCCCCCTAGATCCCTCTTTAATTCTTCCATTTTCTACTTACAACATTTTAGCACATCATATGTATATGCACATATACATATACATGCAAATTTATCTTTATTTCCTCCTTGGAGATATAAGTTTTGACCCTGCCATGCCCAGAGCCTTTTAGAGATCTAAAGACATTCCAGGAATTTTTAGTAATTCCTAGGCACTATGTTTTAAAAGTGTTCTTAAGAATTATTATTTGAAAATAGAAATTATAGAATTGAAAATATGTTTAGGGTATATCATGATGAATTTTCACACAATAATACACTCTAAAACTTGTACCATGCAAAAAAGCAGATTTTTTTCCCCAGGACATAGTATCTTCCTAGAAGAAGTGCTTCCAGTCATTCCCTTTGATCACCTCTGCTGTTGTGCTCCAAGATAACCATTTTGGAGGATTCTAACAATATTTTGAGGGATTCTAATTTTTCCAGGCATACTTCTATGCCTTTTGTATTTATTCATTCATCTAATCTTCACAATAATCCTATGAGTAAGTATTGTCCCTGAATTACATATGAGGAAACCAGGGGACATAGGATTCATGTTATTTAGCAAAGTTATGCTGCCAGTAAACAATTGGGATTCAACTCAGAAGCTCTAACTCGAGAGTCATATTCTTTAAATACCAAACTGCACTGTGTAAAATATCATGGCAGGCTGGATTCACAGTCCAAATCAATGTATTTGTAAGTGTTCAAGAGCAAACACTTATTTCACTTAGCAATTTTCATGTTTTGAATATGCCCTTTCAATTGTTATCCTGTTGCTTGTGGCTCAGTGCACTGCAGGAAGGAAGGCTTGAGCTTCTGAGAGAAGAGACCTGCCCTCTAGTCACAATTGTCAAGTGTAGAGTGGAATTTGACCACATAACAGATAGAAAATAACAGAGCATTATTTTCTTCTCCATTTCACAAAGGTTAGGAGGAGACTGAAGCCAGAAAAGGTTATATAAGTAACATGCCCTTGTTTTCAGCTGGTATGGCTCAACATTCTGCATGCAGTTCATGCTTAACTTGTACAACGTTCTAATTGGTTGGTGTTTCTATCCTGATGTTCAGATGCAACTTTGCCCTTTAGATTCCTTGAGGTAGTCTGGGTTCTTGAATGCACTCATGCAGGTTAC
This sequence comes from Tamias sibiricus, assembly GCA_025594165.1. NCBI lineage: Eukaryota > Metazoa > Chordata > Mammalia > Rodentia > Sciuridae > Tamias > Tamias sibiricus. The sequence continues at coordinate 60,412,738 of CM046662.1, forward strand.
AGGAGAATTTTCATGACCCATGCAGATGCTATGGAAGGTTAAGAAGATAATTAAAGTGACAAGCTAGGCAGAAGGCAAGCAGATGTGCCAGGGATCAAACCCAGAGCCTCAGGCATATACTCTAACACTAAGCTATACCCCCAACTTCCTTATTTTTCTTATAAGAGAGAAGGTCTTTTTGCATTGCCCAGGCTGGTGTTGACTTGTGATCCTATTGCCTCGGCCTCCCAAGTAGTTGGGACTACAAGTACCCACCACCTGCCTGGCTTTTAGAGGTGATAATTCTTAAAGCTCCTTAAAAGCAGTTCATATAACTTTCTACCACATTCCATTGGTTCAAATGAATCTTATGGTCAGGTTTGAAATGTATCGGGTACAAAGTCCCTTAGTGAGGATCCTAGTGTGGCAGACATTGATCCTAGTGTGGCAGACATTATGACGGTTCTCAATTATCCCACCTTTTGATAGTCCCCACTTACGCAGTTCCTTGAGCATGGATAGAACTGTGACCTGTTTCTGACCAATGTACTATAGCAACTTCTATAACTGTATTATATAAGACTATATCCTCTCTTACTTTTAGGTCTTGAATCTTGCTGATTCTGATGAAGCATTCAACAATGTTGAAGAACTGCACTGTGGAGAGGGTACCACATCTCTAGGAACTGAGCATGGCTTCAGCTGACAAATAGGAAAAATATTCAAGAAAATTAATTCTGTCAATAATCTCAACAGGCTAGGAAGCAGATCATTTTCCAGTTGAACATTCAAATTAGACCCTAACCCCAGGTGTCAACTTCATTATAGGCTGGGAGAACCATCCAAAGGAATTAGATGACTTACACTTTAACTTCTTATCCATAGTTTGTGGTAACTTGATATACAGCAATAATTAACTAATTCACACATATGTAAGGGTCATGGTATGAAAGTATAGAAAATATTTTTGGAGAATAATTTAATCAACACAATCCACATTTCTGGAGGTTCACAAATAATATCCCCACCCACTTCATTTAGCATATAAAATATTCTCACCCACTCTGTAGGAGAGGCAGCCAAAATTTCTATCATCTTGGCATAATGATTGGAGTCGGGGACCTCACGCTAGTTTCTACATAAGTTTTAAATGTACTCTTTCTTAATCTGGAAACCTGTGAATTAAAAAATTACAAGTTATCTTCCTGCACACCCAATAACCCAATATTCAGTGAAGGAACAAAAACAGGATAACCATAATGAACTTACCTGTTTGGAAAGAGAAAGGATGGGAGTCTGTGGTTATCTCTCACAACGATGACACTAATGAACAATTTTTGTTGTGCCCCTCATCTGTATCCTCCTCCTGAATCTGAGCTGGCTCTGTGGCTCAGTTAAACAATGGAAAGCTGTAGAAGAAATTGTGTGCTAGTTCCTTCCCCAAGTATTGAAAGGGACTGACAACTTCCAATTTTGCACTCCTAGGATGCAGCCACCATAGAAGGAATATCCTGAAGCCACAGTACTTTTAGGAAGGCTGAATCATACCCTTGGAAAGGCCACACAGAGGAGAACCAAAGTGCTCCAAATGACAGCCCTACACAAAATCCCCACCTCCAGCAAGGATTAACTGCCACCCTCTCAGACATTCCAAATCAGTTGAACCTCCAGCGAGTCATCCTGGACATTCCAAATCAGTTAAGTCTTCAAATAACTGCTTCATATCATGTATAGAATGACCCCGGAGAGGTCAGGTAACCCACAGGTTTACTATGATAAAGGGTTGTTACTGACTGAAGCCACTAAATTATGGGTGACTGATACCCACCACTGATCAAAATTAAAATCTTTACAGATGTTTGTTTGCTCATAACATAATAAAAATTAAATAATATAATATGTGTAATATTCTCTTTAGAAAATAAGTTATCTGGATCTCACAATTAGTTATCAGGAGATGCAAGGAAGAAGAACTAGGTTAACATTAAAACACCAGTGAGCAAGATAGGTAGCACAGACCCTAAGCAAATAGCCTACTGACATGTGTCTGTCTGTATGCAAAGGCACTGAGTTTGGGGAAGACTCACAGCAGGAGCAGAAGCCACAGTGGTGGCAACTGTGGCCACAAGCCTGAGGAGCAAAGAAAGCTTCTTCATAGGGCAGCTCAGGGACATGGATGGTAGGCTCATTTTCCTGTCCATTTTGGAACTTTTTCCTATGGTGTCTGCGTAATTATTAATTCTCTGGTATAAGCCCCAGTACAGGTACTATGGGGACTCACTCAGTAAATTTTATCAATAGATTATTTCAATAACAGCACACATGAACATTTCAAAAAAGCAGGTCAAGGTGCTATGATTTGGATATGATTTTAATGTGTCTCCAAAGAGTTCATGTATTGAGTTTTCATCTCCATCATGTGATATTAATCTGACTATGGTATTTAGAGATGAAGCTTTGGGAAGGTGATTAGAATTACATAAGGTCAATAGGGTGGATTCATCATGGTTGAATCCCAGTAGCTTCATAAGAAGAGGAAGATAAAAATATGGCAAAGTAGAAGAAAGCTGTATTTCTAGTGGCTCCATGGTTCAGGATTCAAGCAGCAGGATCTTGGGATTGCAGCATGGCAGAGCTACCACAGAGTAACTGAAACTCAGATCCATCAGTGTGCAGCTGTGTGGGCTGATCTGAGCCTAATAATCTTGTGGAAAGTCAGAAAATAGGAACAATTCATCCCAAGGAATACAGGCTAGAGAGGCTGGAGAAAGCCAGGCTCTCCCCAGTTCTTCAAGTCCAGAAGCAGGTTTTGACAGGGCTGGTATAATGGATCAGAAGTTTGAAAGAGGGAATGATGGCATCTTGCTCTCTGCGCAGTCTGGCATCCTCTGGGTTCCAGGGGCCCATTCCAACCAACACTAACTGGGTTCCAGCACCAGCCTGGTCCTCAACTCCATCCCCACTCCAGCACCCACCAATCCCCTGGTCTCATCAGGTCCAGCATCAACCCAGCACCCAACAGGGCCCTATGGCTTTCCAATCCCCAGTCTCCCAACCCCTCCATAGCCCCCAACCCAGCCCATCACTTGCAGCTATGCAGCTGGCCCTTGGGTCTTAGCACCTGGTCTTGATCTGCCAGATATAGAACAGCTCTTCATGACCAGCAGCACAGGTCCTTGTGCCCAGCCCTCGGGACTGCCTCAGAGAGAAGTGCCTGATCAGGAATTTGAAAGGGCTTGGTCAGGAGAGATTGAGTTTAGAGACTAAATCAGAGACCAGAAATTGTGGGGTCCACAGGCAAAGTAGAAGACTAAGAACAGGCTCCTCTACCACATAAATGGAACCCAAAGGAGATTCCTGGGGTATAGTATTCCATTGTGAACTGGCAAATTACAGGGCCCTAGAAGTGCACAGACAGAAAATCTCCAGACAATTGGCACACAGTGAAGATACTGGAAAATATTTAGCCTATGCCCTGCCTCCAGGAGTTCTACCTCCAGGACTAACACTCCCACTCTAACAACCCTCATTGTCCTGAGGGTGGTGCTACCATCAAACTCCAGACAACCCCACCTATCAGATAAGAAGGGAAGCTGAAAAACTTTTGAATGCCAGTGAAAACAGTTGTTCAATTTTCCATTGAACTCCTCTTTCTTTTTCCTTTTTTCTCTTTTTTTCTCTCTCTCTCACTTCTCTACAATTTTTGAAACCAAGTATTTTTTATGCATAAGTTTATAGAGAACTAGGATGTCTGAATTATACATTATAGTTTTGTTGTGTATTCTTTTATTTTGACTTTTTGCTTTTTCTTTTTAATTTTTGCTACATATATATATATATATATATATATATATATTTAGCAAATGTATATTTATATATATTTTTCCACTCACTTATCTGTTTCCTGGGATTCTCTCTCATTTCTCCTGCTGACAGCCAACCTCTATTAATTCTCCTTTCACTCCTCCTGTAAATTTTTACTTCTATCTTTTCTCCTCCTTCCTCAAAAACATCACATCCTATACCACTTCTGTTCTCTGTTCTCTCTTTACCCACCATTTCAAATGCTGAACCCTTCTGTAAACTACTATTTATATTATAGACAATGACTGAACTCATAATTTCTATTTAGTGTAATAAAATTGTATACATTTTAGTAGGTGCTATTTGGTTGAAGGCTGTATATTATTTGCGTTGGGTGCTTTTAATATTGGTCTCCCCCTTAAAGGTGAGGTACTGGAAACATTCAGGGACACTATAAGCCTATGGGATAGAAACTGCACAGCTCTACACATTGCTAGATGGGAAGACACACAAACAACATGGAAAAACAAGGGAACAAAGCACCCCAAACAAACCAAGATGTTCCAATAATAGAATCCATTGACAACACAGTAGAAGAAATGTCAAAGAAGGTGTTTAGTTGCGATGGATGATGTAAGAAGTAAAATCAGAGATAAATTTCAGGAGGTGAAATATCACTTCAATAAAGGAGAGATTCAGAAAAGATATAAAGAAGAAATCCTCAAAATAAAGTAATCAATAAACCAAATTAAAAATTCAGTGGAATTAAAAATTCAATGAAAAGTATCACTAACAGATTAGACCACTTGGAAGACAGAACCTCAGGCAAAGAAAACAAAATATATAATAAAATTGAAAATAAAGTTGAACACACAGAGAAGATGGTAAGACCATAAACAGAAATTCCAAGAGTTAGGCAATAACATGAAAAGACCAAATTTAAAATGTATTGGGACAGAACAGATGCCCACAATTCATAGCAGGGTAGTGAGTGCTCAAATCTGAGCTGCAAGGCAGTTTGGGCCCTGATCAGAAGATAGTGGAGCATTGGGACCACTGATGATGACCACCAATGACAACTGACACTGGAGAGGAGAATATTGGGAAATTCTTCAGTCTTAAGAAGCCTAGACGGGACACCACAGCCTGGAGGAGAACCAGAGAGAGAGGCCTACCCTGGGCCTACTACCTGGAGAGGCACCCTGTGCCTGTGCAAAGAAGCATTCCACACTGGGGTTCCTTACTCACTAAAGCATGACTGCACAGCCCAACATCAGGATAATTATAGGCCTGAGGCTGCCACCACCACGAAACTGGGATAGCGCTACTTCTATCAAGGCACAACAATAAGGACCTGGTAAGATGTTACCAAGGTCCCCATGGGCCTGGCTACACCAAAGGTTTCTCTATTAGAGGTGCTAACAGTTATCCTGTTGTTGAACTAACAGTGAGTCTTGCATGGGGATACCTATCTCTTGTTTCTCCTACTAACAGCCCACTTATGATTACCCTCTCACTAGTCAAATAAGCTAATACCTTGATTTTCTCACATCCTATATCATAAGTGTCTCAGCCAACCCCCCAGTCTCCCCTTCTACCATTAGAAACTGTAGACCATTATGCAAACCTATTGACTATGGTAGAAGATAACTGATCTCATCATTTCTGATCATAGTGACAAAACTGTAAATATAAAAATAGAAGCTGATATGGCTACATATTGGGTACATTGAGTGCTATAATATTGATCTCTCCCTTAAAAGTGAGGTACTGGTAACCTATAGGGACACTATAAGACAATAGGGCAGAAGCTGTAATACCTTGGATCTACACTGCAAGAGAGGAAGACACATAGACATCAAGAAAAAACAAGGGAGGAAAATGCCCCAATCAAACCAAGATACTACAACAATAGAATCCATAGATAGTGCAGTAGGTGAAATGTCAAAGGAGTTCTGAATATACATAACTAAAATGATTTGGGAATTAAAGAATGACCTAAGTGAGCAGATACAGGCAAAAATCGATCACACCAACAATGAGATAAGAGATCAAATACAGGCAACCATCAATCACATGAAAAAAGAGATAGGAGAACAAATACAGTTTGCAAAAGATTTCTTCGAGAAAGAGATAGAGATTCTGGGGAAAAAAAAGCAATCATTGAAATGAAAGAAACAATAAGCCATTTAAAAAAACTCAATAGATATCAACAGATTAGATCACTTGGAAGACAGGACCTCAGGAAATGAAGACAAAATATAAAATCTTGAAAATAAAGTTGACCTCACAGTGAAGATGATAAAAAAAAAAAAATCATGAACAGAATATCCAAGAATTATGGGATACCATCAAAAGACCAAAATTAAAATTTATTGGAATAGAAGAAGGTTCAGAGATTCAAACCAAAGGAATGCACACTTCAGTGAAATAATATCAGAAAATCCCCCAAGCATCAAGAATGAATGGGAGAACCAAATACAAGAAGCCTATAGGACACCAAATGTACAAAATTACAAAATATCTACTCCAAGACATATTATAATGAAAATGCCTAGCATACACAATAAGGATAGAATTTTAAAGGTCACAAGAGGTAAAAATCAATACCTATAAGGTAATCTGATAACTTGGATCTCAGCAGATTTTTTGACCAGACCCTCAAAGCCAGGAGATCCTGGAATAATGTATACCAGGCTCTAAAAGATAATAAATGCCAACCAAGAATCTTATACACAGTAAAATTAAGCTTTAGATTTGGTGATGAAATAAAAACCTTCCATGACAAACAAAAGCTAAAAGAATTCACAATAAGAAAGCCTTCACTACAGAATATTCTTGGCAAAATATTCCATGAAGAGGAAATGAAAAACAACAATGAAAATCTGCAAAGGGAAGAACTACAATAAAGGAAAAACCAACAAAAGGAGAAACCAATTCAAGTTAAATACCAAAAATAAACAAAAAATGACTGTTAATACAAATCATGTCTCAATAGTAACCTTGAATGTTAATGGCCTAAACTCACCAATCAAAAGACATAGGCTGGTAGATTGAATTTTTAAAAAGGACCCAACATTATACTGCCTTCAAGAGACTCACCTCATAGGAAAAGATGCCCACAGACTTAAGGTGAAAGGATGGGATAAAATATACCATTCACATGGTCTACATAAGCAAGCAGGGGTTTCCATTCTCATATCAAATAAAGTAGACTGCAAGCCAAATTCAATCAAAAGAGATAAAGATGGACATTTTGTGCTGCTTAAGGGAACCATACATCAAAAGACATAACCTACATTCATCAAACTCTTCTCAAGTTCAAAAGTCAAATACACCACAACACAATAATTCTGGGTGAATTTAACACACCTCTTTCACCACTGGATAGATCTTCCAAATGAAAGCTAAACAAAGAAACTAAAGAACTCAATAATACAATCAATAACTAAGACTTAACTGACATATATAGAGTATATTATCCATCAATGAGCAAATACATTTTCTTATCAATAGCACATGGATTCTTATCTAAAACAGACCATATATTATGCCATAGAGCAACTCTTAGGAAATATAAAAAAGTAGAGATACTACCCTGCATTCTATCAGATCATAATAGAATGAAATTAGAAATCAATAATAAAGTAAAGAAGAAGAAGAAGAAGAAGAAGAAGAAGAAGAAGAAGAAGAAGAAGAAGAAGAAGAAGAAGAAGAAGAAGAAGAAAGAAAGCAAGCGAGCCACTCCAACATCTGGAGACTAAATAATATGCTACTGAATGAACAATGGGTTGCAGAAGACACCAAGGAGTTGATTAAAAAATTCTTAGAGGTAAATGAGAACACTGATACAACATATTGAAATATCTTGGACACTATGAAGGCAGCACTAAGAGGAAAGTTCATTGCATGGAGTTCATTTCTTCAAAGAAGAAAAAGTCAACAAATAAATAAACTAACATTACATCTCAAAGCCCTAGAAAAAGAAGAACAAATCAACCCCCAAAGCAGTAGGAGACAGGAAATAATTAAAATCAGAGCTGAAATCAATGAAATTGAAAAAAAAAAACAATCAAAAAAATTAACAGAACAAAAAGTTGGTTCTTTGAAAAAATAAATAAAATTGATAAACCATTAGCCATGCTAATGAAAGGAAGGAGAGAAAAAACTCAAATTACTAACATCTGTGATGAAAAAGGAAATATCACGATGGACACTACAGAAATACAGATGATAATTAAAAATTATTTTGAAAATGTGTACTCCAGTAAAGTAGAAAATATTGAAGACATCAACAAATTTCTGAGGCATAGATATGCCCAAACTAAATCAGGATAATATACATAATTTTTAAAAAACTTTTATTTATAGTAGTATGTATTATAGTTCATACTATAAATATATAGCATCTTTTTACACAAAACAGTTTGTATACAAAGTATAGTCGCAGCATTCAAGTCTTCAATCATGCATTTAGAATAATGATATCCGTTTTATTCAACCACTTTTTTCTCCCTTCCCCCCTTGCTCCCTCCCTTCCCCTCCCTTCCTTTTGACCATTATAGTGTTCCTTTAATCCTCCTAGGTACCCCGACCTAACAATACTGTGAACCGGCTTCCTTATATCAGAGGAAACATTCAGTATTTGGATTTTTGAGATTGACTGATTTCACTTAGCATTATATTCTCCAACTTCATCCATTTACCTGCAAATGACTGCAATATGGTACAACCGTTATGGAAAGCAGTATGGAGATTTCTTGGGAAAATGGGAATGGAACCACCCTATGACCCAACCATCCCATTCCTGGGTCTATTCCCAAAGGGCTTAAAAACAGCATATTACAGTGACACAGCTACCTCAATGTTTATAGCAGCACAATTCACAATAGCTAGGTTGTGGAACCAACCTAGATGTCCCTCGGTAGATGAATGGATGAAGAAAATGTGGTATATATACACAATGGAATTTTACTCAGCAATAAAACAGAATAAAATAATGACATTTGCAGATATACATAATTTAAACAGATCAATTTCAAGCAAGGAAATAGAGGACACCATCAGAAGCCTACCAACCAAGAAAAGCCCAGGACCAAATGGATACACAGCTGAGTTCTACAAGAACTTTAAAGACGATCTAACACCAATACTTCTCAAACTATTTCATGAAATTGAAAAAAAGGGAACACTTCCAGACACATTCTATGAAGCCAATATCACCCTGATTCCCAAAAAGTGCAAAGACACATCAAAGAAAGAAAATTTCAGACCAATATCTCTGATGAACATAGATGCAAAAATTCTCAATAAAATTCTGGCAAATTGAATACAAAAACATATCAAAATGATAGGGCACTACGATCAAGTAGGGTTCATACCACAGTTATAAGTTTGGTTCAACATACAGAAATCAATAAATATAATTCATCACATCAATAGACTCAAAGACAAAAATCATATGATCATCTCAATAGATGCAGAGAAATCATTTGACAAAATACAGCACCCCTGCCTGTTCAAAACGCTAGAAAAACTTGGGATAACAGGAACATACCTCAAAATTGTAAAGGCTATCTATGCTAAGCCCAAGGCCAACATCATCTTAAATGGAGAAAAATTGAAAGCATTCCCTCTAAAATCTGGAACAAGACAGCGGTGCCCTCTTTAACCACTTCCAATTAACATAGTTCTTGAAACCCTAGCCAGAACAATTAAACAGATGAAAGAAATTAAAGAAATACAGATAAGAAAAGAATTCAAATTATCAGTATTTGCAGAAGATATGATTCTATGCCTAGAAGACCCAATAAATTTCACCAGAAAATTTCCTGAACTAATAAATGAATTTAGCAAAGCAGCTGGATATAAAATCAACATCCACAAATCAAAGGCTTTTCTGTACATCAGCGAGAAATCCTCAGAAAGAGAAACTAGCAAATCCACATCATTTACAATAGCCTCAAAAAAATAAAATAAAATACTTGGGAATTAACAAAAGAAGTAAAAGACCTCTTCAATGAAAACTACAGCACACTAAAGAAAAAAATTAAAGATCTTAGAAGATGGAAAGATCTACCTTGTTTTTGGGTAGGTAGAACTAATATTGTCAAAATGACCATATTACCAAAAACACTATACAGATTCAATGCAATCTCAATCAAAATCCCAATAATATTCCTCGTAGAAATAGAAAAAGCAATCATGAAATTCATCTGGAAAAATAAGAGACCCAAAGCAATTCTTAGCAAGAAGAGTGAAGCTGGTGAGATTAATTTTCCAGACCTTAAAGTATACCACAAAGCAATGGTAACAAAAGCAGCATGATATTGGCACCAAAATAGACCTGTAGACCAATGGTACAGAATAGAGGACATAGATACTAACCCACATATCTACAGTTATCTTATATTAGACAAAGGCACAAAAAATATACATTGGAGAAAAGATAGCCTCTACTGCAGAGTCCACCTCGAAGTTATGCTTAACTCCAAAACAATGTTTACTTTAAAAAACAAATTATAAAGGGCTGGGGTTGTGGCTCAGCGGCAGAGCACTCGCCTCGCACGTGTGCGGCCCGGGTTCGATCCTCAACACCACATAAACATAAAATGCATTGCATTGTGTACAACTAAAGTAAATAAATAAATATTTTTTTTAAAAAAAGCAAATTATAAAGACAAGGCTACACAGGTCATTCAACAATAAATTCTCTAAAAAGGACGGCTAAACTTAACGCTTTCATGTTGATAAAAGTGAAACAATTTACACCACAAGGATAACTCTCGCTGCCAAAAGCTGCTCTAAGATAAGCTACTACAAAACAAACTTTTCTCTCTAATATTAAACAGCAAACTACTAGACCTTATGAAAAATTTCTAGCTAGATTAAAAGACTCCATTTCCAAAATTATTCACTAAACAATTGGCTTTTATAAAGCAAACCCAACCTATCAAGCGTTGCTAAGACCCATTAATAAAACTAGATCTTCAGCCAATTTCATTAAAATATGTATAGATTCTACTCCAGCTCATATCCAAGGCATAACAACTGCTGCTGCTACTTCACAGAGCCAGCCTTACTCACAATTTTTAAAGGAGTATGGTTCAACTCCTGTTCTTGCTAAGTTTCCTATTACAGTGTCTAAAAGATATTGCTTTTCTTGCAGGCAATTAGGGCATTTCAGTCGTGCCTGCCAGGCTTTTACGAGATTTAATAAAAATTTACAAAATAATAAAAACAATGAGAGCTTTACAACCTGGTCTCCCTTCTCCTACTACTATTCCTAAAAATTATTGTATCATAATTATTGACATACAGGACTGCTTCTTTACTATTTGATTGTACAAACAAGATTATAAAAGGTTTAGCCTCCCTTCCTCCCTTCATATAATTTGCAGAGACCTTACCAGAAGTTTCAATAGAAAGTTTTGCCTCAAAAAAATGAAAAACAGTCCCACATTATGTCAAAAATATGTTGATAATGCTTTACTTTCTACCATACAAAATTTCCTGATTGCTATATAATACATTATATAGATAACATTTTGTTGACACATTTTAGTTCCTTAACTTTACAAAAAATATTATATTATATGATAGAACAGTTACAAAAGTGGGGACTTGTTATTACTCCTGAAAAGATTCAGACTAAACCCCCTATTCTTATTTAGAGAGATTAATAAATTCTGGAAATGTTACTTCTCAAGCTATTCAATTAAAAACAGATAATTTACAAACCTTAAATGATTTTCAAAAACTTCTTGGAGATATTAATTAGATTAAACCTTATTTAAAGTTAACTACTGCTGATTTAAAACCTTTATTTGAAATTTTACATAAAAATTCTCTTCCTACCTCTCCTTGTGTTTTAACCCCTCAAGGAAAAGAAGCAATTCAGAAAGTGAGAAAAGGTTATTATGAGACATTATTTACAACAAGTTAATCATTCTAAACCTTGGCTTTTAATTATATTACAAATGCCATTTAGTCTAACAGGATGTTTGTGGCAAAATAATCCCCTTGAGTAAACTCATTTACCATCCACTAGAAAACTTAATATTTCTTATCCTACTCAGGTCTTTTCTTTAATATGCTAAGGAAGGCTTAAAATAGAGAGTTATTTGGACAAGACCCTTCTTCTATAATTATACCATATAAAAAAGATCATCTAGACCTCTTACTAAATACTAGTGATAATTAGCCAATAGCATTACAGAGATTTTATGGAGAAATTTTGTTTCATCTACGTAATCATCCATTGTTACAGTTTATTTCTAAAGCTAAATATATATTTCCTAAAAAATATTCTCAAAAGCCATTATTAAATTCATCATTAATATTTACTGATAGATAATCTAATAGAGTTGCAGTTACTATTATTGACAATAATATGCCTATAGTGAAACAAACTTTTGAGATCTCTGCTCAAGAACTGAGCTTATTACAATCATTACTGCCTTTGAAAAAAATGCCTCAAACATTTAATTTATATACTGATTCTCAATGTATTGCTAATTTGTTTCCTGCTATTGAGACTTCTAATTTATCATCTCAGTCATTCTATAATATATAGTCTTTTAAAATTACAGTCTTTAACTCATCAAAGAGTAAATAATTTTTTATAGGACATGTCCGAGGACATTCTAATCTCTCTGGTTCTTTAAGTACAAAAGATGCTTCTGCTGACCATCTAACTAAAAGATCAATGTTTAATATTATGAAACTAACAAAAAAGCAGTTTTCCCACCCTTCCAGACCTCATCCAACACTTACATTGAAATGCAAATGGAAAAAAATCAAGCTTAAATCCTAAAAGAAGAAATAAGGTAAAAGTGTCTTTTTACCTGAGTTTTTATTATCGGCCAATCATTTTTCTAAAGACTCTTGCTTTTTTCTTAAATTCAATATATATATTTCATAATTTTAATCTTATACACCTAAGCTAATATTGTTTAAATCAGTTTTATTTTTTATTCAATTATAGAGTTTTATACATCTGTACATTGCAATGGATATTCATCTACAAAAAGTTACAAGACTTTTGCTATTGTGTTATGTGTGCACACTTATGTTATGTGTTGTATGTCTATGTCCATGTGTAATAAATGTAATATAAAGATTGATAAATAGAAAATGAGCACTCATCAAAAATTTCTATAAATGGATCCAAATACCTTTAATTCACATGATTTAAAAGGTTCAATTTATATTCGATAAACAAATAAATATAAAGGTGTCTTTAAAATGAAACTTAGCTCACAATTCTCCCTAGGTGGTTAAAAAACTAATATAATGTTAAGTCTAATATCCCTTGGTTCTAGGACTTCTCTTCAACAAGAAAAAACAGGTAATAATATTCACTACACTTGTCTGATATTTTGGTAAAAGTAAAGCAAATTTAATTTAAGATTACTCATCTATAAGTAACTTTGTTTGTTAGACATCTAATTAATTTATAAAGTTAAAATACTAACTATTAAATATGCAAATAAGTAACTCCTTCAATTCCATTGAGTAACATTATTAGTTGTTTTCATAAGTTAGAAAATTAAAAATAAGAGATTTTAAAGTTACTTTATCATCACTGAAAAAAGTTAAAGTTCCAACAGATATAATTCTATATACTTAAACTTCATGTTCTTATAAAATGGTTAACAGATATATGTAATTCTATATATAAATGTTATAAGAAATTTCTCTATATACAAAGGCTCAAGAGTTTCAACTGTTCCAATTAAGAGTACTGTAAATAACAAAATATTTTTATTGAAATGAATTAATTTGTCTAAATTCAAATTATTATAAAAATTATTTGAAAAGGTGAACAGACAAAGGAGGTTAATACAAGAGAAAAAGAAATTAAAATGTTATAGATATGGAAATCATATTCAATAAAAGGTAAAGAAAAATTGCAAAATAAAAAAGTCTTTATGTGATAAAGTAAATAAAAAGGTCTAAAAAAGCGAGAACAGGATCTGAGTAAGTAAAGTGATAAGAAAATCTATGTAAGTAAAAAATAAATTTCAAAAAAACTTGTGATTAAATTGGCAATAATTAACACAGTCTATTAAATCTAATGTACTGATATAAAGCAAAGTCTAAAACATTGATTTACTCTTATCAAGATAATTTTCTTATATTTGTTAAGTTTTATTACCTGGGACAATTAGTTTAAAAAAAAAACTATTATTTTAAAATATTATAATGTTATTTCTTTAAGAGCTCATCAAACATTAAAAGCTCAAATTACTTAAGAAATGGTTAATTTCATTATAGTTTCCCATGTCATATAATATAACATGCTCTTTTTATAAATATCAATGATTCAAAATTAACACCTATAAAGAGACACTGGTCAAAACAAATAATAACTAACAAGTCTCTAGTAAAATAAAAAGGCCTTTTAACAAGTCAATAGAAAAAAACTGATGTCCTTTTGCCATCTGGTCGGTGGAGGCTGTGCTTCTATTTTTCTACAGAAACTTCAGCACCTCTATGGATCCCTGATCATCTTCTGAGACATTATAAACCATCCCTGGCACAGACAGAGGTTTCAACACCAGCCATACCCGCGGAGGACACCCCGAACACAGGAGCAAAACACAAACATCGACACTGCCTTCTTGGAGTCAAATAAAAAATTTGACCACCTAGGCACAGCGCCTGGTTGCTGCTCAGAGGTCACCATTTAACCCCTAAAAAAGTGTTTCTTGCTATTTATGTTAATAAAACTCTGCCTAAGGCTATTAACCCATATGAGCTAAAAATTAGTAAAAAAATATTTTTATTACAATAATATAATTAATCCTTGAGAAAAATTTCCTCATTGATTTAACTATAGTTTTATAACAAAGACAGGTTTTTCAACCTGTGTCATCTAATGCTAATATATTTAGTTGGTCAGCTTCATCTCCAGATTCTAATTATAAAAGTCATTTGTAATCTAGTACTAACAAATTTATTCAGACTAAAGAAATTCTTACTGATGCTCCCATTCATAGATGGTTCTCTTCCAGGTATATCACTCCCATTTATAAGAGTAAATTACCTAATAGAAAAACAGCCTATTCTCTAGATCTACTTTGGCTAATCACAGCTACTAATATAGTTTTATTAATGAGACCTGGCTCAGCACCTAAGGCTTTTAATATCAAGACATATAAATACTCTTCATGCCATTTTAATAAGTAATAATCAGTCTATAAATAAAATAATTATATATATACATATATATATACACACTATTAGTTATAAGCAGTACATTGGTAACAGACTACTTACAAGTCTCTTTGCCTAAAAACTTTACTACTTTTATATTAAGGCATCAACCTACTAATGTTATACTTCCTATAATGTTAAATAAAAATTATTATAATGATAAAGACACTTAATTTCTAAAGACTTAACAAATTCATTAGGCCAAAAAAATTTATTGCTATTCTAATATTATAAATAACTACTCTTATAAAAATTATAGGCTCTATTGCTGCTTCTTCTACTGCCCTAGTTAAAGAAATTCATACAGCTAATCATGTAAATACTTTATCCCATAATGTTTCTGCAGCTATGGCTAATCAGGAAAAAAATAAATAGAAAATTAGAAGCCAGGATAAATACTTTAGAAGAAGCAATCCTCTATATTGGCAACCAAATCCAAAATATAAAGACTCGTATGAGAGCCAGGTGTCATATTAATTATAAATAGATTTGTATTACTCCATTAAAATATATGACTCTGAGCATGATTGGACCAAAGTCAAATCCCATTTGATGAAAATCTGGTATAATTCAGATATTGCTCCAGATATTAACTCTTTGCAAAAGTGAATAAGTGATATCAGCCATGCTTATCTGGCTACAGATTCCACTATAGACTTTACTACAGATCTGTTTTAATAATATAAAATTTGCCATTTTTAATAGCTCTTGGTGGTCATATATTATAAATCTTGTCTTCGCTGTCCTGTTTATAATACTTTTGTGCTTTATTCTTCCAGTCTTCTTCAGACTTTTCTGGAAAAGAATCAGAGCTACATCTACAGAGATCTCTTCCCTCAAATTAAAAAATTAAAAAAGGGAGAAATTGTGGCATCTTCCTTAAGGACAGGGCCAAATTGGTACAGCTTATGGTGGTCTGCCAACAATATGCTGCCCTCAGCAATGCTGATTGGGAGCCCTAAGAACTAGGCTATAGTCCTTGACAGGATGTGGAAGACTAAATCATCCATGGGAAGCCTTCTCAAAGGCAACTGTTCTGTCCCATGTCTTCCCCTCGGCCACCACGGCTTGCTGGCCTTGGGTAAGTCCACCTGAAGTGCTAGGGTGCTAGCCAGAGATGGGTAAGATCTCCAGAGGAGACAACCTAAGACAGGCACACTCTCAAGTAGGGTGGACTCCCATCAACAGAAAAGGGGAAAAGAAATGTTAGGGACATTGAGAACATGTCAGCCAAAAACATAACTCTCTGACTTCCTGATATATGGACTTGGCCTAGCCCAGGGGTGTTACCCTGACAAATGATGAAAAATCAAACCACCACAAGGATAGGCTAATGGCTGTTCCTCCAATGTGATCTGATCATATTCTCTATGCTTCCCTATAACCTTTCTGTTGATAAAGCCCTCTCTTTTTTCATGAAAGATATCACGGTGCTGAAAGAGTTAACTTTGACTGCGAAGGTTCTCCTATTTACTTGCTGTTCAGTTCTTTATTCATATATATGGCCACCAAATGTCGCTATTTCAATTATTTAGATCGAGACTAATTCTGTAAATTTAACCTCATTGAAATCTAAGCTAAATACATAAAGTAAAAATAAGAACCTTTTTCTATATGTACTTAGTTCCTAGTTAATAAGCTTTAAGAGTCTTTTTGTGATTAAAAATAGATTTCTCTTACTTTTAGAGTAGATATATATTCCTTAGAGTAAAAAGTCCTTTAGAGTTAACATTCAGCTTTGCCCTCCCCCCCCCTTTTCCCTGCTTCTGGGTTTTAAAAACAACTGCTATAAAAGAAAAACAATAGTGCTTTGGAATCCCAAACAAAGTTGACTTTTATCAGATAGCCTAAATGGTGTGCAGAGAAAACAGCTTCAGGGAATCCATGAGAAATAAATTTTCACCCAAACTAATTAGATAAAAAATGACAAAATTACAATATGCCCAGACAATCATGTACAGGGCCTTGAAAAGGTGTAAGTGACCTCAAAACCTTGAAATATATAAAATAAGAAATTTAATATGTCTAAAATGTAATCTATAAATTAAGTCATGTCTGTAGTGAAATCACAAAAGAAAGTATAAACAATTTGTACTGCCAAAAATTATGCTTAAATACCTACAACAAAGTGAAAGTAAAGAGAGAAGATTCAGCAGCCTAACTCGTTGTCTGTGTGTGCTGATTCTTCCACCATCGGCTGACTCCTTTACTTCATGGTACGTTGAGCACTGGCGTAGCACCCCCCGGCTGACAACCCACTTTGGCAACCCCCCGATAGATTGTGCTACATTGCACCTCTTGCAGAGTCCACCACGGACCCCATCACTCTACAACAAATAGTGCTGGGAAAACTGGAAATCCACATGTAATAAAATGAAATTAAAACTCTATCTCTCACCATGTACAAAACTCAATTCAAAGTGGATCAAGGACTTAGGAATTAAACCAGAGACTTTGCACCTAACAGAAGAAAAAATAGGCCCAAATCTCCATCATGTTGGATTAGTCCCCAACTTCCTTAATAAGATCCCTATAGTGCAAGAATTAAAACCAAGAATCAATAAATGGGATTGATTCAAACTAAAAAGTTTCTTTTCAGCAAAAGAAACAATCAGTGAGGTGAATAGAGAACCTACATCTTGGAAGCAAATTTTTTCCACTTGCACATTAGATAGAGCACTAATCTCTAGGATATATAAAGCACCCAAAAACCTTAATGCCAAAAACAAAACAAACAAAAAAAGAAAGAAAGAAAAAACAAATAACTCAATCAACACTACTCTGCCAAGGAACTGAACAGACACTTCTCAGAATAGGATATACAATCAATCAACAAATATATAAAAAAATGTTCAACATCTCTAGCAGTTAGAGAAATGCAAATCAAAACTACTCTAAGGGAGGCTTCTGCAGAACCGCCTGGGTGGTGCACAGGCCGTGCGAAACAAAGTCAGTGTGGGGAGACCGCGCTGCGACTGCAACCCCAGCTGCACTCAGGGCACACCAGCATGAAACTGGTGATAAAAACCAGCGATAACAGCCGTTGGAATTGGTGCTGGGGGAGCACGGGAGACAGCGGGTCGACAACACCAGTTCGAATCCACACTCGGCCGGACACGAACCTCAGCAGTAGGGCCCCAGAGAGAGTGGCACAGAGACCGGCGAACAGCAAGCAGGGGCAGAGTCGGAGTGGTCCACAGTCTGAAGCAGCGCTGTCTGCACCACAGTTACAGTTGCGGCTTCCCGGTGCCACCTCGGCAGGGAGACATCCACCCAGCGGCTTTGGGATCAATCGGCGAGGACAAGGGAGTCTGCGGAGCTGCTGTTGACTGGGAGGAGAGCACCGCCATCTTTGAAGGGTGCAGTGGCTGACCCAGACAAAGGGGAGGAGACAGAGAGTGACGGCTGCAGCCATCCGGGGGCCCTCCAGCTCTCTGAAGACAATGCACACCTGGGTGAGGCTCAGGTGGCCAGCAGGGGAGGGCGTGTCTGAGGCCACCGCAGCAGCCACAAGAAGCTGCAACTGTGGGTGGGCGTGGGGAGGGGGTGCCTTCTGGAGGGTCCCCTTCCCGGTACCATTCATCTGCTGACACACAAACCCCCCTGGGCCACACCTTCACTGAGCCGTTCAGCCACTGGCCTGGGGTGCGGCCTTGATTCCACTAACAGGATCACAGACTGTCTAGACATGATCCAATAACAATTGGCTTGATCTGGAAGAGAAAAAAGAGGGGGACTTCCCAGGGCCCGTTTTGTTTGAGACTTGGGGCTCGACTTTGTTGTTGTTATTGTTGTTGTTGTTGGTTTGCTTGTTTTGTTGGATTTCAGGGAGGTTTTTTGTTTGATTGTTTGTTTGTTTATTTTTCTTTTTCTTTTTTTGGCTTTGTTTTGTTCTGCTTTTTTTTTTTTTTGCCTTCCGCATTGATTGTCAGTGTGTATGTTTGCTTCCACCCCTTTTTTCTTTCCTTCTTTTCTTCCTTCTCACTCTTGCATCTTTTCTTCCTCCTTCACCTTTCATGTTTATGCCCTGCCAGTGCATACTAAGCAGAGGCAAAAAACAACTTATACGCAGAACTTGGGATTTCTAGAACCGGTGCAATTGAACCGGGTAGCAAAGCGGTGTTATATATAGTTTACTCTCTATTTTCTTGATTCTCTCTCTCCTCTCTCCTACACCAATTCCTACTCTTTTATCATTTCTTTTTCTTTTCCAACTTACTTTATATATAAATTGGTCTTTCCACCTAATTGTCTACTCCAGTCTCTTTCTTCCCTCGTCTACTGATACTAAACCACTTCCACTAAACCACTTCAATAGAAACCTCTTTTCATACTTTCCAAGAAAGAACAATTCAAGACACTTCCTTCTTCCTAAACATAACACCTCTGTATCCAATACTTGAAGCTATGGAACCCCATCAGAAGCGTACAGAGTAAATTGGAAATAATATCTGGGTTAACCAAATCTATACATTGTGATCAAACTTGGATTTTCTGAATAGAAAGTGTTAGATTTTAAAAGTGTAAAGGAATTGTAAGATGATCTGACAGCATTGTACTACGGGAACAACATAAGGCTTTAAGGTAAAATCGAAATACTCAAGGTCCCACAGTGCAGGAAGAATAGACACACAAGCAACATGAAAAAACAAGGGAAGAAAATGACACAAACAAATCAAGATAACTCATCAGTAGATGTCATGGCAAGCACTGTTGGTCAAATGCCAGAGATGGAATTTAGAAATTACATATGCCAAATGTTTATGGAACTTAAGAATGAACTCAAAAATGAGATGAGGGAGCAAGTACAGGAGGGAAAAGATCATTTTGACAAAGAAATCCAAAAACAAATGCAGGAAGTAAAAGATTACTTCAATAGGGAAATAGAGGCTCTAAAGAGAATCCAAACAGAAATGAAAGAAGCAATAAACCAAAATAAAAGTTCAATCAAAAGCATCTCCAACAGAATAGACCACTTGGAAGAAAGAACCTCAGACAATGAAGACAAAATATATATCCTAGAGAAGAATTTAGACTATACAGCAAAACTTGTTAGAAATCAAGAACATAACATCCAAGAACTATGGGACAGCATAAAAAGACCAAACTTAAGAGTGATTGGCGTAGAGGAAGGGGCAGAGTTTCAAACCAAAGGAATGAGTAATCTATTTAATGAAATAATTACAGAAATTTTCCAAATTTGAGGAATAAATAGGAAAACCAAGTTCAAGAGGCATACCAAACACCAAACAAACAAAATCTCAATAGATCCACATGAAGACACATTATAATGAAAATGCCTAATACACTGAGCAAGGAGAGAATACTAAAAGCCACAAGAGAAAGGAAGCAAATTACATATAGGGGGAAACCAATCAGACTATATTCAGATTTTTCAACCCAGACCTTAAAAGCAAGAAGATCCTAGAATAGCATATTTCAAGCTCTGAAAGAAAAGGGATGTCAACCAAGAATCTTATATCCAGCAAAATTGAGCTTTAGATTCGAAGAAGAAATAAAAACCTTCCACGACAAGCAAAAGTTAAAAGATTTCACAACTCGAAAGCCAGCACTTCTGAACATCCTGGGCAACATTTTTCGTGAAGAAGAAGAGAAAGATGATAACAAAAATCAACAAAGGGAGATATTAAACTAAAGGAAATACAAACCAGAAGTGAAACCAAATCAAGCTAAAGACCACAATTCAAATAAAAATGGATGGGAATAAAAATCACATCTCAATAATAACCCTGAATGTTAATGGCCTAAATTTGCCAATCAAAAGACACAGATTATCAGAATGGATTAAAAGAAATGACCCAACAATTTGCTGTCTCCAAGAAACACACCTCATAGAAAAAGACATCAACCGACTGAAAGTGAAAGGCTAGGAAAAGTCTTATCACTCACATGGCCGGCGGAAGCAAGCAGGGGTTTCCATTCTCATATCAAATAAGGTAGACTTCAAACCAAAACTAATCAAGAGGGACAAAGATGGATATTTCTTATTACTTAAGGGAACCAACCATCAACAGGATATAACAATCATAAATCTGTATGCCCCAAATAATGGAGCACCTACATTCATCAAACAAACTCTTCTCATGTTCAAGAGTAAAATAGACCACAACACAGTTATTCTAGGGGACTTCAACACACCTCTTTCACCAATGGATAGATCATCCAAACAAAAGCTAAACAAAGAAACTTTAAGCCTCCTTAAAACAATTAACAATTTAGACCTAACGGACATATATAGAATATTTCATCCCTCAGTAAACGAATACACATTTTTCTCAGCAGCACATGGCTCCTTCTCCAAAATAGACCATATATTATGTCACAAGGCAACTCTCAGCAAATATTAAAAAATAGAGATACTACCCTGCATGCTATCGGACCATAAAGGGATGAAATTGGAAATCAATGACAAAACAAGGAATAAGAAAAATTACTCCATCAACTGGAAGCTAAACAACATGCTACTGAATGAACAAGGGGTTGAAGAAGACATCAAAGAGGAGATCAAAAATTCCTAGAGGTAAATGAGAACACAGATACATCATATAGAAATCTCTGGGACACTATGATGGCAGTAGTAAGAGGAAAATTCATTGCACTGAGTTCATTCCTTAAGAAGAAAAAAAAACCAACAAATAAATGACTTAACATCACACCTCAAAGCATTAGAAAAAGAAGAACAGACCAACACCAAGAGCAGTAGAAGACATGAAATAATTAAAATCAGAGCAGAAATTAATGAAATTGAGACTAAGGAAAACAATCAAAGAATTGAGAAAACTAAAAGTTGGTTCTTTGAAAAAATAAACAAAATTGACAGACCCTTAGCAATGCTAATGAATAGAAGAAGAGAAAAAACTCAAATTACTAACATTCGTGATGAAAAAGGGAACATCACAACAAACACCTCAGATATACAGAAGATAATTAGAAATTACTTTGAAAACTTGTACTCTAATAAAATAGAAAATACTGAATGCATTGACAGATTTCTAGAGTCATATGATTTGCCTAAATTGGATGTGGAGGCTATACACAATTTAAACAGATCAATTACAAGCGAAGAAATAGAAGATGTCATTAAAAAGCTACCAACAAGGAAAAGTCCAGGACCTGATGGGTTTACAGCTGAGTTCTATAAGACTTTCAAAGAAGAACTAATACCAATGCTCTTCAAACTATTTCAAGAAATAGAAAAAGAGGGAGCTCTTCCAGACTCTTTCTATGAGGCCAATATCACATTAATCCCAAAGCCAGGCAAAGACACATCCAAAAAAGAAAACTTCAGGCCCTTATCTTTCATGAACATAGATGCAAAAATCCTCAACAAAATTCTGGCAAATCGGATACAAAAACATATCAAAAAGCTAGTGCACCACGATCAAGTGGGGTTTATCCCAGGGATGCAAGGCTGGTTCAACATTCAGAAATCAATAAACATAATACATCATATCAATAGACTTAAAGATAAAAATCATATGATTACCTCAATAGACGCAGAAAAAGCGTTTGACAAAATACAGCACCCCTTTATGTTCAAAACACTGGAAAAACTAGGAATATCAGAAACATATCTCAACATTATAAAAGCTATTTATGCTAGGCCCAGAGCTAACATTATCTTAAATGGAGAAAAATTGAAAGCATTCCCTCTGAAAACCGGAACAAGACAGGGATGCCCCCTTTCACCACTGCTATTTAACATGGTACTGGAAACTCTTGCCAGAGCAATTAGACAGACGAAAGAAATTAAAGGGATCAAGATAGGAAAAGAAGAGCTCAAATTAGCACTATTTGCTGATGACATGATAATCTACCTAGAAGACCCAAAAAACTCTACCAGAAAACTTTTACAACTAGTAAACGAATTTGGCAAAGTTGCAGGATACAAAATCAATACACATAAATCAAACGCATTTGTGTACATCACCGACAAAGCCTCTGAAAGGGAAATGATGAAAAATACCCCATTTACAACAGCATCAAAAAAATAAAATACCTGGGAATCAACCTAACGAAAGAGGTGAAAGACCTCTATAACGAAAATTATAGAACACTAACAAAAGAAATTATAGATGAACTCAGAAGATGGAAAGACCTACCTTGCTCTTGGATAGGTAGAATTAATATTGTCAAAATGTCCATACTACCAAAAGCATTATACAGATTTAATACAATTCCAATCAAAATCCCAATGTCATTCTTCAAAGAAATAGACATAGCAGTCATGAAATTCATCTGGAAAAAATAAGAGACCCAGAATAGCCAAAGCAATCCTGAGCAAGAAAAGTGAAGCAGGGGGCATTACCATACCGAACTTTAAATTATACTATAGAGCAATAGTAACAAAAACAGCATGGTATTGGCACCAAAACAGACTGGTGGACCAATGGTACAGAATTGAGGACACAGAGACTAATACATATAATTTCAGCTATCTTATATTAGACAAAGACGCCAAAAATGTACAGTGGAGAAAGGATAGTCTCTTCAACAAATGGTGCTGGGAAAACTGGAAATCCATATGCAACAAATTGAAATTAAACCCTTATCTCTCACCATGCACAAAACTCAATTCAAAGTGGATCAAGGACCTAGGAATTAGACCAGAGACAATACGCCTAATAGAAGAAAAAGTAAGCTCCAATTTCCAACATGTCGGATTAGGCCCCAAGTTCCTTAATAAGAATCCTGTAGCACAAGAATTACTACCAAGAATTAATGAATGGGATAGATTTAAACTAAAAAGCTTCTTTTCAGCAAAAGAAACAATCAGTGAGGTGAATAGAGAGCCAACTAATTGGGAACAAATATTTAATACATGCACATCAGATAAAGCACTAATCTCTAGAATATATAAAGAACTCAAAAAACTTTACACTAAAAAAACAAATAACCCAATCAACAAATGGTCTAAGGAATTGAGAAGACACCTCTCAGAAGAAGATACACGATTAATCAACAAATACATGAAAAAATGTTCAACATCGCTGGCAATTAGAGAAATGCAAATCAAAACTACTCTAAGATTTCACTTCACTCCAGTCAGAATGGCAGCTATCAAGAACACAAGCAACAATAAATGTTGGAGAGGATGTGGGGAAAAAGGCACACTCATACATTGCTGGTGGGACTGCAAAATGGTGCAACCATTATGGAAAGCAGTATGGAGATTTCTTGGAAAACTGGGAATGGAAACACCCTATGACCCAGCCATCCCACTCCTGGGTCTATTCCCAAAGGACTTAAAAACAGCATATTACAGTGACACAGCTATCTCAATGTTTGTAGCTGCGCAATTCACAATAGCTAGGTTGTGGAACCAACCTAGATGTTCCTCGGTAAATGAGTGGATTAAGAAAGTGTGGTATATACGCAGAATGGAATTTTACTCAGCAATAAAAGAAAATAAATTAACGGCATTTGCAGGTAAATGGATGAAGTTGGAAGACATAATGCTAAGTGAAGTTAGTCAATCTCAAAAATCCAAGTACCAAATGTTTTCTCTGATATAAGGAGGCTATTGCAAAGTATTGTTGGATGGGGGTACATAGGATGATTAGAGGAACACTAGAATGGTCAAAGGAAGGGAGGGTAAGGGAGGGAGCAAGAGGGGAGGGAGGGGGAGAAAAGAAAAAAAAAGGTGGTTGAATGAGACGGATATCATTTTCCTTAATGCATGATTGAAGACCTGAATTGTACGAATATACTTTGTATACAAATAGTTGTATGTAAAAAGATACTAAATATATACACTATGAGTTGTACATATTAAAAATTATAAAAATAAAATTAAAAAAAACAAACTACTCTAAGATTTCATCTTATTCCAGTGAGAATGGCAGCTATTAAGAATACAAACAACAATGAGTGTTGGTGAGGATGTAGGGAAAAAGGCACACTCATACATTGCTGGTGGGACTGCAAATTGGTGCAGCCCATGCAGAAAGCAGTATGGAGATTCCTTGGAAAACTTGGAATGGAACCACCATTTCACCCAGCTATCCCACTCCTCAGTCTATACCCAAAGGACTTAAAAACAGCATACTACAGGGACACAGCCACATCAATGTTTCTAGCAGCACAATTCATAATAGCTAAATTGTGGAACCAACCCCGATGCACTTCAGTAGATGAATGGATGGGGAAACTTTGGCATATATACACAATGGAACACTACTCAGCTATAAAAGAGAATAAAATCATGGCATTTGCAAGTAAATGTTGGAGAAAATAATGCTAAATGAAGTTAGCCAATCCCAAAAAACCAAAGGTCAAATGATTTCTTTGTTATGAGGCTACTGACTCATATGGCAAGGGAGGGGGGATGAGAAGAATGAAGGAACTTTAAATAGATCAAAGGGGAGGGAGGTGAAGGGAGGAGGCAAGGGGATAGGAATAACCACAGAATGAGTTAAACATCATTACCCTAAGTACATGTATGAAGACACAAATGGTGTGAAAATACTTTGTGTAAAACCAGTGACTTGAAAAATTGTGCTTTATATATGTAATATGAAATGAATTGCATCCTGCAAGCATGTATAGCAAATTGGAATAAATAAATAATTTAATAAAAAATTTTTAAAAAGAAATAAAAGTAGAATTGTCCAGCAAGCCCAGGGACAATCTGAACAAACAGTATCTCATTTATGAGTGAATAAGATGAGCCACCACCAAGCTTTCTGATTTTATCATGTGGGTCTTCACATTTATGAGATGTTGCTCACAATCAATGTAAGCATCATTGTATATCTTCCAGAGTTCCCCTGAGTTACTTCAATAGGTAAGACTTCAGATTGTCACATAGGAGGTCAGAACAACATGTTGTCCCATGACAATTAGGAATTTGCCCATAAAGGAAGGAGGCCAGGCACCTAACCCACTTCCTGGGGACTGTCACTATTCTTAGGAAACAGAGTAAGTAAGTTTTTGTTCAAAATTTAAAAATATTTTCAATTGTTTCTTTTGTTTGATACACACACACACACACACACACACACACACACACACAATGGAATATTATCTCATCAATAAAAGAGAATAAAATAAAATGAAAGAAGAAGAAGAAGCCTAGAGGGACTGCCCCCCTGATTGTGGCTTCAGTGAGGCCCATTCTGGAGGGAAGCTGCCTGAATAATCAGCAGAATAGAGGGGTGGTTCCCAGCTGTGCCAGTGGAATGTCATAATCAGAAGTTACCTGAGTCCCCAGGAAGCTAAAAAGGGAAGGTGCCCAGATTATTACAATAGCCAGTGAGAGGTCATTCAAGGTAGAAATTTGCCTGGGTCAAAGCAGCAGAGAGCAATGACCCCCAGTCTGACCCAGCTCCCAGTCTGACCCATTGCCAAAACTGGTGAGTATTAGGACACTGGTGTCTGAACCCTACCTCAGTCATGGACAGCAAAGGAAATCAGCACCTGCCATTCACAATCTGGGGCACTAGAAGCTAGAACCCAGATGAACCAGCTGAATCTCTTTACTCAATAGTAAGAACAATACTCCAGTGAGCCGTGTCAGTCAGGGGGAATGTTTCTGCACCACAGATCACCCATGAAGAATTCACTACCACAGGATCTGTGCCTATAGACCATCACCCGGCTCTATGCCACTTTGGAAAAGATCCTGTAGAAGACAGCAGATACACAGTGACACACAGAAATCATAGCAGTAGCCTAGAGTCCTGCATCCTGAACTCCAGCGCACAATAAAAACAATCAACAGACACAACACTGTACCTTCCAAGCAGTCAGCCTAAGGCCCCGAGATGACTAACCAGAACTAGCTAGTGGGAGGTCAATAGCAACTAGAGGAGTGACTCCTGTGCCCCAGCACCTCCGGAGGGATCCAAAGCCAAAGAATGACATTTTCTACAGTCCAAATCCTAATGAAATCCAAACCAAAATACAATAAGAAATTTTCTTCACCTTGGCATGGTTTACTATAAATAACTCTAATCTCAACTTGTTCATATATGTCATTCTTTATCTTGATTGATAGTTGTTACTTTAATAGCCAACATTGTACCTTCAACCCATTTGAATATATTTCTTCTAATAGTTTAAAGCATTAATTGGAATCATTCTATGTTTGTTTTCCTAGCCCTAGTTTTCATGTACTTCTCTTACCCATCACCCAATTCTTCCTCTTACATTATATGTTATTACCTCAAATAGCCCCCTCATCCATCTTTTTCTCCTTGTTACCCTGGAGTGTATTCTACTTTTCTTTCTTTCTTTTTTTCTTTTCCTATATCTTTTGCTCAATCTTTATTCTTCTCCCTTTTAGCCACCATATAAAGTCATAGCAATCTTACTATATTTAATAACTAAATTTTTACTTGTTCCAGAATTTTACTACATGTTTATACCTGAATTAGAGAAACTGTGGAGGAAAATACCAACAAGTTTTTTACTTATCACAAGGTTCAATATTACATGGCTAGGCTCTGAAATAATTTGGCAAATAGGGCTTAGTGGCTTCTCTCAAAGTGGTGCTAGGACTAGGATCAGCATAGGCCACACAGTGAGTTAAATCATTAATAACTGAATATTTGCCCAACCCAGGGCTCTTAAGAGAAAGAAGCTCATGAAGGGGCCCCTTGCTTAAAAGAAGAAGCAATAATCATCCCAATAAATGGAAAGACAAATAAGCAAGGGAACAAACACCAAACAGCTCATAACACTTCAACAACTCTACCAACACCAAAGTGGGAAAAAATGTCAGATGAATATTTTAAAATAAGACATAAGGAATGAAATTAGAAAGAAAATACAGAAGATGAAAGATCACTTCAATAGAGAGCTGGAGATCTTAAAAAGAATCAAACAGAAATGCCAGATATGACTCCATAAACCAAATTTTAAAATCAATGGAAAGCATTGCCAATAGACTAGGCAATCTTTTTAATTTTTAGTTGTACATAGACACATTACCTTTACTTTGTTCATTTATTTTTATGTTGTGCTGAGGATCAAACCCAGTGCCTCATACATGTAAGGCAAGTGATGTACCACTAAGCTACAATCCCAGCCCAAATTAGACCACTTTTAAGATTGATTTTCAGTTCTTTATTTTTATTTTATTTTATTTTATTTTTTGTACCAGGGATCGAACTCAGGGGCACTTGACACTGGGCCACATCCCCAGACCTTTTTGTATTTTATTAGAGACAGGGTCTCACTGAGTTGCTAAGTGCCTCACCATTGCTGAGGCTGGCTTTGAACTTGCAATCCTCCTGCCTCAGCCTCCTAAGTGCTGGGATTACAGGAGTGTGCCACCGTGCCCAGCTCTGAATTTCCCAGCCTGGCTCTGAATTTCAGTTCTTGAAGACTAAGTATATAATCTTTAAAATAAAGTTAACCATAAAGAAAAGATGTTAAGATACTATGACAAGAATATTCAAGAAATCTGAGATAACATCAAGAAACCAAAGTTAAGAATTATCAGGATAGATGAAGGCTCTGAAATACAAAATAAAGAGATGCACAATCTTTTCATAAAATATATTATAATTTTTTTTCAAATCTTAGGAATTAGATGGAAATCCAAATAAAGAAACTTTTAGAACTCCAAATAGAACCATAATGAATCTACTTCAAGACACATTATAAAATGAAAATGTCTAATATGAAGAATAAGGATAGAATTTTAAACAGCTGCAAGAGAAAAATGGCTGATCACAGTTAAAGGTAAATCAATTTAGATTTCAACTGATTTCTTGACCCAGACCCTAAAATCAAGAGGACTTAGAATAATATATACCAAGCTCTGGAAGAAAATGGGGGCCAACCAATATTACTATACCCAGCAAAATTATACTTCAGAATTGAAGATGAAATTAAAACCTTCCAAGATACACAGAAACCAAATAAATTCATAACCACAAAGCCTCTACTACAAAACATACTCAATGAAATATTTAATTAAAAATAAAAATGAAAATTAGTATAGGGATAAATTACACTAGGATATAGTTAATTAAAGGAAAAACAAGTATGAATTAAATGTTAGAAATAAAATGTCAGGAAATAAAAATCGTCTCTATAATTACATTGAATGTAAAGGGTCTAAACTCTTCAATCAAAAGCATAGATTGGCAGATTAGATTAAAAAGCAAGACACAATAATATGTTGTTTGACCAGACTCACAAAGACATCCCCAGACTGAAGGGAAAAGGATGGGAAAAGATATATCATGAAAAATGATACCTATAAAAAAATGGGATAGCTATTCTCCTATC
Source organism: Tamias sibiricus (assembly GCA_025594165.1). Classification (NCBI taxonomy): domain Eukaryota; kingdom Metazoa; phylum Chordata; class Mammalia; order Rodentia; family Sciuridae; genus Tamias; species Tamias sibiricus. The sequence continues at coordinate 60,442,003 of CM046662.1, forward strand.
AAAGTGAACGTCAAGTTAAAATTAATCACAAGAGACAAATTGCTTAAGGAAGTCATCCAACAACAAGATATAATTTTTATAAAATGTTTATGCTCCAGGGCTGGGATTGTGGCTCAATGGCAGAGCACTAACCTAGCATGTGTGAGGTACTGGGTTCAATCCTCAGCATCACATAAAATAAATAAATAAAATAAAGGTATTGTGTCCATCTACAACTAAAAAAAAAATCTACAACTAAGATATACATTAAATATTTTTAAATATTGGTGAACTTACATACATAAAATAAACCTTTTCTCAATAATAATCAGATAGACCACAATACAATAATAATGAGTGACTTCAACACACCTCTCTTACAACAAAACAGTTTATCCAAACATGAACTAAACAGTGATTCTTCAGAACTAAAAAATACTATTAATCAAGCAGACCTAGGGCTGGGGATGTGACTTAGTGGTTGAGTGCCCCTGAGTTCAATCCCAGTTAAAATAAAAATTCAAATGGACCTAACAGATATCTATAAACTACTTCATCCATCAATAACTGAATCCACTTTCTTCTCAGCAGCACATGAAATATTTTCTAAAATAGATCATGCTTTAAGGCACAAAGCAAATATTACCAAAGACAAAAAGTAGAGGTAATTCCTTGCATCCCATGAGATCATAATGAAATGAAATAAGAAATCAATGACTAGATAAAAGAAACCATCTAACACCTGGAGATTAAATAATACAGTTTTGGATGATTAATGGATAGCATAAGAAATCAGTGGAGAAATAAAAAATTCTTACAGACAAATGAGAAGAGTAATACAACATACAAAATCTCTTGGACAATGTGAAGGCAGTTCTAAGAGGAAAGTTTATAGCACTGAGTTCATACATTAAAAAAAAAAAAAAAAGATAAAAAATAATCTAACAACACATCTCAAGACCCTAGGCAAAAAAAAAAAAAAAAAAACACCAAAATCAGTAGAAGACAGGAAATAATGAAAATCAGATCTGAAATCAATGAAATTGAGAGTAAAAGAACAATACAAAGAATCAATGAAACCAAAAGTTGGGCTTTTTGAAAGAACAAACAAAATTAATAAACATTTAGCCAAACTAACCAAAAAAGAAAGAAGAGTCAAATTAATGAAATTAGAGATGAAAAAGGAAGTATTACAACAGACAATAGTGAAATCCAGAAGATCATCAGAAACTGTTTTGAAAATTTATGTTGCAATAAGCTAGAAAATTTTCAAGATATTGACAAATTCCTAGAGGCATATGACTTACCTAAATTGAACCATGAGGGTTTAGAAAAATTAAACATGTCAATATCAAGTAATGAAACTGAAACAGATATAAAAACCTTTTCAACAAAGAAAATTTCAGGACCAGATGGATTCTCAGTTTAATTATTATTACCAATTCTCTTCAAATTACTCCATGAAAGAGAAAAGGAGGTCACATTGCCAAATTCATTCTATTAAGCCAGTATCACCCAAATACCAAAACCAGATAAAAACACATCAAGGAAAGAAAACTTAAGGGTAATATCCTCAATGAACATAGATGCGAAAATTCTTAATAAAATGTTGGCAAACAACATACAAAGACACATTGAAAAGACAGTGCACCATGATCAAGTGGGATTCATCCCAAAAACACAACATTGGTCAACACTGGAAATCAATAAATGTAAATAACCATATGAATAGAGTTAAAGATAAGAATCACATGATTATCTCAATAGATGCAGAAAAAGCCTTTGACAAAATATAGCATCCACTCATCTTTAAAACACTAGAGAAACTAGGAATAGAAGGAACATACCAAAACATTGTATAGGCTATATATGAGAAACACAAAGCAACATCATACTAAACAGAGAAAAACTGAAAGCATTTCTTCTAAAAACAGAACAAGACAAGGATGTCCATGCTCATTACTCCTATTGAACATAGTTCTTGAAACTCTAACCAGAGCAATCAGGCAAAAGAAGAAAATTAAAGGAATACAAATAGGAAAAGAAGAAGGCAAATTATCTCTGTTGTCTGCTGACATGGTCCTAAATTTAGAATTCCAAGAAAGAAAGAAAAAACTCCACTGAAAGACTTCTATAGCTAATAAATATTTTGTAAAGTAGCAGCATACAAGATCAACAAACATAAATCAATCACTTTTCTATACTCCAATAATGAAACTGCTGAAAAACAAATTAGGAAAACTATCCCATTCAAAATATATAAAAAAAAAAAAAAACTTGGAAATTATTCTAAAAGAGGAGGTGAATGACACTGTCAATAAAAATTATAGAACACTGAAGAAAGAAATTGAAGACCTTAGAAGATGGAAAGACTTCCCATGTTCTTGGATAGGTAGAATTAATATTATCAAAATGGCCATGCCACCAAAAGTGCTATACAGATTCAATGTAATCCCCATCAAAATATCAAAGACATTCCTCACAAAACTAGAAAAAAGCAGCTCTATAATTCATTTGGAAAATGAGAGACCCAGAATAGTCAAAGCAATCCTGAATAAAATGAATGATTCTGGAGGCATCACAAGACCTCAAATTATACTAGACCTATATTGACAAAAACAACATGGTACTGGCATCAAAACATACACATAGAATAGAATACACAGAGACAACCCCACATAAATATAGCAATGTGCTACTAAAGTTACCAAAACCACACATTGGAGGAAAAATAGCCTTTCAACAAATGGTGCTGGAAAAATTGGAAAACCACATAATGAAGAATGAAATTTACCGCTATCAGTCACTCTGCACAAAGGTTAACTCAAAGTGAATCCGAGACCTAGGAATTAGACCAGAAACTCTGCAATAGCTAGAAGAAAATGTAGTCCCAACACACCTACATGTCAGCACAGGAACTAATTCTAAAATGCAAGAAGTAAAACCAAAAATAAATGAGATGGATGACATCAAATTAAAAGCCTTCTGCACAGCAAAGGAAACAAGAGCATTAACAGAAAGCCTATGGAATTGGAAGAGATCTTGCCATCTGCTCCTCAGATAGGGCATTAATATCCAGAACATACAAAAAAAAAAAAAAAAACTTCACACACACACACACACACACACACACGCACAAAATCAATAAATGGACAAAAGAATGAAACAGTTACTTCTCAAAAGAAAAATACAAATGGCCAACAAATATATGAAAAAATCTTCAGCATCTCTAGCAATTAGGTAAGTGCAAAACAAAATTATATTGAGATTTTTTTTATCTCACTCCAGTCAGAATGGCAATTATCAAGAATATAAACAATAAATTTTGGCAAAGATGTGGGGAAAGGGGTATACTCATACCTTGTTGGTGGGACTGTGAATTAGTGCAACCATTCTGGAGAGCATTATGAAGATTCCTCAAACAACTGGGAATGGAACCACCATATGATCCAGCTATCCCAGTCCTCAGTATATATCAAAAAATCTAAACTCAGTGTACTATAGGGATGCAGCCACACCAATGCTTGTAGCAGCACAATTCACAATAGCCAGACTATGGAACTAAGCTAAATGCCTTTTAACAGATAAAAGGACAAGAAAACGGGTATATATACACAATGGAGTATTACTCAGCCATTGAATACTGAAGTTATGGCATTTGCTGTTAAATGGATGGAACTAGAAACTATCATGCTATGACAAAAAAGCCAGACCCCCAAAACAAAAGGTCAATGTTGTCTCTGATATGTGCAAGATTGTCCAAAATAAGGAGAGAAAAAGAGAGAAGAGGAAAGGGACGAGAATTTTATCAAAATAGAAGAAAAATCAGTGGAATGGATGCAGGGGGTCAAGGGGGAGAGTGGAGGGATGGGATAAGGGAAGAACAGTGAAATAAATGACCTAACATTACTGTGTACATATATGAATATACCACAGTAAATCTCACCATCATGTATATCCACAAAATATTAAATTAAAAAAAAAACTATAAGTAAATATCAGAAATATCAATAAAGTTGAGGGAAGGGAATGGACAGAAGTAGGAGAAGTGGGAAAGGGGAAGTACTGGGGACTGACTTATAGCCAATTATATTCCATGCTTTTATAATTATGTCAAAAGGAATCCTAATGTTATGTATAACTAAAATGAACCAATAAAATATTAAATAACAATTAGTAAACTGAGCTGGGGTTGTAGCTCAGTGGTAGAGCACTTGCCTAGCTATGTGAGGCACTTGGTTTGATCCTCAGCACCACATAAAAATAAATAAATAAAATAAATATATTGTGTTCATTGACAACTAAAAATAATAATAATAAACAACTGAGATCTGACAACAGGGGGAAAAGACTATATACTAAAGGTTTTCAAATCTGACTACATACTAAAATAAACTGAATATTTTTTAAGTATAAGAGTCAACAGATATTTTAAACTATAGTATGAATTGTGAATCTCTAATACCACTGGCTGTCTTCATGTCCAGATTTTATAAATTAAGCATGAAATAAAAATGGAATATGTCTACATTGGAGAAAAGATAGCCTCTTCAACAAATGGTTCTGGGAAAACTGGAAATCTGTATGTAGCAAAGTGAAATTAAAACCTCTCTCTCTCTCCTGCACAAAAATCAACTCAAAGTGGATCAAGGACCTAGGCATTAGACAAGAGACCAAGAGACCCTGGGCCTACTAGAAGAAAAAGTAGGCCCAAATCTCTATCATGTTAGCTTGGGAACCAAATTCCTCAACAAGACACCTAAAGTGGAATAAGTAAAATCAAGAATCAATAAATGGGATGAATTCAAACTAAAAAGCTTCTTCCCAGCAAAGGAAACAATGAAAAGCGTGAAGATAGTTCCTACATAATGGGAGGAAAATTTTTCCAACTGCACCTCAGATATAGCATTAATCTCCATAATATATAAAGAACTCAAAAACTTAACAACAAAAAAAACAAATAACCCATTCAATAAATGGGCAAAGGAATTGAACAGACACTTTACAGAAGAAGAAACAAATGGTAAATAAATATATGAAAAAATGTAAATATCTCTAGCAATTAGAGAACTGAGAGTTCATCTTACTTCAGTCAGAATGGCAATTATCAAGAATCCAAGAACAGTAAATGTTGGCAAAGATGTGGAGGGAAACATGCGCTCATACATTGCTGGTGGGACTGCAAATTGGTGCAACCACTCTGGAAATTAGAATGGAAATTCCTCAGAAGAGTTGTAATGGAACCACCATTTGACTAAGTTATCCCACTCCTTGGTTTATAGCCAAAGGACTTAAAATCAACAGACTACAGGGACACAGCCATATCAATGTTTGTAGCAGCTCAATTCACAATATCTTAGCTATATAACCAGCCTAGGTGCCCTTCAGCAGATGAATGGGTTTAAAAAAAAAAAATGTGATATATGTACACAATGGAATATTACTCAGTCATAAAAAAAGAATGACTTCATGACTTTTGCCAGTGAATGGATGGATATGGAGTTTATCATGCTAAGTAAATAAGCCATTCCAAAAAAAAAAAAAAAAAAACAAAGGCTAAATATTTTCTTTGATACACAGATGCGAACCCACACACAGGGGAGAAGGGGAAGAATAAAAGTTCAGTGGATTAGACAAAGGGGAATGAAGGGAAGGGAAGAGGATAGGAATAGGAAAGAGTAGAATGAATGGGATGTAACTTTCCTATGTTCGTATATGAATACATGACCAGTGAAACTCCATAAATCCACATCATGTACAACCACAAGAGTGGGATCCTAATTAGAATAAGTTATAGTCTTTGTGTATATAATATGTCAAAATACACTCTACTGTCATGTATATCTAAGAAGAAAGAAATTTTTTAAGTTAAAAAAAAAAGGAATTTGTCAAAGTTCTAGTCTCTCTAAGGTAGTATTTTTTAAATATATTTCTAGTTGTTGATAGACATTTATTTATTTATTTATTTATTTATACATACACAGTGCTGAGAATTGAACCCAGTGCCTCACACATGCTAGGCAAGTGCTCTACCACTGAGCTACAACTCCAGCCCTTGAAGAGAGGTTTTTAAAAAGTCTTTTTATGTTTCTGTATTCCCTACTTAATGTTGACAATGTTTTTCTTGAATATCTGCAGTTGAGATGCTGTTCCTTCCATGACCTGCATACATTAGCCTTTAAAATGCTACTGTTTCTTAGTCTTTCTTCCTCCTCTATTTAAATATATCTCCTGTGGATCTATCCCCTTTAACTTTTGACTTGTTTGTCCAGAGTGACAACAAAGAAATGGGTTGATAGTCACTTGATAGTCACCCAGGAGGACATGGCTTGGCTTTGGCTCTCATTGCCCATTAGGAAAAGTTTTTGCAACAGCATGGACTTCATTGTTCAATACAGCAAGATAATTCACTACTAATCAAAATATCTCGCATATGAGGAAATAATGACAGGAGCAAATTGTGGTATAATTTCCCTATGGCACTTACACTTAAAGGGAAAATAAAGTAATAAAACATAACATTTCAGTATTTTAAATGTAATTTTTATTCAGAGATTGTTCTTTTTCCTTGAGTAAAAATGTATCTTTCTGAAGTTTAATTTCCCAAAAGTTTTGGCAATCCTTTCTCTGGTTTTGTCCTGTTTCTTCAATTTTATAGAATCCTCCACTAGGGAAGAATTGCCTTGACCCAAAGACCTGGATGTATTTGCAGATCTTCAGCTGAACTGGAGGCTCTTGCCCACACTGATCTCCATGTTTCCCTAATCCTCTCTCTTTATTCAACCCAGCTGTTCCAACATTTTCCCCTTGTTGCCATCAGTGATTTCAGACTTAACTCTTCAGAAAGTTCATTCACTTTCAATTTGTTTCCCACATTTTCCAATCACTGCTTTTATATTTTACATTTAACAGATTAATTTTAATAGTCTACATCAAGTAAACCATCTTTGAACCAAGTTTTAATATTTTCCTTCTTTCACACCCTTCCCCCCCCCTTATTTGTCTTGAACCAGTAAAGGCTTCATTTTTTTTTTTTTTTTTTTTTTCATCTAAAGCAAGGTGGACTCTCACCTGTCTTGCTGCCTCATGATTGACCTTACACTAGCTAGAGCCTACCTTTCTGGTGGGGATTATTTGGTATGGAATCAAATTAGATAAAATATTGGTCTGAACAGGCAAAAAACAAACCAATTATATGGAGTAAATATTACCTTAAAAATGCTGGCTGAGGCAGGTCAATCACTGATTTGGGACAACAATTGGATTATAATTTGCAAACTTATGCACAGACAAATGTATACACTAGAAGGGCATGGAGTGGGTCGCTTCTTCCGGGTCGCCCCAAAGCCATGAGGTTTATAATCCCAGGCAATACGCATGGCCGCTAATGTCAGCAGCCAGAAAATCTCAGAGTATTCCCCGGCCCAGGCAGAGTCCCAGAGGGCCAGGCCAGCAAGATGAGAGGGAAAAATGGTACATGGATCAAAAGGGGCAGAATTTGTACTACTTTGTACCACTTCTTAAAAGGGGCAGAATTTTGGGTCCCAGGAGTGCAGGAATGGCAAGGACACAACTTTTAAGGGTTTTCCTTTAGTCCTTTCCCTAAGGCCCTCCCTGCCCTCCCCATGCTCCCAAGCAGACAAAGGAAAACAACTAACCTTTTTTAATTCTACAGCATTCAGCTACATTTTTTTCTTTTTAATCCCTCAATTAAAATCTGAATTTGAACCAGCAACCTTCTGCCTATAAACATTATGCCAAATACTCCGTCTTGAAATCTGATTCTCCAAAGCCCTAGGTTAACAAGGTGTAATTCACTGTTTCACCAACAGGTTCTATTAAGGAATTTACTCATTCTCTCCCACTCTTTCAATAATTAAATTATCTATCCAAAATTAAACAAAGGATTTTAAGGTTGATAAAATATGTTCTTATTATGCTTTTTAATGGATTATTTTTTGCTTTTTAGAGATGATACCAGGGGTAAATATGGCAATTAATAGGATAAGAAGCCCATAATCTGAAATATTTCATTTTAGTATTATCATAATTGTCAGATCACAAACCTGGCTTATTTATCAAAGCAGACCTGCCTTATAATTAATTCATATAAAAATTTAACTATGTCTTAAATTCCTAAACAAGTTAAATAAAATAAAAGCTTTAATAAGTATTTGTACCACTTCTTAAAACCTTTGAAGCTCCACTTACAAAAGTTATAAAAATTTTTCTTTTTGTTCATTTGTCTGATTTGTAAATGTGTATGTACAATGGTTATATTTACATTATGACTATATTACATGATATCAAAATTGGCATAAATTAATGAGTGCACTCATAATTTTAAATTCAAATAAAAAATGTATCTAAATTACTTTAATTCACATGATTTAATAAGGTTCAATTTAAATTGGATAATCAAATGAAAATAAACATACCTTTAAAATTATTAATGCAAATTTTTCCAGCTGGTTAAATATTTAATATAGTTGCTAATTTCTATAATATTTAAAATGTATGTCCACTTATTTCTAACAATTTTCTTCAACAGGAAAAAGATAACTAACACTGTTATCTACATTTGCTTGATGCCCTAACTTACAGTTAAGAATAAGTAAATTAAATTTAAGGTAAATAGAATTAATTATATAAATATTACAGGAGATACTTATTTAATAAGGGTGATGGCCAGCATCTCATTGGGGGGGTTCTTCTTCCTGCAGAAGAGGTGTAAGCCACCCTAAAATTTAAAGTCTCAAATAATTAGTAAAGAACAAAACACAAATAGTCAGAAACATATTTACAAAAGCGAAGACCCTGATGATCTAGTCTAAATGGTGCTGGAACTAGACAAAGAAAAGATGGCTCTGGTGGTTTATTTAAGGGGGTATATCAAAGGCAGGGATAAGGTTTCAAGGGTGGAGTCTTGCTTCCTAATGTCTTCGGGTTGGCAGGTTGATTGACATCTTGTCAGGTCACACCCATCTCAGGTGCTGTGTGAGCCACCACAGAGTGGGATAGAAATTCACACTGTCCCTGGGCAATTGGCCAGAGAAAATGTCCACTGGTCATTCCCAGACATCAGATGTTTCTATCACTAGACTTCGATGCACAGTGACCCACATGCAACCCATGGATGGCTCATGACACTTATTAATCTACAAAGTTAAAATGCTAATTGTTAAATATAACATCAAGTACTCTTAACTCCTTGAATTCTATGGGGTAACATACTTAAACATTATTGGTGTTTTCATAAATTGGTTTGAAAAAAGAAGAAAGATTTAAAATTGCTTTGTGTCATCACTAAAAACAAGGTTAGTAAGAGTTAAGTCCCAACAGGTATAATTGTATATACAAAGCAGTCCAAAAGTTTTAACTGCATTTCAATTACAGTATTTCATCTTATTGAAATGAAGTAATTTGACTAAATTCAGAAATTTGCAAGGGTTATTTAAGAATGCAAACAAAAAGAGGGGTCAACAGATAGGAAAGAGAAATTAGAAGTTTCTAGGTATAAAACTATATTAGTAGAAGGAAAAAGGACAGTGTTTCTGGATATAAAAGTCTTAGTGTGGTGAAATACAAGAAAGTTTGAGTGATAAGAATGTCGGTGTAAGTAAAGAACAAATTTGTATGTAACTAAGGTGGTTATGTACATATGGAACAATCACTTAAAGCTATTTTCCCTAAGATCAAATATTGATGTGCTGATATGAACCGAAGTTTAATCCCATGCATTGAAATGATAAGGACTTCTTAAAACGCTACTATACTCTTAACATTGTGTCTGTTAAGTTTTATTCTTTAGAATAACTAGTCTTAAAGAAATTAAGGTTTATACAAATTTGATAAAACAATAACTATTATTTTAAAGTACAACCTTACATTCCAGATTGTAAATTTTTCTTTAAAAGCTAAACTTGATTAATATGAAAATATCAATGTGATTATGACAATTATTAACTTGTTATATATCAATTGTATCTCTATTTTGCAAATATATGTCTTTAAAGTATAAGACTTAAAAAGACATTTTACTAAGCCAATGCTCTCCAAACTAAAGTTTTTACAACAATGATCTCTTAAAAATTTCTATAATAATAACAAATTAATTGGAAATTTAATTATGTCATTTAATATTTTATAATTAAATAAATGTTATAAAATTCTATGTTACTCTATACTCTGAGAAGTAAACCTAACTATATTTCTAAAATGCAATTATGAGACAATAACTTATTTAAAGGTTAGCAATGTAAGATATAAAAATGTTTTGACACTTTCCCTCAAGAGGGGGTAAAAAATTCTCTTGTCTGTTTCATATTTCAAATATAATATTAAATTATGTTAACTAATTTATATTGATCAAAAAATTAATTATATATAAAAAATTATAAAATAATATTCAAATAAGAAACTAAGATTAGTTTCAAAATTAAAACACCTTTCCTAAATTTTGTCAAGAGACCCATTTTAGAAAAATTAAGAAGTATACATAAGAATCTCTTAAAATTCTACTATGCATAGATAACTACTATTAACATCTAGTACATAGGCTTCTAGACTATTTTCTATGCATGTACTTATAGATACACATATTTTATGAATATAGAAACATAGTAATATTTTTAAATGTGTAAAATTATTTAAATTACGCATAATTAATATTATTTTAAAATATTGTTGTTAATGCCAGATTTTTTATCATCTATTTCATTTGTCCAAAACCCTATGATGGGTATTTAAATTATTTTTGTTACCTTATTAATAACATTCATACAGCTTGTACCTTTATACCTAAAAATTATCAGCATAAATTTCTTAAAATATCATGCTAAATCAATGGCATATAAAATTATAAAACTTTTAAAATTTATTAAATTATTATCCTAAAACATACTGCCAATTCACATCTACCCAGCAATTTTGAAGGTGCTCATTCCCCATACTTGGATCAACACTTTCTTTGATGATAATAAAATTTTTTCCTAAATGGTAGGTAAAAAGCTACTCATTCTTTTATTTCATTTTGTTATTATTATTATTAATAGATGGAAGATTTTTTTTCCTGTGTTCCATGAACATGTGTATTACTTATTTTTTTTTAAAGGTATCTATTCATATCTTCTGTGTTCCTTGTAAAAATCACCTCTCTTCAAAATCTGCCTCTCATCTCATTCCAAGTTAAGATAATCTTTCAACCTCATTTAAAGTTAAGTTCAAAAGATAAATTTTTATTATACAACTTACTATATTCCTCAAATAAAAAATACTATATGTAAGTAATCAAAGATTTTAAATCATACAAGGAATATGATTTAAAATTAAAGATCATATTCCTTAATTCATAACTTTTATAATAATCAAATATATTTTACTCTTGTTAATTTTATATTTTCCTACAAACCTTACAACTATTGTTTGTTAATGCCTTACACAAGTACCAATTCTAATATAACAACTTAATTTAAGATAATAAGGCTATTACCGATAAGACAAACATGTTGTAAAACTGACTTTCAATATCTATACTGACCCTATTTTATAATTCTGTTGCTCAGCCTATCACTAGAGACAAAATCAAATCATACATTTGGTAAAAACTAGGCTTTTCTTTTAATGCAATTCCCTCTTCAGTTTAATAACATTGACTTTAATGATCTCACATGCTTAACAAGTAATTTTACTAATTTTTTTGGCCAAATAAAAAATAGTTACTAAGTCACTTCTTACTGTTTAAATACTTGTACGATACTAGGTCATTGTCTGCAATTTAAGGCTATATCATTTTTTTCTTCAATTTTAAATAATAAAAAAGAACCATACATATCCCCACTAAATTTCACAAAATTATTTTTTTAAATTCTTTAAATTATGATATTAAAAGTCTCACTGCTAGACTGGGGCGGTGTTGCTTCCTGACTTGGAGCAACAACGCCACGGGAGAAAAACTCGGAGGCAGAATGAAGATGAAAGAAGGTTTTTTTATTCTTCGGCTTTAGCAATCTCTCAAAACTCTAACACTGGCTCTTTCAGCAACCTCTCTGACTCTTTACTAGAGAGAGCTTAGAGATAGAGAGAGAGAGAGAGCTTCTTTCTTCTCTCTTCTTCACTTACTTTTACTTTCTTAGAGAGAGCTTAGAGAGAGAGAGAAAGAGAAAGAGAGAAAGAGAGAGAGAGAGCTTCTTCTTTCTTCTCTCTATATATCTCTTTGGTTTTCTTCTTCTGACTATGTTCTAGCCGCTCTGACTCTTTTTTTCTTCTCTGACCCAAACTCTTCTTCCGACCGACTGAGCGACTGAATGACTGACTAAATGAATGCCTTCTGACCGCTTTCACCTGGTTATATACCTTTAGCTTTGCGGGTGCGTCACGTGCATTTACAGGTAGGTGCGTATGATTATTATCAGGTGGAATTTATGGCTTCCAGCTAGCCACAATAGCCATCTCCCTGATTGGGGCTGCTTCAGGGCGGTAGCTTAGTAGTAGAGTGCTTGCCTTGTGTGTGTGAGGCACTGGGTTTGATCCTCAGAACCACATAAAAATAAATTAATAAATAAAGGTACTGTGTCCATATATGACTTAAAAATTTTTTAAAAAGAGTCTCACTGCTACTGAGCAACACATGGAGCAACAGAATAAACCAGGCTCCATAATACTATACAATAGAGGCTATACTTGTATATTTTCAGAAAAACCAACCTGTCATTGTGGAAACGACTGAAAAACCTGACACTTCAGACTGAACAGACAGCTCAACAAGAGGGAGGTAATAAGACTCCAACTACAATGTTTATACCCATGCTGACTTTTTTGAGCTGTCAGGTAAGTAGAGGCCATGGAAAGACTCACGGGACCCACTTCCCAAGTCTACCTTTAATGTACCCAGTGATGTGAACTGGGGAATCCATCCCAGTGTTTACTAATGATACTTACATGATGGGAGATTTTAGAAATAAATATATTACACTTATTTATGCTGCTAGATTTAATTTTACTAGCTTCAGTAGGAACCTACCTATATATTGGTTCCATTTTAAACATGCTGGCTATTTAACTTTTGAGAAAAAGATAGCACAGGGAGGACCTAAACCCTTGGAACTTAAGATTATATGTCCAGACAGTTATTAAAATGGAATTTTGTCATAACAAACCAGTTATTTGCATGGAATATCCACCAGTATCTTTACGTCTGCAATAGAATTTGGCACCTTTTCTAAATGGGTGAAATGTACAAATGCCTTGCCAATGTAACATAAAATCTTAGAAGTGGTGGATATGGTTTGGATTGATCTTCAAAAATTGATAAAAGAAAATTCAATCAAAATATTCCTTCCTACAGAAAGTCCAAAGCCAGGATGGCTTAAGTGGCAGCACTGCCAATAAATGTGTTTTGCTTTTACTTTCTCTTGAAAAGAATTTGCAGGCAAAAATGTTTAATTTGAATTCTGAATATAGTAGAAGATCTAAGAAGCTACTATTGTTTGGGTATTAATTTGCCATAGTAATAACCATGTAATGGAGACCAAATTAGAGTCCAAGCAAACTGATCATTGATGTTACACTAGAAAGATTAGTAATTTATGTTTGGATTTATAGCAGTTATTTCTTATTTGGTAATAATTCAGGTCCTATCTAGCTTAATGTATTCTTTCAGGCTTTTATTTATTCCCATATTCACTATATCTATGGATATAATCCATTCTGTTGTGATGCTATGACCCCTGGAAGTTTCGTTGGTAATATTCTAACTTTCAGGGAGGATAATATTCAAGAAGATCTCTGGCATTTAATTGTTGCTTCAGATTTTCTCCTTCATACGTTTGGCCCCTTACCTAACTTTATAGGCAGGAACTTCAAGGAAGTTTCCTGCTATGACCTGCAACCCTATATTTAATCCTCTTATGCTTTAATTATGGGAAATGTAAGTGTAAAAAGAAAAAAATAAATATGTAAATTATAAGAAATGTAATCTAACTAATCTCATTTTTTAAATAATTTGTCTCAAAATATTTCCAAAGCCCTATACAATTAGGTAAATATTGATTAAAAAGATTGAAACTAAATTAATGTTTTAAAAGCTACTGCTATAAATATTGGTAATGAGTTTCTCACCCTCTACTTGAGCAAAGGCTTAAATGCCATGCTGACTATATGTATGTTTGTGTTACTATAGCCAAATATCATGCTTCCCAGTGGGATTGGGGAAAAATTAAAAATCATCTAATGGACATTTGGTAAAATGATAATAATGCCTTCAACCTTATGGAGATACATCATAACCCCCAGGATATTCAGAAAAGCAGGATCAATCTCATGGACTCTGCTTCTCTAGATGATAAAATACTTTATGAATTAAAGCCATTTGATCCTGGAAACATGTTGAAACATTCTGCATGGTACATTATTAGAATAATATGTTTGCTACTAATTATTTTTAAACATGGTAATAGGTTGTCGTACCCTCAGAACAAGGATCTGGGAACTCAAAATAATGGCCCATCATTTGCATTTAAAAAATAAAGAAGGTGGATGTACAGGAAGTCATCCTTGAACTATGCAGGAACTAAAACAATTGATGCCATTAGACAGAAAATCCTGGTATCAGGAGTTCCTAGAAGTCCTGGTGGCTTGAGAATTCCTGGTTCATGTGGCTTCCTACACAAATGGCACTCCATCACACAATCAGCACAGCACCATAGATGGGGTGACCCACTGGAGCCACACAGCCTCTCAGAGATAGGTGTGCTTGCCAAAATGCCAACCAACCTGTTTACTGCAAGACCCCTGCCACACCAAGAAGCAAGCACCCAAGACTCCTCCCGCTGAAACCTTATCCCTGACAAAGAATTGGGGCCCTTTTTTAGTTGTTTAGTTCCAGCTCCTATCAAGAGTGGAAGACCTATCAGATGCTCCCTGTTTTATATCTAATTTTTGGCTGTGTCTCTAATTCTTACTAATTATTTCAGAGTTTTCATTTCCCAAGAGGCTCACACCTCCTGAGCAGGAACCTACGCTGGAGGGGTGCTGGCCATCTCGCAATACTTTTCTCTATTTTTGTTGCTTTTGTGAGAAGTCTACTAAACCTGAAAGGCTACTTGAGAGTTAAATTGATATTGCTAGCTTTCCAGTAACTGTAGTAATTAATTCCTTTAAGAAAATCATCATGGATGATTTTTAAAATCAGAAATCTAATTTCAAAAGTAATTGATGAGTATTTTTATAACTACTGAATCCAATGGCGGGTGATATGAGCTTCTATATCTACACACCTCTGTGTGTGTGTGTGTGTGTGTGTGTGTGTGTGTGTGTGTATACAGGTATATAATACACACACACACACACACACACACACACACACACACCTATATGGGTTATTTTACTGAACTCCTCACCCTATTGGAAGAGTACTTTGTTGCCAATATCCACATGTTTACCTTAGCTAGATGAGGTCAGGCTTGAGAAAATGACCAAAAAGTTGTTCCGATAGCTCTTCATAGAGTGGACAGTATTATTTCTTTGTTTGGGACTGTCCCCATTCTAGTAATGGAAGTTTTATGTCCCAGAAAGCCCCTCCCATGATACTAAAGGTTCCAATTTTCAGTGATAGGTATAAAAATTCGGGGGGGAAGAATAAAAGTGGCATAGTATAAAGACAATACTTTTTAAAAATCTCAAATAGATACATACGTTATATGCCCTTTTTAGGCATATAATTGATTCCTATATAAATTGTTACTGTTTTTCTCTGACCATTAATGTTAGTAATCATGATTTATAGTTGAATAATGAATACTCTGTTATTGTATCATTTCAGGTGATATGATTAAAGCATGCAAATTAAATGCATTGAAGTTGTGAGCTTTACTTATCCATCCAACTTTTCCTGTGATTGACTATATATTTTGCATCAATGAAGTTCCAGAAAAAAATATTTTCAAACATCCTTGTTAAGAATTATCCAACATCTTTAAACTTTTTATTGGTTCATTTTAGTTATACTCAACATTAGGATTTATTTGGACATAATTATAAAATCATGTAATGTAAGAGCCTTAATAAGGAGATAGCTAAGATGGCGGCTAGCTGAGAGCCATAAGAGGTGTTTCAGTATTTTCACCTGATATTCATGCATTTATCTAAGAATCTTTCTAAGCCCATGAAAACTATGTGACGCACCTGTAAGTTTGAGCTGTTGACACATGTATACTTGTTAAGGCAAAAAGAATTTAACTGGGTGAGGTTGGTTAGAGGGGGTGGTTGGAGTAGGAGAGATTGTTGGAGCCAGAGAGAGAAGTTAGAAGAAGCAAGAATAAAGAGCCTATTCATTTTCCAGTCTGCTTCCAAATTCTTTCCCGCGGTATCATTGCTGCAGGCGGCGATAGCTGCAGACGGCAACAAGTGGTGGCCCGTATGGGGAATTCGGAATCGGCAGGTAAGAACTGAGAAGTCTCTAAAGATGGGTTCGAAAATAACCAAGACCCGAGTGATACAGGCTATGGAAGAATTCTTTGATATAGCTGATAGTGAGGAGGAAAGTGATCATGAAAGCATAGCCTCCGCTGAGTCAGATAGAAACAGTAAGGATAGTATTGGTGTGGACTCAAAAATGACAAAGATCCGAGCTGCTAAAGCTATCCGAGATTTATTAGAGATAGCCAAGGAATACATGCTCTCAATTGAACCTGGGACTCAGGATGTTACTACTAATGAAAGTAATAGTAGTGAGGAGGAGTCAAATAACCATGAAAGCACAGCCTCCTCTGATGGGTCAGTTAAGACCAGAAAGGACCATCAAGTAGAGGAACCACTTGTGCCCTCTGATCCCTCATGGGTTGAATCAATTACAGAAACCATGAGGGGTATTTCTGAGCATTTGCGTGCCCTTGAGACAGAGATTAACAGCCTTTCTGAGCGCTCACGTGCCCTCGAATGTCAAAACCCGCAGGGACATTGGGATCTGCCAGTACTTGAAAATGAAAATGGGCAGAGGTATCACCAATCCCTAGACTTCAAAACAATAAAAAATTTCAAAGAAGCAATAATGACCTATGGGCCCCAAGCTCCTTTCACGTTGAGTATGTTGAAGTCCCTTAACACTTTAACTTTAACCCCCTCAGACTGCAAATGCTTATGTAAGGCAGTATTGAACAGGGGACAATACTTGATTTGGAGGTCACAGTTCCAGGAGTTTTGTGTGGAAACAGCTAGAAGAAATGTGACTACAGGATTTCCAGATCATAACGTAGACATGTTAACTGGAGAAGGGCAGTTTGCTGACTTACAGATTCAAATTCAGTATAATCCTGGAGTTTATGCTCAAATATACACCGCAGCTGTTAAGGCATGGAAAACTTTACAAGGAACTGGTGACTTACAGAGTAGCTTGTCTAAAGTAATTCAGGGACCTAATGAGCCATATGCTGACTTCGCTGATAGGCTTTTGCGAACTGCAGGTAGAGTGTTTGGAGACGTTGATCAAGCTATGCCATTAGTCATTCAGCTGGCACATGAAAATGCCAACAAATATTGTCAAGACGCTATCAGACCATGGAAATCTAAAAGGGACCTTTCAGTATATATAAGATTATGTAAAGATATAAATGACGCCTTTGTCACAGGAAATGTGATTGCAGCAGCAATGAGAAGTGCTTCCCCTCAAAATTTCATAAAAAGGACTCAACCTAAAAATTATTATAATCAATCGAGTTATTTTAGACAATATCCCCAAAGAGAAATAAGACCAAGCTCATATTGTGCCCCAGGCCGCTGCCCCAGGTGTTAAAAAGGAAACCATTGGGCTAATAAGTGCAGATCTAAATTTGATATTTATGGAAACATTTGTCTAGGAATTCAAAAAACGGGGCACGGGGCCCAATGCCCCAGGGCCCACAAATGTACGAGGCGTTAGAGGAAGAGTATCCTCAAACATCCATCCAGATGATTCCTCGACATAATCCCTCTTACTGATTGACTCCCTCGTTAGAGGAACAAGAGGAAGTGCAGGGCTAGACCTCTGTTCCACCGCCCAGATAGTGATAACACCTGAAATGGGGGTTCAACTGATTCCCACAGGAGTCAGGGGAACTCTTCCCTCAGGAACTGTAAGACTTATCCTCGGGAAAGGCTCTAAAAGCTTATCAGGTTTTCAAGTGACTCCAGGTGTAATAGACTCAAACTACCAAGGAGAAATTAAGAATATGCTTAGTTCACCTAGAGGCATTTGCTCTGTTAACCAAGGAGACAGAATTGCTCAGCTGCTTCTCCTACCCAGTTTACATGACTCAATTAAGAGTATGCCTCAAAATAGGAAAAATAGGGGATTTGGTTCCACTGGCTTGGGACCTATGGCTTGCTGGATTCAGGATGGTTCACAGAGGCCTATGTGCAAATTAAAAATTCAAGGTATAGAGATGGAGGGATTGATTGATACTGGGGCTGACTCTTCCATCATCAATCTATGACAATGGCCCAAGCACTGGCCTCTACAGAAGGATTCAACCTAGTTTAAGAGGCTTGGAATATACTAACAGCCCAGAACAAAGTGCAATGGTTTTAAAATGGTAAGATGATGAAGGGCATAAAGAAACATTTCAGCCTTATGTTTTGTCCAGCTTGCCAGTTACCTTATGGGGAAGAGATATTTTGCAACAAATGGGAGTACACCTCGCAACCAAGCCCGCAGGTGTTAAAAATAAAAATCTACAGGGTAATCCTAACCCTATTAAGCTAAAAGGAAATCATCATCAAAAAGGTAAAGAATATTTTTTTTAGGGGCCACTGAGAAAACAATTTTGAAAATACCATGGCTTTCTGATAAGCCAGTTTGGGTCCCTCAGTGGCCCCTAGCTAGAGAGAAATTACAAGCAGCCCACCTACTAATCCAAGAACAACTAGAAGCAGGACATATAGAACCTTCCACCTCTCCCTGGAATTCCCCCATATTCGTGATCAGGAAAATAGCAATTGTTACATGATCTTAGAGAAATCAATAAAACCATGCAAATTATGGGCCCTCCCCAACCTGGACTTCCTAATCCTGTAGCTATTTCTAAAAATTTCCATCTTATAACTCTTGATATAAAGGATTGTTTCTTTTCTATTCCTCTACATCCTCTGGATGCCCCCAGGTTTGCTTTTTCAGTTCCTTCTATCAATAATAATGGCCCTGATCAAGGATTCCAGTGGAAAGTTTTACCCCAGGGAATGGCTAATAGCCCCACTATATGTCAAATCTATGTAGATAAAGTTATTCAACCTATCAAGAACAAATACCCAGAGCTTATGTGCCTCCGTTATATGAATGATGTTTTGCTTGCTCATACTAATCAAGAAGTCTTATTCACCATATTTAGTGATATATCAGAAAACTTGAAATGATATGGACTAAACATTGCTGAAGAAAAGGTTCAAACTAGATCTCCAATATTATATCTAGGATTCCAAATTATGGATACTTTTATTAGGCCTCAAAAATTTTTAATAAATAAGGAACATTTGGCCACTCTTAATGATTTTCAAAAATTGCGGGGAGACATTAATTGGCTTCGCCCTACACTAAGCCTCACTACTGGCCAATTAAAACCCTTATTTGATATCCTTTGCAGGAACCCTGATCCATCTTCACCGCAAACATTGACTCCTGATGCTAGGGAAGCTTTAAAGTTGGTAGAAAAGGCCATTGAAGGATCCCATTGTGATAGAATTGATTTTGCTCAACCACTGATATTGATCGTTATTTCTTCAAAATATACACCCACAGGAGTATTTTGGGAACAGGGGCCTTTATTATGGATACATTTGCCCATCTCTCCTAAAAGTACAATTGAGTCTTATACCTCCATGGTGGCTAAACTTATTCTTCAAGGACTTAAGACTTCTACTAAAATATTTGGCATTCACCCCGCTACTGTTATTACTCCCTATTCATCATCACAGGTTGAATATTTATGCTTCAATGATAATGAATGGGCTATAGTTATATGCTCTACTTCTGCAAATTTTGATAACCATCTTTCTAAGTCTCCTATACTATCTTTTTGTATCAATCATCCCATTATATTTCCACAGGAAATAAAAAATCAACCTATTCCTAAGGCATTAAATGTATTTACAGATGGGTCCTCTAATGGTACTGCTGCAGTAGTCACTCAAAAAGAAAATATGATTCATATTACTGCTCATAAATCAGCTCAATTAGTAGAACTAGAAGCTATTATTATAGCTCTTGAAAGTTTTAAAGAACAGCCCATAAATATTTTTTCAGACAGCCACTATATTGTACATGCTCTCCCTAAATTGGAGCTGACAGGTCCAATAGCACCTCATACTCCAGGCTTTAAATTGTTTTTTCAAATTCAAAACCTTCTATGGGAACATAAAGAACCTTTGTTTATTGGACATATCAGAGCTCATACTAATTTGCCTGGTCCTCTTCATGAAGGTAATCAAAAGGCCGACGCCCTCACTCAAACAATCTTTATATTTTCAGCAGTCAAACAAACTACCTCGTTCCATTCTCAATTTCATGTTAATAGTACTACTTTACAACAAAGGTTCAAAATAACTAAAGAACAAGCTCGAACAATTGTGAAGGCTTGTCAATCTTGTGTGACACATTTGCCCAATCCACATTATGGGGTTAACCCAAGAGGATTAATGCCTAATCATTTGTGGCAGATGGATGTCACTCATGAGCCAAGTTTTGGAAAATTGCGATTTATTCATGTGACCATAGATACATGCTCAGGCATGATTTTTGCTTCCTTACATACTGGAGAAAAAGTTAAAGATGTTACATCTCATTGTTTATAAGCTTTTGCTGGGCATTCCCAAAATGCTTAAAACAGACAATGGCCCTGCATATACATCCTCATCTTTCAAACAGTTTTGCTCCAAATTCAGTATACTTCATAAGACTGGTATCCCATATAATCCTCAAGGCCAAGGTATAATTGAACGAGCTAATTGCACACTCAAACTTATGCTTTTGAAACAAAAAGAAGGAAATTGGACAAATCCTAAAGATAGATTAGCTGTTGCCCTTTTTACTTTAAATTTTTTAACTTTGGATTCCAAAGGATATTCGGCTGGGGACAGACACTGGAATCCATACCAACAACATAAACCTTTGGTTTACTGGAAGGATGTTCTTTCAGGTACATGGAAAGGTCCAGACCCAGTATTAATTTGGGGGAGAGGATTTGTTTGTGTTTTTCCACAGCATGAAACCTTGCCAGTGTGGATACCATCAAGATTAATAAAACAGGTATGAAGGAGCCTATAATCAAGGAGATAGCTAAAGATTGCGGTTAGCTGAGAGCCATAAAAGATGTTCTAGTTTCCACCTGATATTAATACATTATTCAAAGAATCTTTGTATGCCCGTGAACACTGCGTGACGCACCTGTAAGCTTGAGCTGTAAGCACGTGTCCTTGTTAAAGCTATATGTATATAACTGGGTGAGGTTCGTTAGTGTGTGTTGGGGAAGAAGAAGGTGGTGGTTGGAGTTAGAGCGTTTGGAGTGATTGGTGGAGCTGGAGAGAGAAGAAGAATAAAAGACCTTTTTTCATTTTCATCCTGCCTCCAAATTTTCCTGTGGCGTTCGCTGCTCCAAGCGACTTCCGCTTCAGGCAGCGACAGGTGGTGGCCTGTACGGGGAATTCGGCGGCAAGGTAAGAAAAAAGAAAATTTAAAAAGATGGGAGCAAATATAACAAAAAGTCGGTTTATAAAAGCCATGAATGAAATTTTTGATATTGAGAACTCAGAGGATAGTGAGAAAAGTGAACAAGAAAGCATATCCTCTGACTCAGTGGAGACCAGCAAGGAGAGTAGGAATGTAAATTCAAAAGTAAGATCTGCAAAAGCCATCAGAAGCTTAATAAAATTAGCTGAGGAGTATGTACTCTCCTTAGAAACTGAAACTCAGGATACTAGTGAAAGTAATAATAGTAACAAGGAGCCAAACCATGAAAGTACGGTCTCCTCTACTGAGCCGGTTAGGAATTATGAAGCTAGTAGTGAAGAGGAATCAAAAAGTGATTCGGAGAGCACAGTCTCCAATAAAAAGAACAAAAAGAAATTAAAAAAGAGAAAAGACCGTCAAATAGAGGAACCACTAGTGCCCTCTGCTCCTTCATGGATAGAATCCCTAACAGAAACAATAAAGAGTATTGATCAGAGTGTACGTGCCCTTGAGGTAGAAATTGGCGGCCTTTCAGAGCGCTTATACGCTCTCGAACAACATAGACCGCAGGAGCACCTAGAACTGCCAGTATTTCAAAATGAACAGGGACAAAGATATCACAAGTCCCTAGACTTTAAAACAATAAAGAATTTTAAAGAGGCAGTAATGACCTATGGGCCTCAAGCTCCGTTCACATTAAGTATGATAGAGTCACTTAACACCCTAACCTTAGCCCCCTCAGATTGGAAAAGTCTATGCAGAGCAGGGTACTAAGTGGGGGGACAATACCTAATCTGGAAACTCAATTCCAGGAACTTTGTTCAGAAATAGCAAAGAGAAATGCTGCAGCAGGTTTCCCTCAACGCAATATAGATATGCTCACAGGGGAGGGTCAGTTCGCCGAACTACAAAATCAGCTACAATACGATCCAGGTGTGTATGCCCAGATACACACTGCAGCTGTGAAAGCCTGGAAGACAATCTCAGGCACAGGGGATCTGCAAGGCAGCCTATCAAAAGTTATACAAGGGCCTAACGAGCCTTACGCTGATTTTGTAGATAGGCTCTTAAAAACAACATCTAGAGTTTTTGGCGAAGTCGAGCAGGCTATGCCTCTAGTTATCCAATTAGCGTACGAGAATGCTAATAAATATTGCCAGGATGCAATAAGGCCGTGGAGAAGTAAAAAAGACTTATCAATTTATATCAGACTGTGCAAAGACATTAACGAGGCTGTTATCACAGGCAACGTAATTGCTGCAGTGATGAAAAAATTCCTCCCCTCAAAATTCCCAAAGGATTCAACCTAGAACAGGATATTCCAGACAAAATTATTATAATCAACCAAGATATGCTAAGCAATATCCCCCAAGGGTAATAAAATCAAATTCATACCGTGCTCCAGGCCAATGCCCCAGGTGCAAAAAGGGTATACATTGGGCCAATCAATGCCATTCTAGATATGATATATATGGAAATGATTTATCAAGGATTTCAAAAAACGGGGCATGGGGCCCAATGCCCCGGGGCCCACAAATGTACGAGGCACTAGAGGAGGAAGGCCCTCAGATTCAAATGATTCCTCGTCACAGTCCCTCCTACCCTTTAACTCCCTTATCAGAGGGACAAGAGGAAGTGCAGGATTAGATCTCTGTTCTACTGCCCGGATGGTCCTGACACCTGAAATGGGGGTTCAGCTGATTCCTATGGGAATCAGGGGACCTCTCCCTTCAGGAACTGTGGGACTAATCCTTGGGCGTAGTTCCAAAAGTTTATTAGGCTTTAATGTTATACCAGGGGTTATTGATTCAGATTATAATGGAGAGATTAAAATAATGCTAAGTACACACAGGGGCATCATCTCCGTAAATCAAGGAGACAGAATCGCACAGCTGCTCCTCATTCCCAGTCTCCATAATTCTTTTAAAAGCATGCCACAAAATAGAAATAGCAGAGCATTCGGTTCCACTGGTTCAGGACCTATGGCTTTCTGGGTCCAGGACTGTTCACGGAGGCCTATGTGCAAATTAAAAATTCAAGGTATAGAGATGGAGGGGCTGATTGATACAGGAGCTGACTCTTCCATCATAAATCTACAACAATGGCCTAAGCACTGGCCTCTACAGAAAGCCTCAACCAGTTTAAGAGGCTTGGGATACAGTAATACCCCAGCTCAAAGTACTGTAATCTTAAATTGGCAAGACAATGAAGGCCATACAGGAACATTCAAACCCTATGTTTTAAACAGCTTGCCAGTTACCCTATGGGGAAGAGATATCTTACATCAAATGGGGCTACACCTAGCGACCAAGCCTGCAGGTGTTAAGAATAAAAATCCTACTCATAATAAAAAAAGGCAAAGGACATTTTTTCTAGGGCCATGAGAAAATAATTTTAAAAATACCATGGCTCTCTAATAAGCCAGTTTGGGTCCCTCAGTGGCCCCTATCCAAAGAAAATTTGCAAGCGGCCCATCAATTAATTAAAGAACAATTAGAAGCAGAACACATAGAGCCTTCCACCTCTTCCTGGAATTCTCCCATATTTGTAATTAAGAAAAAATCAGGAAAATGGAGACTATTACAAGATCTAAGACAAATTAACAAAACAATGTAAATTATGGGACCTCTACTCAACCTGGACTTCCTAATCCTGTAGCTATTCCAAAAAACTATTACCTTATAACTCTTGATATAAAGGACTGTTTCTTTTCCATTCCCCTACATCCTCTGGATGCCCCCAGGTTTGCTTTTTCAATTCCTTCTATCAATAATAATGGCCCTGATAAAAGATATCAATGGAAAATCCTTATTGCCGCAGGGAATGGCAAATAGCCCTACAATGTGCCAACTATATGTGGACAGAGCTATACAGCCCATTAAAAACAAATATCAAGACCTCATGTGTCTACACTACATGGCCGATGTTTTATTAGCTCACCCTAACCAACAAATCTTATTTAATATATTTTAGTGAAATAACAAAACATTTTTAAAATATGGATTATATATAGCAGAAGAAAAAGTTCAAAGCAGATCACCTATACTATATTTAGGCTTTAAAATCATGGATACTTTTGTTAAACCCCAAAAAATTCTAATAAGTAAAGAACATTTGACCACCCTCAATGATTTCCAAAAATTACTGGGAGACATTAATTGGCTTCGCCCTACACTAAGCCTCACTACTGGACAATTAAACCTTTATTTGACATCCTTCGCGGGAACCCTGATCCATCCTCACTGCGAACATTAACTCCTGATGCCAGGAGAGCTCTAAAATTAGTAGAACAGGCCATTGAAAGAGATCCCATTGTGATAGATTTGATTTTGCTCAACCACTAATATTAATTATTATCCCTTCACAATATACTCCAACAGGAGTATTTTGGCAACAAGGACCTATATATTGGATACATTTGCCTGGCTCTCCTAAAAGTACAATTGAGTCTTATACCTCCATGGTGGCTAAACTTATTCTTCAAGGACTTAAAACCTCTACTAAAATATTTGGAATTCATCCTGCTACTATTATTACTCCTTATTCATCGTCACAGATTGAATATTTGTGCTTCAATGATAATGATTTGGCTATAGCTAGATGCTCTACTTCTGCAAATTTTGACACTCATATTCCTAAATCTCCTATTACTGTTTTTTTGTATCAATCATCCTATCATATTCCCACAGGTAATAAAAAATCAAACCCATTCCTAAAGCATTTAATGTATTTTACAGATGGATCCTCTAATGGTACTGCTACAGTAGTCACATCAAAATGAAAATATGATTCATATCACTAATCAAAAATCAGCTCAATTAGTGGAACTCAAAGCTATAAGCTATAATAATAGCTCTGGAAAATTTTAATTAACAGCCTATGAATATTTTTTCAGACAGCCACTATATTGTACATGCTGTTCCAAAATTGGAGCTATCAGGTCCAATAGCACCACATACTCCACCTTTTAAATTGTTTTCTCAAATCCAAAATCTCCTATGGCAATGAAAAGAACCTTTATTTATAGGTCACATAAGAGCTCACACTAATCTGCCTGGTCCTCTCCATGAAGGTAATCAAAAAGCTGATGCCCTCACTAAAACAATATTTATATTTACTACAGTACAAACAAGCTACTTTATTTCATTCCCAGTTCCACGTTAATAGCACTACCTTAAGACAAAAATTTAAAATCACAAAAGAACAAGCTCATAGAATTGTAAAAGAATGTCCATCTTGTGTAACACTTTTGCCCAATCCACATTATGGGGTTAACCCACAAGGTTTGATGCCCAATCATTTGTGGCAGATGGATGTCACACATGAGCCAAGTTTTGGAAAATTACGATTTATTCATGTCACCATAGATACATGCTCAGGCATGATTTTTTGCTTCTTTACATTCTGGAGAAAAAGTTAAGGATACTACATCTCATTGTCTGCAAGCTTTTGCTGCATTGGGCATCTCCAAAATGCTTAAAACAGATAATGGCCCTGCATATACATACACATCCTTCAAAAAACTTTTGTACAAAGTTCAATATTATCCACAAAACAGGTATCATTTATAATCCTCAGGGACAAGAAATAATTGAAAGAGCAAATCGAACACTTAAAAATATGTTACTAAAGCAAAAAGATGAAAACTGGAAAAATCCTAAGGACAGATTGGCAGTTGCCTGTTTACCCTAAATTTCTTAACTTTAGATTCTAATGGATATTCGGCTGGAGATAGACACTGGAACCCACACCAACAACATAAACCTTTGGTTTACTGGAAGGATGTTTCTCTCAGGTACATGGAAGGGTCCAGACCCAGTATTAATTTGGGGGAGAGGATCTGTTTGTGTTTTTCCAAAGCACGAATCCTCTCCAATATGGATACCATCTAGATTGATAAAGCAGGTACAAAGTCAAAAGGATCAAGACGAAGTTATTGAGGAGTCTAGATTGAATAAACAAGTACAAAATCAAGAGGACCAAAATGAAGGTATGGAGTGATTCCCTTAAAAGAGTTCTCCATTGAATTTACAACTTAAATTTCATTCTTCCCGGCCGGGACAAGAAGATCTCTCTTCAGTGTATACACAATTGTAATTTTTTTTTCTCTTTTATATATGTCTTTATGTCTGTGCATTTGTCTAAATTTCATGTTAATGTGATGTCACAAATATGTTTATATGTGCGTCTGTCTAGTGTGACGTCACAAATAATTAAGCGCTTAAAAAAAAAAAAAAAAGTAGATAGATATAGATCCAAATAACAAATAACGTTAATTCATTTAAGCTTAGAATATTCTAATTTGATAATCAATAGATAGATAATAAATAGATATTTATATAAGTTCAGAATATTTTAATTAGATAATCAATTATAATGATAATCAATTTTGATTTATAGTTGTCTCCGGGACTTCTCTTCAGCTGTGAATATGTTTAATGTTGTATAACCTGATATTTTGGTGTTCCGACAGAGGATCATTTATTTGTTATTGACTTCATTTGTTTAGTAGCTGATTAATTTGAATTATTTCAACAGGTATAGGATTGCTGTGTATATAGAGAATCGAGGATTCCAGCTAACAAATTATTTTTCCAAAATGCCTTTAGCTTTTCTTTATCTTTAATGCAGTAAACACCCTCAGTTTCTCTTTGATTATTTCTGAATGTGATATTTTGCCAGCTTATGTTTGTGGGAGCTTAAGCAGCAATGTGTGTGAGCAGAGATCAATTTTTATTTTCTACTCTAATAATTCTTTTTTTAGTTTGACAGCTCACCTTTTGATCTCAGTGCTGGAATAGCACTGCCTTTCCCTTAATAATGGATGCTTGAGTTTTTAGGTAGCGGGCCCTGAAGATTTGCCGGTGGAAATGTCTAGACATAAAAAAGACGGCTGCTGCTACAACTGCAGGGACCGCGGTCGCTGCAAGCATCCCTGCTGCTCAAGCATCAACAACCTCACCAGCAGTGTGGCCTCTGCTCTGCATGCATGGGGCCTCCTGTCTATGTGTTATAACTTATGGACATTTTGATTTTCCATTATTTTGGGACATTATGGGACAATGCCTTGCGGGTATTTGTCTAAGAGAACTCAGTGCGTTACTTGATGAAACTAAGGGCAGTGCTGATTCGCTTAAAGAACTTGATACGCTATGGAAACTTGGCTCGTCAGCAGTAGGCTTACCGCCTTAAAGCCACAGCAATCTCCTAAAAATTGGACGGCTGTTAGTCAACACACAGTCGATCCTGAAGGGCTCTATTGGATGGCTGGTTAGCCTATGACGGGTAAGATCCCCAGAAGGGGACAACCTAAGACACGGCACAGTCGCACGGGACAGTCTAATGTGGCCTGGCATGTCAACCTAAGCAGGAGTCAGAACAGCCTAGACTCCCATGACGGGTAAGAATGTCGGTTTTGCACATGGACGTCCTAGAACATCCCCTCTTTTAAAACTAAAAGGGGGAAATGAAGGAGCCTATAATCAAGGAGATAGCTAAAGATTGCGGTTAGCTGAGAGCCATAAAAGATGTTCTAGTTTCCACCTGATATTAATACAATTATTCAAAGAAATCTTTGTATGCCTGTGAACACTGCGTGACGCAGGTACAAAGTCAAAAGGATCAAGACGAAGTTTATTGAGGAGTCTAGATTGAATAAACAAGTACAAAATCAAGAGGACCAAAATGAAGGTATGGAGTGATTCCCTTAAAAGAGTTCTCCATTGAATTTACAACTTAAATTTCATTCTTCCCGGCCGGGACAAGAAGATCTCTCTTCAGTGTATACACAATTGTAATTTTTTTTCTCTTTTATATATGTCTTTATGTCTGTGCATTTGTCTAAATTTCATGTTAATGTGATGTCACAAATATGTTTATATGTGCGTCTGTCTAGTGTGACGTCACAAATAATTAAGCGCTTAAAAAAAAAAAAAAAGTAGATAGATATAGATCCAAATAACAAATAACGTTAATTCATTTAAGCTTAGAATATTCTAATTTGATAATCAATAGATAGATAAATAGATATTTATATAAGTTCAGAATATTTTAATTAGATAATCAATTATAATGATAATCAATTTTGATTTATAGTTGTCTCCGGGACTTCTCTTCAGCTGTGAATATGTTTAATGTTGTATAACCTGATATTTTGGTGTTCCGACAGAGGATCATTTATTTGTTATTGACTTCATTTGTTTAGTAGCTGATTAATTTGAATTATTTCAACAGGTATAGGATTGCTGTGTATATAGAGAATCGAGGATTCCAGCTAACAAATTATTTTTCCAAAATGCCTTTAGCTTTTCTTTATCTTTAATGCAGTAAACACCCTCAGTTTCTCTTTGATTATTTCTGAATGTGATATTTTGCCAGCTTATGTTTGTGGGAGCTTAAGCAGCAATGTGTGTGAGCAGAGATCAATTTTTATTTTCTACTCTAATAATTCTTTTTTTAGTTTGACAGCTCACCTTTTGATCTCAGTGCTGGAATAGCACTGCCTTTCCTTAATAATGGATGCTTGAGTTTTTAGGTAGCGGGCCCTGAAGATTTGCCGGTGGAAATGTCTAGACATAAAAAAGACGGCTGCTGCTACAACTGCAGGGACCGCGGTCGCTGCAAGCATCCCTGCTGCTCAAGCATCAAACAACCTCACCAGCAGTGTGGCCTCTGCTCTGCATGCATGGGGCCTCCTGTCTATGTGTTATAACTTATGGACATTTTGATTTTCCATTATTTTGGGACATTATGGGACAATGCCTTGCGGGTATTTGTCTAAGAGAACTCAGTGCGTTACTTGATGAAACTAAGGGCAGCTGATTCGCTTAAAGAACTTGATACGCTATGGAAACTTGGCTCGTCAGCAGTAGGCTTACCGCCTTAAAGCCACAGCATCTCCTAAAAAATTGGACGGCTGTTAGTCAACACACAGTCGATCCTGAAGGGCTCTATTGGATGGCTGGTTAGCCTATGACGGGTAAGATCCCCAGAAGGGGACAACCTAAGACACGGCACAGTCGCACGGGACAGTCTAATGTGGCCGGCATGTCAACCTAAGCCAGGAGTCAGAACAGCCTAGACTCCCATGACGGGTAAGAATGTCGGTTGCACATGGACGTCCTAGAACATCCCCTCTTTTAAAACTAAAAGGGGGAAATGAAGGAGCCTATAATCAAGGAGATAGCTAAAGATTGCGGTTAGCTGAGAGCCATAAAAGATGTTCTAGTTTCCACCTGATATTAATACATTATTCAAAGAATCTTTGTATGCCTGTGAACACTGCGTGACGCACCTGTAAGCTTGAGCTGTAAGCACGTGTCCTTGTTAAAGCTATATGTATATAACTGGGTGAGGTTCGTTAGTGTGTGTTGGGGAAGAAGAAGGTGGTGGTTGGAGTTAGAGCGTTTGGAGTGATTGCTGGAGCTGGAGAGAGAAGAAGAAGAAAAAGACCTTTTTTCATTTTCATCCTGCCTCCGAATTTTCCTGTGGCGTTCGCTGCTCCAAGCGACTTCCGCTTCAGGCAGCGACACAGGTACCAAATCAAAAAGGCCAAGATGAAGTTGTTGCAGAATCAAGATTAATAAAACAAGTGCCAAATCAAAAGGGCCAAGATGAAGTTGTTGTGGAATGATTCCCTTAAAAGAGTCCTTCAATAAATTCACAACTTAAGTCTCATTCCTCCCAGCCAGGATGAGAAGATCTCTCTTTAGTGTGCACACAATTGTATTTTTTCTTTTTTATATATGTCTTTGTGTGCGCTTGTCTAGATTTCATGTAAATGTGATGTCACAAATATATGTCTTTATGTTTGTGCATCTGTCCAATGTGACGTCACAAATAACAAAAACCGAGCGCTCATGAAAATTAATAATATAATATATATATATATGGATCCAAATAACTTTAATTCATTTAATTTAAGAGTATTCAAATTGGGTAAACAATTAAAAAGTGAAGGTACCTTCAATCTTAATTTATAGGTGTCTCTAGGACTTCTCTTCAGCAAAGAATATGACTAATACTTTATAACCTGATATTTTGGTATTTGACATGGGATTGTTTATTTGTAATTAACTTTATTTGTTAAATAGCTGATTAATTTAAATTGTTTCAACAGGTATATTCATGGAAGGTTGCTGTGTATGCAGAGGCTCAGGGGTTCCAGCTAACAAATTATTTTTCTAAAATGCTCTTTGCTTTTCTTTATCTTAAATATAAGATTTGTCAGCTAAATACCCTCAGTCTTTCTTTAATCCGTTCTGAATGTGATATTTTGCCAACTTATGTTCACTGGAGCTCAAGCAGCAATGTGTGTGAGCAGAAATCAACTTCAGATACCTGATCTAATAATTCTATTTTTTAGTTTGACAACTTGCTTCTTGACTCAGTGCTGGAATGGCACTGCCTTTCCTCTAATGATTGATGCTTGAGTTTCTAGGTAGCGGGCCCTGAAGATTTGCTGGTGGCATTGTCTAGACATAAAAAAGACGGTTGCTGCTACAGCTGCAGGGATCAAAATCACTACAAGCATCCCTGCTGCTCAAGCATCAAACAACTTCACCAGCAGTGTGGCTTCTGCTCTGCATGCACAAGGCCTCCTAGATCAACGTGTTAGCAAATGGACATTTTGATAAATCTTTCTATGTTTGGGACATTGCACGGGACAATGCCTTGCGGGTATTTGTCTGGAGAACTCAGTGTGTTACTTAATGGAACTTAGGGCAGCTGATTTGTTTAAAAAGCTTGATACGCTATGGAACTTGGCTAGTCAGCGCAAAGCTTGCAGCCTTCGAACCGAAGCATCTCCTCATGTTTGGTTGGCTCGATTGGACGGCTGGTAGTCAATGACGGGTAAGATCCCCAGAGGGGGACAACCTAAGACAGGCACAGTTGATCCGGATGTGGTGAGGGTCGTCACCCATCCAAGGGAAAGTCTCATGTGGCCAACATATCAACCTAAGACAGGAGTCAAGGGCACAGCCTTGATTATCCGATGACGGGTAAGAATGTTGGTTGCACATGTAGACGCCCTAGAGCTTTCCTTCTTTTAAAATAAAAGGGGGGAAATGTAAGAGCCCTAATAAGGAGATAGCTAAGATGGAGGCTAGCTGAGAGCCATAAGAGGTGTTTCAGTATTTTCACCTGATATTCATACATTTATCTAAGAATCTTTCTACGCCCGTGAAAACTATGTGACGCACCTGTAAGTTTGAGCTGTTGACACGTGTATACTTGTTAAGGCAAAAAGTATTTAACTGGGTGAGGTTGGTTAGGGGGGTGGTTGGAGTAGGAGAGGTTGTTGGAGCCGGAGAGAGAAGTTAGAAGAAGCAAGAATAAAGAGCCTATTCATTTTCCAGTCTGCTTCCGAATTCTTTCCCGCGGTATCATTGCTGCAGGTGGTGATAGCTGCAGGCGGCAACAATGTAATATAATTTGCTCTGATTCAGTCACCAATACTTCCCCTTTCTTTGCCCCCCTACCTCTACTGTTAGTGTCTTGTGGATATACCTTGCACCACAAAAAAATTTATCTGTCTTTGATAAACTACCAACCCATAAATCTAAGAAGCTGAATGAACCCAAAGCATAAGAATCATGAGGAAAATTACAATAAAGCATATCATATTCAGATTGTTTAAAATCAGTGATACAAAAAAGAATTCAGGAAAACAAAAGATGAAAATATGTAGAGAAAAATGAAAGGATACGGATGATAACAAATTGAATTTTTTAAAAAAATTCAAAACCAATTGTCAACCTAAACTGGACTTTTTTTTGGGGGGGCAGGGGTTAGTTTTTTTTTATTTGTTTGTTTGTTTGTTTGTTTGTTTTTAGTACCTTATACATTCTGGATTTTAATGCCTTGTCAGTAGAATAATTTGCAAATATTTTCTCCCCTTCTTCAGGTTGTCTCTTCAGTGTTAGGTTGATTGTGTCCTCTGCTGCAAAGAAGCTTCTTCGTTTGATATAATCCCATTTGTATATTTTTGTTTCATTGCCTTCATTTTTAGGGTAATATCAAAAAAAAAAAAAAAAAAAAAAAAAAAAAAAAACATTGCCTATACTTATGTTCTGAAATGTTTGCCCTATGTTTTCCTATGTTTTATTCTAATAGTTTCGTGGTTTCAGGTCTTAGATTTAGGACTTTCATCCATTTTGAGATCATTTTTCATATGATGAGATAGGGGTCAAGTTTCATTTTTGCCTATCACTATCCAGTTCCCAGTGAAGAGCTGTCCTTTCTCTCATGTACCTTTTTGGTTCCTTTACTGAGAATGGCTGTAGATGTGTGGATCTGTTCCACTGGTCTTTTGTTTCACTTTTCATGCCAATGCCATGACGTCTTGGTTACTATAGCCCTTTAGTATGTCTTAACATTGGATATTCTCCTTCGGCTTTGTTCTCTTCGCTCAAGATTACTTTGACTATTTGGGGTCTTTTGTGCTGCCATATGAATTTTAGGATTTTGTTTTCTAATTCTGTGGAAAATTTAATTGATATTTTTGGTGGGGATTCTACTGAACCTGTAAATAACTTTGTATATGTGGATTTTTTAAACAACCCTAATTCTTCTGAACCATAATCATAGGTCACATTTTTTCATGTACCATCTCCAATTTTTTTCAATGGTGTTTTGTAATTTCATTGTAGAGGTAATTCACTTCCTTCATTTTTCTTCTTCTATTTTTTTTCTCCTGCTCTCCCTTGTTACTGGGAATTGAACCCAGGGGTGCTTTTCCACTGAGCTACATCCCCAGCCCATTTTATTTTCTATTTTGAGTCAGGGTCTCACTAAGTTGCCCACCATGTGCTTGCACTTGCTATCCTCCTGGTCAGCCTCCTAAGTCACTGGGTTCACAGGCATGCAACACCAGGCCCAGATGTCATTCACTTCTTTAAGTTTATTCCTAGATACTTTTTTTTACAACTATTGTGAATAAAATTTTTGTGATTTCTTTCTCAGCAAGTTCATTATTGGTATTCAAAATGTTACTGATTTTTGTGTGTCAATTTCATATCCTGCAACTTTGCTGACTTACTTTATCAGTTCTAACAGTATTTGATGGAGTGTGTCAGTTTTTCTATAAATACAATTATGTTGTCTGGTAACAAAGAAAATTTAACTTCCTCCCTTCTTATTTGTATGCTTGTTATTTCCTTCTCTTCCTTAATTGCTCTAGGTAAGACTTCAAGTACTATATTGAATAGAAGTGGTGAAAGTGGTTATCCTTGTCTTGTTACAGATCTTAGAGGAAATGCTCTCAGCTTTTCCTTGTTTTGGTGTGCTGCTGGCTGTGGTATTGTTGTTCGTAATCTTTGCTATGTTCAGGTATGTTTCTTATATACCTGAGTTGTTCAGAATTTTTGTCACAAAGGTATATTGAATTTTACCAAATGATTTTTATGCATCTACGGAGATAATCATCTGATTTTTGTCCTTTCTTCTCCTAGTGTGATATGTGTTGTGTTGATTGATTGATTTTTCTATGTTGAATCATTCATACATCTCCAAGAGAAATCCTGTTTGATTGTGGTGAATGATCTTTTCAATATCCTGTTTGATTCAGTTTGCTAATAGTATTTAGTTGATCATCTTAGTGTATTCATCAGGGATACTATTCAATAGTTTTCTCTTTGTTTTTGTGTCCCAGTTTTAATAACAAGGTAATTATGGCCTCAGACAATGAATTTGGAAGAGTACTTTGCCTTTCAATTCTTTAAAATAATTTGACAATAACTGGTACTAGTTCTTTCCTAAAAGCTTAGTGGAATCTGCAGTGAAGCCATCTGGTCCTGGGGCTTTTCTTTGACGGGAAAATTTTTATTATTGATTCAATATCATTGTTATTGGTCTACTCAATGGTTTTCTATATCTTCATGATTCAGTGTTTGTAGTTTATGTGTTTTTAAATGTATCCATTTCTTCTAGGTTTTCTAATTTGTTAGCACATAGTTGTTCAAAATAGTCCCTAATGATCCTTTGCATTTTTGTGCTATCAGTTGTAATTTCTCCTTCTTCATCTATGATTTTATTTATTTGGATATTCTTTCTTTCTTGATTAAGCTAGCTAAAGGTTTATTGATTTGTTTACCTATTCCATTCAAACAAACCAGCCCTTCACTGTGTTGATCTTTTGTATTTTTATTAGTCTCTATTTCATTTATTTCTGCTTTGATCTTTGTAATTTCTCTCTTCTAAGTTGGGGTTTAGTTTGTTTTTGTTTTTTCTAGATCCTGGAGGTTCATTGTTAGGTTATTTCTTTGAAATATCTTTTTATATAAGCACATATTGCTGTAAACCTCTCCTAGTGCTGATTTTGCTGTATCTCCTAAGTTTCAGTGTGTTATCTCCATTTTTGTTTCCAGAAATTTATAAATTTTCCATTTTCAATGACCCATTGTTGATTTGATAATATGTTGTTTAGCCTTCATGAATTTGTACAAAAGTTCCTTTCATTATTGATTTTAGTTTTACTGATTTGTGGTTAAAGAAGATAGATTAAGTTGCTGAGATTTAGTTTGTGGCCTAATGGTCTGTCCTAAAGAATGCTCCATATGCAGATGAGGGGAATGTGTATTTTTAAACTATTAGATAAAATATTCTATAAATGTTTTGTAGGTCCATTTGTTGATAGTATAGTTTAACTTTCATGTTTTTGTTAATTTTTTGTTTGTATGACCTGTCCATTAGTGAAAGAGAGGTCTTAAAATTCTCAGCTGTTATTATATTGTAGCCTATCTCTCCTTTAAATCTGATGCTTGCTTTTATGAGTTTAGGTGCTCTGGCATTAGGTGCATACATATACATTTGCAATTATTATATCCTCTTAATGTATCGATCCCTTGATCTATCTCTTTTTACATTTTTTTCTTAGCCTATTTTATCTAAATATCGGCACTCCTGCTCACTTCTGTTTCCATTTTGTAGGGTATCTTTCCTCAGTTTTTAATGTTTAATTTGTATGTGTCTTTGCTAGTAAAGTGAGTTTCTTTGGGGCAGCATATTGTTGGGTCTTTTGTTTTAATTCATCCTGCCATTTTATAAATTATAATTGGGGAACTTAATCTGTTCATATGCAGGGTTATTATTGATATGTACTGACTTATTCCTGTCATTTTGTCAATTTTCCTCTGCTTGTTTGAGTATCCTTGTCCTTTTCTTTCTTAGTGTTTATCTTTGTGGTTTGCTGGTTTTTGTATATTGAAAAGCTTTTTTCTTTTGTTTTTCTCTTTTGTCTGTTTTTGTGTTTTCTCTTTTGTGTGAATGCTCTTTTGTATTGTTTTATCTTTTCTCTTTATTTTTGTGTTTGTGTGTTTTCTTTTTTGTGTGTCTGTTCTTCTAGTGAGTTTTATAACTTCACATGTTTTCATATTGGCAGTTATCTTCCTTTCCCTTTTAGATATAGGACTCCTTTAAGCATCTAACTCTAACCCTAACCCTAACCCTAACCCTATGTAAAGCCAGTCTGATGCTAATGAATTCCCTCTGGTTTGTGTGTGTTTTGATAATTGATTGAACACAGGACACTCTACTGCTGAGTTCCTTCCCAAGTTCTTTTTATGTTTTAGAGACAAGGTCTTGCTAAGTTGCTCAAGACCTCACTAATTTGCTGAGGCCAGCTTTGAATTTGCAATCCCCCTGGAAAGCTTGGATTACAGGCATGTGCCATCATGCCCCACTATCCCCTCTGGTTTTTCTTGTCTTGAAAAGTATTTATTTATTTTCTGAAGGATAGCCTTACTGGGCATAATATTCTTAATTGGTATGTTTTTTTTTTCTTATTAAAAATTTTAAATTTCTTATTAACTTTTAATATATCATTCCACTCTCTTCCAGCTGATTTCTACTGAGAAATTTACTGTTCATCTAGTGGGGGGGTCCCCTTAAATGTGACTTGGCACTTTACTCTTACAATTTTTATAATTCCTTTTTTCTCTTAGATTTTTTAAAAAAGTTTTACTAAAATATGCTCAGATAAGACCATTTTTGGTCAACTCTATTTTGTGTCCTTTGGACTTCCTAGATCTGGATATCCTTATCTTTCTTGTGTTTAGAGACTTTTTTGTGTGACATATAATTGTTTTTTTTTTTTTTTTATGCTTTTTCCCTTCCCTTGGCCTTCTATAATCCTCAAAATTCAGATATTTGGGCTTTTCGTAGTGTTCCATAAGTCTTAGAGGCTTTCTTCATTTCTAAGCATATTTGTTTTCTTTTTCCCTTTGTCTGACCGAGTAATTTCAGAAGACTTGTCTTCAAGTTCAGAAATTCTTTCTTCCACTGAGTTTAGTCGTGTTGTGGAGGCTCTCGACTATGTTTTCCATTTGACTTATTGAGTTCTTTACTTTCAAGATTTTTGATGTTTATTTTTATGATCTTTATCTCCTTTTTAAATTTCTCATTCATAACATAAGTTGTGTTCATCAATGTCTAATTCTCATTGAATTTCCTTGGGGTCATTCTTTTCAATTCTTTTTCAGGAATTTTATCCATTTCTTTTTCTTTGGGGTCTGTTGCTAGAGGATTATTATGTTCCATTTTACCTGCTATTTCATAAATTTGTGTCCCTACTTTGATATTTGTACTTCTCATAAATCAGTTCTTTCTACCAATTTGGTAGTAAAATGCTTTCTGCTGAAAAAGTCACAAGGTATTGATTTACAGACTACAATGACTTTGGTTCTGGTTTTGTGGCATAGTGTAGATTCCATGTATTTTCTTCTGCTATAATTAGTGAATTTTTTAGGCTTAATAATGGTGACAACCAGGTCAAAGAACCTGGTAGTCTTTGCAGGTCATATGGGAAGGGGCATTCTAGCAGCCCAAGCAGGGGTGGTGCCCACAGAAGTGAGGTGGGGCACTTGCTTTGTGGCCACTGCAGTGGAACCAGGCAGATGCAGTGCCTGGTGGCAGGAGTGAGCCTGCCAGTCTCTGTGTGCCACATAAATTGGTGGCCACTTCTGCATGCCTGGGTAGGTGTGGTGATTCACACATTAGTGGCAAGAAAGCACCACTGAGTCTCCAAAGGCCAATGGGGCATGGCTACTCCAGCAGACCCTGAAGAGGTGTGATATAGCTTATGTGACAGTGTGATTAGGGTGCCTGTGCAACATGGCATATACTGGTCAGTCTCTAGAAGTTGTACTGGTGTTAGAGTTTGAATCTTGGGTGTCCCCAGGAAAGCTCATGTGTTAGGCAATGTGGGAATGTTCAGAGATGAAATGATTATATGAGAGCTATAACCTGGAGAGTAAGCCTTTTATTATTATTATTATCATTATTATTATTATTATTAATTCTCTGAATGGATAAGCAGGAGGGCATGCCCTTGGTCTATATCTTGTTCCTGGCTCCCTTCTTAATAAAGCTGAGCAGCTTTTCTCTGCCATGTCCTTCCACCATGATATACTGCCTCACCTCAGGCCCAGAGCAATTGAGTTGACTGACCATGATCTGAAACCATGAACCCAAAGAAATTTCTTCATCCTCTACATTATTCATCAGTATTTTGGTCACAGTGATAAGAAGCTAACTAACACAGCAGGACTGAGATCACTTCGCTATACCCAGGTGGGTGAGGCACAGATGGTGTGGCAGCAGGATCAGGGTGCCTGTGCAATTCACAGCTATCCAGTAGTGCAGAGGTGGAGCCACTCCATTAGCTTGGAAGGGTGAGTCACACATGGCAGTGGGATGAGATGGTCTGGTTTGAAATGACACCAAGTAGCAATAGCTAGGAAGTGGTGAGTACTAGGTGAACTTGGGTTTCCCTTCTGAAATAGTGTAATGATGTCTAATTTCTGACAACATCCCAGGGGAGCTCAGGACCTAGGACAGATGCAGGATTCCCCAACAGCAAAAGCTTCGGGTGTCCACAGTGCTAATGTGGTCTGTTGGGACATCCCATTAACATTTTCCAAGTTTGGGAGGATTTTCCTGGGTTCAAATATGTAGACTGGGGTAATAGTGAAGTGTATATAAGGTAACTGTTCCCTTCTTTACCTAAGCCATCTGGAGGCAGGAGGAAGTCAAGGTCTGGTGAGACAAAATGAGGACGTGAAAAAGAAGGAACTAATTATGTACAAGTTCCAGAGAAGATAGGAACATGTGCAGGAACTATAGAGGTGGCAGGGAGCTCAACTAGTGGATGGGTAACAAAAAATAAACAGGGGAACTGTGGGACAGTATTTTTTTTTTTTTTTTTTTTTTTTTTTTTGGTACACAGTATCATTTTATTAAGATCCCTGGCCTCCCTATCCAATAATCCCTGGGACTTCCCATAAGGGGATTGTGGGTTGACTAGTTTGAAGAAAATACATGGGGAAGGGACCTTATCTAGATGACTCTGGTATTGACTATTAGGTTTTATCATGGTCAGAAGCTGTGGGATGGGGTGGGTTGGGTCAATGAGATGAAGAAATAACAGGTCATATCACCACTACAAAGGAAGTGGGAGTTTTAACTAGGCCAAAGGTGATGGGGCATAACTGGGTTTCAAACAATGCATAATGGACGCTGCAGTGGCAGCTACATTAAACACATTTTGATAGAAGTTAAACCACCTGATCTGGTGGTTTATTGGAAGGTGATGACCAGAATTTAGCTCTCTGCTTATTCAAAGATATCTCATCCCTCAGTGCAGTGTTATGGTTTGGATATGAGATGTCCCCCAAAATGTCACATGTGAGACAACTTGAGACTGTTCAGAAGGAAAATGATTAGGTTGTGAGAGCCTTAACCCAATCGGTGAATTAATCCCCTTAATTGATTAACTGAGTGGTAACTGGAGGCAGGTGGGGTGTGGCAGCAGGAGGTGGGTCATTGGGAGCGTGGCTTTGGGGTATATATTTGTATTTGGTGAATTGTTCTCCCTCTCCCTCTCCCTCTTTCTCTTCCTCCCTCCCTTTCTTCCTCTCCTCCTTCCTCTCTTTCTTCCCTCCTCCATCCCTCTCCCTCCCTCCCCCTCTCTTTCTCTACCCCTTTCCCTGCCCCTTCCCCTGCCCCTCCCCTTCCACACCTTCTTGATCATCATGTAAGCTGCTTCCCTCTACCACACTTTTCCACCATGATGTTCTGTTCTGCCTCACTTCGAGGCCTGAGAAATGGAGCTGGCTGTTGATGGAATGAGAACTCTGAAACCATGATCCCTCAAATAAACTTTTCCTTTTCTGCAATTGTGCTGGTCAAGTCTTTTTTTAGTCACTTCTGCGGAAAAGCTGACTAAAACATGCAGCTAACAGAGAAATGTAATCCCTAAATATGAGTTGAAGGCTGGATGACCTCATTAAGCTCAGTATATTATTCAGAAATATGTACTGTGCTATTTTTCCTTTATCAATTTGGATTTCAACATCCAGAGGATTTTAGTCTAATTGGAAATCCACCAGTTTCTTGAATATATCTCTTTGAGGAGAACTTCAGCATCATCAGACACTGTTTTATGTTAAAAAAATAAATTGTCAGAATGTAATTCAGTAGTAAAGTGCTTGTACAAGGCTCTGGGTTCTACCCCTAGTAATGCAAAAAAAAAAAAAAAAAAAGTCATCATCTGATGTAAAGACCACAGCAAGAACACTCCCATTACTTCCATCACTTGAACAGAACATCTTCAAATATTTCAAAAGTGTTTCCCCAATTGTCTTTTAATTATCTTTTAAACATTCTTGGCATTTAGCAAAGTTTGGATATTTTCAACAAACTTTGGAGTTGTTCCAAAGGAACAGGCAAATTCTTAACCATACTCTGCAAGGATGCATCATCCCAACCAAAAAGGTCACAATAGTAGTTGAAGCCTGCCTTCAGCTTCACCACACTATTTGTCACTGGTGATGCCCTCCACAGGCAGAGCAGTCAATATTTTAGCCTTCAAGTCTTCTACCCAAGTAAACTGCTTCAAAGAATACCAGTTTCTTAAAATAGCTGCCTCAGTAATCTTAAGCAGGGAAAGCATAAAATCATGATGCTTTTGAACAGGCAGATCCTTTAGTAGATTGTCTTTCAAGAGCAGGAAATCATACTTAGATGAATCACAGCTGGATATAAAAAATGTTTGTGGTTCATCAATGTTATTACTCTTAAAATTAATCACACAGTTCTCTCAGATCTGCTGCAGGACTATTTCTCTGTCAAATGTAGTTGGCTTAGATATCTGTGCATTTTTTAAATCACAGCCTACCTTTGTTCTCACAAAGTAACAATTCTTCTTCATAATTTTTATTTCCTTGGCCAGGTCTGAATCGTTTTTCTTGAAGCATGTAGCAGAAACAAAAATGAAGAAGCCATACTCCCTAAATTTTACTTTCTCCAGATAATGTTTTGGTTGGAACTTAGTGATTCCAATCCCAGGCAGGTCTCAGATTCTCATGCTAGGAAAGTTCAGATGTATGTATGGAGTCCTCTCCATGGTAGTCTCCACCACCCCAATAAGAGCTTCACATTTTCCTCATGTCCAACCCAATATAGCATTGATGAAACTGGACTTCCCTGCTCCAGACCCCCTGTCACAGTGATGTTGAGTTGGGCATTATGATTTTCTTCTAATACACTATTTATTGCAAAGGTGCCTCTCAATGTTCCCTTTTCTCAGTTGTAACTCTGTCAAACTGGTGGTTTCCTGAGAAATGATTTTGTTTTCTACCTCCAAGTTCTTAAAATGTGCAGTAAAGCTGGAGGCCAAATCATGGTGGTGATCATGACCAGGAATACCAGAGAACCATTGACCCATGACTGTGCATAAGTAAAGTAATTAAAAGAAAGGGGAAAGTTAAAAGTGTTTCTACGAAGAAAGTCTTTGAGCTTTGATCTTACCCAAGATGCTGCAGACTCAGTGCTGTTTCCCTCAATCATGTCCTGAAACAGATCGATTTTCCTATCTTTCTGGTTTTTCTTAAACTCTTTATTATGGAAATATTTAAACTCAAAGTTAAGGAATATAATGCACCACACACGAAAAAAAAAAAAAAACTGCAAGTGTCTTTTAGAGTCAAATTCAACAATTGCCAAAACATGGCCAATCATCATTCATCTAATCCTACTAGAGGATTCAATCTAATCCAACGCATCACATCATTCCATGCATAAATACTTCAGTACATTTCTTCAAACTATAAAGAATTTTGATTAATATAAATCTCATAACATCACCACATTGAAAAGTAAATAATAATCCATAATCATGATCAGAACACAATCAGTTTCAAATTCCTCAATAGCCATAGAGAATTTTGTTAGTGTTTATTGTTTTACACCATTAGCTTAAATCAAGATGTCAGTAAAGGCCAGATGCTATATTGAGTTGATATAATTTTAAAGTTACATTGTTTTCCTTTTCATGGGTCCTTTTCTTGACTTTGTTCATGAATCATTATTAACTTGCAATAATATGAAGCTTCTTCATCCTTCAGGTCCAAGTTTAAACCCATTAACTCAATGTTTCAGCATATTTGAACTTTTATTTCAGTCCCCTGTTTTCTTTCAAATGTCTTATTTTATAAAAGTAATCTAATTGTACAAAATCTTTTCGGAAAATCAGAATTTGGGAAGAGCTTAAGAAAAACTCACAAGCAGCTATATTCTCTAACTTAATGATATCAAGGTCATTTCTTTCAACAA
Organism: Tamias sibiricus; assembly: GCA_025594165.1. NCBI lineage: Eukaryota > Metazoa > Chordata > Mammalia > Rodentia > Sciuridae > Tamias > Tamias sibiricus. The sequence goes on from CM046662.1 coordinate 60,484,283, forward strand.
CTTTATTGAGATACCACTGGCATGTAACAACTACATGTTAAGCTGTACAACTTAATGTTCTGATAGATGAATACATCATAACCTGATAATCACAATCCACCGAGCACAGCCATCACCTCTAGGTTGTTACCATTTGTGTGTGTGCCTGCATGTGTGTATGTGTGTGTTTTGTGTAGAGATTCTCTTAGCAAATTTCTGGTGTACAGTACAGTATTTTTATTATCACAATCATGCTGTACATTAGATGTCCAGAATTTTGTTCATCTTGTGTAACTAAAACTTTGTATCCTTTGGCCAATATTTTCCCTCTTCCCAGCCACTGGCAAACATTCTCTGTTTCTATGAGTTTGATTGTGGAACCCCATTTTCAGCCCCAAGCCTCTTTTCAATTTAACTGCTTCTTTTTGCTTCTGTAAAATGCTTGGCTTAAAGAAAATAGAAGCAAAACTGCTGTAATCCCATTTTGTTATCAGCTGCCTCAAACTGTTTCAAGTCTCCCATCACAAAGCAGGAATAAGCCCCGGTATGATAAGCCAACCTGTGCACAATAAACTAGGGCAATGGCAGGGCCCTGTGCCCTGCAGGGCCCTGCAATGTACAGTCAGCACATTCCATAGCTCTGGAGATGGCCTCCACCAATGAAAACTTCCTTAGTCACACATGGGCTCCCCTGGCCAATCAGGCGAGCCCCCTCCCTCTCCTTGCTTCACCCCCAATAAAAGACTGGCCCCTCCTCAATTCCGGGCTCTCAGTACAGATCCATTGCATTGGTGAGGTCTGAGAATCTGAGCTTAAGCCCAAAAAAGGCTCTTTTTGTTTTTGCATGCACTCCAGATTCCTTGGTGGTCTTTGGGGTCCATACTCTGGGCATACAGACTGCTTGAGATTCCATATATAAGTGAGATCAGGAATATCATTTTTATGTGGGTAGCAGAACAGACCAGAGCTTCTAACGTGACTTTTGAGACTTTTGCATTTCTGAACATAACACTAAAGCCTTTTGATATTGCTTAGTATGTATGCAAAAAAGTATTTAGGAACATCTAGTTCAGGAGGTTCATAATATTTGCATAATATTTTGCAAAAAACAAAGTGAATCTTATATATGTCGATGGGACTAAGCCATCTCAATTAACTATGCCCAAGCAAACTTCCTGCTAAAAGGAGGCCACAGGAAAAGACAGGGAGAGTGAACCATTGGAATCCATTGGTAATTCATCACTACTTTTGAGAACAGGGCCACTGTAAGAAGTCTCATCCTGTTTGTCATTACAAAATGACACAGATTTTGGAAACTGGTCCCAAAGGTCACCAGCATTGATTTCAAACATCACAGTTAAGACCTATGGACAAACATAAAGCAAAATAATATTTTTGGGGAGGAGAAATGGAGAAAATTGTGAATCAAGAGGAAAATATCTAAATATACTCTCCTTGTTCACTGCAGGTCAAATGTTTAGGCAGGGAAGTGCAGTTTACTCAGGTGATACATTGATTTATTGATATGTATCAGACTTCACTTCTGTTTAAACATACAAATAGAAATACAAACAGTATGATGGCCAAAAATAATATTTGGATTGGGGAAAAGAAACCTAATATAAGAGGCTTAAAGGATATGAATGAAATAAAAAATAAATTTCTTCCTAGTTTGTAGCATGTTGCATCTAACTTGTTCAACAAACTGGCAATATTTCTTTTAGATACTTTTCCTGAGGAAAAATCCTACCTATTGAAATTTTGAATGGTGGGAGAAGATTGTGCTTAGTTATTTTCCTGGATCACATCTCCTGACTTGAGGATAGCAAAATAAGACTTTCTTGACAACATCTTTCTTGACATACTGATACTGAATCTTTGTCCCCTTGACAAAAGAAAAGCAGGAAGAGGTGAACACTCACTGTTTTATCACATTGGCAAACAGTTTAATTAAGCCAGTTCTGGTACCTTTGCAATTCTGATTATTGCTTGGACTTCCTGGATGCTACAGGAAGAAACAGTACAGGAAAGATGTAGGCATTATTTATAATTTTTAAAACATGAAGCAAATCTGAAACTCTTAATCTCTTGGCATTCTAATCTCACCTCTTTGGCTTTAGAAAGAAGCAAAGTCACCCAAGTGTTGAAAGGCATTCGAAATTTCAGGAAAGCTTATATACATGGTGATGAGGAGGTAATCACAAGACTTGGTTTCAGCTCCCCAACAGAGTTTATTGCATTGACCTACAATTCATTCTGGTCACAGTGAGAATTGGGGTTCCTCCTGGTGCGTTGTTAGGAGATGGGAGAAAGACTCTTTTGAGGAACCAAGCATGGGAGTGAGATTGCAACTCTGTCCATAGTTTCAAATTTCTGTTGAGTGAATGTGTTTACAGGATGGTCTTCCAGCTCCTCTTCCCCTACATAAGCATGGAGATGAGAGGGTAGAAGTGCACCTGGATCCCTGACAGGAAGATGAGTTTACATTTGTGAATTGATATGTTAAAATTGCACATAATTTATGGGATACTCTGTGATGTTTTGATACACCTACACATTGTGAAATGATCAAGTCAGGGTAATCATATCTATCTCCTCAAACATTTGTCTTTTCTTTGTGAAGAAAACATTAAAAATGCTTTTTGCATTATATGGTACATTATCACTATCTGTAATCACCTGATTGTGCAATAGAACACCAGATATTATTTCTCCCATCTAACTGTAATGTACCACTTGACCAACCTTTCCTGATTCCTCATTATCCCCTGCCTTTGTTAGCCACTGTTCCTCTACTAACTATATGAAATCGGTTTATTTAAATTCCATGGGTGTGAAATCATGTGGAATTTGTGTGTGTGTGCACGCGCACACACCTGAATACTTGAGTGTACGTGGGCTTTGCTTATTTCACTTTACATTTTGCCTTCAGGTTCATTCAGTATTTTTCCATCTGAAAAATCTGTCCACTGCTGAAAGAGAAATGGAAAATTCTGCCACTATTATTGTGTTAGAATCTCTCTCTCTCTCTCTCTCTCTCTCTCTCTCTCTCTCTCTCGATCCATTTATATTTGCTTTATATATTCAGGTACTTCAAAATTGGATGCATAAATATTTCAATTGTTATTTCTTCTTGCTGAACTGACCATTCTGTCTTTATATATATAATGATTTTTCTATTCTCTTTATACTGTTTTTAAAATCTACATTACCTCATATAAATCTGGTTACTTCTGCTTTCTTTTTTATTCATTTTGATGAAATATCTTTCTCTATTCCTTCATATTTAGCCTATACATATTCTTAGAAGTAAATTTCTTAGAAGTAGCATATAGTTGGGTTTTATTTGTTTTGAGGTTTTTTTTTTTAAATCCAATTAATCAGTTTATGTCTTTTAATAAGAATTTAATACATTTTTTTTTTTTTTTTTTTGTGGTACCAGGGATTGAACTCAGGGGCACTCGTCCTCTGGGTCACATCCCCAGCCCTTTTTTGTATTTTATTTAGAGACAGGGTCTCACTGAGTTGCTAAGTGCCTCGCCATTGCTGAGGCTGGCTTTGAACTCGCGATCCTCCTGCCTCAGCCTCCCAAGTGCTGGGATTACAGGCGTGCGCCACCGCGCCCGGCTTAATACATTTTTATTTAATGTTACTTTCATAGGTAAGGTTTTACTACTGTTGTTTCTGTTACTTATTTCTCTCTCTCTCTCTCTCTCTCTCTCTCTCTCTCTCTCTCTCTATCTTTTCCTTTCCTTCACCCTCACACTCTTCCTCTGTTATTTTAACTAGTTCTGTGCTCTGATTCCTTACTCATAATTTTTGGTGGATTTACTACAAGTTTTGTTTTGTTGTTACTATGAGGTTTACAGAAAACATCTTTTGATTATCGCAAATGATTTTAAAGAACAGTGATTTGGCATTGAGACTGTAAAGACAGGGGAAAAAAAGAGAAAAAATCCTAAAAAAGAAATTCTACAGTTTCGTTCCATTTCTTCTCATATTTTGAATTTGATGCCCAATTTTATATCTTTCTATATTGCCTGTCTCTTAACATATTAATGTAAATGTTCCTTTTAAAAACTGTTTAATGTTTTAGTCTTCATAATAAAGATAGGAATGGTTTATGAACCATAATTATGGTATTAGATCTGAGTTTGCCTATATAATTGCTCTTACCAGTGTTTTTTTTTTTTTTAAGCCTTTCTGATGTTATCTTCTTACTTATTGGTATCAGTTTCTTTCATTTTGTAGAACTCTAGCATTTCTTGTGGGATAGGTCTGTTAGTGATAAATTCTCCAGCTTTTCTTTTCCTGGGAATATCTTTATCTCACCTTAATTTGTACTGGATAGCTTTTCTGGGTGTAGTATTCTTGGTTGGCAGAATAATATTCTTCTTTTTCCTTAACACTGTAAATATCTCATCCCACCCTCACCTGGCCATTAAGATTTCTGATGAGATGTCTGATATCAGACAACTCAGAAAACCCTCTGCTATTTGTTTCTTTTTTCTTTCTTCTTTAAGAATCCTCTGTCTTTAGCTTTTGAGAGCTTTATAACATGTAGCGGTGTACACTTGGTAGAGTTGAATTTGACTTTATATTTTTTACATTCCTATACATGGATATTTGTATCTTATAGGTCTGGAAGATCTTCTATTATATTTTTTTAATTAAATTACTTATTTATTCTAATTTGTTATACATGATTGCAGATTGCAATTCTTTTCATATCACATATATAGAGCACAATTTTTCAAGACACTGGTTTTACACAAAGTATTTTCACACCATTTGTGTCTTCATACATGTACTTAGGGTAATGATGTTTAGCTCATTGTGTGGTTATTCTTATCCCCTTGCCCCCTCCCTTCCACTCCCTCCCCTTTGTTCTATTTAAAGTTCCTTCATTCCTCTTATCCCCCATCCCTTGCCATATGAGTCAGTATCCTCATAACAAAGAAATCATTTGACCTTTGGTTTTTTGGGATTGGCTAACTTCATTTACATTATTTTCTCCAACATTTACCTGCAAATGCCACGATTTTATTCTCTTTTAGTGCTGAGTAGTGTTCCATTGTGTATATATACCAAAGTTTCCCTATTCATTCATCTACTGAAGTGCATTGGAGTTGTTTCCACAGTTTAGCTATTGTGAATTGTGCTGCTATAAACATTGGTGTGGCTGTGTCCCTGTAGTATGCTGTTTTTTAAGTCTTTTAGGTATAGACTGAGGAGTGGGATAGCTGGGTCAAATGATGATTCCATTCCCAGTTTGCAAGGAATCTCCATACCACTTTCCATATGGGCTGCACCAATTTTCGGTCCTACCAGCAATGTATGAGTGTGCCTTTTCCCCCACACCCTCACCAACACTTATTGTTATTTGTATTCTTAATAGCTGCCATTCTGACTGGAGTAAAAAATCTTGGGGTAGTTTTGATTTGCATTTCTCTAATTGGTAGAGATGTTGAACATTTTTTCATACATTTGTTGATTGATTGTATATCTTCTTCTGAGAAGTGTCTGATCAGTTCCTTGGCCCATTTATTGATTGGGTTATTTGTGGTTTTGGTGTTAAGGTTTTTGAGTGCTCTTTATATCCTTGAGGTTGGTGCTTTATCTGATGTGATTGTGGTAAAGATTTGATCCCATTTTGTAGGTACTCTTCACCTCACTGATTGTTTCTTTTGCTGAGAAGAAACTTTTTAGTTTGAATCCATTCCATTTATTGATTCTTGGTTTTAATTCTTGCACTATAGGGGTCTTATTAAGGAAGTTGTGGCCTAATCCACCATAATGGATATTTGGGCCTTTTTTTCTTCTATTGCATGCAAAGTCTCTGGCTTAATTCCTAGGTCCTTGATCCACTTTGAGTTGAGTTTTGTGCATGGTGAGAGAGGTTTAATTTCATTTGTTATATGTAGATTTCCAGTTTTCCCAGAACCATTTGTTGAAGAGGCTGTCTTTTCTCCAATGTATATTTTTGGTGCCTTTGTTTAATATAAGATAACTATAGAATGTGGGTTAGTCTCTGTGTTTTCTTTTCTGTACCATTGGTCAACTGGTCTATTTTGGTGCCAATACCATGCTGTTTCTGTTACTATTGCTTTGTAATACAATTTAAGGTCTGGAATAGTAATGCCACCTGCTTCACTCTCCTTGCTAAAAATTGCTTTGGCTATTCTGGGTCTCTTATTTTTCCAGAATTTCATGATTGCTTTTTCTATTTCTATGAAGAATGTTATTGGGATTTTGATTGGAAGCACATTGAATCTGTATAGTGCTTTTGGTAGTATGGTCATTTTGACAATATTAATTCTACCTATCCAAGAACAAGACAGATCTTTACATCTTCTAAGATCTTCTTTAATTTCTTTCTTTAGTGTGCTGTAGTTTTCATTGTAGAAGTCTTTCACGTCTTTCGTTGAGTCCCAAGTTTTTTTTTTTTTTTTTTTGAGGCTAAGTAAATGGGGTGAATTTCCTAGTTTCTGTTTCTGAGGATTTGTTGCTGATGTAAAGAAATGCATTTGATTTATGGGTGTTGATTTTATATCCAGCTACTTTGCTGAATTCATTTATTAGTTCTAGAAGTTTTCTGGTGGAATCTTTTGGGTCTTCTAGGTATAGAATCATATAGTCTGCAAATAGTGATAACTTGAGTTGTTCTTTTCCTATCCATATACCTTTAATTTCTTTTATCTGTCTAATTGCTCTGGCTGGGGTTTCAAGAACTATGTTAAATAGAAGTGATGAAAGAGGGCATACATGTTTTGTTCCAGTTTTTAGAAGGAATGTTTTCAGTTTTTCTCCATTTAGGATGATGTTGGCCTGGGGCTTAGTGTAGATGGTCTTTACAATGTTGAGGTATGTTCCTGTTATCCCTAGTTTTTTCTAGAGTTTTGAACATGAAGGGGTGCTATATTTTGTCAAATGCTTTCAGTGCACCTATTGAGATGATCATATGATTTTTATCTTTGAGTCCACTGATGTGATGAATTACATTTATTGATTTGTGTATGTTGAACCAAATTTATAGACCTGGTATGAACCCTACTTGATCATGATACACTATTTTTTTATATGTTTTTGTATTCAATTTACCAGAATTTTATTGAGAATTTTTGCATCTATTCATTAGAAATATTAGTCTGAAGTTTTCTTTCTTTGATGTGTCTTTACCTGGTTTTGGAATCAGGGTGATTTTGGCCTCATAGAATGTGTCTGAAAGTATTCCCTCTTTATGTATTTCATGAAATAGTTTGAGAAGTATTGGTATTAGTTCTTCTTTAAAGGTCTTGTAGAACTCAGCTGTGTATTCATCCAGTCCTGGGCTTTTCTTGGTTGGTAGGTTTTTGATGGCATCCTCTATTTCTTTGATTATAGTTGATCTATTTAAATTGTGTATATCATCCTGATTTAGTTTGGGCATACCATATGTCTCTAGAAATTTGTTGATGTCTTTGATATTTTCTATTTTATTGGATTATAAATTTTCAAAATAATTTATAATTATCTTCTGTATATCTGTAGTGCCCATCATGATATTTCCTTTTTCATCACATATATTAGTAATTTGATTTTTCTCTTTCCTTTTCTTCATTAACATAGCTAATGGTTTATCAATTTTATTTATTTTTTCATAGAACAAACTTTTTGTTCTGACATTTTTAATTATTTTTGTTTGTTTCAATTTCATTGATTTCAGCTTTAATTTATTTATTTCCTGTCTTCTACTGCTTTGGGGGTTGATTTGTTCTTCTTTTTCTAGGACTTTGAGATTTAATGTTAGTTCATTTATTTGTTGACTTTTTCTTCTTTGAATTAATGAACTCCATGCAATGAACTTTCATCTTAATACTGCCTTCATAGTGTCTCAGAGATTTTTGATATGTTGTATAAGTGTTCTCATTTACCTCTAAGAATCTTTTAATCTCCTCCTTGGTGTCTTCTGAAATCCATTGTTCATTCAGTAGCATACTATTTTGCCTCCAGGTGTTGGAGTAGCTTTTATTTCTTATTTTATCATTGATTTCTAATTTCATTCCATTATGATCTGATAGAATACAGGGTAGTATCTCTATTTTTTTATATTTGCTAAGAGTTGCTTTATGGCATAATATATGGTCTGTTTTAGAGAAAGATCCATCTGCTGATGAGAAGAAAGTGTATTTGCTCATTGATGGATAATATACTCTCTATATATGTCAGTTAAGTCTACGTTATTGTTTGGAAAATCTATCCAGTTGTGAAAGAGGTGTGTTAATTATTAATTTTGTTATTAATAATTATTAATTAATTATTATATTGAACTTGAGAAGATTTTGATTGATATATGTAGATGCTTCATTGTTTGGGGCATATATATTTATAACAGTTATGTTTTGTTGATGTATGTTTCCCTTAGGCAGTATGAAATGTCCACCTTTATCTCTTTTGATTAAATTTGGCTTGAAGTCTACTTTTTTTGATATAAGGATGGAAAACCCTGATTGCTCATGTAGATCATGTGAATGGTATATTTTATCCCATCCTTTCACCTTCAGTCTGTGGGCACCTTTTCCTATAAGATGAGTCTCTGGAAGGCAGCATATTGTTGGGTCTTTTTTTTTTTTTTTTTAATCCAATCTACCAGCCTATGTCTTTTGATTGATGAGTTTAGGCCATTAACATTCAAGGTTATTATTGAGACATGATTTGTATTGCCAGTCATTTTTATTTATTTTTGGTATTTAACTCTAATTGGTTTCTCCTTTGATTGGTTTTCCTTTATTGTAGTTCTTCCCTTTGCAGATTTTCATTGTTCTTTTTCATTTCTTTTTTGTGGAATATTTTGCCGAGAATGTTCTGTAGTGCAGGCTTTCTTGTTGTGAATTCTTTTACCTTTTGTTTATCATGGAAGGTTTTTATTTCATCATCAAATCTAAAGCTTAATTTTTCTGGATATAAGATTCTTGGTTGGCACAAAAGATAATGATCTTTCAGAGCCTGGTATATGTTGTTCCAGGATCTCCTGGCTTTGAGAATATGGGTTGAAAAATCTGCTGAGATTCGAATTGGTCTTCCCTTATAGGTAATCTGATTTTTCTCTCTTGAGACCTTTAAAATTCTATCCTTATTCTGTATGCTAGGCATTTTCATTATAATGTGCCTTGGTGTAGATCTGTTGTAATTTTGTGCATATTGTGTCCTATAGGCCTCTTGTATTTAATTTTCAAATTCATTCTTCTTGCTTGGGAAATTTTTTGATATTATTTCCTTGAAGAGATTGTGCATTCCTTTCTTTTGAATCTCTGAACCTTCCTCTATTCCAATAAATTCTAAATTTGGTCTTTTGATGGTATCCCACAATTCTTGGATGTTCTGTTCATAGTTTTTTATCATCTTCACTATGAGACAAACTTTATTTTAAATATTATATATTTTTCCTCATTGTCTGAGGTCCTGTCTTCCAAGTGATCTAATCTGTTGGTGATTCTATCTATTGAGTTTTTTAAATGGCTTATTGTTTCTTTTATTTCAAGGATTTCTGGTTTTTTTTTTTTCCTCAGAATCTCTCTCTTTCTTGAAGTAATCTTTTGCTACCTGTATTTGTTCTCTTATCTCTTTGTTGGTGTGATTGATGTTTGCCTGTATTTGATCTCTTTGTTGGAGAGATCAATTTTTGCCTGTATCTGCTCACTTAGGTCATTTTTTAAATTCCAAATCATTTTATTTATGTATATTTGGAACTCCTTCTCTGACATTTTACCTACTTCACTATCTATGGATTCTATTGTAGTATCTTGGTTTGTTTTGGGCATTTTCCTCCCTTGATTTTTCATGATGTCTATGTGTTTTCCTCTATTCCAGTGTAGATCTGAGGTATATGGCTTCTGCCCTCTTGTCTTATTGCATCCCTACAGGTTACCTGATACCTCACTTTTAAGAGAGATCAATATTATAGCATTCAATGTACCCAATGTGTAGCTGTATATCAGTTAGCTTTCATTTTTATATTTACAGTTTTGTCACTATAATCAGAAATGATGAGATCAATTTTCTTCTACCATATAGTCAATAGGTTTGCATAATGGTTTACAGTTTCTAATGGTAGAATGGGGGACTTAGGTGTTAGCTAAGACATTTATGAGGTAGGATCTAAGAAAATAGAGGTATTAAATTATTTGAATAGTGAGAGGGTAATCATAAGAAGTTTTCTGTTAGTAGAAGAAACAAGAGTTAGGCATCCCCATGCAAGACTCCCTGTTAACTCAACAACAGGATAACTGTTAGCACCTCTAGTAAAGAAACCTCTGATGCAGCCTGGCCCACAGGGACTTTGGTGAGGCCTTACCAGGTCCTTATTGTTGTCCCTTGATAGTAGCAGCACTATCTCAGTTTTGTGTCAGTGGCAGCCTCAAGCCTGTAATTATCCTGAAGTTGGGCTGTGCTGCCATGCTTTGGTGAGTAAGAAACCCCATTGCAGAGTGTCTCTCCACCCAGGCACAGGGTGCCTCTCCAGGTTGTGGGCCTGAGGCAGCCCTCTCTTTCCAGATCTCCTCCCAACTGTGGTGTGGCAGGGCAGGCGGGCCATGGGGTCTGCCTCTCTGGATCCCCTTCTGGGGTGTGGTGTGGTGGGGCGGGCACTATTACCTCTTTAAATAAATGTTCTATTCTTTGGCCTTCTGAAGGCCCTCCTGAACCCAAATAAGCCAAATGTTGCTCTTTGCATACTTTCCCATATTCCCTGTAAACTTTCTTCATTCCTCTTCATTCTATGTTTATTTTTTTCTCCACTGACCAAATATTTGTAAATAGCCTGTAGTTAAGCTCCCCTTTCTTCTGTTTGATCTCTCCTGATATTGGTGCCTTCTATCACATTTTGAGGTTCATTCCATATATTTTTTCAGCTAAGAGATTTCTGATTGATTTTTTTGTAATGACTTCAACCTCCCATTTCTTCTCTAATAAAGTACTGAACTTTTTCTCTGTGCTTTCTTGAAGTTCATTGAGTTTCTTTTAAATTTCAATTTTAAATTTGATCATTAGTTCATTTCAGCTGCTTTGTGGTCAACTTCTGGTTCCTAATTGTTTCTGTTAGGTCAAGGTTATGATTCCCTGAAAGCTCCTGATTATTATTGGATGACAATGTCTGCCCGTTGAAGAAATAGGGCCTTATTTCAGTCTTGATAATCTGACGTCAGTGGTCCTGTCCTTCCACAAATTCTAAGCAGGGTGCTTAGCCTGTGGTCACTGATGTGTTTTCCACACTAAAGTACCCTCAGTCCAGATTAGCTGATTTTGTAATCATTGCACTATTACTGTCTCTGCACTAGAGGATGCACCAAGCCAAAGTTTGTCTTAAGTATGCAGGTAATGTGCTGTTTAGAATAAACTGAGAGAGTGCTTAAAATGGGTAGTCTCTCTCTGTAAGAACTTATCTTATAGGGAGATGCCACATCTACAGTCACTGGACAATGATTAGATAAAGTGATATTCTGCCTAACTCCAGCCCTCACTGTGAATGTAATAGCTTCTAAGCAATGATTTAGAACCTAACTCTATTCTCACCCTAAGAGGACAATGATTGATCCATGTTGTGATGCCTGAGGTTAGGGAAGTGTTTAGGTGGCCATTCCTGTGGCCACTAAAGTCTCAATTGTGTGTTGTTTCTTAAGCACATGGCCCACTGAAACCCATGCTGGACCAAACTAATTTTGCTGTACCTTGCCTATTTTTGTGCTATCCTTGAGGCCCAGGGGTGGTGCAGCTAGTTGCAGAAGATGCCTGCTGAAATACAAGCTGAACCTATTGAGGCCTTGGGTATCTGCCTGTTATTCAATGTAAAACCCTATTCAAATTGATATTTCTGTGGGGAAGTAAGATCATTGGAAGGTCCTAGTCTGCCACCATCTTATGCCACTTCCCCTGGAGATGTGTTTTTGAAATGAAACTGTTCTAATCCCTACTGAGGCAGAATTGCTGGTGACTATGTGAAACTTGCATTAAGCAAGAATAACAGATTGGAAATGAAATATTGACTCTTCAGCATTTGAGAACAAATACAAAGTCCCTATGAATTTATACTGCTTTCCACATTTCAGATTTTAAACAGGCATTACCTTAAATGAGAAAGCAACTTGATCTTGCAAGTTTAAATATATCCTCACCTGTGTGGAAAGGGTGACAGTAAAGAGGAGAATGCTTTAAAATCAAAGATTCAGCACACTAAATGGACATAGAAGATAGGAAAGCAAACTGGAAAATTACAAATTGATCTACCAGTCACAAGTTAACACTCTGTGTATGATTTCCCCCATTAGGAATTATTTGTATTTAAACCACTCTTGCTTTAAAAAAAAAAAAAATCCTAGTCATTTTCGCATGTAGCTTATATGCCAGATAAGTTGAAAACTAGTGTTCAGAAGTTCAACTAGTACGAATTTTTTCTGCGTGTTTATGAGATTTTTCTCAATAAGTTAGAGATAAAACATTCAAAAAACTTAGAAGACATTCAGTCTACCAATTGAAGAAAGGAGAAAAATAGGTAATAAACTAAGCACTATTAGAAAGTAAGAAATGGAAAAAATAATTCCTAATATAAACTTCTAATATATATAAGTGAATTCAGCTCACCAGTTATAGTAAAAATAAACAATCAATGGAAGAAAATAAGGTAAACACAAAATTAATACACCTGAAAATCATCCATTTAAAAAGAAAATAGAAATCAATAAAATTAGTGGGAAAAAAAAAGATATTTTATGTGATAAAATCTTACAATATTAAAAGAAAGATTATATTATACAAAGAAATATCAAGGAAACATTAGAATCAGGAACATTTGTAGACTTTTATCAAACCATTCATATATTCTACTCATCACCCAAGAATATTAGTTATTGCAGTACCTACATTAATTGAGATGAGAAGATTCAGCCAATTTCTATCACCACAGGAAATGGTAAGCAGAGTGGATGCCTCAAAGGAGTTCTGTGTACAAGTAGCAAGGAAACAAGGAAAAGAAAAAACACAGATGGATCAGGGTGGTAGGAGTCTTCTCAAATAGCCTCCAATAACCCTTGACTTCTGTATTCACTTGACTGTGGAATTCCTTTACCCTCACATTGAAATTAGTAGGAAAGCAAGGAAAAAACTGTACTAAATCAATGACCATGATAGAAGTTGAAAAATTTTTCAAATCCCCATTGAAAAATAAAAGGTCAGATCCAAAAGCTATTTAAAGTTTTATAAGGAATCAAACATCAGAGGATATAAACTGTAATGTGTGTGTGTGTGTGTGTGTGTGTGTGTGTGTGTGTGTGTATACAGATTTGAAATAGAGGGAAAAATCTAAGAACCATGCTAGTTAATTCACTTTAAATGTAATATAACACAGAGGGTGAAGCTGAATAAATAAGAGAGAATAATAGATTATATTCCTTCTAATTATTTCTGAAAAATCTTTCTAAATAACAGCACTATCTATCTGAAAGTATCATATATACATACATACCTATATACATGAATGTATATTATACATATACATATACATATATTTTAAATCCAGTAGAAATATAGAAGTAGTCTGTTAATATTAGTGTGACATTTTAGAAGAAGAAGAAGGAGGAGGAGAGGAGGAGGAGGAGGAGGAGGAGGAGGAGGAGGAGGAGAAAGCAAAATGGATTTTGAAACAATATTTAGCTAGCTTAGGTTTGGCATCTTTACATTCTCTTCTCTCTAAAACTCTCTCTTCTAAGACTTCCCGTGTTAGCACACAGACCCCCACCATTAATTACAGAAACACAGTGAAACCCTTTAGTAAACTTTCATCCTCCTCTTCTATCTAATCCTCCACTAAATTTGTAAGCAACCTTTTTGATTCTTTCTCCAAGTTTATTCACCTGGATCACTCACCATAAAGCAGCCACTCCACCTGGTCCACAGCACCATCATTTCCAGCTTGGAATATGTCATTTGACACTTAACTATTTTTCCTGCCCTTGTTCTTGCCAACAACATTGATTTTCAAGCATAGAGTTATCCATTAAATGTATAAGATAGATCATGTCACTCCTCTCTATAGAGCCACCACAGGGATTCTCATTTCACATACACAGCACACCTGCCATATACAACATACCTTTGAACTCATGTACTTCCTCTAGGCCCCTTGTCTTCTGCATCCCAGCTACCCTGTCATTCCCAGGCCATGCTCCTATCTCAGGACTTTTGCAGTGATCTATTGTTCCCATTGCCTGAATTGTCTTCTCTTGTCTGTCCCATGGCTCGTTCCTTCACCTTCCTCTAAGCTCTTTTCAACTTATATCAGGTTTGTTTAAATTTTATATTCTCTTTGAGATCTGAACTTGCATCTGTCCCCATCATTCATCATTTTTTTTATATATCCTTTTTCTCCATAGCACACATCATTAAATGACTTGATATTTTTATGCATTTATTTAATTACAGTACAATTAAACATCAGGGTGGCAGGATGTGTTTTTGCTTTGCTTGCTCCTCCATCACCAATATCCACAGAAATGTGATGACTTACTCTTTAGCGAATTAATGGACTAAATGAGGAAATCACTAAAATGCTCTCATGAACTCTTGGGCCTATTCTTTGGTTCTAACTAGTCCATGGCCATGGAGGTCCTATAGAGTGTGGGTACCTCTGAGGAGGGCCAAACAACATCCTACTACAAAACAGGGCCTCTACTTAGAATCATGAAGCACCATGCAAATGAGCTAACACAGGACATAGAAGTTCAGGCCACAGGCAGACCCTCTACCCTGTCTGCTCTATGGTGGGAAATGGATAAAGCTATACAAGAAAGGAAAGCCACAGACCTCTTCTTTCTGACTGCAGGCACAATGTGACTTTGTTTCAAAGGAAGGGCTGCCACCCATGGGCCCACAATAAATGGTAAATATTTGCTTATAAAACAAAATGAGACCAAAAAATAAATGATATACAAAACCTCTGCTGATTTGTTGAACCAAATTAATTTAAGTTCGGCTGGTGGCATCCACATGCTTCTCAATCACTCCAGTGAAAGCTCAAATAAATGACTCCTTAAAAAAAAAAAAAAATGTCAGTGACCAGAAGCCCACAAAGTACATAACATCAGAAGGGTATAAGCAAAATATTACAAGAGGCAGAATATGTGCTCACTGGGTCAGCCTTACTGTTAAAGTAGGACATAGGGCCTGAATATTGGGATTATGAATAAGGGAGCAAGATAGTCCCTGGGAACTCTTCAATACAGAATGAGAGAACAGATTTTCAGGATAAGGTACCAGGACACCATGACAGAACCAATGTTAAAGAATATGATCAAGGTGAAGACAGAAATGTGCCTCTGGTAATGGTTCTCTGTCATGACAATGTTAACCTCCTGGGGACTTGGAGTCTATGAAGGAATCTCTGGTTGTCACAACTGCAAAGTGAGATGCTACTGGCATCTCTTGTGCAGAGACCAGGGATGCTGCTTAATGACCCACCACATACACTCTGAAGTATTATCCATCCCCAAATGTCAACAATGTTAAGGGATGAGTGGGAATCCAGTCTTTCCTCCTTCAGTCACCATATAGCATAGCAGAGTCCTGAGGTGAGCTGTGCAGGGCAAAGTCATGATTTGGGAATAAATTACTTTCACATTAATATGAAGTCTGATATGGGAATCCTTAATAGTGATGCCAATTTTTCTGCTTGTAACCAAGGAAAACATACAGAAATGTGAAGGAATTCATCCACTGTGTTGGACTGAAGGGTAGGACAGGGATGTGGGCAACTATTGGGACTGTGCAGACCTCATGTAGCCAATCAGGGATTTTCTTCTCATACCAATCCCCAGAGAAGATTGCAAGATGAGGAGGATAATAAAGAACATGATGAACTGCAGAGGCATAAAACAAGCAGCTTGGCAACCTGCCCCCTGGGTGGTGCTTGTAAAGCCCATTGAAAAGGATCCAACAAGCTCTGCAATCCAGGGGTTGATGTGCCCACAGTGACCCTAGAAGGCCATGGGAGCAGCCTTGGAACACCTAGAAACAGATAAGCTGGGTTGGGAAGAATCAGTTGCTGATTCATGGACAAAGCCCCAGGGTGAAGTCATTTTGACTGTTGACCGGAAACATGGGGATAAAGGGAATAGAATACAAGAGATATTAAACCTGCAAGTGACACAGAAAAAAATACTACAGATTCACTGAGGAAGAAGAAGAGAACACTCTAGCCATGTCCAGAAAGTCACTGAGAGCACATGGAATTTTAAGCACATTTCTCATTTTCAGTTTTCCTCTCTTTTATCCACTACCAATTTCCTGTTTCAGTGACACACTCCATAATTTGTTTTAAATGTCTTCTCTGCTGACTATACACAAGTGACAGGGATTTGCACTATCAATTGTTACAAAAAGACACATGTCTCAATGATATTATTTTACCAATTTTTTCCTGACTTGCCTTACTTTTCTTCACAGAGATCATTAGCTTTCCTACTTTACATTTTAAAAATGGAAGACTCCCCAATCATAAATGTTCCATAGTTAGTTATAGCAAAAGTGGCATTCAGAGTGGGCCCCTGTTCCAAGTGTAGCTTCTGCTGCCCTGGAAGGAATAAAAAAAAATGATGAATTAGAGATAAGAAAATAAGAACAGGAAATAAGACTGATACACAACCAACCTCACATATTTCTGTGGTCATGTTCCCTACCTAATACACTCTCACACATGTGTTTTCAATCATTCCAGGGGAGGTACTAGAGACAGACCAAGAAAATAAAAAACCATTTCACCAAGTAAATAATATCAAAAACACTTGCTTTATGTTTACCTGAACTTCAATGATTAACTATAACTGTCCATTAGCCCATTCTGCCTCCCTCCCATCAAGGCTCCCTAGCTTCCAAGTTGAGCATTTTAGCCCTCAAGTCCAAGCTCCTAAATGTCTTGATAACCAAAAGTCCCTCAGAGAAAAGAGACCTTTGGGGTCATAAATCACCTGAATGCCCTTGTTGGATTAGCAGAAAATTCTGTGTCTAGTTGATGACTCACTGTTGGTCAAGGCTCAGGAACAGTCCTCTGCTGTAGTCCAGTCTTTTCATGTGAAATCTACCTCTTCTTAGCCTGTGCAAAATAGCAGACACTAGGTGGCTTGACAGGGCTTATATATTCATTTGGCTTCTCTCCCACCCCTCTGTGTGCTGCTAACGAATCATGGAGGAGGGTGGATCTAGTCCAATTTCAAAACAGACTGTATTTCAAAGAACATAAAAGTGAAACCAAAATTTGTCTTACCTGGAACTCAGTCAGTTTTGAGAAAAGAAAGCTAGACAGTCTTATGATCACAAGTAAGCTGTCTGAATTTTAGGGCTTGATAAGTGAGGAGAGCACAGAAAAGAAACTTAATAACAAGGCTGTAATACCTTCCATGATCCCTAAAAAGTCATTTTGTCTGATCCCTGACTCTGCAAATGCAGTCTGAACTGAGAGTTACAACAGCATTCTCACCAGAGACACTCCCCACTTCCAGCCTCTGTGACAGTAACCCTGTTTCCTGACCACTGTGGGTTTACTTCACTCAGACCTCATCACTATTGTTATAAACAGTAGGGAGAGTTGGAAAATGGGTCTGGGATTTGGGGAAGAGGCAGTGAGAAGACAGAAAGGATAGTGTTGTGGTTTGGATGTGAGGTATCTCCCAAGAGCTCTTGTGTGAGACAATGCAAAAATGTTCAGAGGTATAAGGATTATATTATGAGAGTTTGAACCTAATCAGTATCATTCCACTGATATGCATTAACTAGATAGTGGCTGTAGGCACATAGGGTGTGGCTGGAGGAGTAAGTCAATGGAGGTGTAACTTTGGGATTTATATTTTGTCCCTGGTGAGTGAAGATCTCTGTTTTCGTGGTTGCCATGGCCTGAGACGTTTTCCTCCTCTCCTCCATGATGTTCTGCCTCATCTCAGACCCAGAGCAATGGAGTCTACTGATCATAGACCGAACCTCAGAAACCAAGAGCCAAAATAAACTTTCCCTCCTCTACATTGTTGTTGTCAGGTCTTTTGGTCCCAGTAAAGAAAAAATGAAGAAGCTGACTAAAACTGACAGGGAAGTCAGTACTGATGAAAGCATACAGCTCAGCCCACAGTGCCCATGCAAACCCTCATTCCTATCAACCACCTGGTTCTTAGTAACTCTAGGAGCATGTAGTGCTTTTCCACACATTTGCAGTCAAAGCAATTGAGTTACTCTAACAATTATGTTACTTGCCCAAAATCACACAGAAAAGAGATGGAAGACTTCTCAAACTTTTAAATCTCTGCCATTCAATCTACAGTTTATTGAGGATGTCTATTTATCAGACAATGTCAGGAGCCATCCATGGATTGCATGTGGGTCACCACGCATGGAAGCCTCATGGATAGAGACATCTGGTGTCTGGGTATGACCAGTGGACATTTCCTCTGGTCAATTGCCCAGGGACAATGTGAATCTCTTTCCTGCTCTGCTATGGCCTATACAGCACCTGAGATGGGTGTGACCTGCCAAGATGTGAATCAACATGCTGACTGCAAGACATCAGGAAGCAAGACTTCACCTTTGAAACCTCATCCCTGTCTTTGATGTTCCCCCTTAAATAAACCATCGGAGTCATTTTGTCTTTGTCTAGTTTCAGAACCCATGTGGATTAGATCTACCAGGGGCTTCACTATTGTAAATATATTTTGCTATTTGTGATTTATTATTCATTAATTATGTGAAATTGTAAGTTTTAGGGAGGCTTGGATTACTGGGCAGGAAGAAGAACCTCTTAATGAGATGCTGGCCATCATCGCCCCCATAAGACAACTCTTCAAAAATGGCCCATGTCAGGCATTTTCTTTTAGTGATGAAAAGATAATAATACAGTCTTAAAGATGTTTCCCAAGGAGGGCAAAGTAAACACAAACCTAGAATTTCTAAAAAGAGATAGAAAATACTAAAGAGTACCAAACAGAAATAAAAGAACTGAAGAAAACAAGAATACAAGCTAGGGGCTGGGGTTGTGGCTCAGTGGTAGAGCACTCACCTAGCACGTGTGCAGCCCGGGTTCGATCCTCAGCACCACATACAAATAAACGCATTGCGTACAACTAAAGCAAATAAATAAATATTTAAATAAAAAAGAATACAAGCTGAAGAACTCAAATATTTACTAGAAAGTGTCAACAACAGGCAAGATCAGCAGAAGATGGTTCATCAGAAATCATCCAATCTGAGGAGAAAGAAGAAAAGAAAATGAAAAAATAAATAAACAAAAGGACTTGTGGAACACCATCAAGCAGAAGAATAGATGTATGACTGGAGTTCTAGAATATGAGAGACAGAGAGGGACCATTTTAATATGAAATGAATTGCACTCTGCAAGCATGTATAACAAATTAGAATTAAAAAAAAAAAAAGTTACCTCCTTCAACATTCTGGCCAGGATTAAATCAGAATCAATCTCTTAAAGATATTTAAATTAAATTAGTTTTTACTAGTGGGAGACATATGGGTCAATCATATTGTTTCTACCCTCTTGTTGCATATGTTTGGTAAAATTATTTAAATTCAAATATCTGTTTTTCTCTGTAAGTGCTCAAAAAAAAAAAAAAACAAAGAAAAATGAAATTATGTTATTTGCAGGAAAATGGATGGCACTTGAGATCATTATGTTAAGTAAAATAAACCAAACTCAGAAAGTAAAAAGAAAAGAAAAGAAAAAGAAAAAGCATTTTCAAATAAATAAAAACAGAAAACTTCCTGGTAAGTCTGGGAAAGGAAACAGAAATCCTGTTCTGGAAAACTCAAAGGACACTCAACAGGAGGAATAATCTAATACTGTCATCATGATATAAAAATTCAATTTATCTCAAGTACAAAGTTTAAAAGGAAAAATATTCAAAACAACTACTGCTCAAATAATGTGTTAAGGAATACAATCTATTAAAACATGTAAAATCTGACATGAAATAAGAGGGTAATAAAAGTATAGAGTACTTTCATAAACTGTTGCTGTTATCAACATAATAGGCCCTATGGTGAGATGCCTAAAGATAACCAAAAAGCAGGAATCCTTGGTAGATACACAGAAGATGAAAAGAAAGGATTCAAAGCATATCACAGCAGAAAATCACTAAATAACAAAGGAAGACAGCTAGAGAGGAAAAGAGGAACAAAGAACTAATAAATCAGCAGGAAAACAAATTTTCTTTTTTTGTACTGAGGATTAAACCAAGGGATGCTTTACCACTGAGCCAAAACCCCAATCCTTTTTATTTTTATTTTGAGACAGAGTCTTGCCAAATTGCTAAATTTCTGAGGCCAGTCTTGAACTTGCAATCCTACTGCCTCAGCCTCCTGAACAATTTTTTAAATGAGAGTAGCAAGTTTGTAGCTATCAATACTTACTTTAAACAGATTAAGTTCTCCAATAAAAAACCATGCAGTGTCTGAACAAATATTTCTAAAAGACCCACTATTCTGCTCCCATAAGAGACTTACTTTATATTCAAAGGTATTTTCAGTGTACATACACTGAAAACAAATGAAAAAGATATTTCACACAAATCAAGCTAAAAAAGAGCAAAGATAATTATATTTATAGCAGAAAAATGGCTATTAAGTCAGAAGCAGTAAAACAAAACCAATAGCATCATTATATAATGATAAAAGGGTTAATCAATTAATAAGATAATAATTGCAAATATATAGGCACTTGACATAAGAGCACCAAAATATATAAAGCAAATACTAAAAAATCTGTAGGGACAAATAGACAGAAACACTCTACTTTTAGCAATGGGAAGATCATGTAGATAGAAAATCAATAAGAAAACACTGAGCTTAAAAACACTGAGCTTCAGCGGTGGAAAGAACACTTAGACCAAATGGACCATTGAATAAAACGCATTGTGTACAACTAAAACACTTAGACCAAATGGACCAAACAACATCCAGAATATTTTCTCTAACAGGAACAGAAACACACATTCTTCTCAAGTATGTGAAGAATATTCTCCATATGATACATTAGATGACAGAATATATCTTAGGTAATTTAAGAAGAGTGAAATCATACCAAGTACCTTCCTGACCACAGTGAAAATAAACTAGAAATGAAACAGAATTTGGAAAAGTCACAAATATGCAAACTTAAGCAATATTTCTGAGCAAAAAATGGACTCGAGCAAAAAAAAAAAAAAAAAAATCAAAAGATATATTGAGACTGGCAAACTGGAAGCACAATATATCTAAAGTTGTGGGATGCAACAAAAACTGAAAACTGTTATAAAAGGGACATTTATAGCAATATATATATGTTAAAAAAGAAATATTCTAAATAAACAACCTAACAGCATGCCAGAAAAAAAACTAGAAAAAAAAGAAACCATGTGATGAACATAACAGAAGAAAGAAAATAACAAATATTAGAATAACTAAAATAGAAAACAGGGGAATAATACACAAGATGAATAAAATTGAAGTTTGCTTTTTGAAAAAATAAACAATTAACAAAACTTCAGTTAGATTAACAAAGAAAAATACAGACAATGTAAATAAAATCAGAAATGAAAGAATAGACATTACAACAGATAACACAAAAATACAGGGGGTCATAAAGGAAGATTATGAGAATTATATACCATACATAAACTTTTATCCACCTGGCTCAAGAGATAAAGACCCTAACGATGAAATACAATAATTCGTAATAATACTGGAGTGGAATATTTCCAGTTTTCTTTTTCTTTTTTATAAATTTAAATTGACAAATAATTATGTTTATTAATGGGATACAATGGGATATTTAAACCTAAAAGCTTCCCAACAAAAAAAGTACAGGACTGGATGAATTCATTACTGACTTTTAAGAAGACCAAATAGCAAAACTCCTCAAACTATTCCATTAAATAAAAAGGGAAAGAATCCTTCCAAACTCATTCCACAAAACTAGTATTAACTGGCTACCAAAACTAGATAAGCTCCCCCAAAGATAGGAAGAAGAAGAAAAAAGAAAACTATAGACCAATATCCTTGATGGATACAGATACAAAATTTCTCAATAAAAACTTGCAAATCAAGTTCAGCAAACGGCACATTATAAAGATTATACACCAAGAAATGTTGATTTCATTCCAGGATTGCAAGGGTGGTTCAACATACGCAAACCAATAAATGTAATACAGCATATAAACAGAGTCAGTGATAAGGCTGCCACCCAGAGGCCCATAGCCAAGTTTAATTGCACATGGCCACTTCCATCTTAGGATACCGGCCAGGGCGCCACCACCACCATCTCAGGGCACAGAGACACCAGTCAGGACCTGGAGGTCCAATGTCAGGGTGCCTGTGGGTTTTGCTGCATTTGAGGTCTTCCTGCTGGGAGTGCTGGTGGCCACCATCTTGCTGCTTCTTCACAGGTCACTTTTCTGTGTGAGTGCATCCATGGTGGTCTCTCTAAAAGTTGGAATGGCATTGAGATCTTGGGATTGCAAATTAGCAAGCCTGGTGTATTTGAAGCCCAGATCCCTCAGATAGTGACTGGGTCTACATGAGCCAACCCCAAGAAACATCAGAGACTGGGGGCATTTTGCCTGGGACAGTGGGGCACATAGGTTGGAGAAGCTTGAGAGAGCCAGACTATCCATAGCTCCATGAGTTCTGAAGTACGTGGGTATGAACGAAGTTTGCCCCATCAGGTTTGAATGTTGGAAGAGGGTGTGAGGGCATCTTGCTACCCTAGCCAGCTGGTGTAGCACCCACCAGAATGGATCTACCATCAAACTCCAGACAAACCTTTGAATACCAAAGGAAACAATTGTTCAATTTTCATTTGAGATTTTTTTCCCTCTCTAACATCTCTACAATATTTGAAACCAAGTATCCAAGTATTTTTCATTCATCAGTTTGTTGACTGGGATATATGAATAGTATTTTACAGTTTTGTTGTCATATGTGTGTGTGTGTATATATATATATATACATATATATATATATTTTAACTTTATGTATATTTTTCTTCTCACTTGTCTATTTCCCTGGATTCTATTTTTCTCCTTTCTCCAGCTAACAGCCAATCTCTATCAATTCCTCTTTCACTCTTTCTATAAAATTTTACTTCTATCTTCTCTCTTCTTCCTCATAAACATCACTTCCTACACCAATTCTGTTCTCTCTTTGTCCACCATTTGAAATTCTAAACACTTTTGCAAACCTATTTTTAAATTGGAGACAATAGTTGACATTATTTCTGTTTATTGTGACAAAATGGTAGATGTCTTAATAGAAGATATTAGATTAAAGGCTGTATATTTTTCACATTGGTGCTGTTAATGTTGGTCTCCCCTTAAAGGCAAGGTACTGGAAATATTCAGGGACACTATAAGTCTAAGGGTAGAACCTGTACTGCCTCAGATCCGTACTGCTAGATGGGAAAAACACACAAACAATATTAAAAAGCAAAGAAACAAAACTCCCCAAACAAACCAAGATGCTCCAATAATAGAATCTATTGACAACACAGTAGAAGAAATGTCAGAGAAGGAGTTTAGAATGCACATAATTAAACTGATCTGTGAAATAAAGGATTGTATAAGGAGTAAAATCAGCCAATATTACATTAATAGAAAATGCAGGAAATGAAAGACCACTTCAATAGAAAGAGGCAGAGATTAAAAAAAAAAACAGAAATCCCCGAAAGAAAAAAAATGAAGGAATCAATAAATTAAATGAATTTGGCAAAAAATCAATGCTGAAAAGCATCAACAGAATAGACCACTTGAAAGAACCTCAAGCAATAAAGACAAAATATATAATTTTGAAAATAAATTTGGCCATGCAGAGAAAGAATACTAAAACACCATGAACAGAATTTCCAAGAATTAGGAGATAACATGAAAAGACCAAATTTAAGATTTATTTGGATAGATGAAGGAGCAGAGATACAAATCAAAGGAATGCACCATACTCCTGGGTTTTTAATGACATAATATCCGAAAATTTCCCAAACCTATCACCAGGCTGCCAGCGCCTCACAGGGGGATATTTTTCCTGCCCAGGAGGGTGTAAACCACTGGAGAAGATAAGTCAGCGCCTCACAGATAAATACTTAGTGAAATACTTAGTGTTAAATAAGAAGCAGAGTCAGAAAAATAGTCTTGAAACAGAGTGTCTGATAGGTCAACCCACACAGAAGCTGAAGCTGAATTAGAAAATGGCTCTATTCATTTATTTAAAGGGGGAGCATCAAAGCCAGGGATAAGGTTTCAGGGTTGGAGTCTACTCCATGATATCTTGCAGTTAGCATGTTGATTGGCATCTTGTCAGGTCACACACATATCTGAGAGGCTGTGTGGCTACAGAAGGTCACCCCATCTTTGGTGCTGTGCGGGACCCAGGGCAGATTTGAATAGGGCTCACATGTGTCTGGGTGGTCTTGGACAGAGGAAATTTCAACTGGAAGTTCCAAGACACCAGATTCTCCTGTTCACTTGCTGCAATGCTGATTTTTGGTCCACAAATAGCCCACAGATGGCTCTCAACACAAACCTAAATAACAAAATTTGGAAAATCAAATACAGGAGGCTTCTAGGACACCAAATGTACAAAATTACAGCAGACCCATTCCAAGGCACATTATAATGAGAATGATTAACATACAGAATAAGGATAGAATCATAAAGACTACATTAGAAAAAAATCAAATTACATATAGGGAAAAACCAATTCAGACCTCAGCTGATTTCTTAACCTAGACCCTCAAAGCTAGGAGGTCCTAGAATAATATATTTGAAGCTCTTAAAGAAAGTGTGTACCAACCAATAATTTTATATCCAACAAAATTAAGCTTCAGATTTGACGAAAATATAAAACCCTTCCATGACAAACAAAAATTAAAAGAATTCATAACTATAAAGCCTGCACTACAGGACATTCTCAACAAAATATTCCATGAGGATGAAATGAAAAAGAAAAAAGTAAAAATCAGCAAAGGGATGAATTACACTAAAGGAATAGTAAATGAAAGAAAAACTAAGTCAGATGAAAAAGCAGAAATAAGCCAAAATGTCCAGAATACAAAACACATCTCAATGATTACTTTGAATGTTAATTGTCTGAATTCATCAATTGAAAAATGTAAATTGGTAGATTGGATTAAAAAACAAGACCCAACAATACGCTGTCTCCAAGAGATTCACCTCATGGGCAAAGACATTGACAGATTGAAGGTGAAAGAACGAGAAAAAATATATCACTCATAAGGGTTGTGTAAAAAAGCAGGGATTTTCATCCTTATGTCATATAAAGTATACTTTAAGCCAAAAATAATCAGAAGGGACAAAGAAGGATACTTCATAAGGCTTAAAGGAATTATACATCAGCAAGATGTAACAATCATAAACATATATGCTTCAAACAGTGGAGCATCTGTGTACATCAAACCCTTCTAAATTTCAAGAATCAAATAGACCGCAACACAATAATACTGGGTGACTTTAACACACATCTCTCACTACTGTACATATCTTCCAAACAGAAACTAAATAAACAAACTATAGAACTAAATAATATAATTAATATTTTAGACTTAAAAGAAATATATAGAATATTTCATCCACTGATGTGTAAATACACTTTCTTCTCAGCAGCATACAAATCTTCTAAAATAGATCATATCTGGGGATGGGGCTGTAGCTCAGTGCCAAAACACTTGCCTAACACTGGTTTGAGCCTTAGCACCACATAAAATATAAATTAACAAACAAAGATATTTTGTGTCTCTTCAACTAAAAAACATTAAAAACAAATACACCATATCTTATGCCAGAAAGCAACTTTTAGTTAAAAATTTAAAAATGGAGATAATACCCTGCATTCTATCAATCATAGTGGAATGAAATTAGAATGAAACAATAAAATTAAAAATAGACACTACTCTAACACCTGGAGACTAAATAACACACTATTGAATGATGAATGGAGAGCAGAAAAAATCAAGGATGAAATAAAATAAATACTTAGAGGTAAATGAGAATAGCAATACAACATATCAACATCTCTGAGACATTTTGAAGGCAGTGCTCAGAAGAAAATTTATTGCATTGAGCACATTCTGTAAAAGAATAGAAAATCAAAGAATAAATGACCTAAGAGTACATCTTAAAGCCCTAGGAAAAAAAAAAACAAATCAACACCAAAAGCAGTATAAGACAGGAAATAATTAAAAATTAATGCTCAGATAATTGAAATTGAAACAAAAGAAACAATTTTTAAAAATTGACAAAACAAAAATTTGGTTCTTTGAATAAATAAATAAAATTGACAAACACTTAGCCACACTAATGAAGAGAAAGAGAAATATAATTCAAAGTACTAAAATATGTGATGAAAAAGGAAATATCAAAACAGACACTACTGAAATACAGAAGTTAATTAGAACCTCTTTTGAAAATTTGTACTCCAATAAAATATAAAAGCTTGAAGACATTGATAATTTCTAGAGATATATGACCTACCCAAACTGAATCAGGACAACATATGCAATTTAAACAGATCTATTTTAAGCAATGAAACAGAAGATGCTATCAGAAGCCTACCAATCAAGAAAAGCCCAGGACCAAACAGATTCTCAGCTGAGTTTTACAAGAACTTCAAAGAAGAATTAAAACTGATACTCCTCAAATTATTCCATGAAGTAGAATAGGATAGAACCCTTCCAAATGCATTCTAGGAGGCTAATATCACCCTGCTACCAAAACCAGACAAAGGCACATCAGGAAAGGAAAACTTCAGACCAATATTCCTGATAAACATATATGCAAACATTCTCAATAAAATTCTGGCAAGTTACATATAAAAACATATTATAAAGATAGTGCATGATGATCAGTTCAACATATGGAAATCAATAAATGTAATTCAACACATCAATAGAATTAAATATATATAATCATCTCAATAGATGCAGAAAAAGCATTTGACAAAATACAACATCTCTTCCTGTTCAAAAACTAGGGATAGTAGGAACATACCTCAACATTGTAAAATCTATATATGCTAAACCCAAGGCCAACATCATTCTAAATGGAGAAAAATTGAAAGCATTACCTCTAAAACCTAAAGCAAGACAAGAATGCCCTTTTTCATTACTTCTATTCAACATCACCCTTGAAACTCTAGTCAGAGCAAGTACACAGGAGAAAGAAAATAAAGGGGTAGGAATTGGAAAAGAAGAACTCGAACTATCACTATTTGCCAATGACATGATTCTATATTTAGAAGATCCAAAAAATTCTACTATAAAATTTCTAGAACTAATAAATGCATTCAGCAAAGTAGCAGGATATGAAATCAACACCCATAAATCAAATATGCTCCTATGTAAGGAAATTACGGTAGGGGCTGAAGTTTGTAGCTCTCCCTAAACCCGGGATGAACCTTCTCTGTCCCGCAGAGAGGCTGAGAGAGCCTGCCTCAGCATTAACGTGAAAATGGGAAGGTCACTGGCATTCCCTCCCCCGCCTTTAGAAGACCCAGGAACATACTGGGGAGCCCAGTCAGTGGTCAGCAACGAAACTCATGTATTGAAAACGTGGACAGCGCTTTATAATGGACAATAGCCAATCAGTGAACAGAAGGGCGGTTCCGGTTCTCACCATAGGTCACAGCCACGCCCCTGCATACCCTAGGTTCATAACAAGGCGTGGCAAGCAACCAGAAAGCCAGCTTTCCATCCTCTCAGCCGACAGTGTCAGAAGGCCCAACACTCCTATACATCAGTGATGAATTCACTGAAAAAGGAATTAGGAAAACTATCTCATTCAAAATAGCCCTTAAAAAAAAGTAAAATACTTGTGAATCAATCTAACAAAAAAGGTGAAAGACCTCTACAATGAAAACTATAAAACACAAAAGAAAGTAATTGAATAAGACCTTAGAAGATGGACAGACCTCACATTTTCTTGGATAGGCAGAATTAATATTGTCAAAATGGAAATCCTACCAAAAGTGTTATACAGATTTAATGCAATTCCTATTAAAATCCCAATGATATTCTTCATAGAAATAGATAAGGCAGGGCTGGGGTTGTGGCTCAGTGGTACAGTGCTTGCATAGCATGCATGAGGCACTGGCCTCGATCCCTGGAACCACATAAAAATAAACAAATAAAATAAAGGTTTTGTGTCCATCTACAACTAAAAAAAAAAAAAAAAAAAAAAAAAAGAAAGAAATAGAAAAGGCAAGCATAAAATTCATTTGGAAAAATAAGAGACCCAGAATAACCAAAACAATCCTTACCAAGAAGAGTGAAGCAGGAGGCATCACAATTCCAGACCTTAACAAAAATGGAATGGTATTGGCACCCAAAAGACACGTACAATAATGGTACAGAATAGAAGTCACAGAGACAAACCCACTTAAATACAGTTACCTTATACTAAACAAAGGCACCAAAAACATACACTGGAAAAAAGAAAGCTTCAACAAATGGTGTTGGGGAAACTGGAAATCCATGTGTAACAAAATGAAATTAAACCTTTATCTCTGACCCTGCATGAAACTCATCTCAAAGTGGGTCAAAGATTTAGGCACTAGAATAGAGACCCTATGCCTACTAGAAGAAAAAATATGCCCAAAGCTTCACTAGGTCAGCCCAGGAACTGACTTCTTTAACAAGACTCCTAAAACTTGAGAAGTAAAATCAAGAATCAATAAATGAGGTGGATTCAAACTATAAAGCTTCTTTTCAGCAAAGGAAATAATCAATAACATGAAGAAAGAGCCTACAGAATGAAAGAAAATCTTTACCACACACACCTCAAATATAGCATTAATCTCCAGAATATATAAAGAACTCAAAACCTTAACACCAAAAAAACAAACAACCCAATCAATAAATGGGCTATAAAACTCAGCAGACGCTTCAGAGAAGAAATATAATCAATCAACAAATATATGAAAAAATGTTCAATATATCTAGCAATTGGAAAAATGCAAATCAAAACTACTCTAAGATTATCTCACTCCAGTCAGAATGGCAACTTATCAAGAATACAAGCAACAATAAATGTTGGTAAGAATGTGGGTGGGAAAGATACACTCATACATTGCTGGTGTGACTGCAAACTGGTGAAACTATTATGGAAAGTGGTACGTAGACTCCTCAAAAAACTTGTAATGGAACCACCATTTGACCCAGCTATCCCACTCCTTGGTTTATATCCAAATGCCTTTAAATCAGCATACTACGGTGATGAGGTCACATCAATGTTCATAGCAACTCACTTCACAATAGCTAAACTGTGGAACCAACCTAGGTGCCCTTCAACAGATGAATGGATAAAGAAAATGTAATATATTTCATATATAATAATAAGATATATTATATATAATGTATAATTATATTATAAACATAAAGGAATTGTGTATTGAGCCTTAAGTCCATTTCTCCAAAATATGTCATTCTGTGTATGCAAATATTCTACAATCTGAAAAAAATCTGAAATCTGAAACCCTTCTTGTCATAGTTTAGACGTTGAATGATTGTTTACAGCCCATGTGCTAAAGGCTTGGTGCCCAGGATGGCACTATCCTGAAGAGGTAGAATCCTTAGGAGGTGGAGCCTAGTGTTATATACTCAGGTCAATTGAGGGTACACCATTGAAAAAGATTGTGGAACCCTATTCCTTTATTCTTTGTTTCTGGCCACAAGGTGAGTGCTGTGCTCACAAAAATTGCTATCTAGCATTCTCACCAGAGAACTAAAAACAATGGGCCTGACCAGTCATGTAAAGGAAGCTCTAAAACTAAGAGCTAAAATAAACCTATTCTCCTCGTAAGTTACTTATTTCAGGTTTTTGGTTATAGTGATAGAAAGCTGGCTAATATGTTGTTGTTTCCAAGCATTTTGGATTTGGGATCTGCAACTAGTATCTCAATTTCTGTTCAAAATATTTTTAAGCGTTTGGTGTTGGTAAATGGGTATCATGGATTCTAATAAGAGAGCAACTGAACCAGAGGCATAGCTTGCACAACCCAGCTGTTATGGATTGCCTGGTTTTTTGTTTCCACAAATTTCATATATCAATAAACTGACAACCAATGGGATCATATTAGGAGGTAGTAATTAGGGTCAGAGTAGGTCATGAGGAGATTGATGCCCTTATAGAAACAGAAGGAGACAAATGAGTGTCTTTGCATACATGCCTCAAGGAAGGCCATGTGAGGACACAACTGGGAAGAATGCTCTACCCGTGGACACAACCATGCTGGCAAATGGATCTTGCTCTTGCAGTTTCCAGAAGTGTGAAATGTTGTTTAATCCACCATCCTTTGTTGTTATGGTAGAAGTCCAAACTGACCAATACTCTGCCACTCATGGGTGAATCATTTTTGCCTTCATTCATCTTTCTAAATCAGATACTGTATTTCACCTTAAGGAAAATCAAGTGACTGGGTACAGAAGGGGCAAGGAGATTATCAGTAAATAAAAATAATACAACAATTCATATAAAGCTATCATAGATGCATTGAGAACATCAAATCCCAATAGCAAATGCATTTTCTCACCAAATTTTATTAAGCGCCTGTTGGCATCAGATATGAATTAAAGCAATTTCTTACTGTTATGACAAACAAAAGATCAGCAGTAGTCTTGATGCAGAGATATTATAGAGCTCCTCATTGCTCTCAGTACAGAATCATAGATTTCTTTTAGTTATTTTCTCAAAAAAGGATTCTGTCTAAATAGAATTCATAGCAATTGGCTAATAATCACTTATACGAGTTTTGTATTCTGTGGTTATGGGTTTCTTTCTATTTTTGGTGTTAAGGTCTCCCTATTGAGAGTGGCCAAAAGCTATGGTAGTCACTGACTTGATGAGAGCAGGAGGAAGTCTAAAGCTCAGGTGTCTGTGCCAGGTGAGACAGTGAGGATGAGAAACAAAATCCATGAAACAAAGAGCTGATTATTCACATGATTCAGAGAGGATAGGAGTGCAGAAAAGACACAAATAGGAATGGCAGAGGTAGCAGGGAGCTTGAACAATGTGTGTGTGGGAGAGGGAGAGAGAGAGGGAGAGTTAGAGACACGGCAAGTCAGGGAGAGGGAGAGAGGGGAAATGCACACTGAGATCGCCCAGATTTAAGGTCCATAGGTCTTTTCCCCTAGGACTTCCCATGGGGGTTGCAGATTGTGTTGTTTCAACATAGCAAATGAGAAGAGGGGTGACTCTGGTGTTGACCACAAGGTTCTGTGGTGGTCAGCAGCTGTGTGTTGTTTGGGTTTGAACAGTTTTCCTGAATATGTAGCCTTAATAGAACTTTAGTATCATTGGTCACCATGTCAAGGATATGAAATTGCAAGTAATATATTTCCTTAAAGTAAAGACCTGCACCAAGGAGGCATCCACTGAGTTCTAAAAATGGCTTCAAATATCTCGGAAACATTTCCCCTATCGTTTCTTCTTTCTTAGTTTCCAACAAAGTTGGAGATTCAATGATTTCTTTGAGTTGTTCTACTGGCACTTGCAAATGCTTAGCCAAAGCTTTCAGGGATGCATCATCGACTCCAAAGAGGACTCGATAGTGGTTTAAGGTTCCCTTCAGCTTCTCCATTTCCTTGTCATTGAGTTTCGTCAAAGGCATGGTGGCTGATACTCCAGCCTTGAAGGCTTCTAGACAGATAAACTGCTTCATAGAATCCCACTTTCTTTCAATGGCTGCCTCAGTATTGTTAGGTAAGGAAAGGGTAAAAATGTGGCGCTTTTCAGCAGGGAGATCCTTTATTAGGGTGTTCATCATGATTGGGAAATCATACTCAGATACATTGTTGTTGCAAAGTAAGAATACTTTGGGTTCATCAGTATTATACATCTTCATATTCCTCACACAGTCCTCTCGGATCTTCTGTAGGACTTTTTCTCTGTCAAAGTTAGTTGGCTTAAATGCCTTTTCATTTTGTAAATCAGAATCCACCTTGGTTCTTACAAAGCAGAAATTCTTCTGCATAGTTTTGATTGCATCAGCCAGGTCTAGATAATTTTTCCTGAAGCGTACAGCAGAAACAATAATGAAGTAATCATACTCCTTAAATTTTACTTTCTCCAGGTAATGTTTTGGCTCGAAATTAGTGGTTCCAATCCCAGGCAGGTCCCAGATTCTCACCATGGGGAACTTTGGGTGTTTGTATGGAGTTCTCTTCATGGTCATCTCCACCACCCCAATGGGAGCTGCATCTTTTTCCTCATGTCCAACCCCTCTCAGGGCATTGACAAAACTGGACTTCCCTGCTCCAGGCTCCCCTGTCACAGCAATGTCCAATGTGGCATTATGAATTTTTTCTAATGCAGTATTGATTTCCAAGGCTGCCCCCTGAATGTTACCTCTTTGCAGGTGTGACTCTATCAAACTGATGGTGTTTTGAGAGATGATTTTGTTTTTCACCTTGAAGTCCTTAAAATATGCAGCAAAGCTGGAGGCCACAGCTTGGTTGTAAGCATCATCAGGTCTACCAGACCACCATTGACCCATGGCTGTGAGCAAGTGAGGTAACTGAAAGAAAGAGGGAGGAGGAAAGTCAAAAGGGATGCTATGCCAAAGAACATCTTAGAGTTTTGATCTCAACCAAAGTGCTGCAGACTCAGTGACCTTTTATATTCAGTTATGTCCTGGGACAGATCAGTTCTTGTATCTGTGTGCTTTTCTAATTTAAGCTGTTTATTATGTAATGCTTTAAACTAAAACAAAGTTAAGAAAACATCTAAAATATTTCATGTGTCCTTTAACTAGCTTCAACAATTGCCCAAACAGGGCCATTACTAATTCTGCTAATCCTAGTGCAGGAGTCCAAAGTCAGCCAAAGTCATCATATTCAGTGTGTTTCTTGGAATCATCAGGAATTTTGGTTAACATAGTGGCATAAAATAACAAAAATAGAAAATCAATAATATTTCATAAATATCCTCAATGCTTAATCAGATCAATCTTCCCCCACAGCCTCATAGGGTTTTTTTTGTTTGTTTGTTTGTTTGTATTTTTGTTTGGCAATATTGGCTTGAGTAAAGATGTCAACAAAGGTGAGCTATTTTATTTGGTTGATGTACTTCTTAAGTTTTCTTGGTTTGCTCTTTAGGTATTTCTCTTGGCTCTGGAACTCATGTTGGTGAGTCCTTATCTTTCAGAAGTATTATTAACTTGCAATAAGATGAGGTTTCTTCATACTTCACATCTACATTTAAACCCACTTCGTAAACGGAACATTTCATTTGAGCCTTTGTCTAGCTCCCTTGTTTTCTTTGAAATATTTTGTTTTATAAGAGTAATCTAATTGTACAGAATCCTTTTTGAAAAGCAAAACTTGTTTGGAAGATCGTCAGGAAAACCCATAGGAAAAGCTGCTACTCTCTGACTTCACCATGTGAGATCATTTCTTGTAATAGGTTTATTGAGATGTCACTAGCACATAAAAACTGTATATGTACCATTTAATGTTTTGATACATGAACACTGTAAAATAATAATCACAGTGTATTTATCTATCAAACTAGCACCTCTACGTTGTCTCTGTGTGTGTGTGTGTGTGTGTGTGTGTGTGTTGTATAGACAGAACGTTAGAATCTACTCGTGTAGCAAATTTCAGATGTACAGTTCAGTATTTTTAATTATCATAACCATGCTGTACATTAGATCTCTAGAACTTGTTCATGTTGTATAGCTGAAACTTTATATTATTTGACCAACACTATCCTATTTTTTACTCCTCCCACCCCCTTGCAACCACTCTCTGCTTCTATGAGTTTGACTACTAGAGATTCCATGTATAAGTGAGATCAGAAAAAATCATTTTTTATGTCAGTAGCAGAACAGTCAGAGAATTTCTAATGTGACTTTAGCATTTTATTCTGTATCATCTCATCCCAGATCCACCTGAACCTTCTCAGCCTCAATGCCCAGGTGGATAGCCACCTCAGCAGAGCACCCACCTTCCAGCTGCCAGTAAAGCTCAGCCATTGAGAGGCAGCAGCATGTGTCTTGAGTATGGAATGTGAGACAGGTGAAGGCATGGCCTCCCTGCTATCTCCCTGCTTGGGCTGCATTTCTGACAGGAGCTGCATCTGCCATTGACTTAGACAATCCTGCTAAGTGGCCTCTGTCAGCTGTTCCCAATCTCATGGGGCTTTTAAGAAAAAATACTTCTCCCTGTCTTCCTCCTGCCCTAGTTTTGATAAAGGTTTCTCATACTTCCTGGTTCCTGGTGCCTCACCATCCCTTACTGATCTGCCTAACCTGAGCCAACTTTTTGAAATTGCTCTCTCGTTGAAGTCTCTTCATCTGAAGGCTTATTGATGAATCCTCCATATACTGTAACACATGTCTCATATTTTCTTAAGAGAGGTGCTGCAAGGATATGTGCATACTTTCCTCCCTAAGGATTCCATGTATCTGAACAAGTGATTTAAAAAAAAAGCTGAAAATTCTGCATAAATATTCT
This sequence comes from Tamias sibiricus, assembly GCA_025594165.1. Classification (NCBI taxonomy): domain Eukaryota; kingdom Metazoa; phylum Chordata; class Mammalia; order Rodentia; family Sciuridae; genus Tamias; species Tamias sibiricus. Next base: position 60,518,772 of record CM046662.1, read on the forward strand.
GTAACACAAATATATATTTGATTGTGTCATACCATATTAAATCAGACTTTTCCTATCATTCGTTAGTTTGATAGCGGGGTGGCAATTACACTGTGGAGAGGACTACTAGACTCATCAACAGAAATTAATAAGTTTTGGTCTACTTGCCCTTAAGAACCTAAGTTGTTGACCATCTCCAGTTTCTACATATGAAAGGTGGCTAAAGACTAATTGTGAAGCTAGATTATGAGTGCTTCAAGACAATTCAGGGTTTTCAGAGAATACTAAATATGAAATACACTGATGATAAAAGTTAATGAAGAAAATTTAAAAAGCTGACAGACCATCCTTAATTGTAATCAGGATTAGAAAATAGAAATGTGAAGGAATCCATCCAGTGTGTTGGACTGAAGGGGAGGACAGGGATGTGGGCAACTACTGGGAACTGTGCAGACCTCACATGGCCAATTGGGGATTTTCTTCTCATGCCAATCCCCAGAGAAGATTGGGAGATGAGGAGGATAATAAAGAGTACAATGAACTGCAGAGGCATAAAACAAGCAGCTTGGCAACCTCCCCCTGGGTGATGTTTGTGAAGCCTTTTGAATTCTGCAACCTGGGGGTGAATGGGCCCACAGTGACCCTGGAAGACCATGAGAGCCAACTCAGAGGACCTGAGAAACATGCCAACTGGGTGGCAACAACCAGTTGCTGATTCTTGGATTAAGCCCCATGGTGAGATTGTTAGTAGTAGCAATGAGCAGTGAAATGCATGGCAAGGTCACAAGTGTTCTTTAAATTACTTTAGGGTCTTCTTTAAACTACTTCCAAAGAAGATGAGAAAGCAAAGGGTGGTATTAAATTTGTAGAAAACAAACAGAAGCAGTGGAGCTGTAGAAAAATAGACAAAACAAAAAAAAGGATTAATGGGACTAACTGTTAACAGAGTCCATTGATGTTGATGTGAAGCTGGGAATTATGGATATAGGTGTCTCCATTTGTCTGGGAAAGAAGATTCTTTTAGCAGTGAAGGTACACTAAGGTAACTTCTGAGCAGCTACTGACACCAGTGACCAGTGCCCACATTAGCATGAGATTAACTTGTAGATGAAGCCCCCCGAAATAGTATGGCCAAAGTGACTGTTCTGGAGAGGACCAACTAAGGTTTAAAAAAAAAAAAAAAAAAAAAAACAAAAAAAAAAAAAAAAAAAACTCCTTTGCGGACATGAAGGAGAGGTTGAACACCTAAGTGGCAAAGAGTTCAGAATGTGGTCCCCAGTTCTCCTGGTAGACATCAAATTTGGAGATAGCATTGTCTCCTTGTTGGTCTCTGCCCAGAGATGACCCACTCTCTCTTGCGAGTGCTCTCTGCTTATGGCTCACTCTGCTTTTACTTTACTTTCACCTCACTTTCACTTATAATAAAGTTCTCTTGCAGGGATTTTTTTGTCTGACTTTAAACTTTCTTTCATTGGAAAAAAAGAATTGATGTTTGGAGTTTCTACTCCCTGTTTTCCTGTGACAAGATCATTCTGACTGTTGACCAGAAAAATGAGGATGAAGGGAATAAAATAGATGAATTGCAAAACCTGCATGTGACACAGGAAAAACACACCACAGCCAGATTCACTGAGGAAGGAGACAAGAACACTCTAGCCATGGCCAAAAGGTCACTGAGGGCACATGCTCTTTTAAGCAGATTTCTTATTTTCAATTGTTCTCCCTCATTCACTATCAATTCTCTGATTTAATGATACATTCCATAATAGGTTTTAGATGTCTTGTACACTGACTACAAAGTGACAAAGATTTGAACTATCAATTGTTACAAAAGGATATATGTGTCAATGACATTATTTTACCAATATATACTGCCTTGCCCTACTTTTCTTCACAGGAGATCATTAAGATTCCTTGTTTCCATTTAAAGAATGAAAGACTCCCCATCATAAATGTTAAGTGGCATGCAGACTGTACCCCTACTCCAAATGTAGCTTCTGCTGCAATGATAGGAATGAAAAATGCTGAATTAGAGGTAAAAAAAAAAAAAAAAAAAATAAGAACAGGATAGAAGAGACACGGTGATATTCCCTAAATACACTGTGACATATGCATTTTCAACCATTCCAGGGGAGGTGCTAGAGGCAGACCAAGCAAATGGAAAATCATTTCACCAAGTAAATAATATCCAAAACATTTGCTGTAGATTACCTGAACTTCAGTGCTTAACTATGACTGTCCATTAGCCCATCCTGCCCCCCTCCCATCAAAGCTCCCTAGCTTCCAAGTTGAGCATCCCAGCCCTCCAGCCCATGCTCCTAAATTTCTTGATAATCAAAAGTTCCTTACAGAAAAGAGAAATCAGAAATCAGCTCCAAATGCCCTTGCTGGATTACCAGAAAATCCTGTATCTGGTTGATGGCTCACTGCTGTTCAAGGCTCAGGAACAGTCCTCTCCTGTAGCCTAGTCTCTTCTTGTGAAATCTACCTCTTCTTAGTCTGCTGAAAGCAGCAGATATGAGGCAGCTGGACAGGGCTTATATACTCACTTGCATTATCTCCCACCCCTCCCTCTGTGTGCTGCGGACCAGTCTTGGAGGAAGGTGGATCTAATCCCATTTCAAAATAGATTGTATTTCAAAGAACTCAAAAGTGAAACCAAAATTTGTCTTACCAGAAACTCAGTCAGTTCCGAGAAGAGAAAGCTGAGCAGTCTTGAGATCACAAGTAAGCTGTCTAAATTTTATGGTTTGACAAGTGAGGAGAGCACAGAGAAGCAACTAAATAACAAAGCTGGAATGCCTTCCACAGTTCCTGAAAGGTCATTTTCTCTAATCCCTGACTCCACAGATGCAGCCTGAACTAGAGTTCACACAACATCAATCTCACCACTTCTAGCATCTGTTATGGTATCTCGGTTTCCTGACTACTGTGGGTTTATTTTCTTCAGACCTCATCACTGTTATTATAGACAGGACAGAGAATTGGACAGTAGGTTTGTGAGTTTGTGGTGAGGTAGTGAGAAGACAGAAACGACAGGTGTAGGTGTTGAGAAAATTTTGTGTTTTAGTTGACTGTGCACAAGCAAACCCTCACTGCCATCAGCCACCTTTGGGTTTCAGTAACTCCAGGAAGGGGTTGTGCTTATCCACATTAGATCCCAAATATTTGAGGCACCTAATAATTAAGTTTCTTTCCCAAACCACACATAAGTGAGATGGAAGATTTGAGATTCAAATTCCACTTTGAATTTTTGTCATTCAGCTAATGTTAGAAGATCTAGAGGGAAGTAAAAATGTACACTACAACTGATTTGTTTACCTTCTTCTCTTGGGGAAGAAGACACAAGTCATAAAAACAACTGATTCCAAGATCTTAAGTCTCTCAAGGAAGCTCTTCTGAACGATATTGAGTGGGATCAGGTGACAAGATAGGAGAGATCACCTAATACAAATAAAAATATCTGTCGTGGCCATATTTTCATTTGCTTATACCCATGAAGCTCATTTCAGCAGTTGTAATTATGGTAGTTCCTTTTGACACAGGGCTATGTTTGGCCCTGTAATCGTGTCTGCACATAGTCCTTGGAGAAAAGTGGAGACTCTTCTGACAGTGTTAGGAACTCAATCTTTGGTCCCTAGGCCAACATGGCAAAGAAAGCTGTATGTCTGGAATCTATGCTGGGAACGGGAAAGTGCAGCCATTCCTCTCTACTGCTCACCAGTCAGGAAAGAGGTATGCAAACTCAGGAGGTGGGAAGAAGTGAAAAACACTGAAGGGAGGCTCAGTGGACACTGGATGAGGAGTCTTGTCTCCCTCTTTGTCTTGTCTCCTTGTCTTGTCTCCCTCTCTGATTCTCTCTTTGTCTTGTCTCCCTCTATCTGATTCTCTCTTTGCATCTTTTTCTATCTTACCACAGTAGCCTTGCCACATTATAGTCATCACCATTTGCTTTCTAAAATGGAAATCTTGAAATATTGCCCCCCCACACACAAAAAAGGAAAGGTGAGATCTTAAATTTATTTAATAGGGTATGTTGCTAAATAATGAGATTTTTGTAGAAACATAATCATATAGTAATACAAAGCCAGGTCTAGAAAATGACATAAACAGAAATTTTTCAATCTGACTTTAAATCTGACTTAAGCTTGATTCTAGTTGTTGGGGATGAAATATATATATATCAACAAATCATTTGTAGAGGAGCAAGTCATAGACTGTTAAAAAGCATTTGCAATACGCATACTTCTTTACAAAATATAAAAAGACTGTAAAATGCAACAATCAGCAAATACTGCAATTAAAAATGAACAAAACACATAAACAGGTATTTCATTTAAGAGGATAATCAAATGGCAAAAAAGCATATGAAAAAATATCCAGCATTATTTGTTAGAAAATTGTATACTAAAACAATAATGGAATACCTAAGAGACTGCCTATTGTTTATATATATTTGCAAAATAAAAAGTGTTGACAACAAAATAAATCTGTTGCTGTGTACCATATGATAAATGTGAGAAGGAACAATTGCAAAAAAAGCATTTCAACAATCTTCTCTCTGAGCCTGACAGCAAGACTATTCAACCTGTTTTCCAAAATATTACATCATCAAACCTATCATTTACCCAAATTTCCACCGACCTTCATGTCAGGTGTTCTTTATTTCTCCCAACAATATATCAATAATTAATTTAAATATAAATTACCTAGATATTGTAATTAAAAGGTATAAATGTTCAATGTGTGTAAAATGCAAACAATAAGTATATGCTTCATACATATGTCATACTTTAAATACCAATACTCCAATAGGTTAAAAACCAAAGAAGGGGAAAATAAGCATGAGAAATCTGAAGTAGAGCTTTTAATATAAAATAAATTTCAAGAAAAAGTATTTTAAGTGATAAAGGGGAACATGTCATAACCATAATAGTGTAACTACTTTAGGAAGGTATAAACATCTTAAATGGGTATGTACCTAGTAACAAAATTTCAAAATACATGAAGTAAAAATTAATAAAACTAAAAAGACAAATCCACAATTAAATTTGGAGATTTTAAGCTCCCTAACTTCAATGGAAGGAGTAATGATATAGAAGGTTTAACAACATTATCAGCCACCTTGACCTATTTGGTATTTATAGAGAATTATACACAAAAATGATGAGTAGAAAATTCATAAGGATAGACTATATTCTTGTCATAAAATAAGCTTTGAGGAATTTTTAAAATTTGAAATCATGCAGACTGTGTTTCCTGCATGATTTATTACATTAAAAATCAATCACCTTAAGATATATATATAACCTCACTCCCATCTCTCACCTCCTTCAAAATTAAATGGCACACTTTTAAGTACCTGACAGTTCAAAGAAGAAAGCAGAAGAAAAGTAATAAAGAATGCTTTAAACTAAGTGATGATAACAGCTTAAAATATCAGAATATTTGGGATGAAATAGTAATCAGATACACACTTATAACAATGTATTTGTATCAAAAGAAACTAGATTAACAATCAAGTTATTTTTAAATTAAGTAATAGGAAGAAAAAATAAGAGTAGGAGCATAAATATGTGAAAGAGAATAGAAGTAATGCAGCTAAAATTTGATAAAAGTCTAACAAGTCTAACCAAGAAAAAATATCAATGAAAAGGGAGCTATCAAAACAACCCTACAGACACTATGTATTCAGGTAATATTATAATTGTATAATTACAAATATATAGCTTATGTAACTTGGTCTATTTTAGAGGACAGAATCCCTTGCTTGTTTTTTTTTTTTTTTTATTCGAAGTTGTTGTATATATAACAGTAACATGCATTACAATTCATAATACACATGTAGAGCACCTTTTTATGTGATTCATGTAACTGATATGTTTTTTTCCATCCTTTCACCTTCAGTCTGTTGATGCCTTTGCCTATGAGGTGAGTCTCTTGGAGACAGCATATTGTTGGGTCTTATTTTAATTCAATCTGCCAGTCCGTCTTTTGATTGATGAGTTTAGGCCATTAATATTCAAGGTTATTATTGAGATATGATTTGTGTTCCCAATCATTTTGGTTTATTTCCAGGTTTTAATTTTAATTAGATTCTCCTTCAATTGATGATTCTTTTAGTATAGTTAAGCCCTTCACTGGTTTTCACTTTTGTGAAAAAATTTCATCTTCATGGAATATTTTGTTGAGAATATTCAGAAGTGCAAGCTTTCTGGATGTGAATTCTTTTAAATTTTGTTTATCAGGAAAGGTGTTCATTTCATCTTCAAATCTGAAGCTTAATTTTGCTGGATATAGGATTCTTAGTTGGCATTTTTTTCTTTTCTCTTATTCTAAGCTGTTATATATGGCAGCAGAATACATTACAATTCATATTACACTTTAGAGCACATTTTTACATATCTCTGGTTGTATACAAAGTATACTCACACCATTCGTGTCTTCATACATGCACTCAGGGTAATGATATCCATCTCATTCTACCATCTTGTTTTTTTTATTTACCCTTTTGCCCCCCCCTCCCTTCCCTTCCCTCCCCATTGGCCTTTCTAGTGTTCTTCTAATCCTCCTATGCTCCCTGTATCAACCTCACTGTGAATCAGCCTCCTTATGTCAGAGAAAACATTTGGCATTTGGATTTTGGGTACTGGCTAACTTCACTTACCATCATATTCTCCAACTTCATCCACTTACCTGAGAATGCCATGATTTTATTCTCTTTTATTGCTGAGTAATATTCCATTGTGTATATATACCACATTTTCTTTATCCATTCATCTACTGAAGGGCATCTGGGTTGGTTCCACAGTTTAGCTATTGTGAATTATGCTGCTATAAACATTGATGTGGCTGTGTCCCTGTGGTATGCTGTTTTTTAAGTCCTTTGGGTATAGACTGAGGAGTGGGATAGCTGGGTCATAAGGTGGTTCCATTCCCAGTTTTCAGAGGAATCTCCATGCTGTTTTCCAGGTTGGCTGCATCATTTTGCAGTCCCACCAGCAATGTATGAGTGTGCCTTTTCCCCCACATCCTCTCCAACATTTATTGTTGTTTGTGTTCTTAATAGCTGCCATTCTGACTGGAGTGAAATGAAATCTTGGAGTAGTTTTGATTTGCATTTCTCTAATTGCCAGAGATGTTGAACATTTTTTCATGTATTTGTTGATTGATTGTATTTCTTCTTCTGAGAAGTGTCTGTTCAGTTCCTTGGCCCATTTATTGATTGGGTTATTTGGTTTTTTTTTTTTTTTTTTCCTGCGTGTGTGTGTGTTAAGATTTTTGAGTTCTTTATATATTCTAGAGATTAGTGCTCTGTCTGATGTGCATGTGGTAAAAATTTGTTCCCAATTAGTAGGCTCTCTATTCACCTGATTGTTTCTATTGCTGAGAAGAAGCTTTTTAGTTTGAATCTATCCCATTTATTGATTCTTGATTTTAATTCTTGCACTATAGGAGTCTAGTTAAGGAAGTTGGGGCCTAATCTGACCTGTTGGAGATTAGGGCCTACATTTTCTTCTAATAGGCATAGTGTCTCTGGTCTAATTCCTAGGTCCTTGATCCACTTTGAGTTGAGATTTGTGCAGGGTGAGAGATAGGAGTTTAATTTCATTTTGTTGCATATGGATTTCCAGTTTTCCCAGCACCATTTGTTGAAGAGGCTATCTTTTTTCCCCATGTATGTTTTTGGTAACTTTGTCTAATATAAGATAACTGTAATTATGTGGGTTAGTCTCTGTGTCCTCTATTCTGTACCATTTGGTCTGCAAGTCTATTTTGGTGCCAATACCATGCTGTTTTTCTTACCATTGCTGTGTAGTATAATTTAAGGTCTGGTATAGTGATTCCACTTGCTTCACTCTTCTTGCTAAGTAAGGATTGCTTTAACTATTACAAGTCTCTTATTTTTCCAGATGAATTTCGTGACTGCTTTTTCTATTTCTATGAGGAATATCATTGGGATTTTGATTGGAATTGCATTAAATCCATATAGTGCTTTTGGTAGTATGGTCATTTTGACAATATTAATTCTGCCTATCCAAGAACAAGGTATACCTTTCCATCTTCTAATGCCTTCTTTAATTTCTTTGTTTAGTGTTCTGTAGTTTTTATTATAGAGGTCTTTCACATGTTCATTAAGTCGATTCCCAAGTTTGTTTGTTTTTTTATTTTTTTGGTTTTTTTATGCTATTGTAAATGGGGTAGTTTTTCTTGTTTCCCTTTCAGAGGATTTGTCACTGATATATAGAAATGCCATTGATTTATGGGTGTTGATTTTGTATCCTGCTACTTTGCTGAATTCATTTATGAGTTCTAGAAGTTTTCTGGTAGAATCTTTTGGGTCTTCTAGGTATAGAATCATATTGTCAGTGAATAGTGATAATTTGAGTTCTACTTTACCTATATGTTGCCATGTTACTTATTAATGGGGCCGAGGTCTAAAGCCACCCCCCTTTGGGGCCCTAAAGGAGGCCCTTTTTGACCAGCAGAAAGAGTTAAAGTAGCCTATCTGGAGAATACAGGCCTAGCGGGCAAAAGTCGCTGGAGTGCCCTTTCCCTCCGCCTGTTTGACGGACACAAGGTTACACCCGGGGAGTTCGGTAGGAAGAGATGCCAGAACTTAACTTTATTAAAGATGGACTGAACTTATAAAGGCCTAAACATAACCAATCAGTGACCAGCAGGGCGGTTCCAAATTCTCAGGATACGTCATAGCCATGCCCCCTGCTTAGCCCCGGTCCTCCACAGGGCATGGTAAGCAACCAGAGCCCATCCCCTTGGAAGACAGCATCCAGAAAGTCCCAACAATCTGTATCCCTTTAATTTTTTTCTTCTGTCTTATTGCTCTGGTCAGTGTTTCAAGAACTATGTTAAATAGAAGTGGTGAAAGAGGGCATCCTTGTCTTGTTCCAGTTTTTAGAGGGAACACGTTTAATTTTTCTCCATTTAGAATGATGTTGGCCTTTGGCTTAGCATAGATAGCTTTTACAATGGTGAGATTTGTTACTTTGATCCCTAGTTTTTCTAGTGTTTTGAACATGAAGGGGTGTTGTATTTTGTTGAATGTTTTTTATGTTTCTATTGAGATGATCATATGGTTCTTATCTTTAAATCTGTCAATGTGATGAATTACATTTATTGATTTCTGAATATTGCATCCCTGGGATGGACCCCACTTGATCGTGGTGTACTATATTTTTGATATGTTTTTGTATTTTATTTTCCAGACTTTTATTGAGAATTTTGCATCTATCTTCATTAGAGATATTGGTCTGAAGTTTTCTTTCTTTGATTTGTCTTTGCCTGGTTTTGGAATCAGGGTGATATTGGCCTCATAGATTGAGTTTGGAAGTGCTCCGTATTTTTCTATTTCCTGAAATAAATTAAAGGGTATTGGTATTAGTTCTTCTTTAAAGGTCTTGTAGAAGTTGGCTGTGTATCCATCCAGTCCTGGGCTTTTCTTGGTTGGTAAGCTTCTGGTGGCATCTTCTATTTCATCCCTTGAAATTGATCTGTTTAAATTGTGTATATCATCCTGATTCAATTTGGGCAAATCATATGACTCTAGAAATTTGTCAATGCCTTTCATATCTTCTATTTTATTGGAGTACAAGTTTTAAAAATAATTTCTAATTATCTCCTGTATTTCCATAGTGTCTGTTGTGATATTTCCTTTTTCATCACATATGTTAGTAATTTGAGTTTTCTCTCCTTCTCTTTGTTAGCCTGGCTAAGGGTCTGTCAATTTTATTTATTTTGTCAAAAAAACAACTTTTTGTTTTGTAAATTTTTTCAATTGTTTCTTTTGTTCCAATTTCATTGATTTCAGCTCTGATTTTAATTATTTTCTATCTTCTACTTCTTTTGGTGTTGGATTGTTCTCCTTTTTCTAGAGCTTTGAAATGTAATGTTAAGTCATTTATTTGTTGACTTTTTCTTCTTTTGAGGAATGAACTTTCTTCTTAGAACTGCCTTCATAGTGTCCCAGAGATTTTGAAATGTTGTGTCTGTGTTCTCATTCACCTCAATTTTTTAATCTCCTCCTTGATATCTTCTGCAACCCATTGTTCATTCAGTAGCATATTATGTAGTCTCCAGGTGTTGGAGTAGCTTTTATTTCTTATTTTATCATGGATTTTTAATTTCACTCCATTATGGTCTGATAGAATGCAGGGTAGTATCTCTATTATTTAATATTTGCTAAGAGTTGTTTTATGGCATAATACATGGTAAATTTTAGAGAATGATCCATGTGCTACCAAGAAGAAAGTGTATTCGCACATTGAAGGATAAAATATTCTATATAAGTCAGTTAAGTCTAAGTTATTTATTTTATTTTTGAGTCCTATAGTTTCTTTTTTCAGCTTTTGTTTGGAAGATCTATCCAGTGGTAAAAGAGGTGTATTAAAGTCACCCAAAATTATTGTGTCATGGTCTATTTGACTCTTGAACTTGAGAAGAGTTTGTTTAATGAACACAGATACTCCATTGTCTGGGGCATATATATTTATAATTGCTAAGTCTTGTTGGTGTATGGTTCCCTTGAGCAGTATGTAGTGTCCTTCTTTATCCCTTTTGATTAACTTTAGCTCGAAGTCTACTTTATTTGATATGAGGATGGAAACCCTTGCTTGTTTCCTCAGTCCATGTGAGTGGTATGATTTCTCCCAACCATTCCCCTTCAGCCTGTGGATGTCTTTTCTTATGAGATGAGTCTCTTGGAGGCAGCATATTATTGGGTCTTTTTTTTTTTTAATCCAATCTGCTAGTCTCTGTCTTTTGATTGGTGAGTATATGCCATTAACACTCAGAGTTATTGAGACATGATCCCAGCCATTTTTGTTTATTTTTGGTATTTAACTTGAGGTGGTTTTCTCCTCTGATTAGTTTCTCCTTTAGTGTAATACCTCCCTCTGCTGATTTTCATCATTGTTTTTCATTTCTTCTTTGTAAAATATTTTGCCGTGGATGTTCTGTAGTGCTGGCTTTCTAGTTGTAAATTCTTTTAACTCTTCTTTATCATGGAAGGTTTTTATTTCATCCTCAAATATACAGCTTAATTTTGCTGGATATAAGATTCTTGGTTTGCATTCATTTTCTTTCAGAGCTTGGTATATGTTGTTCCATATTCTTCTGGGTTTGAGTGTCTGAGTTGAAAAATCTGCTGTGATATGAATTGGTCTCCCCCTATATGTGATCTGATTCCTCTCTTTTGGGGCCTTTAATATTCTATCCTTGTTCTGTATGCTGGCATTTTCATTATAATATATCTTGGTGTAGATCTGTGGTAATTTTGTACATTCGGTGTCCTGTAAGCCTCTTGTATTTGGTTTTCCAATTCATTCTTCATGCTTGGGAAATTTCCTGATATTATCTAATTGAAGAGAGTGTGCATTTCTTTGGTTTGAAACTCTGTGCCTTCCTTCATCCCAATTACTCTTAGATTTGGTCTTTTGATGCTGTCCCATAATTCTTGGATGTTCTCTTCATGGTTTCTTACTATCTTCACTGTGTGGTCAACTTTATTTTCCAGATTGTATACTTTGTCTTCATTATCTGATGTTCTTTCTTCCAATTGATCTAGCCTCTTGGTGATGCTTTCTATTGTGTTTTATATTTGTTTGTTGTTTCCTTCATTTCAAGGATTTCTGTGGGGTTTTTTTCAGTTTCTATCTCTTTTTTGAAGTAATCTTTTGCTACCTGTATTTTCTCTGTTATATCTTTGTTGTAGTGATCGATTTTTTCCTGTATTTGCTCATTTAAGTTATTCTTTAATTCATAGATCATTTTAATTATGAACCTTCTGAACTCCTTCTCTGACATTTCATCAACTTCACTGAGCATGGGTTCTATTATTGCAGTATCCTGGTTTGTTTGGGGCACTTTCCTCCCTTGTTTTTTCATGTTGTCTATTTGTGTTCCTTTCTTACAGTGTGGATCTGCAATATTACAGTTCCTACCCTATGTTCTTGTAGTATCCAAGCAGATTGTCTGTACCTCACCTTAATGTTGGGTTTTGACCCTGCAGGTGTCCCTCAGTGTATGCTGCTGCAACTAAAGGTGGTGTCAGCAATAATGGAGGTAACTCGACATAACAGTGAAGGTGCCCCAAGATGGATGCAGCGTCTTCCAGAGATGAGGCTAAAAGGGTGGGCCTTACACTGTCTTTGGGGTGCCTGCTCTGAGATGCAGCTGCTTTTAGGCCCTGTGTGTTATCAAAAGGTAGGGGCCATGTCTGCAGTGTCTCAAGATGGAAGTGAGTTAGGCTTGTGCTCCCAAGTGGGGGCAGGGTGGTGGACTCTGGACCTACCCTGGGCCTGGGTCCTGAGCAGGTTGGTGTGGGAAGAACTGGCCGAATCTGAACTCTTGCGGTGATCTGCTGGTCAGAAGAAGCAGTCCTATGGCAGAGCCTGAGCTCTGTGGGTGTTTGCCAGTGGTGGGATGGACCCAGGCCAACTCTGAGTCTGGGTCCCACGCAGGTTGGTGTGGGCAGAACTCAAGGTATTACAGTTTCTACCCGATAATCTTATAGTATCCCTGCAAGTTACTGAGGCCTCATCTTGGTGTTGGGCTTTCAATCCCAAACCAGTGTCCCAAGATGGAAGCTGCCACAACTGAAGATGGTAATAGTGGCCCTAGAGGTAACCTGAGGTGGTGGTAGAGGTGTCCCAAGATAGAGGTGTGTCCCAAGATGGATGTGACCACTTTCAGAGATGGGGCTGAAAAAGCAGGTCATCAAATGGTGTTGGGTGACCTCTTCGGAGATGCAGTACTGTGGCATGTGATGCTGCAGCAGGCAGCTGCCTCTAGGCCCTGTCAGTTATCAAAAGGTGGAGGTTCCCACGTGATCAGGGGTCTGGGTATGGCTGCAGTGTTCCAAGATGGAGGGGGACAGACAGGGTGGGCCACAGCCTTGGTAAATGGGAAACCTTAGGGAGGGCTCCTCCCCAGGTTTCCACCCAGGGGCTTTCCTGGACCTGCCTGTGCTCTGCATATCTGTTTGATTATATTTCTACAAAAACACATTATTTAACATGAAAGCCTATTAAGTAAATTTAAGATCTCACCTTTTATGGGGGATGATTCAAGATTTCCATTTTAGAAAGTAAAGGGCAATGACTATTGTGTGGCAAGGCCATAGAATGGGTGCTTTGGTAAAATAGGAAGAAATGCGAAGACAGAATCAGATAAAGTACCAGAACAAGGAGGCTAGTTTGCTACTTTACCAGTGTCTGCTGAGCCTCCCTTCAGGGTGTTTCACCTCTTCCCACCTCTGGAGTTTGCATACCACATTCCTGACTAATGAGCACTTTCACATTCCCAGAACTGGATCCCAGACATTCTGCTCTCCTTGCCATATTGGCAAGGGACCAAAGATTGAGTTCCTAACACTGTGAAAAGAGTCTTCATCTTTCTTCAAGGACTATGTGCAGACAGTATACAGGGCATAAAATAGCCTTGAGTCAAAAGTAACTACCATAATTACAACTGCTGGAATGAAGGCCATGGGCACAAGCAAATGAAAGTATGGCCATGATAGATATTTTTATTTGTATCGGGTGATCTCTCCTGTCTTGTCACCTGATCCTACCCAATATTTTCCAGCAGAGCTTCTTTAGGGGACTTAAGATCTTGGAATCAGTTGTTTTTAGTAACTTGTATCTTCTTTCTCAAGAGATTTCAAGGTAAACAAAATTAGTTGTAGTGTACACTTTTACTTTCCTTTTGATCTTCCAACATTAGCTGAATGACAAATATTCAAAGTGGAGCTTGAATCTCAAATCTTCAATCTCACAGCTGCGTGAACTGAAGCAATAAACTTAATTGTTACAGTGCTTCAAACATTTGTACTGCAATGTGGGTAAAGATTATCCTTTCATGGAGTTATTGAGAACCAAGGGCTGCGGACAGGAGTGATGTATTACATGTGTGCAGTCAACTGAAACACACAATTTCATTAATACCAACTCCCTCATCCTTTTTGTTTTCTCACATCCTCACCAAAAACTCCCACCAACTCCCTCTCTTATCTATAATAATAGTAATGTGGTCTGAGGAAAGTAAACACACAGTACTCAGGAAACAAGGTTATGGTCACAGAGGCTAGAAGTGGGGAGTGTCTCTGGTGAGACTGCTCTCATTCACTCTGAGTTCAGGCTGCATCAGTGGAGACAAGGTTCAAAGAAAATGACAATTCAGGGATTGTGGAAGATATACTAGTCTTGTTAATAAGTTGCTTCTCTGTGCTCTCCTCACTTGTCAAGCCTTAAATTTATGACAGCTTATTTTTAGTCTCAAGACAGTTTAAGTTCTTTTCCCAGAATTGACTGAGTTCTGGTAAGACAAATTTGGGTTTTACTTTTCTGTTCTTGGAAATACAGTCAATTCCGAAATGGGACTAGATCCACTCTCCTTCATGATTGGTCAGCAACACACAGAGAGGGGAGAGAGAAGCCAAATGAATATATAAGCCCTGTCTGGAGGCCTTGTATCTGCTACTTTGCACCGAATAAGAAGTGTTAGATCTCAGATGAAGAGACTGGACTACAACAGAGGAGTATTCCCGAGCATTAAACAGCAGTGAGCCATCAACCAGACACAGGATTTTCTGGTAATCCAGCAAGGGCATTCAGAGCTGATTTCTGATCAAAAATGTCTCTTTTTTTCTAAGGAACTTTGGGTAATCAAGACATTTATGAGCATGGGCAGGAGAGCAGGGATGTTCCACTTAGAAGCTATGCATACATAATGGGAGGGAGGCAGGATGGGCTAATGGACAGTCATAGGTAATCACTGAGGTTCAGGTAAATCTAAACCAAGTGTTTGGGATATTATTTACTTGGTGAAATGACTATTCATTTGTATTGGTCAGTCTTTAACACCTCCCACTGGAATGATAGAAAATGCATGTGTCACAGTGTAATAGAAAACATCACCATGTCTCTTATATCCTGTTCTTATTTTCTTACCTCTAATTCAGCATTTTTCATTCCTTCCATTGCAACAGAAGCTACACTTGGAGTAGGGGCACACTCTGCATGCTACTTAACATTTATGACTGGGGAGACTTTCATTTCTTAAATGCAAATTAGGAATGCTAAATATCACCTGTGAAGAAAAGTAAGGCAAGTCAGGACACGTTGGTAAAATATTGTCATTGACACATGTATCCTTTTGTAAAAATTGATAGTTCAAATTCTTGTCAATTGTGTTTGTACTTAGTGTACAAGACATCTAAAACAAACTTTGGAGTGTGTCATTAAATCAAGGCATTGGTAGTAGATAAGAGAGGAAAACTGAAATAAGAAATCTGCTTAAAACAACATTTGCTCTCAGTGACCTTCTGGATGTGCCTAGAGTATTCTTGTCTCCATCTTCAGTGAATCTCACTGTGATATTTTTTCTGTGCCACTTGCAGGTTTTGCATCTCTACTATTCTATTCCTTCTATCCCCATCTTTCTGGTCAACATTCAGAATGATCTTGTCACAGGAAACTCCAAACCTCAGTTCTTGTGTTCCAATGAAAGAAAATCTAAAGTCAGACACAAAAGGTCATGAAAGAGAACTTTATTATAGGGGAAAGTGAGGTAAAATTTAAGTGAAAGCACAGTGAAGCTTAAGGAGAGAGAGAGCGGGTTGTCTCTGAGCAGAAAATGACAAAGGAAACAACACTATCTCCAAATTTATTACTGTTTGATGTTTGCCAGGAGAGCTGGGGACCACATTCTGTACTCTTTGCCAGTCAGGTGTTCAATTCCTCCTTCATGTCAGCAGGGAGGTTTTTTCACCTGATTTGGTCCTCTCCAGAACCATCATGGTGGCCATTCTATTTAGGGGAACTTCACGTACAAGCCAATCCCATGTTAATGAGGGCACTGGTGTCAGTAGCTGGTCAGAAGTTACCTTAATATGCCTTCACTACTAAAGACTCTTCTTTCCAAGACAAATGGAGACACCTATAGCCATAGTTCCTAGCTTCACATCAACATCGATGGTGGCTGTCAAGATTTACTCACATTAATCCTTTACATTTAATGTATTTTCCCATTAGCTCCTTTGCTTTTGTTTATTTTATAAAAAATAAATCCACTCTGCTTTCTCATCTTCTTTGAAAGTAGCTTAGAGAAGACCCTAAGATGATTTAAAGAACACTCATGACCTTGCCATGTATTTCATTGCTCATTGCTAGCTACTAACTATCTCACCATAGGGCTTGGTCCAAGGATCAGTAACTGATTCTTCCCACAACAGCTTGCCTGTTTCTCAGTACTCTGAGGTGGCTCCCATGGCTTTCCAGGGTCACTGTGGGCCCATTAACCCACAGATTACAGAGCTCTCTGGATCCTTTTTAATGGGCTTCTCAAGCACCACCCAGGTGGCAGGTTTCTAGGCTGCTTGCTTTATGCCTCTTCAGTTTATCATGTTCTTTATTATCCTCCTCATTTTCCAGTCTTCTCTGGGGATTAGTATGAGAAGAAAATCCCTGATTGGCCATATGAAATCTGCACAGTTCTCAGTAGTTGCCCACATCCCGGTCCTCCCCCTTCAGTCCAACACCCTGGATGGATTCCTTCACATTCCTTCTGTGTGATTCCTTGGTTTGAAGCAGAAAACTTGGCATCACTATTGAGGAGTTCCCTGACCAGACTTCATACCTGTGAGTGTAATTTCTTCCCAATCATGGATTTGCCCTTCACAGTCCATCCCAATTCTGTGCTGTGCTATAAGGTGCCTGAAGGAGGGAAAACTGGATTCCCACTCATCTCAGCATTATTGACATTTGGGGACTGATAATACTTTAGAGCGTGTGTGGTGGAACATTCATTAATCAGCATCCCTGGTCTCTGCCAGAGATGCCAGTCCTGTGGCATCTCACCTCCCAGTTGTGACAACCAGAGATTTCTACATAGATGGCTAAGTGTCCCCAGGGGTCAAAATTGCCATGATAGAGAACCATTGCCAGTGGTATATGCCTGTCTTAACCTTGACCATGTTCTTTAACATTGGTTTTATATCATAGTGTCCTGGTCACTTTTCTTTAATCACAGAAGTGATAGGGATAAGATACAAAGAAGAGGATCAAAGATTATTGCAGGACTTTGCTGTTTTCTTCAATAACGGTGGGGTTCATGTGATGACATGGGAAGTCTTTGAAGAGAGAGGCTGGAAGAGAAATGAATATAAAGGTGCCAAACCTGAGGTGGTTGAAAATCATTTTCAACATCATCTTGTTTTCTCCAGCTTCCAGAATGCGACTCATAACTAATCGCCAATTAATATATTCCTGTTATTCCTCTTATTGTGTGTGCACACTTATGATGCTATCAAATATCCAATGCTATTATTTAGAATTTTTCTAACCCTGATTATAATTAAGGTTGGTCTGTCCTATTTTCTCCATTAAGTTTTGTCATTAGTGTGTTTCATATTTAAAATTAAGCATGGGTAAAAAATTTTCTCCTTTTAAAATTTACAGTTATATAACATATACTTTCCGAACTTTGATACTTCATAGAATTTTTGGAACAATTTAGATCTGACCTCATATTTTGTAATAGGGATTTTAAATTTTTTTTCTTGATTACAAGTTGTATTTCATTTTCTATTTGATCTCCCACTAATTTCCAAATTGTGTTTTATTAAAACATATCTGTTTCATTTAGTTCATTTTTTTGGTTCAAAATCTGAAATTTGGACCCCATAATTTATGTTCACATAAGACAAACAAGAGATAGTTCAGATCAGCATTAATAGATAAATTCATGAAATGAAAGTTTGTCCTATTTGATGAATCACAGTATGTTATGGTTAAATATATCTGTTCTTTTCTATATACCTGGCATTCAGGATGAAAAAAGTCTTTAATTATACATATAATGTAGGTAATATATTCTGTGCATATCTTTCTGCAAAAAAATACTTTTAGCAGTATATAAATAGTTTACCTGCACATTTAATTTTATAATTTTGCTTCCAGACTATACATCTGTTTCATTTTTATAACACATAAAATTTTTCCGACATTTATAAAGATGACAAACTGTTGAAGATGGAAACATTTTTTCATCACATAGAAGTAGCAATTTGACAGGAAAAAGAAAACTTCTGCAGTAACCCTGGTCAGTTCTACAACCTGAGAATTTGGCCTACTGAGAATAGCAGCATTTTCCTTCATGCATGCTGACATCCACATCACCTCTGCACACAGACAGGTAGAGTACATGCTTCCAGACAATGACAGGCCACAGTGTCCTTCCAATTGCTCTAAGCACTGGGAAGCAGTGTGGCTAATGATTAACCACACTCAAT
Organism: Tamias sibiricus; assembly: GCA_025594165.1. NCBI lineage: Eukaryota > Metazoa > Chordata > Mammalia > Rodentia > Sciuridae > Tamias > Tamias sibiricus. The sequence goes on from CM046662.1 coordinate 60,537,061, forward strand.
ACATAACTACAACCACAGCTGCTAGGCATTGAACATGTATTAGTTATCTTACTAGTTCCTGGGAGAAACTGCAGAATATTCCAACTGTGGTATGTTGGGATGGCTTTGGAGTCCTGCAGTACAATTAGATGAATTAGGATTATCCATATTTTGGCTATTGTTGAAGCTAGTTAAAGGATGATGTTTTCCCTAAATTTGCTTCAGTTTAAATCTTTCCATAATAAAGAGTTTAATAAGCAAAAGCAGACAAATATAAGAACTGAAGAAGCTCAGGGCATAACCAAGGACACAAGGGCACTGAGTCTGAAGCATGCTGGGTGAGATCAAAACTCTAAGATGTTCTCTGGCATAATAACCCTTTTGACTTTCCTTTTTCCTCTTTCTTTCAGTTACTTCTCTTGCTCACAGCCATGGGTCAATCAAACTCTAATATTCGTGATAATGCTCACCACCAAGATTTTTCCTCTGACTTTACTACATTTTTAAAGACCTTCAAAGGGAAAACCGCAATCATCTCTCAAAAAACCATCAGTCTGATAGAGTTAAACTTAGTAAAAGGGGACATTCAGGGGGCAACCTCTGTGATCAATGATGCTTTAAAAAAAATTGATAATGCCCCACTGAACATCGCTGTGACAGGGGAGTCTGGAGCAGGGAAGTCCAGTTTCGTCAATGCCCTGAGAGGGGTTGGACATGAGGAAAAAGATGCAGCTCCCATTGGGGTGGTGGAGACGACCATGGAAAGAACTCCATACAAACACCCAAACTTTCCCAACGTGAAAATATGGGACCTGCCTGGGATTGGATCCATTAATTTCAAGCCAAATAATTATCTGGAGAAAGTAAAATTTAATGAGTATGACTTCTTCATTATTGTTTCTTCTACACGCTTCAAGAAAAATGATCTAGAGCTGGCCAAGGTAATCAAAATTATGAAGAAGAATTTCTACTTTGTAAGAACCAAGGTGGATTCTGATATAGAAAATGAAAAGAAAACTAAGCCCACTACTTTTAACAGAGAAAAAGTTCTGCAGCTGATCCGAGAGGACTGTGTGAGAAATATTAAGGATAATGACATTGGTGAGTCACAAGTTTTCTTAATTTCTAATAGCAATTTATCTGAGCATGATTTCCCAATGATGATGGACACCCTAATAAAGGATCTCCCTGCTCAAAAGCGCCACATTTTTATGCTTTCCTTGCCTAACATTGTTGAGGCAGCCATTGAAAGAAAATGGGATTCTCTGAAGCAGTTTGTCTTTCTGGAAGCCTTCAAGGCTGGAGTATTAGCCTCCATACCTTTGAAGATATTCATCCCTGAGAATGAGGTGGAGATGCTGAAGGCAAGCTTGAACCACTATCGAGTACTCTTTGGAGTTGATGATGCATCCCTGCAAGATTTGGCTGAGTATGTGCAAGTGAACATAGAACAACTCAAAGAAATGATTAAATCTCCAACTTTATTGGAAACTAAGAAGAAAGAAATAACAGGGGAAACGTTTTCAAATTATTTGAAGGATGCTTTTATAAATGTTGGAGGCCCCATTGGTGCAGGTCTTTATTTTAAAGAAATATATTACTGGCAACTCCATCTCCTTGACACGGTGAGAGATGATGCTAAAATTATCCTTCAGAAATATATTGAGAAAACCAGTCAAAACTGAAAACATGCACAGCTGGTGACCACAACAGAACCTGATGGCAAACACTAGAGCTATCTTCCTTCTCACCTATTATCTTGAAAGTAGCCAATCTACAATCCCCATGGGAAAGCCTAAGGGCAAAGGCCCATGGACCTTAATTTTGGAAAAATCCCAGTGTGCATTTTCTCTCTCTCTCCCTATTCCCCCCTTCCAATCTCCCTCATCTTCTATATCTCTCTCCTCCTCTCCCTCTCTCCCTCCCTTTCCCACACACATGTTGTTCAAGATCCTTGCCACCTCTGTCTATGTCCTTTCTGTATTCCTATTCTCTCTGGAGCATGAGAATAATCAGCGATTTGTTTCATGGATTTTGTTTCCCCTCCTCATTGTGGCACTTGACACACACACCTGAGCTTTAGACTCCCTCTTGCTCTTATCAAGCCTGTTTAAGACAGTGACTGTCATAGCCTTTGGCCACTCTCAGTAGGGAGACCTCAACACAGAAGTAGGAAAAAAAAAACCATAACTGTAGAAAACACAACTCTGATAAATGATTGTTAGCCAATTCCTATGACTCCTATTAAGACAGAATCCTTTTTTGAGAAAAAAAAAAAAAACTAAAAGAAATCTGTGATTCTTTACTGGGAGCAATGGGGAACCCTGTGAGATTTCTGGTTTTAGACTATTGATGATCTTTTCATTGTCATGATAGTAAGGAATTGCTGTATTCCATATCTGATGCCAACAGTTGCTTAATAAATACTTGGTGAGAAATAGTATTTGTTGTTGGGATCTGATATTCTCAATACCTCTATGATGGCTTCATATAGATTGTTGTATTGTTTTTACTTACTGATAATCTCCTTGCCTATTTGGTAGCCTATCACATGATTTCCCTTTAGGTGAAATACAGTATTCAATTTAGAAAGATAAAAGATGGCAAAAAATGATTAACCCATAAGTGGCAGTGTCTTGTTCAGTTTGGACTGCTACAATAACACCATGGACCAGGTGGATTAAACAATTTAAATTTATTTCTCACATTCCTGGAAAACTAAGATCTTTTGCCAGCATGGTCGAGTGCTTGGATAGACCATTCTTCCCAGTCATGTCCTAACATTACCTTCCTTGGTGCATGTATGAAAAAAGGTGTCAATCCCCTCATGTGCAGCTCTGGCCCTACTTTCCCTCCTAATTATTACCTCCTAATATAATCTCATTGGTTGTTAGATTATTTACACATTAATTTTGGGGAAGCAAAGAAACAGGCAGTCCATAAACAGCTGGGTTGTGCAAGTTATGCCTCTGGTTCAGTTGCTCTCTTATTAGAACCCATGATACTCATTTACCAACACCAAACACTTCAAAATGTTTTGAATAGAAATTGAGATGCTAGTTGCAGAGCCCATATCCAAACTTCTTGGAAACAACAACATGTTGGTCAGCTTTCCATCCCTATAACCAAATACCTGAGATAATTAACTTAGAAGGAGAAAAGACTTATTTTGGGCTCTTGGTTTTAGAGCTTCCTTTACATGACTGGGCAGGTCCAAACAACAATGTATCTGAGTATGATGAATTGTCTGATGAGGATGCTAGAGAGCAATGATTTTGAGCATGGGGCTAAACAGAGCACTCACCTTGTGACCAGAAACAAAGAAGGAAGGAATTGGGTCCCACAGTCCCCTTCAAGGTCATACCCCCAATTGACCTGACCACCTCACCCTAGGCCCCACTTCCTAAGGATTCTACCACCTCAGAATAGTGCCATTCTGGGTACCAAGCTTTTAGAACATGAGCCAATATCTAAACTATGACAAGAAGGTTTTCAATTTCAGATGTTTTTCAGATTATAGAATATTCGCATATACATAATGAGATATTTGTGGGGAATGGACTAAAGGCTAAATACAGAATTCTCTTACATTTCCTGTCTACTTCATACACAAAGCCTGGATAATTTTATATGATATAATAATTACACAAGATAATATAAATGATAATATAAAATATACAAAATAATAATTTTATACAGTATTTTTAGTGGACCTTCAACTTGACTATATTCCATCACATGAGGTAACATGTTTTGTGGCATCATGTCAGTGCTAAAAAAGATTGAGGGTTACAGCATTTTTCAGCTTAGATTAGCAAAATAGATGTGCTTAATCTCAATTTGAAATTAGCAACAATGAATTAGTTCATTTTTCATTACTATAATGAAATACTTGATATTTAGCCTATGTAAAGTAAAGGATTTACTTATCTCACGGTGTTGGAGGAAGAAAGTCCAATCTTTTTATTTCAGGGGTCCTTTGACTGCCTCACCTTTTAGTAGATGGCAGCATACTGGCAGGAGCCCCTGTGAGAGTGAAAAATCACATCACCAGAGGAAGCCACAGAGTGTGAGGAGGGGCAGACTTCTCCCTTTACAACAGTCTTCTTACAAGAACTGATTTGTGGGACCCATGGGAACCACCTCAGTCCCTTTCAAGGACAAACCCTAAGTGACTCAAGGACCTCACATGAGGCCCCACCTCTTAATATCACTTAGATTGACTTCTACATTAATTCTTTCAGAACTCAGACACTTCTGTAAAAATGTGGACAATCATACCAGAGTAATTATTTATATGTTCAGTATCATCTACAGCACATACACTTTAGTTATTCAAATTCTATAGAGATAAATCCATTCTAGTGGAATATCACAGGTTGTTTAAATGCAAACTGACCCACTGATGACCCACACCAAAACCCAGGCCCAGGCCCAGGACTGACCTGCTGACCTGTGTGAGAGTCCAGGCATAGGACCACCCCCATGTGGAGCAGAGGACCATGATAGGCCTCACCATTTACCAACTCATGGCTCCAACAGTCTGCCTCTGTCTTGGGACACTGTAGCCATCACCACAGCCCTCCCCACATAGTAGCCTCCACCTTGGGACAACAGACAGGGCCTGGAGGAGGCTGCCCTCTGCAGCAAAGCATGCCACAGTGCTTCATCTCTGAACAGGCAGCCCAAAGCCATCCTAAGGTCTGCACTTCCAGCTCCATCTCTGAAAGTGGCTGCTTCCAGCCTGGGACACCCCCACTGCCAACTTGAGTTACCTTCACTGTACTGCCATCATCTTTAGTTGCAGTAACACCTATTGGACATTGGCTGGGGACTGGAAGCCCAGCACCAAGGAACTTATAGGTTTGATTCTACCACTGCCACCAATTATGGATGTGGTGACTTCCAACTCGGGACAACAGCTAGGACCCAGAACACTATCACCAACGTTCCTGCAGGCTTGGTTATGCCAGAGGTATTCCTATTAGGTGTGCTAATAGCCACCACCTTTTTGCAGAGGCAGGAGAATGCCTTGGATGGGGTCGCCTCTTTCTCTCTTTTCTCCTGTTAACAGTCAATTTCTCTTAATTCATCTTTCACTCTTCCTATGATCTAATACCTCTATATTCTAACCTCCTACCTCATAAACATCACACCCTACACACCACCCCATTTCTCTCTTTGTCCACCAGTAGAAACTGTGGACCCCTTTGCAAACCTACTGTTCATGTTACAGATATTAATTGAACCCATCATTTTTGTTTATTGTTGTCGGGTTATTATAAGGGGTTGAGGTCTTTAGTCCCCCTGTACCCGGGATGGACCTCTTTTGTCCAGCAAAAGAGGCCAGAGGGGCCTACCTCAACGATGAGACTAGATTGGGAAAGTAGAGGCCGCTGATATTCCTTCCCCCGCCTTTAGAAGACTCAGGAACATACCAGGGAGCCCGGTCAGTGGTCAGTGCTGGAACTCGTTTATTGAAAAAGGTGGGCAACACTTTATAGTGGACAGAAGCCAATCAGTAAGCAGATAGAAAACAGGTAAAGAGCACAGGCACACCTCATAGGGCAGAATCCTCTGCCCTATGCTGAGGGCGGTTTCGGTTCTCACCGTACATCACAGCCATGCCCCCTGCTTAGCCTCGGTCCGTAACAGGGCATGGCAAGCAGCCAGAAAGCCAGAGCTTTCCATTCCCTTCGGCTGACAGTGTTTAGAAGGCCCGATATATTGTGACAAAAACTGTGCTTGTATAAACAGGAAATATTTGGTTTAAAGCTACATATGGTTTGCATTGGGTTGTGTTGATATTAATCTCCTCCTTAAAAGTGAGACTCCAGAAACCTGCAGGGACACAATAAGATAATAGGATAGAAACTGCAACATCTTGGATCCTCACTGCTAGATGGGAAGACATACAGAAAGCTTAAAAAGACAAGGGAAGAAAGTGCCCCAAACAAACCAAGATAATACAAAAATAGAATCCATTGACAGCACAGTAGATGAAATATCAGAGAAGAAGTTCAGATGTACATAATTAAAATGATCTGCCAACCAAACAAATACATAAGAGAGCAAATACAGGTGAGAATTGATCCCTCCAGCAAAGAGATAAAAAAGCAAATACAGGTAGCAAAAGATTATATTAAGAAAGAGATAAAGATTCTGAAAGTAAAACCAAACATAAATCCCTGATATGAAGGAAACAATAAACCAAATAAAAATTTCAATAGAAAGCATCACCAACCAACTAGATCACTGGGAATACACAGCCTCAGACAACGAAGAAAAAATATCCAATCTTGGAAGTAAAGTTGACCACAGTGTGAAGATAGTAAGAAATCATGAATGGGATCTCCAAGAATTATAGAATGACATCAAAAGACCAAATATAAGTTGTCAAGATAGAGAAAGGCACAGAGATACAAACCAAAGGAATGCACAATCTCTTCAATGAAATAATATCAGGAAATTTCCCAAACATAAAGAATGAATTGGAAAATAAGATACAGAGGACACTAATTGTACAAAATTACAACAGATCTACACCAAGGAATATTGTAATGAAAATGCCTAGCATATAGAATAAGGTTAGAATTTTGAAAGCCACAAGAGAAAAGGTTCAGATTACATATTGGGAGAAACCAATTCGGATCTCAGCAGATTTCTCAACCTAGACACTCAAAGCTAGGAGATCCTGCAACAATATATACCAAGCTCTGAAAGAAAATAGATACCACCGGGCGTGGTGGCGCATGCCTGTAATCCCAGCACTTGGGAGGCTGAGGCAGGAGGATCACGAGTTCAAAGCCAGCCTCAGCAATGGTGAGGCACTTAGCAACGCAATGAGACCCTGTCTCTAATAAAATATAAAACAGGGCTAGGGATGTGGCCCAGTGGTCGAGTGCCCCTGAGTTCACTCCCTGATACCAAAAAAAAAAAAAAAAAAAGAAAGAAAAGAAAATAGATACCAAACAAGAACATTATATCTAGAAAAATTAAACTTTAGATTTGATGATGGAATAAAAACCTTCCATGATAAACAAAAATTAGAAGAATTTACAATGAGAAACATCCTCAACAAAATATTCCAAGAGGAGAAAATAAAAAATAACAATAAAAATCACCAAAATGAGCAACTATACTAAAGGTCAAACCAATCAAAGAAGAAACCAAGTCAAGTAAAAAAAAACAAAAACAAACCAATATGACCAGGAATACATACCATATTTCAATAATAACCTTAAATGTCAACAGCCTAAACTCATCAATTAGAAGACATAGACTGGCAGATTGGATTTTTAGGAAAAGACCCAACAATATGTTGCCTACAAGAGACTCATCTTATTTAAAAAGACATCCACAGTCTGAAGGTGAAAGGATGAGAAAAAACATACCACTCATATGGACCATGTAAACAGGGAGAGGTTTCCATTCTTATATCAGATAAAGTGGACTTCAAACTAAAGTTAGTAAAAAGGAATAAAGAAGGAAATTTTATACTACTTAATGGAATCATACATGAACAAGACATATCAATCATAAATATTTATGCCCAAAAAAAATGGACATCTACACATATCAAACAAACTCTTCTCAATTTCAAGAAGCAAATAGATCACAACACAGTTATATTGGGTGACTTTAACACACCTCTCTCACCACTGGATAGATCTTCCAAACAAAAACTAAACAAAGAAACTATAGAAATCAATAATACAATCAATAGTTTTAGACAACAGACATATATAGAATATTTCATCCATCAATGAGTCAATACACATATTTCTCAGCATCACATGGATTCTTCTCTAAAATAGACCATATGTTATGCCACAAAGCAAGTCTTAGCAAATACAAAAAAATAGAGACACTTGCCTGCATTTTATAAGACCTTGATGGAATAACATTATAAATCAAAGATAAAGTAAAATATAGAAGCTAGCTACTTCAACACCTGGAGACTAAATAATACACTATTAATGACACACAAGAGGCAGAAGATCTTAGGAAGGAGATTTAAAAAAAAATACTTAGAGGCAAATAAAAACTCTGATACAACATACCAAAATCTATGGGATACTATGAAGGCAGTGCTAAGAGGAAAGTTTATTGCATCTATCTCATTCACTAAACAAATAAAAAGTGAACAAATAAACAACCTGAAAATTACATCTCAAAGCCAGAAAAAGAACACATTTACACCAAAAGTAGTAGAAAACAGGAAATAATTAAAATCAAATCTGAAATCAATGAAATTGAAACAAAAGAAACAATTGAATAAAATGACAAAACAAAAAGCTGGCTATTTGAAAAAATAAATGAAATTGACAAACCCTTAGCCATCCTAACAAAAAGGAGAGAGAACTCAAATTACTAACATATGTGATGAAAAAGGAAATATCACAACAGATACTATTGACATACAAAAGATAATTAGAAAATATTTTGAAAATTTATACTCAAAAGAGAAAAATCCCAAAGACATCAACAAATTTCAAGAGACATATGATCTTTCCAACTGTATTGGGAGGATATACACAATTAAATTACATCAAATTTGAACTATGAAATAGAAGAAGCCATCAAAAGCCTACCAACCAAGAAAAGTCCAGGGACAGAAGATTCTCAGCTGAGTTCTACAAGACCTACAAAGATTAATTAATACCACTACACCTAAAATTATTCCATGAAATAGATAAAAAGAGAACCCTTCCAAATTAATTCAATGAGGCTAGTATCACCCTGATACCTAAACCAGACAAAGACACATCAAGAAAAAAAACTTCAGAACAAAATCCCTAATGAATATAGATGCAAAAATTCTCAATAAAATTCTGGCAAATCACATATAAAAACATATTAAAAAGATAGTGCACCATGATCATGTGGGGTTCATCCCAGGGATGCAAGTTTGGTTCAAACACACGGAAATCAATAAACGTAATCCAGAACATCAATAGATTTAAAGATAAAAATCATAGGATCATCTCAATAGAAGCAGAATAAGCATTTGACAAAATAAAACACCCTTTCATGTTTAAAACACTAGAAAAACTAGGGATAGTAGGAACGTACTTCAAATTGTAAAAGCTATCTGATATGCCCAAGACCAACATCATTCTAAACTGAGAAAAATTGAAAGCATTTCCTCTAAAAACTGGAATGAGAGGGATGCCCTCTCTCACCATTCCTATTCAACATAGTCCTTGAAACTTTAGTCAGAGCAATTAGACAGACAAAAAGAAATTAAAGGGATACAAATAGGAAAAGAAGAACTCTAACTATCAATATTTGCCAATGACATGATTCTATACTTAGAAGATCCAAAAAATTCTATCAAAAAACTTGTAGAATTTATGAATGAACTCAGCAAAGTAGCAGGATACAAAAATCAGTACCCATAAATAAAATGCATTTCTATGCATCAGTAATAAACCCTAAGAAAGAGAAATTAGAAAAACTACCATCCAAAATAGCCTCAAAAAAAAAAATAATACTTGGTAATTGATCTAACAAAAGAGTTGGAAGACTTATAAAATGTGAACTATAGAACACTAAAGAATGAAGTTAAACAAGATCTTAGAAAATGGAAATATCTCCCATGTTCTTGGATAGGAAGAATTAATATCATAAAAATGGCCATACTACCAAAATCATTATACAAATTTAATGCAATTCCAATGAAAATCCCAATGACATTTCTCATGGAAATAGAAAAAACAACAAAATTCCTTTGGAAAAATAAGAGACCCAGAATAGTCAAAGCCATCCTTAGCAAGAAGAGTGAAACAAGAGGCATCACAATACCAGATCTTAAACTATACTACAGAGCTATAACAAAAAAGCACGGTATTGGCAAGAAAATAGGCATGTAGACCAACAGTATGGAATAGAAGACACAGAGACAGACCCACATAAACAGAGTTATCTCATACTAAACAAAGGTGCCAAAAAACATACATTAACAAAAAGATAGCCTTTTCAACAAATGTGCTGGAAAAAACTGGAAATCCATATGCAACAAAACAAAATTAAACCAATATCTCTCACTATGCACAAAACTCAACTCAAGTGGATCTAGGACCTAGGAATTAGACCAGAGATCCTGTGCCTATTAGGACAACATGTAGGCTCAAATCTTCATCATGACTGAATAGGTTTTGACTTCCTTAACCAGACTCCTAAAACACTATAAGCAAAATTAAGAATAAATAAACAGGATGGATTGAAATTAAAAAGCTTCTTCTCAGCAAAGAAAACAGTCGATAATGTGAAGAAAGAGCCCACAGAGTGGGACAACATCTTTATTACATGCATATAAGATAGAGAACTAATTATCAGGATATATAAAGAACTAAAAAATCTTAACACCACAAAGTAAAAAACCCAATCAATAAATGGGCTAAAGAATTGAACAGACACTTCTAAGAAGATATAAAAATCTATCAACAAATACATGGAAAAATGTTCAACTTCTCTAGCAATTAGAGAAATGCAAATCAAAACTACTCTAAGATTTCATCTCACTCCAGTCAGAATGGCAATTATTAAGAATACAAGCCAGCCCACCACCCAGAAGGAGCAGCAGATGACTGTGACCCTGGCCAATGCTCCATGGAGTAGGAGGAAGAGCAGAGGACCGTAACCCCACTGCACAATAGGAGCAGATTGACCCTGACCCACAACATGGTAGGAATACAGTGACCATGCACATGAAGGAGTGGTGCAACACTCGAATCCACACTCCTAGAGAGGAAGACATACAGACAATATGAAGAAACAATAGAAGAAAGTGTCCCAAAGAAACAAGCTGATACAATAATAGATTCCATTGACAGCACAGTAGATGAAATGCCAGAGAAGGAATTCAGAATGTTCATAATTAAAATGATCTGCAAAACAAAGACTGAATTAAGAGAGTAAATATAGGCAACAATTGAGCGTTCCAACAAAGAGATTAGAGAGGAAATACATGTAGCAAAATATTACTTCAAGAAAGAGATACAGACTCTGGAAAAAAAAAAAAAAAAAAAAAACAGAAATCCTTAAAGTGAAGTGTAGGAGCCCTGATTGGGGAGATGGCTGAGATTGCGGTTGGCTGCGGGCCATAGAGATATTCAGACATTGCCGCCTTCCGTGGTCTCACTGGACTTGGCCCAGGATCTTGCAAGACTTGAGCCGAGATTGGATCGGGTCGGCACCATTTTGTTTGTGGGGTTTTTGGTGGTGTGTGTTAGAGTCGTTGTTAGAGCAGGAGAGAGAAGTTATCAGAATAAAAAGCCTGTTGGTTTCCAGTTTGCCTCTGAACTTCTTCCCACGGCTTCGTTGCTGCAAGCGGCAATCACTTCAGGCGGCAACAGTGAAGGAAACAATAACCCAAATTAAAAAATTCAATACAAAGCATCAACAACAGACTAGATCACTTGGAAGACAGAACCTCAGGCAATGAAGACAAATTATATAATCTTGAAAATAAAGTTGAACACAAAGTGAATATGGTGAGAAACCATGAACAAAACCTCCAAGAATTATGGGACAATATGAAAAGACCAAATCTAAGAATTATTGGGATAGAGGAAGGCACAGAGATACAAACCAAAGGAATGAACAATGTCTTCAATGAAATTTTATCAGGAAATTTCCCAAACATAAAGAATGAATTGGAAAATCAAATACACAAAATTACAACAGATCAACACAAAGCATATTATAATGAAAATGCCTGGTATACAGAATAAGGGTAGATTTTTAAAAGTCACAAGAGAAAAAGTTCAGATTACATATAGGGAGAAACCAATACAGATCTCAGCAGACTTCTCAACCCAGACACTCAAAGCTAGGAGATCCTGCAACAACGTATACCAAGCTCTGAAAGAAAATAGATGGCAAACAAGAATCTTATACACAGAAAAATTAAGCTTCAGATTTGATGATGGAATAAAAACCTTCCATGATAAACAAAAATTAAAAGAATTTACAATGAGAAAGCCTGCACTACAGAATATTCTCAGCAAAATATTCCGGGAGGAAGAAATGAAAAACAACAATAAAATCAGCAAAGGAATGAACTACAATAAAGGAAAATCCAATCAAAGGAGAAACCAACTCAAGTTAAAAACCAGAAATAAACCAAAATGACTGGGAATGCAAACCATATTTTAATGATAACCCTGAATGTTAATGGCCTAAACTCATCAATTAAAGACATAGATTGGCCAATTGGATCAAAAATAATAATAAAAAAATCCAACAATATGCTGCCTTCAAGAGACTCATCTTATTTAAAAAGTCATCCACAGACTGAAGGTGAAAGGATAAGAAAAAACATATCACTCACATGGACCATGTAAACAGGGGGAGGTTTCCATCTTTATATCAGATAAAGTGGACTTCAAACCAAAGTTAGTCAGAAGAGATAAAGAAAGACATTTCATACTGCTTAAGGGAACCATACATCAACAGACATAACAATCGTAAATATCTATGCCCCAAACAATGGAGCATCTATGTATATCAAACAAACTCTTCTCGATTTCAAGAAGCAAATAGATCACAACACAATAATATTGGGTGACTTTAACACACCTCTCTCACCACTGGATAGATCACCAAACAAAAACTAAACAAAGAAACTACAGAACACAATAATACAATCAATGATTTAGATTTAATAGACATATATAGAGTATTTCATCCATCATTGAGTGAATACACCTTCTTCAAGCAGCACATGGATCCTCCTCTAAAATAGACCATATAATATGCCACAAAGCAACTCTCAGCAAATACAGAAAAAATAGAGATACTACCCTGAATTCTATTAGATCATAATGGAATGAAACTAGAAATCAATGATAAAATAAAAAATAAAAGCTACTCCAACACCTGGAGACTAAATAATATGATATAAATGAACAGTAGATAGCAGAAGAAATCAGCGAAGAGATAAAAAAAGATCTTAGAGATAAATGAGAACACGGATACAACATAAGGGAACCATGCATCAACAGACATATCATAAATATCTATGCCCCAAACAATGGAACATCTGTGTATATCAAATTATCATGATCTCTGGGACACTATGAAGGCAGTGCTAAGAGGAAAGTTCCTTGCATTGAGCTCATTCATCAAAAGAATAAAAAGCCAACAAATAAATGACCTAACATTACATCTCAAATCCCTAGAAAAAGAACAAATTCAACACCAAAAGTAATAGAAGACAGGAAATAATTAAAATCAGATATGAAATCAATGACAGTGAAACAAAAGAAATTATTTTTAAAAGTTGACAAAATAAAAAGTTGGTTCTTTGAAAAAAATAAATAAAATTGATAAGTCCTTAGCCATGCTAATGAAGAGAAGGAGAGAGAACACTCAAATTACTTAAATTCATGATGAAAAAGGAAATATCATGATGGACACTACTGAAATACAGAGGATAATTAGAAATTATTTTGAAAATTTATACTCCAATAAAAGACAAAATCTCGATGACATAAAAAATTTCTAAAAACATATGATCTACCCAAACTGAATCAAGAGGACATACACAATTTAAAGAGATCAATTTTAAGCAAGGAAATAGAAGACACCATCGAAAGCCTACCAACCAAGAAAAGCCCAGGACCAGATGGATTCTCAGCTGAGTTCTACATGACCTTCCAAGAAGAACTAATACCAAGACTCCTCAAATTATTCCATGAAATGAAAAAGGAGGGAACCCTTCCAAACTCATTCTATGAGGCTAGCATCACCCTGATACCAAAACCAGATAAAGACACACCAAGGAAAGAAAACTTCAGACCAATATACCTGATGAACACAGACACAAAAATTCTCAATAAAATCCTGGCAAATAACATACAAAAACATATTTAAAAGATAGTGCACATGATCAAGTGAGGTTCATCCCAGGTATGCAAGGTTGGTTCAACATACAGAAATCAATAAATGTAATACATCACATCAATAGACTTAAAGATAAGAATCATATTATTATCTCAATAGATGCTAAAAAAGCATTCAATAAAATACAGCACCTCTTTATGTTAAAAACACTAGAAAAACTAGGAATAGTAGGATCATACTTCAACATTGTAAAAGCTGTCTATGATATGCCCAAGGCCAATAGCATTCTAGATGAAGAAAAATTGAAAACATTCCTTCTAAAAACTGGAACAAGACAGGAATGCCCTCTTTCACCACTTCTGTTCAATATAGCCCTTGAAATTCTAGCCACATCAATCAGATAGACAAAAGAAATTTAAGGGATATGCAAGGGAAAATAAGAATTCAAAATATCACCATTTGTCAATGACATGACCCCATAATTAGAAGATCCAAAAGTTCCAACAGAAAATTCTTGAACTGCCGGGCGCGGGTGGCGCACGCCTGTAATCCCAGCACTTTGGGAGGCTGAGGCAGGAGGATCGCGAGTTCAAAGCCAGCCTCAGCAATGTCGAGGCACTTGGCAACTCAGTGAGACCCTGTCTCTAAATAAAATACAAAAAAGGGCTGAGGATGTGAGCCAGTGGTCGAGTGCCCCTGAGTTCAATCCCCGGTACCACAAAAAAAAAAAAAAAAGAAAATTCTTGAACTAATAAATGAATTCAGCAAAGTAGCAGGATATAAAATTAATACCCATAAATTAAATGCATTTCTATTCATAAGTGAGGAATCCAAAAACTACCCCATCCAAAATAGCCTCAAAAAATATAAAATACTTGGGAATCAATCTAACGAAAGAGGTGAAAGACCTCTACAGTGAAAATTACAGAACACTGAAGAAAGAAATTGAAGAAGATCTTAGAACATGAAAAGATCTCTCATGCTCTTGGTTAGGCAGAGTTAATATTGTCAAAATGGTCATACTACCAAATTCATATACAGATTTAATGCAATTCCTATTGAAATCCCAATGACATTCTTCATAGAACTCAAAAAGCAATCACAAAATTCATTGGGAAAAATGAAACCCAGAGTAGCCAAAGCAATCCTTAGCAAGAAAAGTGAAGCAGGAGGCATCATAATACCAAATCTTAAACTATACTACAGAGCAAAAACAACAAGGTATTGGCACCAAAATAGACATGTAGACCAATGGTACAGAATAGAAGACACAGAGACCAACCCACATGAATACAATTATCTCATCTTTGTCTAGCATGACAGAGGCACCAAAAACATACATTGGAGAAAGAATAACCTCTTCAACAAATGGTGCTGGGAAAATTGGAAATCCATATATAGCAAAATGAAATTAAACCTCTATCTCTTGCCATACACAAAACTCTATTCAACATGGATCAAGGACCTAGGAATTTGACTAGAGAGCCTTGCGCCTAATAAAAAAAAAACTAGGCCCAAATCTTCATCATGGTGGATTAGGCCCTGACTTCCCTAATAAGAGTCTCAAAGCACATGAAATAAAATCAAGAGCCAATAAATGGGATGGAGTCAAACCAAAAAGCTTCTTCTCAAAACAAGAGATAATCATTGAGGTGAAGAGAGAGCCTACAATATAGGAGCAAATTTTTTCCACACATATATCAAATAGAGCACTAATCTCCAGGATATATAAAGAACTCAAAAACTTTAATACCAAGAAAACAAACAACCCAATCAATAAATGATCTAAGGAACTGAAGAGACACTTCATAGAAGAATAAATACAAGAGATCAACAAATATATGAAAGAGTGTTCAACATCTTTAGTAATTAGAGAAATGTAAATCAAAAGTACTCTAAGATTTCATCTCACTCCAGTCAGAATGGCAGTTGTCAAGAATACAAACAATAATAAGTGTTGGAGAGGATGTGGGGGGAAAAGTACAACTCATACATTGCTGATGGGACTGCAATTTGGTGCAACCACTTTGGAAAGCAGTGTGGAGAATCCTCAGAAAACTTGGAATGGAACCACTATTTCTCCCAGCTATCGCACTCCTTGGTCTATACCCAAAGGACTTAAAATCAGCATACTATAGTGACATAGCCACACCAGTGTTTATAGCAGCTGAATTGACAATAGCTAAACTGTGGAAACAACGTAGATGGCCATCAATAGATGAATGGACAAAGAAACTGTGGTATATATACACAATGGAATATTAGCATTAAAATAGAATAAAATTATGGCATTTGCAGGCAAATGGATAGAGTTGGAGAATATCATGCTAAGTGAAATAAACCAATCCTAACAAACTAAGGACTGAATGTTTTCTCTGATTAGTGGATGCTGATCTATTATGGGTAAGGCATGGGAAGAATGGACAAACTTTGGATTGGACAATGGGGAGGTTGGAAAGGGGTTATGAGGATAGGAAAGTTGGTGGAATGAGATGGATATTATTACCCTAGGTACATGTATGATTGCACCAATGGTACATCTCTATATGTTGCACTCCATTTGTGTACAGTGAATTGAAATGCATTTTGCTGTCTTGTACAACTAAGTAGAACAAATAAAAAATTAAAAGAAAAGAATACAAGGAATAATATGTGTTGGGGGGGGTGTGAGAGAAAAAGGTACACTCATGCATTGCTGGTGGCACTGCAAATTGGTGTAACCAATCTGCAAAGCAGTGTAGAATTTCCTTTAAAAACTTGGGATGGAACCACCATTTGGCCCAGCTATCTCACTCCTCATCAATACCCAAAGACTTAAAATCAGAATACTATAGTGAAACAGGCACGTAAATGTTTTTAGCAGTTCAATTCACAATAGCTAAACTGTAGAAACCAACCTAGATGCCCTTCAACAGATGAATGGATAAAGAAACTGTGGTGTATATACACAATGGAATATTACTCAGCATTATAGAATAAAATTATGGCATCTGCAGGTATATGGATGGATTTGGAGAATATCATGCTAAGTGAAGTAAGCCAATCCCAAAAAAAACCAAAGGCCAAAAATTCTCTCTGATTAGTGCATGCTGATCCATAAGGGGTGGGGGTTTTGAAGGATTTGGGGCAAAGGGGAAGGAGGGAATAGGAGGAGGAATGGGTGTAGGAAAGATGGTGGAATGAAATGGACATCATTACCCTAGGTATGTGTATGACTGCACATATGGTACGACCATACATTGTGTACCACCTGAGAAATGAAAATTTGTGCTCCATTTTTATACAATGAATCAAAATGTATTCTTCTCTCATATATACCTAACTAGAATGAATGAATGAATGAATAAATAAATAAATTAGTTAAAATCACCATTGAAAAGATAAGACTTAGAGAGTATTGGAAAAAAACAGTAAAATTATATTCAACATCCAAAAACAAAGAAAAAGATATAAATAAATAAATAAATGCAAACTAGAGTGTAGCTCTGTGGTAAGTGCATGCCTAGCACACGTGAGGACCTGAGTTCAAATCCCAGCACCATTAAAAATAATAAAGGTACATATGATTTTCTCTTCACCACAACAGAAATTTTATCCATTGATTTCCAATTGAGTAAGTGTTGGATTTATCTATGACATCTACATTTTTCAATTATATGCATTCATAAAACACATAGCTTATCTTTGATGTTAAACTTTTAAACAGAATTTACACTTTCAATAAAGTAATTTGCTTCACTCTTAACACAATAAATTTCAAAATTATTTCTTTGATTATATAAATTGTATGAAAATATTATTAATGTTATTTCTGCTTGATATATCAAATGACATTAGTACAAACTGGGGTCATTTATTAATTATTACTTTTTCTTTTTTTGTTATATTTTGTTGCAGTACTGGTGATTGAACCCAAGGGTGGTCTACTACTGTGCTACATAGCCAGCACTTTCAGGTTTTTTTATTTACAGGGTCTTGCTGAATGGCGCAAGCTGACCTCAAACTTGTAATCCTCCTGCCTCAGCCCACAAGTCATTGTGATTCCAGGCCTGCACCACCATGCTTTCAATTAAATTCTTAACAAATGTTTTCAAATGAAAAAGCATAGTAGTACCAGCAATATGCACAAGAAAACTCAAAGTGAAAAATGGGCAAAACTGAAGATGGCTGAATAGATGTTCCTACACTTGTCACTCCCAGAGGAAAAACAAATTTAAAAATGAAAAATGACCATATTTCAACCAAAATAATGAAAGTAAAGCAACAGAATGCAGCAAAAGTATACCAGAAAAACTACAGAACACAGAAACTTAGGATGGCCACATATATAAGAGAAGGGAACACTTTGCTTCCACTGCCCATGTCCCAGTTGGGATCAGCTCAGGATCAGGGGAAACTTCTGCCTGTGAAGAAAAGTTGTCATAGGCTCAGAGCTCAGAGGAGGTGACTTCTGGAGTTCACATGACTGCACTACCCCTCTAACAAAATTCAGCACTCATTCATGTTAAAAACACCAAAGAAACTATGGAGAAACAGAACTTACTTCATCATCATAAAGGCGGCACGTGGCAAAGCCAACCCAACATCATGCTGAATGGAGAAAAACTGGAAGCCTGTCCTCTAAAATCAGGAACAAGGATGTCCACTCTCACCACTCCTATTCAATATAGTTCTTGAAATCTTAGCCAGAGCAATGAGGCAAGAGATAGAAGTTAAAAGAACACAAACAGGAAAAGAAGAAGTCAAGTTATCTCTGTTTGCAGATGATATGATCCTATATGACCCAAGAAAACTCCACTAGACAACTTCTAGAGCTGACAAATTCAGCAAAGTAGCAGGATACAAGATCAACATACACAATTCAGTAGCTTTTCTATACACCAATAATAAACCTGCTGAAAAAGAAATCAGAAAAGTAATTCCATTCACAATAGCCCTGCAAAGTAAAATATCTAGGGATACATCTAACAAGGAGGTGAAAGAGGTCTACAATAAAAAAATATAGAAAATAGAAGAAGGAAATTGAAGAAGACACAAGAAGATGGAAAGACCTCCCATGTTTTTGGATAGGCAGAATTAAAATTGTTAAAATGGCCATATTATCAAAAGATACCTATAGATTCAATGCGATCCCCATGAAATTATTAATGACACTCTTCAGATAACTAGAAAAAAAAATAGTCCTAAGATTCATATGGAACATTAGAAGACCCAGACCAGACAAAGCAATCTTAAGCAATAACAGCTCTACTGGAGGCATCACAATACCCAATCTCAAATCATACCATAGAGCTATATAAATTTTATGCGTGGTATTAGCATAAAAACAGACACAAAGGCCAATGGAATAGAATAGAAGACAGAGAGGAAAAATCCACATAGATACAGTAATCCAACTCTCAAGAAAGGTGCCAAATGTATGTTAGAAAACAGATAGCCTTTTTAATAAATGGTGTTAGGAAAACTGGATATCCATATGTAAAAGGACAGAACTAGATCCCTGTTTCTCAATGTGCACAAAAATCAGCTCATACTGGATCAATGCCCTAGGAATATAGACCAGAAACTCTGCAGCTACTAGAAGAAAACAAAGGGTCAACATTCCAACATATTGGCATGGGCATTGGCTTTGGCATACAAACAGTATTATGTAAAAAGTTGCTCTATATGTGTATTATGAATTGTAATGCATGCTACTGTTATATATACAACAACTTCGAATTAAAAAAAAAATAAGACTGCTAAGGCCCAAGATATAAAACCAAGATGTAGGATAGCATCAAATTAGAAAGCTTCTATACAGCAAAGGAACCCATTAAGCATGTGAAAAGAGAGCATACAGAAAATAGGAGGTCTTTGCCAGCTACTCTTCTGATAGGAGATTAATATCCAGAATATATAAAGAAATAAAAATCTTAATACCAAAAAAAAAAACCCAAAGAATCCAGTCAAGTGATCTAAGCAGAAATTTCTCAAAAAAAGAAATACAAATGACCAAGAAATGTATGGAAAAAATGTTCTATGTCCTCAGCAATCAGGGAAAGAAAAATCAATACTACACTCAGATTTCATCTCACTCCACTCAGAATGGCAATTATAAGTATAATTAATAATACAATTATTATAAATGCTGGTGATGATGTGGAGCAAATGTACACTTATTCATTGTTGATGGGACTGCAAAATAATACAACTGATCTCCCTATGGAAATCAGTGTGGAGATTAATCAAAAGACTAGGAAAGAATGCACCATAAGACTCAGCTATCTTACTTCTTTGTATTTATTTAAAAAAAAAAACTAAAATCAGCATATTATAAGTGACACATGCATACCAATGTTTATAACAGCACAATTCACAATAGCCAAGTTATGGAACCAGCCTAGGTGATGTCAGCATACAAATGGATAAAGAAAATGTGGCCTATATACACAATGGAGTTCTACTAAGCCAAGAAGAATGAAATTATGTCATTTGCTGGTAAACGCATGTAATTAGAGAACATCATGCTATGTGAAATAAGCCAGACCCAGAAAATGAAAGATTGAAGGGTTTCTCTTCCATGTGTAGATTAGAAAGAAAATAAAAAAGGAATCTCATAAAAATAGAAAACCAGATGGAGTAGAGGAAGGAGGTCAAGAGGGAGGAAGGGACAATATGGGAAAATACTAGAGAATGAAATCTACCAAATTAGCCAGGCGCAGTGGCGCACACCTGTAATCCCAGCACTTGGGAGGCTGAGGCAAGAGGATCACGAGTTCAAAGCCAGCCTCAGCAATGGCGAGGCACTTAGCAACTCAGTGAGACCCTGTCTCTAGTAAAATACAAAAAAAGGGCTAGGAATGTGGCCCAGTGGTAGAGTGCCCCTGAGTTCAATCCCTAATACCAAAAAAAAAAAAAAAAAAAAAGAAAGAAAAAAAAAGAAATCTACCAAATTACTCTATGTTATGACCATATATGAATATACCACAACGAATCTTGCTTTTATATGTAATTGTAATGTACTAATAAAGAAATAATAACATAAGGGTGACCAGTATGGTAGAGCATGGGCATCAAGGACAGGGAGGAAAAGGCAGAATGTGGAGAAACAAGACTGATCAAATAATGTTGTGTGCATGTGCAAATGCATCACAATGAATCTTATTATTACATATAATTTTAATTTGCCAATAAAAAACATAAAAATAAATAATAAATCTGTGAATTTGCTATTTGCATAGCATAAATAAATTTTAATACAAATGTAAAATATTTATACCTACAAGAAGTAAAATAATTGATTATCAACAGAACTGCACTTCAAGAAATGTCTTTTAATCACAAGGAAACTTTAACTGATGGATATCTGCATGTGCACGAGAAATATTATCATGGAAATGACAAATACATAGGCAAATATAACTGTTTCCTTTAACATTTAAATTTCTTCAGAATATAATTGACTGACAAAAGCAGAAAAATAATAATGGAATATGTGTTTTATAACACACACAATAAAATGAATGATAAAATAGCACAAGCACACCTGGCACCATGGTGCATGCCTGTAATCCAGCTACTCAGGAAGCTGAGGGAGGAAGATCTCAAAGTCAAGGCCAGCCTGGAAAACATAGCAAGACACTGTCATAATATAAAATTAATAGGGATGGGTATAGAGCTCAGTGGTAGAGCACTTGCCTAGTATGCATAAAGCCTTTGGTTCAATCCCCTTAGAACTACACATGCAAAAAAAAAAAAAAAATAGCACCAATACAAGGATAGGGTAAACGAAATTATGTTATCATGTGCTTCTTGAACAGTCAGAAAGTGTAACATTATTGGAATCTGTTCTGTGATAAGTTTAAAATACATACTATTCTTTGACATTAAGAAGACATAAAGAAATAAAATCATAAATATAACTAGTATAAATAAATTAGAGCATATAAAAATGGTCATGAGGGTAGGTAATGGGGTGGATATGATCAAATGTTATTTGCATGTAGAAATATGTCACAATGGAACCCATTATTCTATATTGTGGTTGCAGGTCTCTCGGCGGGGTGAGGAGGCAGTGTCAGTTGACCAGGGACATGCAGACACTGGAGACCAGGTTCTGTGATGCAGGTCTAATTTTATTGAGGAAGTACAGAGTTTATATAGGAAGAATATGCCAATCAAGGAATGAGCAGATGCACTCGGCCCAATAAGGTGAAAAGTCATTTGACACCATGCCATGCGACAGGCTTCTTACAAGAATGAGGAAGTTGGGACTCTATGGATGGGGGCAGGGGGTGGGGGGACGGGACCTAGGAGGCAGGCAGGCCATCCTGAGGTGTTCCTCAGAACATGCAAGACCAGAGTGTTCTCATGGTCAAGCTTGTTCCAGCGCTCCCAAGCCACTCCTGGAGCCTCCACAATTCTATGTAATTGAAATGCACTAATAAAAAAAACAAAAGGGCAAGAAGTAGACAATAAATAGAAATGTATTTGATTTAAACAAACATATCATTATATTTTGGAATGTAACACATGCTCATGTGTTAAAAGACTTGGTCCCCTGCTGATGGCACTTCTTGGAGGTGGTGGAACCTCCAGGAGAAGGGGACTCATGGAAGAAGTCAGGTCATTGAGGTGTGCCCTTGAAGGAGATACTGAGACTGTGGTCACATCCTCTCTCTTTGCTTCCCAGTCAACCTGACATCAGCATCTTTGCTCCATACACACTTCCTGCCATGATGTTCTGTTTCATAACATGCTCAAAAGCAAGGGAACCAGCTGACCATGGACTGAAACCTCTGAACTTATGAGCCAAAATAAACATTTTCTCCCTTAAATTGATTTATTGCAGGTATTTTATCTCAGTGATGGAAATCCAACAAACACATATACCAATATTAACTTTAACTATAAATGGTAAGATCTAATTGTCAAAGATTGTCAAATTGAATTTGAAAAAAGCAAGACACTACTATATGCTGTCTATAAGAAACCCACTACAAGTATTAGTAAATATTGCTTTAAAACAGATGTAAATGTCAACCTAAAGAAATTCGAAATGTCAACTTCTACGAAGATCATTGGAATTTTAATAGGAATTGGATTCAATCTGTATAGTGCTGTTGGTAGTATAGCCATTCGACGGTATTAATTCTGTCTATCCGAGAAAATGGGAGATATTTCCATATTCTAAAGTCTCCTACAATTCCTTTCTTCTATATTTAAATTTAGTATAGATATGTGTGTTTCTTGGATTTCCATCCCTGAGACAAAATATCAAAGATAAATCAATGTAAAGGAGGAAAGCTTTATTTTGGCTCATGAGTTCAAAGTTTTCAGTCCATGGTCAGCTGGCTCCATTGCTTTTGAGCCTGTTATGAAGCAGAATATCATGACGGGAAGTATGTATGGAGCAAAGCTTCTCATGTCAGCTTGACTGGGAAGCAAAGAAAGAGAAAGGATGTGACCATGGTCCCAATATCTCCTTCAAGGGCACACCCCAGTGACCTCACTTCTTCTATGAGGCTCATTTCCTGGAAGTTCCACCACCTCCACGTACGCCATCAAAAGGGGACCTAGTCTTTAACACATGAGCATGTGGGAAATGTTCACAATCCAAACTATAAAGATATTTTTAATATAATACCTTTCTATTTATTGTCTATTTTTCCATTTCATTTTTTTATTATTAGTGCATTTTAATTATATAGAATTATGGGTTCCATTGTGACATATTTCTACATGCAAATAACATACTTTGATCATATCCACCCCCATTACTCTCCCTTATGCCTTATGCCAATTTTTACATGTTCACTTTTGTCAGTTATATTTATTATTTTATTTTATTTCTTGATGGTTTCTTGGTGGCAAACTATAGTATGAATCTTAAACTTATCACAGAACACATTCAAATAATGTTATACTTTATGACAGTTCATGAACCATATAATAACATAGTCCCATTTACTTCATCCTTCTGTTGGTGCAATTTTCTTTCCTTTTTTTTTTTTTTCTTTTCTTTCCTTTTCTATTCTTTCTTTTTTTTTTCACATCACTGGTGCTGAGGGGATTGAACCCAGGACCTTGTGCATACTAAACAATGCTCTACCATTGAGTTATATACTCAGCTCTTTTTATTTTATTTTGAGACAGTGTCTTGCTAAATTTCCCAGGTTGGCCTTGACCTTGTGAGCTTCCTCCCTCAGCTTCCCTATTTGCTCAATTACAAGTATGCACCATTGTGCCAGGTGCTGTGGTGCAATTTTTCTCATTTATTTTATAGTATATGTTACAAAAACCATAATACATTATTATTTTTCTGCTTTCATCAATTATTTTCTGAAGAAATTTAAATATTAAAGGAAACAGTTTTATTTGTCTATGTATTTATCATTTCCTTGGCAATATTTCTTGTGCATGTCCAGATATTGGTCAGTTAAAATATTTTTGTGATTATAGGATTTTTTACATTTTTTATAGTGCACCTCAGTTGATAATGAATTATTTCACTTTTTGTAGGTATAAATAAGTATTTTATAGTTGTTTTTAAATTTATTTGTGTTGTGAAAGTAGAGAATTCACAGATTTATTCTTTTTTATTGGTGAATTGTAATTATATGTAATAATAACATTTATTGTGATAAGCAAACAATGTAATTTGATCAATCTCATTCCTCCACTTTCCCTCCTCTCCTCCTTCTCCCTGATTCTCATGCTCTACCCTACTAGTCTGCCTTATGTTATTATTTTAATTAGTACATCATAATTATATATAAATGCAGGATTCATTGTGGTATATTCATATATGGTCATAACATAATGTGATTTGGTAGATTTCATCCTCCAGTACTTTCCCATGTTGTCCCTTCCTCTCTCTTGACCTCCTTCTTCTACTCCATTTGGTCTCCTACTTTTATAAGACCCCTCTTTTATTCATTTTTTAATTTACTTTCTAGTCTCCACATAGAAATCATTCACTTTCTGGGTCTAGTTTATTTCACTTAGCATAACGTTTTCCAGTTTCATCAATTTATCAGCAAATGACATAATTTTATTCTTCCTGGCTTAATAGAACTCCATCGTGTGTATAGGCCACATTTGTATGTTGATGTCACCTAGGCTGGTTCCATAACTTGGCTATTGTGAATTGTGCTATTATAAATATTGGCATGCATGTATCACTTATAGCATGTTGATTTTAATTTTCTTAATAAAAACCCAGGAGTAATATAACTGGGTCATATAGTGAGTCCTTTCCTAGTGTTTTGATGAATCTCCACACTGACTTCCATAGAGAAATCAGTTGTAATATTTTGCAGTCCCACAAACAATGTATGAGTGTACATTTCCCCTCCCCCACATTCTCACCAGCATTTATTATGATTTGTATTCTTGATAATTGCCACTCTGAGTGGAGTGAGACAAAATCTCAAAGTGGTTTGATTTTTCTTTACTTGATTGTTGAATATATAGAACATATTTTCATATATTTCTTGGCCATTATTATTTCTTCTTTTGAGAAATTTCTGCTTAGATCATTTGCCTATTTATTGACTGGGTTCTTTGTTTTTCTGGTATAAAGTATTTTGAGTTCTTTATATATTCTGGATATTAATCTCCTTTCAAAAGAATAGCTGCAAAAGACCTTCTCTTACCTTCCGCATGCTCTCTCTTCACACTCTTAACTGTTTCCTTTGCCATGTTGAAGCTTTCTAATTTGATTCCATCCTACTTATTAATACTTGCTTTTTATTTCTTGGGCCTTAGGAGTCTTATTATAGCGAATGCCTATGCCAATATGTTGAAGTGTTAATTCTGTATATTCTTCTAGAAGCTGCAGAGTTTTTGATCTATATTCCTAGGGCTTTGACCCAGTTTGAGATGATTTTTGTACATGCTAAGAAATAGGGATCAAGTTCTAGCCTTTTACATATATGTCCAGTTTTCCTAACACCATTTTTTAAAAAGGCTATCTGTTGTCCAATATGGTTTTGGCACCTTTGTTGAGAGTTGGAGGACTGTATCTATGTGGATTTTTTTCTCTTTCTTCTATTCTGTTCCACTGGTCTTAGTGTCTATTTTTATGCCAATACCAAGATGCCTTTGTTACCATAGCTGCATAGTATAATTTGAGATTGGATATTGTGATGCCACCAGTATGGCTGTTAATTCTTAGTATGCTTTCTCTGTTTTGAGTCTTCTATTCTTCTTCTTTTTTTTTTTTTTTTTTTTTACTTGCCAATGGACCTTTATTTTAATTATTTATTTATATATGGTGCTGAAAATCTAACACAGTGCCTCACACATTCTAAGCAAGTGCTCTACCACTGAGCTACAACCCCAGGGCTGGGTCTTCTAAACATCAATATGTACCTTAGGACTATTTTTTTCTAATTCTCGGAAGAGTGTCATTGATAATTTGATGGGGATTGCATTGAATCTATAGGTATCTTTTGAAAATATGGCCATTTTAACAATATTAATTCTTCTTGTGTCTTCTTCAATTTTCCTTCTTCTATTTCCTATAATTTTTATTGTAGACCTCTTTCACCTCCTTGTTAGATGTATCCCTAGATATTTTACTTTGCAGGGCTATTGTGAATGGAATTACTTTTCTGATTTCTTTTTCAGCAGGTTTATTATTGGTGTATAGAAAAGCTACTGAATTGTGTATGTTGATCTTGTATCCTGCTACTTTGCTGAATTTGTCAGCTCTAGAAGTTGTCTAGTGGAGTTTTCTTGGGTCATATAGGATCATATCATCTGCAAACAGAGATAACTTGACTTCTTTTCCTGTTTGTATTCTTTTAACTTCTCTCTCTTCCCTCATTGCTCTGGCTAAGATTTCAAGAACTATATTGAATAGGAGTGGTGAGAGTGGACATCCTTGTTCCTGATTTTAGAGGACAGGCTTCCAGCTTTTCTCCATTCAGCATGATGTTGGGTTGGCTTTGCCACGTGCCGCCTTTATGATGATGAAGTAAGTTTTGTCTCTCCATAGTTTCTTCAGTGTTTTTAACATGAATGAGTGCTGAATTTTGTTAGAGGGGTAGTGCAGTCATGTGAACTCCAGAAGTCACCTCCTCTGAGCTCTGAGCCTATGACAACTTTTCTTCACAGGCAGAAGTTTCCCCTGATCCTGAGCTGATCCCAACTGGGACATGGGCAGTGGAAACAAAGTGTTCCCTTCTCTTATATATGTGGCCATCCTAAGTTTCTGTGTTCTGTAGTTTTTCTGGTACACTTTTGCTGCACTCTCTTGCTTTACTTTCATTATTTTGGTTGAAATATAACCATTTTTCATTTTTAAATTTGTTTTTCCTCTGGGAGTGACAAGTGTAGGAACATCTATTCAGCCATCTTCAGTTTTGCCCATTTTTCACTTTGAGTTTTCTTGTGCATATTGCTGGTACTACTATGCTTTTTTAATTTGAAAACATTTGTGTTAAGAATCTAATTAAGAGCATGGTGGTGCGGGTCTGGAATCACAGTGACTTAGGGGCTGAAGCAGGAGGATTACAAATTTGAGGTCAGCTTGGGCCACTCAGCAAAATCCTGTCTGAAAATAGAAAGATCAAAATGATACGTAGCTCAGTGGTAGAGTATTCTTGGGTTCAATCTCTAATACTGCAACAAAACATAACAAATAAAAGAAAAAATAATAACTAAAAATATGAGCCCAGTTTGTATCAATGCCATTTGATATATCAAGCAGAAATAACACTAGTAGTGATTTAATACTTTCAGAAAATTTATTAGTCAAAGGAATTATTTTGGAATTTTGTGTTAAGAATGGAGCAAATTACATTATTAGAAGTGTAAAATCAGTTCAAAAGTTTAACATCAAAAATAAGCTATGTGTTCATGGTGGCATTATAATTGAAAAATGTAGGTCTCAGATTAATACAAATCTTACTAAATTGAAAATCAACAGATAAAATTTCCATTGTGGTGAAGATAAAATCATATGTGCATTTATATTATTTATTTTTTTTTTTATTTTTAATGGTGCTGGGATTTGAAGACAGGGCCTCATTCATGCCAGGCAAGCATTTTACCACTGAGATATAGCTTCAGTTTGCATTTACACAGTCCTGGATATCCCACTAAAAAGGAGACCCTATACCAGGAAAAAAATTTTTTAATGTTTTTATATTTGTAGAATTTGAGTAGCTAATATGTATGTGCTGTAGATAATATTGAACATATAAAATAATTACAGTGGTATGATTGTCCACATTTTCAATTGATCATAAAAGAGTCTGAGTTTTGAAAGAATTGACTTAGAAGTCAATGTGAGTGATGTTAAGAGGTGGGGCCTGGTGTGAGGTCCTTGAGTCACTGAGGGTCTGTACTTGGAAGGGACTGAGGTGGTTCCCATGGGATCCATGAATCAATTCTTGTAAGAAGACTGTTGTAAAGGGACAAGTCCTGCCTTTGGTTTCCTCTGTTGATGTGATTTTTTTTTTATTCTCACAGGGGCTCCTATCATAATGCTGCCATCTGCCTAGAGGTGACACAGTAAAGGGGACGCCAGAAAGAGAAAGTTTGGACTTTCTTACTCCAACACTGTCAGTTAAGTAAATCTGTGTTTGTTAAGTACACTGAACATCAAGTATTTCATTATAGTAGTGAAAAATGAACTAATTCATTGTTGTTAATTTCAAAAATAGATTTAGCATATATATTTTGCTAATCTAAAATACAAAATGCTATAATCTGAGTCTTTCTGAGCACTGACATGATGCCACAAATATGTGACCTCATGTGATAGAATATAGTCAAATTGCAGGTCCACTAAAAATATTATATAAAAATATTATTTTGTATCATTTATATTATTATTTATATTATTTTTTATATAAATTATTATATTACATTAAATTATCCAGGCTTTGTGAATGAAGTAAACATGAAACATAAGAGAATTCTACATTTAGCCTTAAGTCCATTCTCTTTAAATATCTCATTATGTACACACAAATATTCTACAATCTGAAAAAAATCTGAAATATGAAATGCTTCTTGTCATAGTTTAGACGTTGAATGATTCTTTAAGGCCCATGTGCTAAAGGCTTAGTGCCCAGGGTGGCACTATCCTGAGGAGGTAGAATCCTTAGGAGATGGAGCCTAGTGTGAGGTGCTCAGGTCAATTGGGGGTATGCCGTTGAAGGGGACTTTGGACCCAATTCCTTCCTTCTTTGTTTCTGGCCACAAGGTGAGTGCTGTGTTTAGCCACATGCTCAAAACCATGGTATCTGGCATCCTCACCAAAGAACTAAAAACAGTGGGCCTGCCCAGTCATGTAAAGGAAGCTTTACAACCAAGAGCCAAAATAAACTTTTTCTCCTTCTAAGTTAATTATCTCAGGTATTTGGTTATAATGGTGGAAACCAACATGCTATTGGTTCCAAGCATGTTGAATACGGGATCTGCAACTATTATCTCAATTTCCATTCAAAATATTTTGAAGTGTTTGGTATGGGCAATTAGTGTTATGGGTTCTAATAAAAGAGCAACTGAACTAGAGGCATAATTTGCATAACCCAGCTGTTATGGATTGCCTGGTTTTTTGTTTCCACAAATTTCATATATCAATAAACTGACAACCAATGGGATCATATTAGGAGGTAGCAAGAAAAGCATAAAAATGTGTTGCCTTTGAACAGGGAGATCCTTCATTAGGGTGTCCATCATGATTGGGAAATCATACTCAGATACATTATTGTTGGAAATTAAGAATACTTGTGGTTCATCAATGTTATTATCCTTAATATTTCTCACATAGTTCTCTCAGATCTTCTGCAGGACTTTTTCTCTGTCAAAGGCTTAGACACCTCTTCATTTCATAAATGAGAATCAAGTCTTCATAATTTTGATTGCCTTGGCCAGGTCTAGATCATTCTTCTTGAAGCATGCAGAAGAAACAATAATGAAGAAGCCATATTCCCTAAATTTTACTTTCTTCAGATAATCCTTTGGCTAGAAATTAGTGGTTTCAATTCCAGGCAGGTCCCAGATTCTCACATTGGAAAATTCAGGTGTTTGTATGGAGTTCTCTCTGTGGTCATCTCCACCACTCCAATGAGAGCCATATCTTTTCCCTCATGTCCAACCCTCTCAGTGCACTGATGAAACTGGATTTCCCTGCTCCACACTCCCCCATCAACAGTGACATCCAGTGGGGCATTATCAACTTCTTTTAAAGCATCATTGATTGCAGAGGTTGCCCCCTGAATGTTCCCTTTTTGCAGGCAAAACTCTATCAAACTGATGGTTTCTTGAGAGATGATGGTTTTCCACCTTAAAGTACTTAAATTATACAGTAAAGCTGGAAGCCAAATCTTGGTGGTGAGCATTATCAGGAGTACCAGAGAGCAATT
The DNA here is from genome assembly GCA_025594165.1 of Tamias sibiricus. NCBI lineage: Eukaryota > Metazoa > Chordata > Mammalia > Rodentia > Sciuridae > Tamias > Tamias sibiricus. The sequence goes on from CM046662.1 coordinate 60,567,258, forward strand.
GACCCATGACTGTGAGCAAGTGAAGTAACTGAAAGAAAGAGGGAGGAGGAAAGTCGAATGGATTACTATCCAAGGAACATCCTAGAGCTTTGATCTTACCCAAACTGCTACAGACTCTGTTTCCTTATAGCCTCAGTTATGTCCTACGGCAGATCAGTTCTGGCATCTGTCTGCTTTTTCTTACTTAAACTCTATATGGAAAAGTTTAAACTAAAAGTTAGGGGAAATATAACTAAAAAACTGCATGTGTCCTTTAACTAGCTTCTACAATTGCCCAAACAGTCCTAATTCACCTAATCCTACTGCAGGACTCCAAAGCCAGCCCAAGATGGTCATCATTCAGTGTGTTTTTTCCAATTACCAGAAATTTTGATTAACATAAGTGTCAAAAAATGACCAAGCTGAAAAATCAGTAATACTTCATAACTGTCCTCAATGCCTAATCAGATCAAACTTCCCCCACAGCCACAAAGGATTTTGTTCATATTTTTGTTTGTAATATTGGTTTGACTCAAGTTGTCAACAAAGGCTAGCTCTTTAATTTGGTTGATGTACTTCTTAAGTTTCATTGGTTTTCTTTTCATGTATTTCTCTTGAATTTGGAACTCTTGTTAGTAAGTCCTTCTCTTTCAGGAGTATTATTAGCTTGCAATAAGATGAGGCTTCTTCATCCTTCACATTCATGTTTAAACCCATTTCCTAAATGGAACATTTCAGCATATTTGAGCCCATCTTTACCTCCCTTGTTTTCTTTTAAATATTTTGTTTTATAAGAGTATTTTAATTGTACAGAATTCTTTTGAAAAGCAACACTTGTTTGGGAAAAGTGGCAGAAAAACCCACACAAGAAGCTGCTACTCACTAACTTTACCAGATAAGATCATCTCTTGTTTATTGAGATATCACTAGCGTATAAAAACTGTATATGCACAATTAATATTTCAATATGTGAACACTGTGGAATCATAATCACAGTCCACTTATCTAACAAAGCTAGCACCTCTAAGTTGTGTGTGTGAATGTGTGTGTGTGTGTGTGTGTGTGTGTGTGTGTGTGTGTGTGTGTGTGTAAAGAGAATGTTAGGATCTATTCACATAGCAAATTTAGGTGTTTAGTTCAGTATTCTTAGTTATCATAATCATGCTGTACATTAGGTCTCCTGAATTTGTTCATGTAGTGTAACTGAAACTTTGTGTCCTTTCACCAACACTATCCTATTTTTCCCTCTTCCCATCCCCTGGCAACCATTCTACTTCTATGAATTTGACTACTAGAGATTCCACATATAAGTGACATCAGGAAGATCATTTTTTTATGTGGGCAGCAGAACAGACCAAGAATTTCTAATATGACTTTCATGTTTGATTCTCCATGGTCTCTTTCCAGATCCATCTGAACCTCCTCAGCCTGCGGGCCAGGTGGCTAGCCACATCAGCAAAGGGCCCTCACCTTCCAGCTGCCAGTAGAGTTCAGCCATTGAGAGGCAGCAGCAAGCGTCTGAGTGTGGAATGAGAGACAGGTGAAGACATGGCCTCCCTGCTGTCACCCTGCTTGGACAGCATTTCTGATGGTAGCTCCATCTGCCACTATTACAATCCTGCTAAGTGGCCTCTGTCAACTGTTCCCAATCTCATAGGATTTTTAAGAAAAAATATTTCTCCTTGTCTTCCTTGTGCCCTAGATTTGATAAAGGCTTCTCATACTTCCTGGCTCCTGGTGCCTCACTGTCCCTTACTGATCTGCCTAACCTGGGCCAACTTTCTAAAATTGCTGTCTCAACAAGGAAGGTTCTTTATTTCAATGCTTATTGATGAATTCTCCAAATACTGTAATACATGTCTCATTTTCTCTTAAGTGAGGTGCTGCAAGGATATTGCATCCTTTCTTCCCTAAAGATACCATGTATCTGAACAAGTGATATGAAAATATAATAGCTGAAAATTCTGCATAAATATTCTGTAACCCAAATATATATTTGATTCCATCATACTGTGTTAAATGGGAGCTGTCCTGTTGTTTGTGAGCTTGATAGAGGGGCGACAATTACATTGAGGAGAGGACTACTATCCTTCTCAACAGGAATTGATGAGCTCTGGTCAACTTGCCCTTGAGAACCTAACTTGTTACCCATCTCCAGTTTCTATATATGAAAGGTGGCTAAAGTTTAATTGTGAAGGTAGATTATGAGTGCCTGAGGACAACTCAGAGTGCTTTCTCTCTTATCTGTGGATGCTTTGATAATAGCATGCTCCACTTCAACTGAGTTCCCAGGCAAAGTCTGTGTCCTACCTCCAGTCGGTGGAGTCTTTGTGCTATGCTCTCCGGCTACTGGAGTCAAATGAAATAGTATATGGATATAAAAAGGATGATAGAATGAAGAAAGTAGACAATCTTTACCAGAACTACAAAGGACATCAGTCCATATAAGAAGTGTTGGGGGCTGGGGTTGTGGCTCTGTGGTAGAGCACTCGTCAAGCACGTGTGCAACCCTGGGTTCGATCCTCAGCACCACATAAAAATAAATAATTAAAATAAAGGTATTGTGTCCAACTACAACTAAAACATAAATATTTTAAAAAGTGTTGGAGTTATTCATGTCTCTGTATCTAAGCTTCAAAGAGCCAAAGAAGGTGGAAACTGAGGAATTTAGCCTAGATCCATATAAAATGAGCAAGAGTAAACTCAAAAGAGCAAGAATAAAGAAAATATCAGTGTTTCTCAGTTGCAGAAGAAGGACAGGGTGATTCACTCTCTTGAACTAAAGGCCTATGGGAAACTTGGTCTGCTAGCTCCACTGCAGAAGATGGAGTCAATCAAAAGGACAAGAAATCTGGGAGTGGAAACTTTAAAACTGAAAAGAAAACAGATGACCTAAAATAGAAGATGGACTATTAGGAAGGGGAAGAGAACCAGGGAGAGAGAAGGTCATATAGAGGGTAGATTTCAGCAAAGTACAATGTATGCATGTATGGGAATGTCACAATGGAACCCATTGATTGGTACAATTAATATGATTGAATAATTTTAATTTTAAAAAGAGATAGATGAAAATACTAACCTAAATCACTGATTGAACATGAAGAAATAGTGCTCTCTATTGAGATAACAGCCTCCAGGTGTCCCTAGTTCCACCTGAGAAAGAGCTACTAGAGATTTATTCCTAAATTGACTCTCATTGTGGGATAGTGGAGTCTTTCAGGATTTTCTTAGGACCATCTTGGTGTCCTTGGCAAGTATATATCTCAAAGAAGCATCTGTTTTATTTATCTGAAGTAGTGGATGATACAGTTACCTAAGAGTGGGAGGTAGCTAGAAAGTGGAGGAATTCTTTCAGGACCCTATAGGTCATGCAGATTGATTTCCAATCCCTTTTGTGAGGCCCTGTACATCTTGGGACTTTATGATGTTCTTAAAATCTGTGAACATCTTCCCATTCTTTGTACCACCTGCCAAAGAGATTTATCATCCAAACCAAACCTGGAAAGCTTTCAGACACTCAGTCACATCATGTACATCCCCAATGTCAAAGGCATTCTGAAGAGAATGCATGGTTATTTTCTTCTGCAGGGAAGTCATTTTGTCATTAGTGATCTTCTCATAGGTGTGGAACAGATTTTGAAGAGGTTATGAGTAAGTGTTTTTTCAATTTGTCTATAAGCTTTGATGCATTCATGTGAGAAAGGTTTAGAGCTGAAGACCAGAAACATGGGAGGTTCACATACCCATTTCTTTTGGAGATTTTCAGAAATATTTTCTCTGATAATCTGCAGTAACTACTTTTCATGAGAACACCCAAGCTAAGGTCTATATCCCATTGGTCCCAACAATGTAGAAGTTCTTTCTCATGTCCTTGATGGTTTGGGCGGGTATCACATAATTCATACTGAATCAGATACTATCCATGTACAATGATGATGAAGAAGTCTTACTGGTTGAACTGTATTTCCACCAGATAGTGTTCCCAGGTTTCAGTGAAAAATTCAGTGCCAGGCAGGTCCCACAGCACCACATTTGGGAAAAGCACATGTCTGATTAGTTTTAACCACCCCAGTGGGATCAAAGTTCTCCCTGTCATGACCTATGATGTGAAGACCACTGATGAAGGTGGACATATCATTGCCAAAGTCCCCTATTACAGCAAAGTTAACTACTGTCCTAGACACTATCCCCAGAGTCTATGTGATGGCAGAAACCACCATCAGCAAATTCCCATCTGCTAACATTTTCTCAATGTTCACAGTCTCCAACTTGGGTAAACTACCCCAATCACTATGGAGTGCCAAAACAGAGGTTAAGGATGCAGACGATGGAGTGTGAGGAAACCATAGGAATTTTGTCCTATTGGTGAGCAGTGGGATAACCCGCAAAAGCAGAAGAGTGAGCAAGTTAGAATGGATAGTCATGACAAAGCACACAAGAGTCATCATATTTAGCACCCCTAACTCAGGGTTTTATCTACCCACAAAGGTCACAGCAAGGACAGTTGGATTGAAAACAAAGCAATGGAGAAAAACTCATTCAAGTAACATGCCCATACATTTGAGGGGAGGGAGAAAGGCAGAGTCCTTGAGGAATGCCCTGAGGCTTGGGCCTCCAATAGCCAGCCTCTAAAGCAGGTACGTGGTCATAAGAGGACCTGAGCACCAGAATAAACCCAGTCTCAAAAAAAAAAAAAAAAAAAAAAAAAAAAAAACTCCTCTATCCTAATAGAGGTTGGCTCCTTCATCATTTTCAGTACTCACTGCATGGCCAGGAAACTACCAGGCAAGCAATAGTCACCTATATTTTTCTCTGCTCTAGGTGGCACCAAAGAACCTAAAACAGCCAGTTCCCTCTGCTTAACACAACTACCTCATCAGGCAGGAGAGCACACATGCAAGGTAATATTGAAATACTGAAGTATATATGAAGTAAGCAGCCTTCTTTTGACCTTCACTGAGCTTCCCTTAGATTGTCATATTGGGTCTCAACCAAAGTGACGGAGGGAAGGAGGAAGTCTTCTCAAATGTTCTGCTCTTATTCAAGGCAATGATTAAATAATTGATGATCATTGTATCCCCAAAACCTGGCCTTTGCCTGTGGCCTATGCAGCCAGGTTTTGGGGACTTATTAAAAGATGATTCTTAGCTCCTAAAAGGGTCTGGCATGCCCGTTTTACACATTCAAATATGAACACATACTTACACACTCACCGTACTCCAGACACATCAATATACCCTGGAATAGAAGCTTGGCGTGTGCTCTCACCCATCACCAACCATGTTCACTCTCACACCCACACACGGTTGGCATGTGCATGTGCACACTCACTTGCACTCCATACACACATCCATATACACTCATTCACACTGACACATGTTGGCACACTCTAACATACTCAGATTGGTACATGTAAATTCTACTACATATATACTCATTTCATCCTTGGTGCATACACTCACACATTCACTATGTTGGCAACAGGTTTATTACTACTCATACACACTCATTCACACACTCATTTATGGTGACAAATGTTCACACAAACTCATGTTTGGTGCAAACATACACACTCACATGGCACACACAGAAACGCTCACGTAGGCTGAAATGTGTTTACTCATCCACATTCATTCTACTTGGTGTGCATAATGCCCACACACTCTTATGTGATTCATATTCCATTCTCACAGGAATGCAGAATTTTTCCTTCTCCATGCCAGGCACAAAGAACCTACTCAGTATTTGGCTTCTATTAGATGTCCCAGTAAACAGAGAAATGGGTCACCTTTGAGACGCAAGAAAAGGACCCGTCAAGAGATGAATCAGATATTCTTTGGACTATGCATGAATCTTCCATTTCTTGGTGTGTCAATTGTCTTGGGAAGATTTGTGACCCACCAAATGGCAAGAGTAGCAACTGTGGGTTGACTTTCACTGTGCCAGACTTCTTCAGTGACTAAAGGAAGCATTGCATTTGTCTTTTAACTTTTTTTTTTAGTAGTATGTATTACAGTTCATACTATACATATAGAGCATCTTTTTACACAAAACAGTTTGTATACAAAGTATATTCGCAGCATTCAAGTCTTCAATCATGCATTTAGAATAATGATATTCGTCTTATTCAACCATTTTCCCCCTTTCCCCCTTGCTGCCTCCCTTCCCCTCCCTTCCCTTTGACCATTATAGTGTTCCTCTAATCCTCCTATGTACCCCGACCCAACAATACTGTGAACCGGCTTCCTTATATCAGAAGAAACATTCGGTATTTGGATTTTTGAGATTGACTGATTTCACTTAGCATTATATTCTCCAACTTCATCCATTTACCTGCAAGTGTCATTATTTTATTATCTTTTACTGCTGAGTAAAATTCCATTGTGTATATATACCACATTTTCTTTATCCATTCATCTACCGAGGGACATCTAGGTTGGTTCCACAACCTAGCTATTGTGAATTGTGCTGATATAAACATTGAGGTAGCTGTGTCACTGTAATATGCTGTTTTTAAGTCCTTTGGGAATAGACCCAGGAGTGGGATGGCTGGGTCATAGGGTGGTTCCATTCCCATTTTCCCAAGAAATCTCTATACTGCTTTCCATAACGGTTGTACCATACTGCAGTCCCACCAGCAAAGTATGAGTGTGCCTTTTCCCCCACATCCTCTCCAACATTTATTGTTGTTTGTGTTCTTGATAGCTGCCATTCTGACTGGAGTGAAATGAAATCTTAGAGTAGTTTTGATTTGCATTTCTCTAATTGCCAGCGATGTTGAGCATTTTTTCATGTATTTGTTGATTAATCGTGTATCTTCTTCTGAGAAGTGTCTTTTCAATTCCTTAGCCCATTTATCGATTGGATTATTTGTTTTTTTTTTTGTTTTTTTTTTTTTTTTTTTTGGTGTCAAGTTTTCTTTTTTGGTTTAAAATATTTTTTTAATTTTATTTTTATAATTTTTAATATGTACAACTCATAGTGCATATATTTAGTTTGTATACAAAGTATATTCGTACAATTCAGGCCTTCAATCATGCATTAAGGAAAATGATATCCGTCTCATTCAACCACCTTTTTTTGTCTTTTCTCCCCCTCCCTCCCCTCTTGCTCCCTCCCTTAACCTCCCTTCCCTTGACCATTCTAGTGTTCCTCTAATCCTCCTATGTACCCCCATCCAACAATACTTTGAAATAGCCTCCTTATATCAGAGAAAACATTTGATACTTGGATTTTTGAGACTGACTAACTTCACTTAGCATTATGTCTTCCAACTTCATCCATTTACCTGCAAATGCCATTAATTTATTTTCTTTTATTGCTGAGTAAAATTCCATTGTGCGTATATACCACATTTTCTTAATCCACTCATTTACTGAGGGACATCTAGGTTGGTTCCACAACCTAGCTATTGTGAATTGCGCAGCTACAAACATTGAGATAGCTGTGTCACTGTAATATGCTGTCCCACCAGCAATGTATGAGTGTGCCTTTTTCCCCATATCCTCTCCAACATTTATTGTTGCTTGTGTTCTTGGTAGCTGCCATTCTGACTGGAGTGAAGTGAAATCTTAGTTTTAATTTGCATTTCTCTAATTACCAGCGATGTTGAACATTTTTTCATGTATTTGTTGATTAATCGTGTATCTTCTTCTGAGAAGTGTCTTTTCAATTCCTTAGCCCATTTATCGATTGGATTATTTGGTTTTTTTTTTGGTGTCAAGTTTTTTTTTTTTGGTTTAAAATATTTTTTTAAATTTTATTTTTATAATTTTTAATATGTATTTGTTGATTAATCGTGTATCTTCTTCTGAGAGGTGTCTTCTCAATTCCTTAGGCCATTTATTGATTGGGTTATTTGTTTTTTTAGTGTAAAGTTTTTTGAGTTCTTTATATATTCTAGAGATTAGTGCTCTATCTGATGTGCATGTATTAAATATTTGTTCCCAATTAGTTGGCTCTCTATTCACCTCACTGATTGTTTCTTTTGCTGAAAAGAAGCTTTTTAGTTTAAATCTATCCCATTCATTAATTCTTGGTAGTAATTCTTGCGCTACAGGATTCTTATTAAGGAACTTGGGGCCTAATCTGACATGTTGGAAATTGGAGCTTACTTTTTCTTCTATTAGGCGTATTGTCTCTGGTCTAATTCCTAGGTCCTTGATCCACTTTGAATTGAGTTTTGTGCACGGTGAGAGATAAGGGTTTAATTTCAATTTGTTGCATATGGATTTCCAGTTTTCCCAGCACCATTTGTTGAAGAGGCTATCCTTTCTCCACTGTACATTTTTGGCATCTTTGTCTAATATAAGAGAGCTGAAATTATAAGTATTAGTCTACGTGTCTTCAATTCTGTACCATTGGTCCACCAGTCTGTTTTGGTGCCAATACCATGCTGTTTTTGTTACTATTGCTCTATAGTATAATTTAAAGTCCAGTATGGTGATGCCCCCTGCTTCTCTTTTCTTGCTCAGGATTGCTTTGGCTATTCTGGGTCTCTTATTTTTCCAGATGAATTTCATGACTGCTATTTCTATTTCTTTGAGAATGACATTGGGATTTTGATTGGAATTGCATTAAATCTGTATAATGCTTTTGGTAGTATGGACATTTTGACAATATTAATTCTACCTATCCAAGAGCAAGGTAGGTCTTTCCATCTTCTGAGTTCATCTATAATTTCTTTCGTTAGTGTTCTATAATTTTAGTTATAGAGGTTTTTCACCTCTTTCATTAGGTTGATTCCCAGGTATTTTATTTTTTTGATGCTATTGTAAATGGGTTATTTTTCATCATTTCCCTTTCAGAGGCTTTGTCGGTGATGTACACAAATGCCTTTGACTTATGTGTATTGATTTTGTATCCTGCAACTTTGCCAAATTCGTTTACTAGTTGTAAAAGTTTTCTGGTAGAGTTTTTTGGGTCTTCTAGGTAGATTATCATGTCATCAGCAAATAGTGCTAATTTGAGCTCTTCTTTTCCTATCTTGATCCCTTTAATTTCTTTCGTCTGTCTAATTGCTCTGGCCAGAGTTTCCAGCACCATGTTAAATAGCAGTGGTGAAAGGGGGCATCCCTGTCTTGTTCCAGTTTTTAGAGGGAATGCTTTCCATTTTTCTCCATTTAAGATAATGTTAGCTCAGGGCCTTGCATAAATAGCTTTTATAATGTTAAGATATGTTCCTGATATTCCTAGTTTTTCCAGTGTTTTGAACATAAAGGGGTGTTGTATTTTGTCAAATGCTTTTTCTGCGTCAATTGAGATGATCATATGATTTTTGTCTTTAAGTCTATTGATGTGATGTATTATGTTTATTGATTTCCGAATCTTGAACCAGCCTTGCATCCCTGGGATAAACCCCACTTGATCGTGGTGCACTATCTTTTTGGTATGTTTTTGTATCCGATTTGCCAGAATTTTGTTGAGGATTTTTGCATCTATGTTCATTAAAGATATGGGCCTGAAGTTTTCTTTTTTGGATGTGTCTTTGCCTGGCTTTGGAATTAATGTAATATTGGCCTCATAGAAAGAGTCTGGAAGAGCTCCCTCTTTTTCTATTTCTTGAAATAGTTTGAAGAGTATTGGTATTAGTTCTTCTTTGAAAGTCTTATAGAACTCGGCTGAAAACCCATCAGGTCCTGGACTTTTCCTTGTTGGTAGCTTTTTGATGACATCTTCTATTTCTTCACTTGTAATTGGTCTGTTTAAATTGTGTATAGCCTCCACATCCAGTTTAGGGAAATCATATGACTCTAGAAATCTGTCAATGCATTCAGTATTTTCTATTTTATTAGAGTACAAGTTTTCAAAGTAATTTCTAATTATATTCTGTATATCTGAGGTGTTTGTTGTGATGTTCCCTTTTTCATCACAAATGTTAGTAATTTGAGTTTTTTCTCTTCTTCTTTTCATTAGCATCGCTAAGGGTCTGTCAATTTTGTTTATTTTTTCAAAGAACCAACTTTTAGTTTTCTCAATTCTTTGAATGGTTTCCTTAGTCTCAATTTCATTAATTTCTGCTCTGATTTTAATTATTTCCTGTCTTCTACTGCTCTTGGTGTTGGTCTGTTCTTCTTTTTCTAATGCTTTGAGGTGTGATGTTAAGTCATTTATTTGTTGGGTTTTTTTTTTCTTAAGGAATGAACTCAGTGCAATGAATTTTCCTCTTACTACTGCCTTCATAGTGTCCCAGAGATTTCTATATGATGTATCTGTGTTCTCATTTACCTCTAGGAATTTTTTGATCTCCTCTTTGATGTCTTCTTCAACCCCTTGTTCATTCGGTAGCATGTTGTTTAGCTTCCAGTTGATGGAGTAGTTTTTCTTATTCCTTGTTTTGTCATTGATTTCCAATTTCATCCCTTTATGGTCCGATAGCATGCAGGGTAGTATCTCTATTTTTTTATATTTGCTGAGAGTTGCCTTGTGACATAATATATGGTCTATTTTGGAGAAGGAGCCATGTGCTGCTGACAAAAATGTGTATTCGTTTACTGAGGTATGAAATATTCTATATATGTCCATTAGGTCTAAATTGTTAATTGTTTTAAGGAGGCTTAAAGTTTCTTTGTTTAGCTTTTGTTTGGATGATCTCTCCATTGGTGAGAGAGGTGTGTTGAAGTCCCCTAGAATAACTGTGTTGTGGTCTATTTTACTCTTGAACTTGAGAAGAGTTTGTTTGATGAATGTAGGTGCTCCATTATTTGGGGCATATAGATTTATGATTGTTATATCCTGTTGATGGATGGTTCCCTTAAGTAATAAGAAATATCCATCTTTGTCCCTCTTGATTAGTTTTGGTTTGAAGTCTACCTTATTTGATATGAGAATGAAAACCCCTGCTTGCTTCCGCCGGCCATGTGAGTGATAAGACTTTTCCCAGCCTTTCACTTTCAGTCTGTTGATGTCTTTTTCTATGAGGTGTGTTTCTTAGAGACAGCAAATTGTTGGGTTGTTTCTTTTAATCCATTCTGATAATCTGTGTCTTTTGATTGGCGAGTTTAGGCCATTAATATTTAGGGTTATTATTGAGATCTGATTTTTATTCCCATCCATTTTTATTTGAATTATGGTCTTTAGCTTGATTTGGTTTCTCTTCTGGTTGGTATTTCCTTTAGTTTAATATCTCCCTTTGTTGATTTTCGTTATCATCTTTCTCTTCTTCTTCATGAAAAATGTTGCCCAGGATGTTCAGAAGTGGTGGCTTTCGAGTTGTGAAATCTTTTAACTTTTGCTTGTCGTGGAAGGTTTTTATTTCATCTTTGAATCTAAAGCTCAATTTTGCTGGATATAAGATTCTTGGTTGACATCCCTTTTCTTTCAGAGCTTGAAATATGCTATTCCAGGATCTTCTTGCTTTTAAGGTCTGGGTTGAAAAATCTGAACATAGTCTGATTGGTTTCCCCCTATATGTAATCTACTTCCTTTCTCTTGTGGCTTTTAGTATTCTCTCCTTGCTCAGTGTATTAGGCATTTTCATTATAATGTGTCTTGGTGTGGATCTGTTCAGATTTTGTTTGTTTGGTGTTCGGTATGCCTCTTAAACTTGGTTTTCCCATTCATTCCTCAAGTTTGGAAAATTTTCTGTAATTATTTCGTTAAATAGATTACTCATTCCTTTGGCTTGAAACTCTGCCCCTTCCTCTACGCCAATCACTCTTAAGTTTCATCTTTTTATGCTGTCCCATAATTCTTGGATGTTATGTTCTTGATTTCTAACAAGTTTTGCTGTATAGTCTAAATTCTTCTCTAGGATATATATTTTGTCTTCATTGCCTGAGGTTCTTTCTTCCAAGTGGTCTATTCTATTGGAGATGCTTTCAATTGAGCTTTTATTTTGGTTTATTGCTTCTTTCATTTCTGGAATTTCTGTTTGGATTCTCTTTAGAGCCTCTATTTCCCTATTGAAGTAATCTTTTACTTCCTGTATTTGTTTCTGGAGTTCTTTGTCAAAATTATCTTTTGCCTCCTGTACTTGCTCCCTCATCTCATTTTTTAGTTCATTCTTAAGTTCCATAAACATTTGGCATACGTAATTTCTAAATTCCGTCTCTGGCATTTGACCAACTGTGCTTGCCATGACATCTACTGATGAGGTATCTTGATTTATTTGTGTCATTTTCTTCCCTTGTTTTTTCATGTTCCTTGTGTGTCTATTCTTCCTGCACTGTGGGACCTTGACTATTTCGATGTTACCTTAGAGCCTTATGTTGTTCCTGTAGTACGATGCTATCAGATCACCTTATAATTCCTTTACACTTTTAAAACCTAACACTTTCTATTCAGAAAATCCAAGTTTGATCACAATGTACAGATTTGGTTAACCCAGATATTATTTCCAATTTACTCTGTACGCTTCTGATGGAGTTTTATAGCTTCAAGTATTGGATACAGAGGTGTTATGTTTAGGAAGAAGGAAGTGTCTTGAATTGTTCTTTCTTGGAAAGTATGAAAAGAGATTTCTATTGAAGTGGTTTAGTGGAAGTGGTTTAGTATCAGTAGACGAGGGAAGAAAGAGAATGGAATAGACAATTAGGTGGAAAGACCAATTTATATATAAAGTAAGTTGGAAAAGAAAAAAAAATGATAAAACAGTAGGAATTAGTGTAAGAGAGAGGAGAGAGAGAATCAAGAAAATAGAGAGTAAACTATATATAACAGCGCTTTGCTACCCAGTTCTATTGCACCGGTTCTAGAAATCCCAAGTTCTGCGTATAACTTGTTTTTGCCTCTCTGTAGTATGCACTGGCAGGGTGTAAACATGAAAGATGAAGGAGGAAAAAAAGATGCAAGAGTGAGAAGGAAGAAAAGAAGGAAAGAAAAAAGGAGCAGAAGCAAACAAACACACTGACAATGCGGAAGGAAAAAAAAAAGCAGAACAAAACAAAGCCAAAAAAAGAAAAAGAAAAAGAAACAAACAAACAAACAAACAAAAAACCTCCCCGAAATCCAACAAAACAAGCAAACCAACAAAAAAGAGAAAAAAAAATGTCGAACCCCAAGTCTCAAACAAAATGGGCCCTGGGAAGCCCCTCTCTTTTTTCCTTTCGAGTTCAAGCCAATTGTTATTGGATCACGTCTAGACAGTCTGCGATCCTGTCAGTGGAATCAAGGCTGCACCTTAGGCCAGTGGCTGAATGGCTCAGTGAAGTAGTGGCCCAGGGGGTTTGTGTGTCAGCAGATGAATGGCACCGGGAAGGGGACCCTCCAGAAGGCACCCCCTCCCCACGCCCACCCACAGTTGCACCTTCTTGTGGCCGCTGCACTGGCCTCAGACACGCCCTCCCCTGCTGGCCACCCGAGCCTCACACAAGTGTGCGTTGTCTTCAGAGAGCTGGAGGGCCCCTGGATGGCTGCAGCTGTCACTCTCTGTCTCCTCCCCTTTGTCTGGGTCAGCCACTGCACCTTTCAAAGATGGTGGTGCTCTCCTTCCAGTCAGCAGCAGCTCCACAGACTCCCGTGTCCTCGCCGATCGATTTCAAAGCCTTTGGGTGGATGTCTCCTTGCCGAGGTGGTATCGGGAAGCCGCAACTGTAACTGCGGCGCAGACAGCGCTGCTTCAGATTGTGAACCGCTCTGATTCTGCCCCTGCTTGCTGTTCTCCGGTCTCTGCGCCGCTCTCTCCTGGGCCCTACTGCTGAGAGTCGCGTCCGGCCGAGTGTGGATTCGAACTGGTAATGTCGACCCGCGGTCTCCAGTGGTCCCCCAGCACCAATTCCAACGGCTGTTATCGCTGGTTTCACGCTGGTGTGCCCTGAGTGTGGCTGGGGTTGCAGTCGCAGCGTGGTCTCCCCGCACTGACTTTGTTTCGCACGGCCTGTGCACCACCCAGGCAGTTTTGCAGAAGCCTCGCGGCTCTAGCCACTGCAGACAGCTTGTCTCCTTCTCTCCCTGGTAGTGGTAATCAAACCATCCAGGAGATCGGTATTTTCAGCCTATATATATATGATGAAAGGCAATTTGTCTGCTTTGTTGGATTCTTTCCACAGAGCTGCCCTGAAGTGCGGCTTCCTCTAATCCGCCATCTTGGATCTCAGTTCTGGTGTCAAGTTTTTTGAGTTCTTTATATATTCTAGAAATTAGTGCTTGATCTGATGGGCATGTATTAAATATTTGTTCCCAGTTAGTTGGCTCTCTATTCACCTCACTGATTGTTTCTTTTGCTGAGAAGAAGATTTATAGCTTAAATCTATCCCATTCATTAATTCTTGGTATTAATTCTTGCGCTACAGGATTCTTGTTAAGGAACTTGGAGCCTAATCTGACATGTTAGAAATTGTAGCTTACTTTTTCTTCTATTAGGTGTATTGTCTCTGGTCTAATTCCTAAGTCCTTGATCCACTTTGAATTGAATTTTGTGCATGGTGAGAGATACAGGTTTAATTTCATTTTGTTGCACATGGATTTCCAGTTTTCTCAGCACCATTTGTTGAAGAGGCTATGCTTTCTCCACTGTACATTTTTTGTGCCTTTGTCTAATATAAGATAGCTGAAATTATATGTATTAGTCTCTGTGTCTTCAATTCTGTACCATTGGTCTACTAGTCTGTTTTGGTGCCAATACCATGCTGGTTTTTTTTTTTTTTTTTTTTTTTTTTTTTTTTTTTTTTTTGGTACTGGGGATTGAACTCAGGGGCACTCGACCACTGGGCCATATCCCCAGCCCTTTTTTGTATTTTATTTAGAGACAGGGTCTCACTGAGTTGCTAAGTGCCTCGCCATTGCTGAGGCTGGCTTTGAACTCGCGATCCTCCTGTCTCAGCCTCCCAAAGTGCTGGGATTACAGGCGTGCGCCACCGCGCCCAGCTACCATGCTGTTTTTGTTACTATTGCTCTATAGTATAATTTAAAACTGATGCCACCTGCTTCACTTTTCTTGCTCAGGATTGCTTTGGCTATTCTGGGTCTCTTATTTTTCCAGATGAATTTCATGACTGCTATTTCTATTTCTTTGAGAAATGTTACTGGGATTTTGATTGGAATTGCATTAAATCTGTATAATGCTTTTGGTAGTATGGACATTTTGACAATATTAATTCTACCTATCCAAGAAGAAGGTAGGTCTTTCCATCTTCTGAAGTCTTCTACGATTTCTTTCTTTAGTGTTCTATAGTTTTCGTTATAGAGGTCCTTCACCTCTTTCGTTAAGTTAATTCCCAGGTTTGTTTTTTTTTTATGTTATTGTAAATGGAGTAGTTTTCATCATTTCCCTTTCAGAGGCTTTGTCACTGATGTAACAAAAATGCCTTTGACTTATGGGTATTGATTTTGTATCCTGCTACTTTGCCGAATTCATTTACTAGTTGTAAAAGTTTTCTGGTAGAGTTTTTTGGGTCTTCTAGGTATATTATCATGTCATCAGCAAATAGTGCTAATTTGAGCTCTTCTTTTCCTATCTGGATCCCTTTAATTTCTTTCATCTGTCTAATTGTTCTGGCCAGAGTTTCAAGTACTATGTTAAAAAGCAGTGGTGAGAGGGGGCATCCCTGTCTTGTTCCAGTTTTTAGAGGGAATGCTTTCAATTTTTCTCCATTTAAGATAATGTTAGCTTGAGGTTTTGCATAGATAGCTTTTATAATGTTGAGATATATTCCTGTTATTCCTAATTTTTCTAGAGCTTTGAACATAAAGGAGTGTTGTATTTTGTCAAATGCTTTTTCTGCGTCTATTGAGATGATCATATGGTTTTTATCTTTAAGTCTATTGATGTGATGTATTATGTTTATTGATTTCCGAATCTTGAACCAACCTTGCATCCCTGGGATAAACCCCACTTGATCGTGGTGCACTATCTTTTTTATTTGTTTTTGAATCTGATTTGCCAGAATTTTGTTGAGGATTTTTGCATCTATGTTCATTAAAGATATTGGCCTGAAGTTTTCTTTTTTGGCTGTGTCTTTGCCTAGCTTTGGAATTAATGTGATATTGGCCTCAAAGAGTCTGGAAGAACTTCCTCTTTTTCTATTTCTTGAAATAATTTGAAGAGCATCGGTATTAGTTCTTCTTTGAAGGTCTTGCAGAACTCGGCTGTAAACCCATCAGGACCTGGACTTTTTCTCGTTTTTGGTTTTTTGATAGCGTCTTCTATTTCTTCACCTGAAATTGATTTATTTAAATTGTATATAGCCTCCTGTTCCAGATTGGGCAATTCATACAACTCTAGAAATGTGTCTATGCTTTCAGTATTTTCTATTTTATTAGAGTACAAGTTTTCAAAGTACTTTCTAATTATCTCCTGTATATCTGAGGTGTTTGTTGTGATATTTCCTTTTTCGTCACAGATGTTAGTAATTTGAGTTTTTTCTCTTCTTCTTTTCATTAGCATCACCAGGGGTCTGTCAATTTTATTTATTTTTTCAAAGAACCAACCTTTGGTTTTGTCAATTCTTTGAATTGTTTCTTTAGTCTCAATTTCATTAATTTCAGCTCCGATTTTAATTATTTCCTGTCTTCTACTGCTCTTAGTGTTGATCTGTTCCTCTTTTTCTAGTGCTTTGAGGTGTGATGTTAAGTCATTTATTTTTTTATTTATTTTAATGAAGGAATTCAGTGCAATGAATTTTCCTCATACTACTGCCTTCATAGTGTCCCAGAGATTTTTATATGATGTATCGGTGTTCTCATTTACCTCTAGGAATTTTTTATTCTCCTCTTTGATGTCTTCTTCAATCCCTTGTTCATTCAGTAGCATGTTGTTTAGCTTCCAGCTGTTGGAGTAGTTTTTTTTTTTTTATTTCTAGTATTATCATTGATTTCCAATTTCATCCTATTATGGTATGATAGAATGCAAGGTAGTATTTCTATATTTTTTATATTTGCTAAGAGTTGCCTTGTGACATAATATATGGTCAATTTTGGAGAAGGAGCCATGTGCTGCTGAGAAGAAAGTGTATTCGCTTAGTGAGGGATGAATAATTCTATATATGTCCGTTAGGTCTAAGTTATTAATTGTTTTAACAAGGCCTAAAGTTTCTTTATTTAGCTTTTGTTTGGATGATCTATCCATTGGTGAGAGAGGTGTGTTGAAGTCCCCTAGAATAACTGTGTTGTGGTCTATTTTACTCTTGAACTTCAGAAGGGTTTGTTTGATAAATGTAGGTGCTCCATTATTTGGGGCATATAGATTTATAATTGTTATATCTTGTTGATGAATGGTTCCCTTAAGTAGTAAGAAATATCCATCTTTATCCCTTTTGATTAGCTTTGGCTTGAAGTCTACCTTATTTGATATGAGAATGGAAACCCCTGCCTGCTTCCGTAGCCCATGTGCGTGATAAGACTTTTCCCAGCATTTCACCTTCAATTGATTGATGTCTTTTTCTATGAGGTGTGTTTCTTGTAGACAGCAAATTGTTGGGTTGTTTCTTTTAATCCAATCTGACAATCTGTGTCTTTTGAATGGTGAGTTTAGGCCATTAATATTCAGGGTTATTATTGAGATGTGATTCTTATTTCCATCCATTTTTAAATGTATTATGGTATTTAGCTTGATTTGAATTCTCCTCTGGTTGGTAATTCCTTTAGTTTATTATCTCCCTTTGTTGATTTTCATTGTTATTTTTCTCTTCTTCTTTGTGGAAAATTTTGCCCAAGATGTTCAGAAGTGCTGGCTTTCAAGTTGTGAAATCTTTTAACTTTTGTTTGTCGTGGAAGGTTTTTATTTCATCACCAAATCTAAAGCTCAATTTTGCTGGATATAAGATTCTTGGTTGGCATCCCTTTTCTTTCAGAGCTTGAAATATGCTATTCCAGGATCTTCTAGCTTTTAAGGTCTGGGTTGAAAAATCTGAGCATAGTCTGATTGGTTTCCCCCTAAATGTAATCTGCTTCCTTTCTCTTGTGGCTTTTAATATTCTCTCCTTGCCTAGTATATTAGGTAATTTCATTATAATGTGCCTTGGTGTGGATCTATTGTGGTTTTGTACATTTGGTGTTTGGTAAGACTCTTGAACTTGGTTTTGCCATTCATTCCTCATGTTTGAAAATTTTTCTGCTATTATTTCATTGAATGAATTACTCATTACTTTTGTTTGAAACTCTGCACCTTCTTCAACACCAATCACTCTTAAGTTTGGTCTTTTTATGCTGTCCCATAATTCCTAAATGCTCTGTTCTTGTTTTCTTACTACTTTTGACGTGTCATCTAGATTTTTCTTCAGGATATATATTTTGTCTTCATTATCTGAGGTCCTTTCTTTCAGGTGATCTAATCTGTTGGTGATGCTTTCAATTGAGCATTTAGTTTGGTTTACTGCTTCTTTCATTTCCAGAATTTCTGTTTGGTTTTTCTTTAGAATCTCTATCTCCCTATTGATGTAATCTTTTGCTTCTTGTATTTGTTTTTGGAGTTCTTTGTCAAAATGCTCTTTTACCACCTCTATTTGCTCTCTCTTCATTTTTGAGTACATTCTTAAGATACATAAACATTTGGAATATGTAATTTCTAAATTCCGTCTCTGGCATTTGACCAACTGTGCTTGCCATGGATCTACTGAGGGGGTATGTTGGTTGGTTTCAGCCACTTTCTTCCCTTGCTTCTTCATAATACTTGTGTGTCTATTCTTCTAGCACTGTGGGACCTTGCCTATTTTGATTTCACCTTAATACCTTATGTTTCTCCTGTGGTACAATGCTTCAGGTCCCCTTATAAATACCTTACACTTTAAGCTCTAACACTTTCTTTACAGCAAATCCTAGTTTGATCACAATGTACAGATTTAGTTAACTCAGGTATTGTTTCCAATTTACTCTGTATGCTTGCGTTGGGGTTTACAGTTTCAGTATTGGACACAGAGATGATATGTTTAAGAATAAGGAAGTGAGATTATTGAGATGTTCTTTCTTAGGAAGTATGAAAATAGAATTCTGTGGAAGTGGTTTAATATCAGCAGATAGGAGAGGAAAGAGGATGGAGTGAGCAATTTAGAGGGAAGACCGATATATATAATCCAAAGTTATTTAGCCTTTGAGAGAAGAAAAATAAAGAAAGATGGAAAAGAAAAAATCAAAAGGAACAATGAGAGATAACAAAGAAGTAAGAATTAGTGTAAGAGAGAGCAGAGAGAGACTGAGTCAAGAAACTAGAGATTAAACTATATCTAACACCACTTTGCTGTATATTTCAATTGCCCCAGGCCTAGAAGTCCCAATTTCTGCGTATACCTTGTTTTCGCCTGTGATGAGTACACAATGACAGGGTATAAATAGATAAGATGAGGGCAGAAGAGACTAAAGTGAGAAGGGAAGAAAAGAAAGAGGAACACAAACACACAAAAAATCACACTGTCAAACAGAACAAAAACAAAAAAAAAAAAAAAAACAGAGTCGAACCCAGGAACAAGTCTCAAACAGGACCCTGGGAAGCCCTTCCAGTTTAGGCCAGTTGTCCAGGATCACGCCCAGAGAGTCACAGTGGCATCTAGTCTGTACCTTTGGCCAGTGGCAGATTGGCACAGAGGAATAATGGCTGGGGGGTGGGGGGGTGTCAGTACGTGAATAGCACCAAGAAAGGGTTCATCCAAAAGGCATGCATTCCCCATGCCCACCCCTAGTTATAGCTCTTGTGGTTGCTGCGCTGGCCTCAGGCAGGCCCTTCCCTGCAGGCTGCCTGCGCACGTCTCACCCAGGTGTGTGCTGTTCTCCGGGCCCTTGACTGATCCTTGGATGTCTGCAGTCAGCCGCAGCCCTCCTCCAAAATGGCGGTGCCTTCCCCAGTCCCAACAGCAGTACCCAGGACCTGTGTGTCACTTCGAGGCGTGCAGGTCCCGTTCGGCAATTTATGCGAAAGAAGTCTGTGAGGCCGCTGCTCGCCTCTGGCTTTCTTTTTATTCTGCGCTGTTCAAGGCCGTGGTTTGTACTTCCCTTACTGCAATGTTACCACAGCAGCTGCACCACTAATGCTGGTTTGGTTTGTGGGCTGCTGGCACTGGACTCCGTGCGTGGGCGGTCTGGAGTTCATTGTATTTCACCATCTAGATGTGCGCGGATGTCTCAGCTTCATCCCAATTGCAGGAGTGTTGCTAGGAACACGTTCAATCTTCCTGCTAAACCTCTTTTAGTGACGGTCTCCCGAGAGCGCTTCTCTGCCGTCTGCCATCTTTTCCCCTCCTCTGTCTTTGTTTTCAAGCATTGCATTTGTAACAGTGTTTTCTTAGGTTCACAATAACAACTCATTTATTCTTATCCAATATTACTTAGATGTGGTTGTTTTAGTAAATCCACAAAAGTGAAGAGGTCACTCTCTGGAATGTGGAGGAAAGTGTGTAGAACAGTTACCAGGTTGGAGTGGAAGTCCCTCTGCAGCTTGGCAGGAGCAGTATGGCTGGCTTTTATCTGTGTCTGCACAAATAGCTGGTGGGTTGGCTAAGGTAAGGAGCCAAGTGCCACTCCCCTACAACATTGCTCCTGACATGTGCATGGGGAGTGCAGCAGGAGTGCATGAAGGTGGAGATGGGGTTCAGCCCCTTGGCTGAGCCATTTTTCACCTAAATAGTCCCAGAAAGTATTCCTTATTGTGGTATTACATGTTTGACATATTAATGCACACTCGGGCCTTGGCACTTGCCATAAAGCATTTCCACTAGACTCATGGGTACCTTTAGTGCTCAGCACATGCTTCTCATGTTTTCATTTGATTAATGTAACATAAAACACTTTTTGTATGCTATTAACTTACTGATTGGCAGATACATTAATTTTCCTTTCTAAACTCTGTCTACCTGCTGAGCATGTAGCCCACTCATATTCCTGCTATTGCTGAGCACACTCTGCTGGGTACCAGCAATTGCAGGGTTTTGACTGTCCATGGTGGGTGTAGAAAGTCACCACAAAGCCCTGTAGTCATCCCTCCATATTCATGGGTTCTGCATTTATGGATTCAACCAACTGATGATCAAAAATATTTTTTAAGAAAAGGTTATGTTGTTGCTGGCAGGTATTACATGGTTAGACCTTTTCATTATTCCCTGAACAATACAGTATAACAAGTATTCACAAAATATTTACATTGTATTAGGAATTATAAGTAATCTAGAAGTGATTTAAGTTTACAGGATGATGCACATGGGTCATATGCAAATGCTATACCATTTTATTTAAAGGACTTGAGCATCAGTAGATGTTAGTATCTACAGGGATCCCAAAAATAGATTCCCCACAAATGCCAAGGGACAGCTGTCCTTATCCAAACTGTTTCTCTGATCATGTCTGTGACCAGTACAAAATCTCCAAACCTGTTTTTCTACCTGTTCACTGCTGCTGATCCTGTGGAAGACATCCTTAGACCTGCATACCTAGTCCCAACTCTCTCATCCTCAGTCATTATTAATGTGATCTATTGTCCTATGTGCTTGGTGGAGCTTCACCAGCTGCACCCTGGACCTTAGCCTCAGTTCTAGGACCTTCTGTGGTTGTGCCTACCCAGGCCCATGCACTACTGCCAGGCATGTTTTTTTCTAATATGTTGAGATAGGAGTGTGTGCCAGGAGGTGTTCCTGTGCCTGTGGGTTTGTGTTCAGGAGCACTGACCTGGAGGTTCAGGAGAGATCATCAGAACACAGCCAGGGAGGC
Source organism: Tamias sibiricus (assembly GCA_025594165.1). Lineage (NCBI taxonomy): Eukaryota > Metazoa > Chordata > Mammalia > Rodentia > Sciuridae > Tamias > Tamias sibiricus. The sequence continues at coordinate 60,588,804 of CM046662.1, forward strand.
AACTGTGCCCAGGCTCTCCCCTTTGAGTATCCTGCCCAAACAATAGCACTGGATTCTTTTCCCTAGACAGAGGCTGAGGGGTCATTTTGAAAGAGGAGGACGCCCTGCTGAAGGGGACCCAGGGACAAAGTTCAACTAGAGAGCAACAGCTGAACCGAGGGAGAACTAGACACCATAAGGAGCACTCCCTGAGTTTACTGAGACTTCCATAAAGGGACACATTTCCTATAGGAACCAAGTATACGTGCACACAAATGAATCAAAGCTATCACAAAACAATTTGTCTTAAATCCATCCCATATTCTGATCTATTCTACTCCATTCTGTTCCATTTCATAAATGTTCTGTCATGTGTTTATTTTTTTAACGCTGGTCAGAACCCACTAACCAGATTTTATGAGCCAAGACATGCAGAATGGAGAACAAAAATCAGTGGATTCTCCATGCAAGGTTACATATTGTTCATTCCCTGCACAATTATCCAATGCCTCCCAAACTGTACTTAGAGTAAATCAGGTCCTGGCGTTAGCACTGTTGTGGACTCTTAGCATCAGAGAACTTCATAAACCCAAAACCCAGTGTGAACCAACTCCCAGGCTTTTTCACATGTTTGATCATTATTATAAAAGGCTGAGGGAAAAATCAATATAATACTTTATTCAGGAATAGAACAACAAATTTTCATAGGAACAGTGGAGTATGTGTTGGACAGGACATTTTCTGAAGATTATAGAAATATCTAGGCCTCTTGTTAACATGTTAACACAACACACACACACACACTCCAAAGTCATCTACACAGGAAAGATTAAGTGTTCTGTGGTAAGGGCAGGACTTTCCACTGCTAATCTGACACCTAATCTCTGAAAGCCTGCCTCCCAGGTTTTGCACATTGGTGTCCAGCCTGCCAAACTGATTGATGGACTATTCTGGCTACATTACCTGGTGCTGATCCTCATCTCCAGATGACATCTACATGGTGAATATCAAGAGATTCCAACTTAGCCTCTGAGGAACATGAGTGGCATATCCTGCCTTATTTATGCCCCTCAGAAAACTACTAATGCCAGGACCATCCAGGTGAGAAGAGCACTGTTTCCCACTTTCATAGGTTGGTAGAGTTTAGGGCAACAAAATAAATTGTGTTGGGGTCATTAATCAATGTCAGAAATGAGACCTGCTCTGAATTTGTCACTAAAATGAAAGAAGCCAGATAGATCCTAAAGCTCACCTGTGTTGGTGCCAGGGCTTCATCATTTCCGGTCTTAAGAGGAGCCTGTTCATTCACCAACTTGTCATCTTATGAGCCCTCTCACTTCACAGTTTCTGGAAGTGGTGTTTACAGTCAGCAGAGAGACTTCATGGTACTTCATCGCCTTCTTGGGGGAGTTCAGTCCCTTCCAGAAAGACACAGATCCTCTAGAATCATCTACAACTTGATCCCAGGACCAGTTTGCAGAGATGAGGAATGATGGACTAATATTTAGGAAATGGCTTCTGGCACTTAGGGGTTCAGCTAGCAGTCACTGCCTTACTTTTCCCATGTGAAAGTGCTCCTCCTCCTACCACAGCCCCTGCTATGGAGAAGGATATCAAATAAGGAGAGCTTCCAGTTTCTATTTCTGGAATCATCCCTGTCTCTTAAAAAGCAGGACTGGAAAGGGTTTCACTTTCTCATGGTAGAGGCACCAGGATGCAAAGGGTAGAGTGCTGCTGGCTTTTCCCAGATGGTCGGGGAAGGCATCTGTGAGATTCCTGCTGCTGGAGCCAACTTCCTGCAGCCTCCTTGTCCCCTAATTCTCTCCTATGTGTTAGCATTCAGTACAGAGTGGCTGTCAACTTTCAAAATCCATATCAGCTCTAGGGCCACAGCTAAGTTTAGACACATAGAAAAGTTCTCTCCCTGGTTGCCTAACCTCTTCCCTGGGCTACAGTAACCCCACACACATACCACATCTCCACTTCCTCCATTGACTGTGAAGGTGCCATTACACAGGGTGCCCACTCTTTTCTGCCATTCTTCTGCTACTGATAGTCCCACCATCTCAGACCCTGTTACCTGCTCCCACATACCTCGAAACTTTCTGCATGCTTGCGACCACCTAACCCAGTACTCTTGCCCATGTTACTGAAGTTATGCTGCACAAGTAAATTCAGAAATCCTTAGCTACAACTCAGAAATTTGGTACCATGTCTGTGCTGTTTGCTCAGTAGCCTCAGTGTTGGCCCTGTACTGAAAGGTCCATGTTTAACTGGGGTTGTGGCCTGAAGTTTGTGTCTCCCCAAATTCATATGTTGGAAACTAATCACCAATACAATGGTATTATGGGGTGGAGCCTTTGGGAAGTAATTTTGGGAAGTCATGAAGGCTCCCTGTGAAGATATATCAGGAGTAACATCTAGGAAGCAGAGCAGGCCCTCCTTTGCCAGATGCTGAATTTCCTGCCACCTTGATTTTGAACTGTGGCGTCTCTCAACCAGGAATCGAGCTGGGTTCCACCTCGTTAATTCAGGGCAGTTTGAATCTGAGTTCTTCCTCGTTTACGCAAATGAGTTTGAGCCCGAGCTCCTTCCAGTTAAATGCCTGGAAGTTTGAACTTGGCTCCTCTTTGCTGATGAGATGCCACCTTTATGCGACTATATAGAGGAATTAACTTTGTCTGTATATGCTCTTGATGTATTTCTGCTGAATGGCCACCAGGTTTGAATATATTTAATTATCAAAAATAAAACGAGTTCTATGGCCCTGTGGAATATAGCCAGAAGCTAGCTAAACCAGCAAGACAGGTTTTTTTCAGCTAAAGATTAGCTTTTGCAAATAACCCCTCTCTGCAGGGCGCAGCATTACCCATTGTTTAAACTTCTCTCCATTGAAAAGCTAATGGTTTTTTTTTTGTGTGTCTGTAAAGGACTCTTCTTTATCCTTTAGCAACTTAGGATTTGGGCAACCATATATCTTGTCTTCCTGAGCCCCAAAATAAAAAGTTATTATAGGGACACAGTAGAAGTCAGAAAGTCTAGGCCCAGTTGAAGTTTAAAGAAGATACTAGGGCAATATAACTTTATGAGCAGGCATGCCTAGAGTTGAGGAATTTTTTAACATTAGTTTAGATGATACAAGCTTTAAGGTTTTTAGAATGTTTTCTTCTGCCTATAGATAAGATTAATCAGTAGTATGTACTTAGGATAAATATTTGGTTTTTCCCCTGATTATATGACCCTGGAGTTTCCTGAAATTCTTTAATGTAACTTCCAATAGTTGGAATGTGAATTACTGTGTTTGCTGGGATGTATAAAAACCATTGCTGAGAAAAGTAAAAGGGAGAAAGATTTCTGCAACCTGACTCGTGTGCATTCTTTCCATTTCGGCCGACTTTCCCCTTCAGCATCGATTGGATCCACCCTGTCATCTCTGCAGAGGCCGGCCCTCCGCATTGAAATTTCCAGTCTCCAGAATTATAAGCAATTTCAGTTGTTACCCAGTGTAAAGTTTCCTGTTTTACCCAGTAGGAATTTTTACCTAGTGCTTCTTGTTTTAGAGCCCAGATGGACAGAAAAAAAAAAAAAAAAAAAGAAAAAGAAAAAAAAAACTGGAAAACATAAGAAACCCAAAGTTTGAGCCCTAGCAAGACTGATTACTTAGGGTGTGATTCTGAAAAGCAGATAAACCTCTCAGTGATCTACATTGCCTCTGCTTTAAATGGGGACAGTAAGAAAAGCTCCTCCACTTAATACAAATGAAAAGATGTCCCAGAGCAGTCAGGCTGTGAGATTATAACAAAATGAAAGAGTGTGTCTCCTTTACAGGGATGGGTAGAGATAAAAAGTTGTAAAATCACTTATATAGCCATAAGATTGTGAAATTGGTTGTGTGTTTGGGGGGTCTTTGTTTTTGTTTGTTTGTTTGCTGAGCTGGGAATTGCACCCAGGGCCTTGCACAAGGTAAGCAAGTGCTACTGCTCCTGAGTTATATTTCCAGCTCTGAAATTGGGAGCAAGGATCACTTCAAGGAGCATGAGAACACATGTTCACCAAAGGCCAACAAGAAACTAGAAAGGACTCTGGGGCAGACTGAAGCTCAGTGGAGTTTGGGGCTACCCACCTGTTGCAGAGAACCAGAAGGCAATTGGGTGCCTGTGGATTGGGCCCTACCTATTCCACTGAAGATATCAGAGTGAGCCCCCATGGTCCCTCATAGAAGACCAGCAGTGGCATACCCTCCCCAGATCCAGAGGTCATTTAGACTAGACTGCAATGTAACACACAGCTGAGATTCTTCAATCTTTGATAGCTGCTCCTCCTCGCCATATCCTTCTACTTTGGGTCCATACTCCATGCCCCTCATAAAGACCCAAAACTATGGAACCACATAACAGAATATGTAGAAGAAGAAAAAGACTAGAAGCTGACCCTTGTCTAGTCTCTACTGCTAATTTCTCGGGGTGAGGTGGGACCAAATCTGGCCATGGTAGATTCTAGTTTGACAAGGGTCTATACTTTATTTTTTAGGATTGTGATTCCCTGAGTCAGCCATGGACAGAGGATGCTCCCTGGAAGATATTTCAACCAACTCTTCTGGAGGACACATTTCATGACCACAGCAGGGCAGCAGGGGCTGTGGTGAGGAGGTGTCCAGTTGCTCCCAGAGACTCCAGGCAGATCCCTCAGCTCTGTCTCACTGCATCCCTAGGGCCCAGTGGAGCTCTCCCTCAGTCAATAGGAGTATGGGTGGAACAGAGATCCCAGCCTGACCAGCACTCCTGGAGGAAAAAAGATGCCAGGGCTGACCAGCCAGGGGAAGGAGAGGCTCTCACTGGCATTTGCACTAACACCAGAACCCTGTTCCAACCATGCAGATAACATGCCTACTGAAAACAATCCTCTTATTGGGGCTCTGTTTCAGGTGGCCTGTCCCTTGCTGAAAGCCCTGGATCTGGCCCAATTGGCTTCTTGCCCTTCACTGCCCCTCTGAGTCGTCTAACAGGGTGGCCAGACAAGTGCTCACATAAACTTTCACTTTCATATTCCTTGAAATACTTGCTATGTTGGGAAGAGGAGAAAACATGTCTCATTTCACTTCCCAATTCTATTAACATTTGAAGCTTTCAAGACAAAGTCAGAGCCTTTGCTTGATGTCCAACATCCTCCCACTTTATCATAGCTACATCAGGCTTCCTGTTTCATAGATTTTGTTGCAAAGCAATCAGATGTGATGCTCATTCTTCCACCCCACCTGAGGAGAGACTGGGAATTCATAAGCTCTGCTTTGGGCCTCAGAGCCTTTGCATATTAATCAGCAGTGATGCTTCATGGTTGTGGAGTCACATTATGAAAACCTCTGATGTGCCCTGTGAACAAAGAGCCCCATACAGGTTTCACTCACCTGGGCTCCTACAGTTCTTGCTACCACTGACCAGTCCCAGTAGGCCATAGGGTTTTGCCAGCCCTCCTTCCCTCCTTCTTGTGACAGCAGCCAATATTTGCTAAAACAGGAAAAAGAAAAAAAAAGGTATACATCCATCAGGTTTATTCAGTATTCATTATGAGAGGAACTTGCAACCTTTTGCCATACAAATGGGTGACCTCAGCATGGATCAAAACCATGATTTCCAGCCCAGAAAAAGGGAGAACCCTTAGAGGAACGTATACAATAAGAATGTGTTTGTTTTCTCAGATTCCCAGGATGTTTTTTATTTTTTTCCAACCCCCTGTGGCAAAGACAATATAAGTGTGTGGGGGGAGAGGGGGAAGACACTATAAGTGGGGGAAGAATCTTGGACTCTACCACTTACTATCTGGTAATTTAATCATGCAACTCAATTATTCTAAGAACCATGTAAAAATAAAAGAGCACCAAGCAAGTTTTTTGTTTTTTAGTGTTGACTTTTATTACTAGAAATTGGAAAGAAGTTGACATACCAATTGTTTTCCAGGAAAACCATAAATATGAGTAGCCTTATAATCTCCACTAAAATACCAGTAGAAGAAACCTCAACCTCCCTGCAGAGGTTGAGAAGAAAGGAGACCTGTTCTCTGTGTAACATCCCCTTGGTGTGTCTTTAGTCAATATCCTTGTGGGCAGTTTGGTGTGTGGAAACTTCCCCTACTGATACCTGACCTGGTAGGAGGAACACAGAGAGAGTACAATGACAGACACAAATGGGGACTGGGATTCCAACCACAGTCTTCTTTCAGCCTTATTCTAGACTATTATGGCCTGCCTCCTCATGGAAATAGGAAGTTGGCCTAAAAAGTTATGCTTGTATCAATTAAAATGGCAATGTCCAAAGAAACTAGAGTAAAATAAAGGAAATTGAAAGGCAAGGATAGGATAACATAAAGAACCTATCAAATATAAATTAAAAGATGAGCAAAAAGAAGTCAAGTAGAATAGGGAAGGAGAATGAGAGAGGGCAAGAAGGACCAGAGGAAAACAGGGCAGAGAAAATGAGGTGATCATGAGCTGATTTCCATGCATGTATGAGTTGGTCTGGGGGAACCCAAGTACTTTATATAACTATAAAGCTCATGGCTTTTGGTTTTGTTTTGTTTTGTTTTGTTTTGTTTTGTTTTTTAAAAAGAAGTTAGAAAAATAGAGAACCCCAGGGCATGGAACTGGAGGGCAATGTGACCTATCTGTTATGGTTTCAATGTGTCCCCCAAAGTTCACATATTGAAAATTCAATCCCCAAGAGAACAGTTTTGAGAGGTGGGGTCTTTCAGAGGTGTTTGGGTCCTGAGGACTCTACCTTCATGGGTGGGTTAACACTGTGATGAGGAGTGGATTGGCTATCGCAGGAGTGGTTCCTGATGAAAGGATGGTGCCAGACCCCTTCCCTTTCCTTTCTGCACATACTCTTGTCATTCCACCTGCTGCCATGAAATGTCACACCAAGAAGATCCTTGCCACATGTGGAAAACTCAACCTTGGACTTCCCAGCCTCCAAACTGTAGGAATAAGTCTCCATTCCTTATAAATTAATAAAAAAATAAAAATAAAAGAGTCCTATCCTGTAGGCCCTTTGAGGCAGTGCCAAGGGTGACTGGTCTTTCTTCATGGGTCACCTGCTGAGCTACTGGCTACTTAAGGAGGAGAGTGGGTGCAGCACAACAAGCACTGTGCATGTCTTGTGCTCCTACTGGAACTCAATTCATTTCTCATGAACTTAATTTCTATTGTAAAGCATACTATCTCTTTCAGGCTATGCATGATACATTTGCATGACCAGTTTTTTAAAATGATTGAACTGTAGTTAGGGGAAAACTGAATGCTGCTCCCATAGTTCTTCTAGGAAACATAGTTAAGCACATGTGTCCCTTTGCTGTGTCTCGTTTTGGTCAACACTACCACCTATGAAATAGCTTGTTGCCCTTAGCCCCTGGTTGGCTCTTTTATCACAGAAATCTTTCACATTGCTGGTGGGACTGCAAATTGATGCAACCACTATGGAAAACAGTATGGATATTCCTCAGAAAACTTGGAATAGAACCACCATAAGACCCAGCTCCTCGGTTTATACCCAAAGGTCTTAAAATCAGCATACTACAGTAATGCAGCCACATCAATGTTTATAGCAGCTCAACTCACGATAGCTGAACTATCTGCCTTTCATCAGATGAGTGGGTAAAGAAAATGTGATATACGTATATACTTAATGAAACATTATTCGGACTTAAAGAAAAATGAAATTATGGCATTTTCAGTAAGTGGGTGGAGCTGGAGAATATTGTGCTACAAGAAATCAGCCAATCCCAAACAACCAAAGGCTGTTTCCTCTGATATGTGATGCTAATTCATAATAAGGTGGGGAGAGCTAGGGAACAATAGAGGTACTTTTGATTAGGCAGATGTGAGTAAAGGGAGGAGAGGGATATGGGGTTAGGAATGATAGTAAAATGAATCGGCAATTATCACCCTATGTGCATATATGATTACACGGTCTGTGTAACTCTACATCATGTACAACCAGAAGAATGAGAAGTTATACTCCATTTATATATGATGTGTCAATGTACACCAGTGCCTAATCAAAATGGTCACTGTATTCCAAGGCAGAATGAATCAAAGGGATTTTTTTTCAGAAGTGGGGAGATGCAGGTGTGAGAGAGATCTCTGGGAGGGAAATTCAACACAACTTCAAAGGACTGACTGGCTGGTGCCTAAATGTGAGATGAGCAGGTGTCAGAACTCGTTGGTATGGAAAATACAGAAGTGGTGAGTGGTGGAGATCTTTGTAATATGGAGAAATCTGGAACAATAACAGGCACCCACACAACCCTTCCTGTGTCCCAACTTGCTCACACTGCTCATGAGAACTACAAAAACCTCATTATCTATTAATTCCTGAAGCCCGTTACCTGCCTCCCTCTCAGTACATGATTTTTTTCTTTCTCTGTCTCACTTAAAATTAAAACCCATGTCAGGGATACCTTGAGACATTTGCCTTCATATTGAAAACCAATTTCCACTCATTAAGAAAAGTCAAGAGTCTCCCTAGGGCCAGTGACAAGACAACAAGAAGGGAAGGAGAATTGGAGGAGACTGAGGGATGTGGAATGACAACCCCCAGGGAGAAAGGATGGGTCCTGGGTGAAGAAGACAAACAATGGGCTCTGAGCTCTGGACTTTCATCCAGTAACTATGAGTTTCAAACATTTACAACTGTTTTCCTGAATTAAGCTTTGAACCTGCACAACTCGTTTCTGGACTGCCCAAGTCTCTAATGATTAAGTCACACTAAACATTCTGCTATGATTAACTCTCATTAAAACCTATAAAAAATAGACTCCTATTGAAACCAGTTGCCATTTTCTTTCCTCAAAATTTGCCATTCTGCTGCTGCTTAGTAAAGACAGCTTGCTGATCTGTTCAGGTATGCTTCCATTCCAGTTATTTTTGCTTACAGAGCCCATGTGGGAGTAAATCCTGGGGTTGGTAGTGGAAGGTGAAGGAGCCGCAGAGTTGAACTCTTTCTGGACTCATTGACTAATTCTCTTTCTGAGCACTTTGCCTTTAAATTCACCATTCCAGGATAAACAAGGGAAGTGGGGGTCGTGGGCTTAGCTTCTCTTCCTGAACATGTGAGTTCTTAACTGGAAAAAACACAATACTATCATTCTTACTTTCAAATTTTTGGAAATGCCCTGACTTCTCTGAGTTCAGGACTTGGGTCAAGAAAGACCTGGAATGCCTTGTAGTAGAAGCCAACGTTTCTTTTAGCCCTCAAGCAGGGCCACAGTGCAAAATCAGTAGCAAGCCACACGTGCTGGAACAGCAGCTACCACATCCAACATCTTCCCAAACTGGACCTCAAGCCTCTCCCCAGGTTCCACACACTGAGGTTCCTGCTGTCCCAAGCATGAGGCACTGCCCATCTCCTATGCAGAGTTGAAGTCACCTCTGTCCTGAATCTCAGAATCCAATGTTTCTAGGCAGTACACCCATGCCCAAGGAAAACTGAACAGCAACCTAATGCACAGGGGACCGTTGTCCCTGAATTGAGAATGTCCACCTGTGCCATGTGTGACCCTCAGGAAAGGGCAGTAGTGAAAGCTGGGACGCTGATGCATTTGGCTTACATTTGAGTCCTGGTTGCTTCAAACATGTCCAGTTTAAACCTTAGGCACTTCTCTTACCACTTCAGTGCCCACTTTCTTCATTCGTGGAATGTGATAGTGGCCCCCGAGTGAAATGACTCAAAATGCTTGGGACACAGGAAGGGTTGTGTGGGTGCCTGTTATTGTTCCAGATTTCTCCATCTTACAAAGATCTCCACCACTCACCACTTCTGTATTTCCCATACCAACGAGTTCTGACACCTGCTCCTCTCACATCTAGGCACCAGCCAGTCAGTCCTTTGAAGTTGTGTTGAATTTCCCTCCCAGAGATCTCTCTCACACCTGCACCTCCCCACTTCTGAAAAAAAAAAATCCCTTTGATTCATTCTGCCTTGGAATACAGTGACCATTTTGATTAGGCACTGGTGTACATTGACACATCATATATAAATGGAGTATAACTTCTCATTCTTCTGGTTGTACATGATGTAGAGTTACACAGACCGTGTAATCATATATGCACATAGGGTGATAATTACCGATTCATTTTACTATCATTCCTAACCCCATATCCCTCTCCTCCCTTTACTCACATCTGCCTAACCAAAAGTACCTCTATTGTTCCCTAGCTCTCCCCACCTTATTATGAATTAGCATCACATATCAGAGGAAACAGCCTTTGGTTGTTTGGGATTGGCTGATTTCTTGTAGCACAATATTCTCCAGCTCCACCCACTTACTGAAAATGCCATAATTTCATTTTTCTTTAAGTCCGAATAATGTTTCATTAAGTATATACGTATATCACATTTTCTTTACCCATTCATCTGATGAAAGGCAGATAGTTCAGCTATCGTGAATTGAGCTACTATAAACATTGATGTGGCTGCATTACTGTAGTATGCTGATTTTAAGACCTTTGGGTATAAACCAAGGAGCTGGGTCTAATGGTGGTTCCATTCCAAGTTTTCTGAAGAATATCCATACTGTTTTCCATAGTGGTTGCATCAATTTGCAGTCCCACCAGCAATGTGTGAGTGTACCTTTCCCCCACACACACATTCTTATTAATATTATTATTGCTTGTATTCTTGATAATTGCAGTTCTGAGTAGAGTGAGATGGAATCTCACTTGTCTTTCTGTTTCCCTCCCTAGCTCTCTTTTCTGTTCAACCACGTTCTTTTTTCTCTCCGCTTTCCTCACTAGGGTTCTGCAGTAGAAGTATAAACACTTGGTGCTGATTTTAAATAAATAACATCTGGGTATGTGATGAAGGTGCTATTCAACTCCCTGCTTCTGCATCAGAAATCCTTTTATAAAAGAATTATGTGGTAACAGTCTATAAACAAGGACAATATCAACTCAATGGGATAAAGCTGACCAATGAAATGAAGAGTATCTTTCACAAAAGAGCCCACACTGGAATGTGCACGGTGCATGTGTAGCTCTATGGTCTCACTTTATGTGGGTGTGAATTCCACAGTCTACAGCTTCAAAGCAAAGGAGCACTTTGTACTTTGGCTTCTCTTGCCTGTCTTTTCAAATTGTGTCTACATCGGGTGAGTTGTTATCCTTCTAGAGTCCATAGTGTTTTATCTATAAAGACATCAGAATTGAGATGAGAGACTCTGTCTGTCATGGTCTTTCTATCATGAAATAAGGTTAGTAGCTTCTGTTCAGCATTAAAAAAAAACAAACATTTGTGAAATGGAACAGAATTTATGACAGAACATTTATGAAATGGAACAGAATGGAAGAGAACAGATCAGAATATGGGGTGGATTTACAACAAATTGTTTTGTGACAACTTTGATTCATTTGTGTGCAAGTATACTTGGTTCCTATATGAAATGCATTCCTTATTGGAAGTTTCACTCAGTAAACTTGGGAAGATGTTGGGGCAATTTGTTCCCTTGCTTTTTCTTGTTGTTTGTATTTCTACCCATTTAACAATATAGATCTGAGGAAGTAGAGTTTCTACCCTGTGGATTTATGATGTCCCTGAACATTTCCATTACATCACTGTTTAGGAGGAGGAAAATAATAACAACAATCAATGAAACCAACACACAGCATTAAAACAAATAGTTACTACTGTGTCACCTACACTGTCAAATATCACAATAAATAGATATGATATGATTAGTTATTTTCTACAATAGAACAGCAAGTTTGCAAAAGGTTTACAATTTCAAATGGTGAACAGGTAGAGAATAAAAGGTATATAGGATGTAATGTTTGTGAGAGATGAGGAGAGAAGACCGAAGTAAAAGATTAAAGGAAGAGTGAAAGAGAGAACAATAGAGATTGTTAGTGGAACAAAAGAGAGAATCAAGGGAAACAGATAGGTAGTAGAAAAATATATATACATAAAGTAAATTTTTGAAAAATTAAATATAAAAAAAATAATACAAAACTAAAATACATTAATCAAACATCCTAGTTCATGAAAAACAAATCCATGAATAATAACTGGCTTCAGAAATGAGAAAAAACAAATATGATGATGTATAAATGTGCATGTACCATCAAGGTCAAAATTAAACAGAGAAAAAGAATAAAATATAAAAGAAAAGAAAAAAATCTTGATGACAAGTTAAAGAATCCTTTCCATTGGAGCTCAGAATATTCTCAGCTTCTCTTCTCAGCAGTTTCACGTGGGGTCACCTGGAGTGTGATGCTCCAGCCTCTGGATTGCTGGAGTAAGAGAGGTAATCCCATAGGCAGAGTTCCTAGAGGCAGGGTTTAGGCTTAGGTGGGCTCCAGGCTCTTCATGAATGACAATTGGACTGGAGATTTTAAATCAGTGCACCACCAGTGCCCAGTGCTTACTGGTCCACACCTGAAGACTTTACCCCAGGGACCTCCCCCCTCCCCCCCCACCCCGGTTCCACTCATGTGGTAGAATTGCCCATTCTTAGTCCTCAATGTCACCTGCAGATCCCCCATTTCCTTGTCTTGGGTTCACTCTCCAATCAGTCTCTCTGCCCCCGCCATTCCAAGTTCCTGGCCAGATGTGTCTCTCCCAGCCAGTCCTGCAAGCAGTCAGAATGGAGTACGAGAGGTAGAGCCAGGTGGGATTCCAAGACCAGTTGTCACCTTTGTAAACCTCTCTCCATGTTTAATTTTCTCCTGGTCACTTAAGCACACTCTGTGTTGTGCAGTGTGTGTTTACTGGGCCTGTATTTCAGGCCAAATTCAGGTTTGCCAGCAATCAACTTCCTCAGCTGCAAAATAGTTCCTTTGTCCTCTGCACAAACATGAAGAGATGGTGACTTCTTTGCCCACTCACACACAGATATCATGCAGCACATCTTTCAGGTTTGTTGGGCAATGTCCTTGATCTCTAAATGTTCTGTACTTACATGTCTCAATGCAGGTTCCTTTCATTCTCTTATCCCTCTACTATGTCACAGAGGGAACTCTCTGGCTGCACCTTCCGGCCCAGTGCAGCAGCAGCTGTGCCAATGGGGATTTTTTTCTTTATTTTATTAACCTCCTCAGTCTCCAGTCTGCTTTGAATGCCACTGTTAAATTCCAGTAAATCCACCTCCTTTTTGTTTTCTTGCTTAACCACCTTGCAGAGAAGCTGCCTATGTGCTTTCTTGGTTTCATACCATGGGGCAGCCAAGAACACAACGTATAGCATTATTTTTAATTAGTGCATATAATTTTATCCAAAAGGATTCACTGTGTTACACTCATACATGGACATAAAACAGTATAATTTAGTAGATTTCATTCCCCAGAGCGATTGCATTTTCTCCCTTCTGCCCTCTTGATCTCCTTCTTCTACTCTATTTGGTCTCCTATTTTCATGAGTTCCCCTTCTTATTTTTTCTTCTTAGTTTCCATATATGAGAGAAAACATTCAACTCGGGACTTTCTGAGTTAGGTGAAGTTTCTGCCCACTTAATACTTCCCATTGGGGATTAAATTAACTCACAAAACCTTGGAAGACACACTGAACTATATCTATACCATAACATCTGGATATGTCTCACTTTGTATTTGCATACTTTTTGTTGGTTATGATAACAGATAATGCAGAATCATGCTTGCATGTGCATTTTGGGTACTTACACATGGTGGCAACAGGGGGCATTGAGCCAAAGGCATTAGAAAAGAAAATCCAGTGATTAAGAAAAGGAAATAAGACTGGAGTGGGAAATTTTGCCTAGGACTTGGTGTCATAAATGTAAAGAACTGAGATTTAGAGAGAACCTTACAAGATTGTTCCTGCCTCTTGCTTGTCCTCTGGACAGGGAAGGGACTATATCTTTGGTTCCCAGGTTGTGCACTGAGGTAGCTTGGGGAGCCACAGGGAACTCACTGGAATGAGCAAAGGGGTGTTGCAGGATCTTTAACATTTTTGGCAGAAAGACATATCTCAGACATTATGCAAACTGGTAGCTTACTAACACGAAGCATACTACATTCCTTTTGGTGATGTCATTTATTATGAAGTTAAATTTTTGATGATGTCCATAATACAGCAACTATTGGGCAAAAATCACTGTGGAATAAGAAAAGGGGATAGCACTGTCCAGTCCTGTTCCAATGTTTGAAAAGTCACACAGAGCTCAACAGGTGTACATATTCTGTTAGTTAGTAACTGGCTAATAATGAAACAATATTTTTCAAATTGTGTGTATTTTTAAATAGCCACTAAGTTGTTAGGATACAAATACTTATTAAACTGATACAACCTAACTATTTAATATACAGAAATGCTAGGTATTTCTTTAGGCCCAGGGTGCTCTGAAATAATGACTAAGGGATTCGGGATGGTGGCTCAGCAGTAGAGCACTCGCCTAGCATGTGTGAGGTGCTGGGCTCAAAACTCAGCACTACATAAAAATAAATAGGTAAAATAAAGGTATTGTGTCCAACTACAATAAAAGGTTTTATTTAAAATTACTAAGATCCTAAATTTGGATAAAAGATGAATAAAAAATAATTGGGGAAGACTGATTTACATCCTTTTCATCTGCATTTTTTGGCTGCAATGGAGAGATGCCAAATGGGCTGTGGGTTAACCAGAAAAAGGGATTATTGCTCCCACATCTGGAATGTCCAGGGTTTCAGATGGCATCAAACTTGGCTGGGTTCAGGTGCTCACATGACCATTGAAGCTGGTCTGTCTTTCCGCTCTAAGACTCTCCAACCATGAGCAAAGTAGCCATGGGCTCATCGTTTCCAGACTCACATCCTTTTAATTTAGCAATCCCAGGAGAAATAATTCTCTGTTCCAAGAGCTTGTGCATGAAAGTACTGGAGAGGACCTTGGTTGACCAGCCTGGGTCACTTGCCTATTCCTGCATGTGACTATGGGGATTTGTAGTGGGCAAGGCTAGATAAAGTTACACAAACACATAATGCCAGGGATAAAAAACAATTTTGTGTGTAAGATAATAGATTTAGGACTGCACATGTTAAGTATTAGGTGCCTGTGTTATGCAGGTGGATACCTTCATGATATAGTGAAATTCTTGCTCTATTCTTGGGGAAGATTTTGTGGTTGAAATAATGGTTTACGGGATTGTTGTATATGGTAGGCATGCCAAGGCAGGCCAAGAGGAGTGAGGTGCTAAGTTCAGAATGCAGAGAATGCTAAATAGAAGTGGAAAAGGAGACAGGAAAATAATTATATTAGTCAGCTTTTTGTCATGGTGTCCAAAATACCCAACAAGAGCAACTTAGAGTAGGAAAAGTTTATTTTTTATTTTATTTTTTATTCTAAGTTGTTATAAATGACAGCAGAATGCATTACATTCCATATTACACTTATAGAACACAATTTTACATATCTCTGGTTGTAAACAAAGTATATTCACACCATTCGTGTCTTCATACATGCACTTAGGGTAATGATATCCATCTCATTCTACCGTCTTCATTTTTTTTCTTCACCCTTTTGCCCCCTCCTTTCCCCTCTTCCCCATTGGCCATTCTAGTGTTCCTCTAATCCTCCTATGCTCCCCATCCCAACCCGACTGTGAATTGGCCTCCTTATATCAGAGAAAACATTTGGCATTTGGCTTTTTGGGATTGGCTAACTTCACTTAGCATTATATTCTCTAACTCCATCCATTTTCCTGCAAATGCCATGATTTTATTCTCTTTTATTGCTGAGTAATACTCCATTTTGTATATATGCCACATTTTATTTATTCATTCATCTACTGAAGGGCATCTAGGTTGGTTCCACAGTTTAGCTATAGTGAATTGTGCTGCTATAAACATTGATGTGGCTGTGTCCCTGTAATATGCTGTTTTTAAGTCCTTTGGGTGTAGACTGAGGAGTGAGATAACTGAGTCATAAGGTGGTTCCATTCCCAGTTTTCAGAGGAATCTCCATGCTGTTTTCCAGATTGGCTGCATCATTTTGCAGTCCCACCAGCAATGTATGAATGTGCCTTTTTCCCACAGCCTCTCCAACATTTAATGTTATTTGTGTTCTTAATAGCTGCCATTCTGACTGGTATGAGATGAAATCTTAGAGTGGTTTTGATTTGCATTTCTCTAATAGCCAGAGATGTTGAACATTTTTTCATGTATTTGTTGATTGACCGTATATCTTCTTCTGAGAAGTGTCTTTTCAGTTCCTTGGTCCACTTATTGACTGGGTTATTTGGTTTTTTGGTGTTACGATTTTTGAGTTTTTTATATATTCTAGAGATTAGTGCTCTATCTGATGTGCATGTGGTAAAAATTTGTTCCCAATTAGTAGGCTCTCTATTCACCTCACTGATTGTTTCTTTTGCTCAGAAGAAGTTTTTAGTTTGACTCTATCCCATTTGTTTATTCTTGATATTAATTCTTGCACTACAGGAGTCTTATTAAGGAACTTGGGGCCTAATCCGACATGTTGGAGATTAGAGCTTACTTTTTCTTCTATTACGCATAGTGTCTCTGGTCTAATTCCTTTATTTTATTTTTTGGTATATGGGATTGGAACTAGAGGCAGTGAACCACTGAATCACATCCCCAGCCCATTTTTATTTTTCATTTTGAGACAGGGTCTCAATAAGTTGCTGAGGCTGGTTTGAACTTGTGATCCTTCTGCCTCAGCCTCCAAGCTGTTGTGATTACAGGTATGTGCATTCGTGCCCAGCAGGAAAAGTTTATATTGAGTTCAATCCTCCCAGGAAGAGCACTGTAGTGAAGAGGTCAGACTTCAAGGGGGGGTCCGGGGAAAAGCTATAGATGGAATTTCTATCTTAGTCCATTTGGCCTGCCAACAAAATACAGTAGACTGAATGAAACATGAACAATACAAATTTATTGTTTACAGTTCTGGAGGCTAGGAAGTCCAACATCAGGGCATTAGCAGATCCAGTGTCCACTGAAGGTACTTTCCTCAAAGATGGAGCCTTCTATGTGTCCTCACATGGTGGCAGGAGCTAAAAAGCTCCCTCAAGGGGCTGGGGTAGTGGCTCAGCAGTAGAGCGCTCACCTCGCATGTGCGCAACCCGGGTTCGATCCTCAGCACCACGTAAACATAAATGCATTGCATTGTGTACAACTAAAGTAAATAAATAAATATTTAAAAAAAAAAAAAAAAAAAAAAAGCTCCCTCAAGCTGCAATAAAGGTATCTGTCTCTTTCATGAGAGCAGAGTCCTTGTGACCTAATCACTTACCACAGGCCTCACCTCTGAATATCATCATAGTGGAGGTTCCTGATCAACACATGAATTTTAAGGGAGACACAAACATTCAGACCACAGCAGGGGATAGCTATTCATGATAAGATTCTGATTGGTTTGTTCAGCATTTCTTCCAACTCATGGTGTGCATTTCTGGATGTCAGAGGCTGGAAAGTGAAAAACTACATCAAAAGTGAAACCTGCATTTCCCTCACAGCACTGCTTAGAGATTGCAATGTGCCTTGAGGCTTTGCTGTTGAGATGCGTGCATACCAGGTTTGTTTTGGAGCTCGGTGGAGTTGAGAGGGACATGATGAGGTGTGAGACATTCACAGTGCTGGTGTGACTCCAGCTGTATCAACATGGCTCTGAGGACAGGTTGGTAGCTTCCTGATACCTGGATTGCACATGAGGTGGGACAGTTTGCAGCCCACAGGTAAGAATGTAGCTTTCTTATTCCCTAGGTACCCAATGGTCACATTAAAAGAGCAGTTTTCCAAGATGGCCAGCTTCACAGTGCTGATCTAGGAGGAATTCTGGTAACCCTTGCCTTCTCTGCTCCTCCAATCTTCTCAATGAAATTAAGCTTGGATTTCCCTAGGTTGAAACCTTTTTGCTTAAGCTTGCTAGAGTGCATCTTGATTGGTCCAGATGGAAAAATCTATTAATTATTGACCTAGCAGTTTCACTTTTAAGTCTAGCATGTGGTCTGGCATCAGTGGGGAAAGAACTGTGTTAATGAGGGGCAGATGCCTGGATTTTGTTTCTGTCATCATCAATCAAAGTTCTCAGTGTCCAACATCATTAACAGAACATTAATGTTATTGGGACCAAGACACTCACTGCTTTGTTTTCTTATATTCTGGTGGAATTGAAGACAAAAATATAGCACAGTGTTTTGAAATTAACATTGAATTATCCTTAGTTTTTGGCTGAATCTATTTTTATTTCATCACTTGAAAAATGTTTTTTAAATTTATGTACAGCATAACTCACTTGTTTGCTATAAGATTTTGAAAGATTTATAGACTCATGTAACCATCAGCACCAACAGGGTATAGTGCAGTCCCAAAACACTCTATGATTTGCTTTTTAATAAACTCAATTCCCTATCCTCAGTCCCTAGAAACCAATGATCTATTCTCTGCCAGTGTATTTTTGCCTCTTACATAATTCTAGGTAAATGGAATCACAGTGTGTATTCTTTTGAATCTTACTCCTTCAACAGCATATTTCTCTGAGATGAATCTGTATTCTGTGAATCAATACTCTGTTCCATGTTGCCACAGAGTTGTAACACATATTGTTTATCCATTTACTAATAGGTAGAGATTTGGGATGTTCTCAATTTTATATTGCTACCAAAAAAAAAAAAAAAAAAAAAACTTGTGTAAGTACTTGTGTAAGAATTGTGAGGCCTGGGTTCAATCATTATTATTGCAAAAAACAAACCAAAATAAGGTCCTTTAAAAATTAAAAATAAAATTCTAAAAATATCAACTTGACCAAGATGTGAAACATTTAAAAATTTTTAAGGCATATAAAGGTGGGGGGGGAGACTTCCTTTTTTTTTTTTTTAAGGAAAACACATTTTCTTATTATGAAAAAGAGACATCATTATGTAAAAATAATTTTCAAAAACCATGCTGAACAGACAATGACAGATAGTTCTAGTTTTCTACTCAATGAACCAAAAGGAAGAACTTAAGTTCTTCAGCTCTGATCTATTGTCATTTCTTATTGTGGCAGTTCCATCTTCATTTCTTCCCATTGGATGATTTAATTGAAAGAAGGTAGAGATGTCTAGCTGGAATTCACTCAGCCTGCCCTGCTCAGCCTATGGTGCTGATGAATTCTCAGCTAATAGATAAGCAGTACTTGTCTCTTTGCCATCACATGGCTTGAGGTTTTCTGGTATCTGTGTGGGTAAATGAAGTTACAGAGGTACTGCTGATGAGGTAGCTGCTGATTTGGGGGCTCATCTTCTTGTTTTTCTTTGTGTTCTTCATTGCTATCCTCCCTAGAGCATCTCAATGAAGACTGTCCTTGTGTAATTGTGGCCTATAATTCCAATACATGTTCTTTCTCACTCTTCCGCCTTGCTCTCCTACATCCTGCTTGTCAGCAGTCTCCAGCACTCTCCCTGCACAAAAGGGTTGAAATAGTGTGGTCCCTACCCACAGTGTCTTTGTAGATAGTGAGGTGAGAACCTTCATCTTCTGTGGGGCCAAAATTGTTGGGTCTAGCCTCAAGGAACATAAGATCCCTCCTTCCTTTCTCCACTCACTGGTAATTCTACTGTAATTGTGTGGAGAAGCCCTAGGACATGGTGAGCATCTCTAATGGTTATGGTCTGTTGCATATTCACTGTCTTGAACAGGAACTCCACAAAGTCCTGGGCCACCTCCATGTCATTTTCTCCAGCATCAAACTCCACAGTCTCCATCTCCAGCACTGCTGTCATGACTTGGATATAGAGTGTCCCCCAGAGACTCAGGTGTGGAAGCCCTCATCATGCAATGCAGCGACATTTGGAGGCAGAGCTTTGAGGAATGACTAGATCATGAGGGCTGTAACCTCACTGGTGGATTAATGCACTGATGGATTAATAAGTTGGTGGAATTATTGAGAGGGGGCAGTGGAAAATTTTAGAAGGTAAGACCTAGTTTGGTAAAGAAAGTCACCTGGAACATGCTCTTGAAGGGTGTCTCTTGTGGCCTGGCCCTTTCCCTCCATCTCTTTCTCTTACCCTCTCCCTTTGTCCCTCTCCTTCCTGGTTGCCATGAGATAAGCAGCTTTCCTCCACCATGCCTTCACCATGATGTTCTGCCTCACTCAAGCCCAAAGCAATGGAGTGAACAGGCAATGGACTGAAACTTGTAAAATCATGAGCCAAAATAAATCTTCCTACTCTTGTTTGTGTTCAAGTATTTGGGACATAGTAACAAAAAGCTGACTAACACAACAACCATGAAGGCATATCCTAGTGTTATTCTTCTTGATGCCAGCTTAGTCTACAAATACATTGCCCTTGCTGTCATTCCTGTTGATGAAACCATATCCATTTCTTGCTTTGAACCATTTTATAATATTCCCAAACTTATGTTGAGATAACCTTCTCCAAGCCAGTAGACACCACTGATGTCTTCCTGAGTCACCCCTCTTTGGTCCACTATATATAGTGGTGGGTTAAAGAGCATAGCACTGAGTCAGGGGGCAGCATGGACTGATGGATCCAAGCTTCATTTTCCAGGCCTCTGGTGACAGCGACTATGACAATTTGCAGTAGATCTGACTCCTCCCATGCTTGAAGGTAACTGTATCTGCAGTACTATGGATGCTCAGGACTCTCTGGGATCTACTGTCTGTCCCCAGTATTGATGGAAATCGGGAATATAATCTTGAGAAGGAGATTCTGTGTGGAAGGCAGATCTCTGTGATTTAGAAGTATATATACAAATGTAGAGATATGGCTGTTCATGACATAGATAGATCCCTATCTCTGCATCTATCTATATCTCTCTTTGGAGAGTGAGGCTAAATCTCTAATATGGGGACCTACTTTTGATAAGGAGAAAGAAACCACAATAATATTTTAAAATGCAATAAATGGTGATGACTTTGATTTAAAGCAGTTCATGTAGTTGACTGTAGATGCTTTTCAATTGAGTACCACATCTCTCCAAATATATCACCACAATATGCTGAAAACGTGATAATAGTTGCATGGTTTTAATAAGTAAGTCGCCAGACTCAGAGGAGTCATCTTTGTATCCTACAGAAAAATAGCATCCAACTTCAGCAAGCAGTGCATAGAGGGTTATGTGTCTTCCAAACTACATCCATGGTATTGTGAATCTAACATACACAAATGCTAATTGGGAGAGTGCTGAGGTTGTTGCATTAATTTTGTATCTATGTTTAGAATTCCACTTTCAAAAGTAAGCTAATGAAAACAGTAACTAAATAAGTATGCCATTCTTGTCAGTTTTCAAGAATACAAGCAACAATAAGTGTCGGTGAAGATGTAGGGGAAAAGGCACACTCTTACATTTTGCTGGTAGACTGAAAATAGGTGCAACCAATGTGGAAAGCAGTATGGAGATTCCTTAGAAAACCTGAAATGGAAACACCATTTGACCATTTGACCCAGCTATTCCACTCCTCAGTCTATACAAAAAAAAAAAAAAAAAAACTTAAAAACAGCATCCTACAGTGAAGCAGCCACATCAACATTTATAGCAGCACAATTCACAATAGCTAAACTGTGGAACCAACCTAGATGCCCTTCAATAGATGAGGTGTATATACACAATAGAATATTACTGTGGTGTATATACACAATAGAATATTACTCAGTATTGAAAAAGAATAAAATTATGGCATTTGCAGGTAAATGGACGGAGTTGGAGAATATCATGCTTAGCAAATTAAGCCAATCCTAAAAAAACAAAGGCTGAATGTTTTCTCTGATAATTGGATACTGATCCATAATTCCAGGGGATAAATGGAGAAATATTGGATTGGGCAAAGAGGAGGGAGGGGAAGGGGCAAGGTATAGGAAGGATGGTGGAATGAGACAGACATCAATACCCTAGGTACATGTATGATTCCACGAATGTTGTGACTCTACTTCACCTACAACCAGAGAAGTGAAAAATTGTGCTCCATTTGTGTACTATGAATCAAAATGCATTCTGCTGTCATGTATAATTAATTATAACAAATAAATTAATTAATTAATTAAGTAAGCCATTCTGAAAATTATGTTCTAAAATTACTATAAAGAATATATGGGCCAGGCGCGGTGGCGCACGCCTGTAATCCCAGCACTTGGGAGGCTGAGGCAGGAGGATCGCGAGTTCAAAGCCAGCCTCAGCCGTGGCGAGGCACTTAGCAACTCAGTGAAACCCTGTCTCTAATAAAATACAGAAACAGGGCTGGGGATGTGGCCCAGTGGTCGAGTGCCCCTGAGTTCAATCCCCAGTACCCAAAAAAAAAAAAAGAATATATGGGGGTTTGGGCTGTATTTGGCTGTAGCTCAGTGGTACAGCACTTGCCTAGCATGTGTGAGGCACTGGGTGCAATTCTCAGCACCACTTATAAGTGAATAAACAAAATGTCCAACAACAATTAAAAAATAAAAAATTTTTTTAAAAAAAGAATGTACGTGGGGACATCTAAGATGGAGGAATAGAGGAGGTCATGTTCCTGGATGCTCGATGGTATGAAAACAAGAAAGCAGACAGCTTCTCCACAAAGTGGGTGAACAAAAAAGGGGGGAAGTATACTTAACTGGAAGCTAAAACTGGGCATTCAAAGCAGATTGGGGAAACAGGAAGTTGGAATATAATAAAACAAGGAAAAAATATCCAGTGGTACAGCCAGCTGGAAGCTCCAGCCAGAAATGTTCCTCCATGAACATAGTAGAGAAATAAGGGAATTAAAGAAACCCACATTTGAGGGAGGCTTGAGGCGTGTCTGGTATGGAGCATTTAGAGACCAAGGACATTGCCCAACAAACCAGAAGGACGTGCTACATGATATCCAAGTGTGGGGAAAGAAGTCACCATCTCTCCAGGCAGTATGTAGAGGGTAAATTTTAAAAAAAAAAAAAAAAACTATTTTGCAGCTATAGCATGGGGATAGGCAACTGAGGATGCCAATTCTTCCCAACCCAAGTTTGGCCCAAAATACAGGCCCAGTAAACACATGCAGCATGACATAGAGTGTGCTTAAGTGACCAGAAGAAAATAGAACACAAAGTCAGGATTACACCAGGGAAAACTGGTCAAGGAAACCCACCCAGTTCTACCCCTCCCTGTCTGATCCGACTGCTTGCAGGACTGGCTGGGAGAGATTCATCCAGCCAGGAACTTAGAAGGGCAGGCATGAGAGAAATTGTTTAGAGACTGAACCCAAGACTAGGAAACATGGGGTCTGCAGGTAATGTAGGGAACTAAGAATTAGCTCCCCCATCACATGAATGGAACCCAGGAAAACCCTGGGGTAAAGTCCTCCAGCATTGACCAGCAAGCACTGGGCACTGGAGGTGCACTGATTTAAAATCTCCAGACCAATTAGGATTTAGTGAAGAGGGTGGAGGCCACCTAATACTAAACCCTACCTCCAGGACTCCACCTATGGGATTACCTCTCTCACTCCAGCAATCCAGAGGGTGGAGAATCACACTCCACTAGACCCCACCTAAAACTTCTGAGAAGAGAAGCTGAGAATATTTTGAACTCCAGCAGAAAGCATTCTTCCATTTTTCATCAAGATTTTTTAATTCCACCACTGGATAGATCTTCCAAACAAAAGCTGAACAAAGAAACTATAGAACTCAAAAAAATAAATAAATAGACAACTTAGACTTAACTGACTTATATAGAATATTTCATCCTTCAACAAGTGAATACACTTTCTTCTCAGCAGCACATGGAACCTTCTCTAAAACAGACCATATACTAGGCCACAAAACAACTCTGAGCAAATACAAAAAAGTTGAGATTCTACCCTGCATTCTATCCGACCATAATGGAATGAAATTGGAAATCAATGATAAAATAAGAAATAAAAGCTACTCCAACACCTGGATACTAAATAATATGCTACTGAATGAACAATGGGTTGCAGATGACATCAAAGAGGAGATTTAAAAATTCTTAGAGGTGAATGAGAACAGACACAACATATCGAAATCTCTGGGACACTATGAAGGCAGTTCTAAGAGGAAAGTTCATTGCATTGAGTTCATTCCTCAAAAGAAGAAAAAGTCAACAAATAAATGACTTAAAATTACATCTCAAAGCTCTAGAAAAATAAGAAAAATCCAACAACAAAAGTGGTAGAAGACAGGAAATAATTAAAATCAGAGCTGAAATTGATGAAATTGAAACCAAAGAAACAATTGAAAAAATTGACAAAACAAAAAGTGGGTTCTTTGAAAAAATAAATAAAATTGACAGACCCTTGTCCAGGCTAACAAAGAGAAGGAGAGAGATAACTCAAATTACTAATATATGAGATGAAAAAGGAAATATCACAACAAACACTATGGAAATACAGGAAATAATTCAAAATTATTTTGAAAACTTGTACTCCAACAAAATACAAAACACTGAAGGCATCGACAAATTTCTAGAGTTGTATGATGTGCCCAAACTTAAGCAGGAGGATATACATAATTTGAACAGACCAATTTCAAGCGACAAAATAGAAGATGCCATCAGAAGCCTACCAACCAAAAAAAGCTCAGGACCAGATGGATACACAGCTGAGTTCTACAAGACCTTCAAAGAAGAACTAATACCAATACTCTTCAATTTATTTCAGGAAATAGAAAAAGAGGGAGTACTTCCAAACTCATTCTATGAGGCCAACATCACCCTGATCCCCAAACCAGGCAAAGACACATCCAAAAAGAAAACTTCAGACCCATATCTTTAATGAACATAGATGCAAAAATTCTCAATAAAATTCTAGCAAAATGGATACAGAAACATACCAAAAATATAATACACCATGATCAAGTGGGGTTCATTCCAGGGATGCAAGGATGGTTCAACATACGGAAAACAATAAATGTAATTCACCACGTCATTAGACTCAAAGATAAGAACCATATGATTATCTCAATAGATGCAGAAAAAGCGTTTGACAAACTACAGCACACCTTCATGCTCAGAACACTAGAAAAACTAGGGATAACTGGAACATATCTCAACATCATAAAAGCTATATATGCTAATCCCCAGGCCAACATTATTCTAAATGGAGAAAAATTGAAAGCATTCCCTTTAAAAACTGGAACAAGACAGGGATGCCCTCTTTCACCACTTCTATTCAACATAGTAATTGAAGTGCTGGCCAGAGCAATAAGACAGATGAAAGAAATTAAAGGGATACAGATAGGTAAAGTAGAACTCCAATTATCATTATTTGCTGATGATATGATTTTATACCTAGAAGACCCAAAAAATTCCACCAGAAAACTTCTAGAACTCATAAATGAATTCAGCAAAGTAGCAGGATACAAAATCAACACCCATAAATCTAAGGCATTTCTATATATCAATGACAAATCCTCTAAAAGAGAAATGAGGAAAGCTACCCCGTTTACAATAGCATCAAAAAAAAAAAAAAATACTTGGGAATCAACTTAACCAAAGACGTGAAAGACCTCTATAATGAAAACTACAGAACACTAAAGACAGAAATTATGGAAGACCTTAGAAGATGGAAAGATCTACCCTGTTCTTGGATAGGCAGAACTAATATTGTCAAAATGACCATACTACCAAAAGCACTATACAGATTTAATGCAATGCCAATCAAAATCCCAATGACATTCCTCATAGAAATAGAAAAAGCAGTCATGAGATTCATCTGGAAAAATAAGAGACCCAGAATAGCTAAAGCAATCCTTAGTAAGAGGAGTGAAGCAGATGGCATCACTATACCAGAACTTAAATTATACTACAGAGCAATAGTAACAAAAACAGCATGGTATTGGCATCAAAATAGGCCAGTAGACCAATGGTACAGAATAGAGGACACAGAGACTAACACATATAATTTCAGTTTTCTTATATTAGACAAAGGCGCCAAAAATGTACATTGGAGAAAAGATAGCCTCTTTAACAAATGGTGCTGGGAAAACTGGAAATCCATATGCAATAAAATGAAATTAAACCTCTATCACTCACCATGCACAAAATTCAACTCAAAGTGGATCAAGGATCTAGGAATTAGACCAGAGACACTACAGCTAATAGAAGAAAAAGTAAGCTCTAATCTCCAACATGTTGGATTAGGTCCCAAGTTCCTTAATAAGAATCCTGTTGCACAAGAATTAATACCAAGAATCAATAAATGGAATAGACTCAAATTACAAAGCTTATTCTCAGAAAAAGAAACAATCAGTGAGGTGAACAGAGAGCCTACTAATTGGGAACAAATTTTTACCACATGCACATCAGATAGAGCACTAATCTGTAGAATATATAAAGAACTCAAAAATCATAACACCAAAAAAACAAATAACCCAATCGATAAATGGGCCAAGGAACTGAACAGGCACTTCTCAGAAGAAGATATACAATCAATCAACAAATATATGAAAAAATGCTCAACCTCTCTGGCAATTAGAGAAATGCAAATCAAAACCACGCTAAGATTTCATCTCACACCAGTCAGAATGGCAGCTATTAAGAACACAAACAACAATAAATGTTGGAGAGAATGTGGAGAAAAAGGCACACTCATACATTGTTGGTGGGACTGCAAAATGGTGCAGCCAATATGGAAAGCAGTATGGAGATACCTTGGAAAACTTGGAATGGAACCACCTTATGACCCAGCTATCCCACTCCTTGGTCTTTACCCAAAAGACCTGAAAACAGCATACTACAGGGACACAGCCACATCAATGTTTATAGCAGCACAATTCACAATAGCTAAACTGTGGAACCAACCTAGATGTCCTTCAGTAAATGAATGGATAAAGAAAATGTGGTATATACACACAATGTAATATTACTCAGCAATAAGAGAGAATAAAATCATGGCATTTGCAGGAAAATGGATGGAGTTAGAGAATATAATGCTAAGTGAAGTTAGCCAATCCCAAAAAGCCAAATGCCAAATGTTTTCTCTGATATAAGGAGGCCAATTCACAGTCGGGTTGGGATGGGGAGCATAGGAGGATTAGAGGAACACTAGAATGGCCAGTGGGGAGGGAGGAGAAGGGAGGGGGCAAAAGGGTGAAGAAAAAAAAAAAGATGGTAGAATGGGATGGATATCGTTACCCTGAGTGCATGTATGAGGTCACGAATGGTGTGAATATACTTTGCATACAACCAGAGATTTGTAAAAGAGCGCTCTATATGTGTAATATGGAATGTAATGCATTCTGCTGTCATTTATAACATCTTAAAATTAAAAAAATTAAATAAATAAAAAATTTTTTTTAAATTACACTGAGTAGCCGGGTGTACTGGCACATGCCTGTAATCCCAGCAGCTAGGGAGCCTGAGGCTGGAGAATCATGAGTTCAAAGCCAGCCTCAGCAACTTAGTGAAGAAAAAAAAAAGATTTTTTAATTCTTTTTCACTGTTTAATTGTCACCTTAATGGGACATGGACATTTATACAGTTTCCTATTTTTATTTTCATTTCTAATGTTTTTGAAGCCAGTATATTTTCATGGTATGTTTTCATGAAGTAGGATGTTTGATTAGTATATCTTAGTTTTGCTTTGTATTATTTTATTTTTATTTTTTATTTAAATTTTTGCTTCATATATACTTTTTTTCTCCTACCTGATTCCCCCAATTCTCTCTTTTCTTCTACTACCATTCTCTATTGTTCTCCCTTTCACTCTCCCTTAACATTTTACTCTCTCTTCTCTCCTCCTTCCTTTAAACCATCACATCCTATATCACTTCTTTTCTCTCCCTGTCTACCATTTGAAAATGTAAACACTTTTGCAAACTTACTGTTTTTATTGTAGCCATACTGATCATCATTTCTGTTTATTGTGATAGTTAACATTGTAGATGTCATAGTAGGAACCTTTGATTTAATGCTGTAAATTGTATGCATTCATTGTTGCTATTACTTGTCTCCCCCTCAAAAATGAGTTTCTAGAAGCCTCTGGGGACACTGTAAGTCCACAGGGTATAAACTCTACTGCCTCAGATCCATACTATTAGGTGGGTAGATACACAAACGACAAGAAAAAGCAAGGGAAAAAATTTCCCCAAGCAAACCAAGATACTCCAATAACAGAATCCACTGATACCACAGTGGAAGAAATGTCAGAGAAGGAGCATAGAAAGTACATAGTTAAACTGATCTGCGAAGCAAGGGATGACATAAGAAAGCAAATACAGGTAGAAAAAGATCACTTCAATAAAGAGATTTTTTTAAAAAAGCAGAAATTCTCAAAGTGAAGAAAATAATAAATCAAATTAAAAATTCCATAGAAAATATCACCAAAAGAATAGACCACTTGGAAGACAGAACCTAAGGCAATGAAGACAAAAATACATAATCTTGAAAATAGAGTTCCATGGAGAGAAGATGATAGTTAAGAAACCATGAACAACCGAGCGTGGTGGCACACCTTGTAATCCCAGCACTTGGGAGGCTGAGACAGGAAGATCATGAGTTCAAAGCCAGCCTCAGCAATGATGAAGCACTTAGCAATTCAGTGAAACCCTGTCTCTGTATAAAATACAAAAAAGGGCTGAGGATGTGGCCCAGTGGTCAAGTGCACCTGAGTTCAATCCCTGCTACCAAAAAGAAAGAAAGAGAGAGAGACTGAGAGAGAGAGAAAAGCCATAAACAGAATTTCCAAGAATTATGGGATAACATAAAAAGATTAAATTTAAGATTTATTGGGATAGGTGAAGGCATGGAGATATAAATAAAAGGAATGCGCAATCTTTTCAGTGAAAATATATCAAAGAATTTCCCAAAGCTAAAGAATGAAATGGAAAATCAAAACAAGAGGATTACAGAACCCCAAATGTGCAAAAACAACAGACCCACATTGAGGCACATTATAATGAAAATGCCTAGCATACAGAATAAGGATAATTCTAAAGGCTGAAAAAAAACATTTGATTACACATAAGGGGAAAGAAATTTGGATCTCAGGTGATTCAGACCCTCAAATCTAGGAGGTCCTGGAATAATATATACCAAGTTATGAAACAAAATGCATGCCAACCAAGAATCCTATATCAAACAAAATTAAGCTTCAGATTTGAAGATGAAATAAAAACCTTACATTATAAGCAAAAAAATGTTTTTAAATTGCAAGCAGAAAGCCTGCACTTTAGAATATTCTCAACACCCCAGCTCTGCCCGCTCACCTCGGAGACGCCATCCCCATCCCCGCTCGGGTCGGCAGGGGAACAAGCACTGGCCTGCAACAGTTCCAGCTAGGCCCTCCAGCGTACTTTCCCAGCTCAGCCTGCCCACCTTGGAGACACCATCCAGGCTGGGGACGGCAGGGGAACTAGCTCGGCCTGCAAGCTTTCCAGATCGGCCCCCCCACCTCAGAGATGCCATCCCGATTGGGGATGGCAGGGGAACAATCCCTCGCCTGCAAGAGATCCAGCTAGGCCCTCTGGCAGTCGTGCTTTGCCAGCTCAGCCTGCCCACCTTGGAGATGCCATCCCCAGGGGGAACAAGCCCAGGCCTGCAAGCATTCCGCTAGGCCCACCTGCAAGCATTCCAGCTCTGCCCGCCTACAAGCGTTCTAGTTCAGCCCGCCTGCATGCATTCCCAGCTCTGCCCACCCACTCAGGAGCCACAGGTATTTTCCGCTTCTGCCTACAGCTCAGGGAACAGGCCCTGGGCCCAGGAACAGGGACTGTTACATGGGGATACCTATTTTTTGTTTCTCCTACTAACACCCTAATACCCACGATTACCGTCTCACTAGTCAAATAATCTAATACCTCTATCTTCTCACATCCTACCTCACAAACGTTTTAGCCAACCCATAAATCCCCCCTTCTACCATTAGATACTGTGAACCACCACACAAAAATACTGACTAAATGGTAGAAGATAATTGATCTCGTCATTCCTGGTTAAAGTGTCAAAATTGTAAACATAAAAATAGAAACTAACTGATATATGGCAATATGTTGGGTACTTTGTCTGCTGTAATATTGATCTTTCCCTTAAAAGTTATGTATCAGGTAACCTGTAGGGATGATATAAGACAATAAGACAGAAACAGGACTACCTCAAACTTACACTGCAAGAGAGGAAAACACATAGATATCATGAAAAAACAAGGGATGAAAGTGCCCCAAACAAACCAGGATACTACAGCAATAGAATCCATAGAAAACACAGTAGGTGAAGTGTCAGAAAATAACTAAAATGATTCAGGATTTTTAAAATGACCTAAGTAAACAGATACAGGCAAAAAATGATCTCTCCAACAAAGAGATAAGAGATCAAATACAGGCAACCATGGATCACACCAACAAAGAGATAAGAGAACAAATACAGGTAGCAAAAGATTACTTCAAGAAAGAGATAGAGAGTCTGAAGAAAAAAACAAATACTTGAAATGAAAGAAACAATAGGCCATTTAAAAACTCAATAAATATAGTATCACCAATAGATTGGATCACTTGGAAGATAGGACCTCAGACAATGAGGACAAAATATATAATATTGAAAATAAAGTTGACCACACAGTGAAGACGGTAAGAAACCATGAACAAAATATCCAAGAATTATGGGATACCATCAAAAGACCGAATATAAAATTCATTGGAATTGAGAAAGGTGCAGAGAATCAATCCAAAGGATTGCAAAATCTCTTTAATGAAATTATATTAGAAAATTTCCCAAACAAGAAGAATGAATTTGAAAACCAAATACAAGAAGCATATAGGATGCCAAGTGTACAAAATTACAACAGATCTACACCAAGGCACATTATAATGAAAATGCCTAGCATACAAAATAAGAACAGAATTTTAAAGGCCATAAGAGAGAAAAATCAGATAACCTATAGAGGAAAACCATTTCACTTCACAGCAGATTTTTCAACCCAGACCCTCAAAGCAAGGAGAACCTGGAACAACATATACCAGGCTCTAGAAGATGAGAGATGCCAACCAAGAATCTTATATCCAGCAAAATTAAGCTTTAGATTTAATGATGAAATAAAAACCTTCCATGATAAACAAAAGCTAAAAGAATTTACAAGAAAGCCAGCACTATAGAACATCCTTGGCAAAATATTCCACGAGGAGGAATTGAAAAACAACAATGAAAACACTCAAAGGGAAGAACAACAATAAAGGAAAACTAACCATAGGAGAAATCAAGTCAAGCTAAATACCAAAAATAAAACAAAATTAAATAAAATTTAAAATGACTGGCAATAAAAATCATATCTCAATACTAACCCTGAACATTAATGGCTTAAACTCACCAATTAAAAGACATAAGCTGATAGATTGGATTAAAAAAAATACCCAACAATATGCTGCCTTCAAGAGACACATCTCATAGGAAAAGATGCCCACAGACTGAAGGTGAAAGAATGGGATAAAATATACCACTCACACACGGACTACGTAAGCAAGCAGGAGTTTCCATCCTCATATCAAACAAAGTAAACTTCAAGCCAAAGTTAATCAAAAGAGATAAGGATGGACATTTCGTACTATTTAAGGGAATCATACATCAACAAGAAATAACTGTCAGAAATATATATGCCCCAAATAACGGAGCATCCACATTCATCAAACAAACCCTTCTCAAGTTCAAGAGCCAAATAGACCACAACACAATAATTCTAGGTGACTTTAACACACCACTTTCACCACTGGATAGATCTTCCAAACAAAAGCTAAACAAAGAAACTGTAGAACTCAATAATACAATCAATAGCTTAGATTTTACTGATATATAGAGAGTGTATCATCCATCAATGAGCCAGTACATTTTCTTCTCAGCAGCACATGGATCCTTCTCAAAAATAGACCATATATTATGCCATAAAGCAACTCTAAGCAAATATTAAAAAGTAGAGATACTACCCTGCATACTATCAGATCATAATGGAATGAAACTAGAAATCAATGATAAAATAAGAAACGAAACCTACTCTAACACCTGGAGACTAAATAATATGCTATTGAATGAACAATGGGTTGCAGAAGACATCAAAAAGGAGATTAAAAAATTCTTAGAGGTAAATGAGAACACCAATACAACATATCGAAATCTCTGGGACACTATGAAGGCAGTACTAAGAGGAAAATTCATTGCATGGAGTCCATTCCTTCAAAGAATAAAAGGTCAACAAATGAATTAACATTACACCTCAAAGCCCTAGAAAAAGAAGAACAAATTAACCCCAAAAGCAGTAGAAGACAGGAAATAATTAAAATCAGGCTGAAATCAATGAAATTGAAACAAAAAAACACAATTGAAAAAATTGACAGAAACAAAAATTGGTTCTTTGAAAAAATAAATAAAATTGATAAACCATTAGCTATGCTAACTAAGAAAAGGAGAGAAAAAACTCAAATTGCCAATGTATGTGATGGAAAAGGAAACATCACGAAGGACACTACAGAAATACAGAAGATAATTAAACATTATTTCGAAAATCTATACTCCAACAAAATAGAAAATAATAAAGACATCAACAAATTTCTAGAAATATGATATGCCCAAACTAAATCAGGATGACATACACAATTTAAATAAATCAATTTCAAGCAAAGAAATAGAGGATGCCATCAAAAACTTACCAACCAAGAAAATCCCAGGTCCAGATGGATACACAACCGAGTTCTACAAGACCTTTAAAGAAGAACTAACACCAATACTTCTCAAACTATTCCATGAAATAGAAAAAGAGGGAACCCTTCCAGACCCATTCTATGAGGCCAATATCACCTTGATTCCAAAACCAGGCAGAGACAAATCAAAGAAAGAAAACTTCAGATCAATATCACTAATGAATATAAATGCAAAAATCCTCAATAAAATTCTGGCAAATCAAACACAAAAACATATCAAAAAGTAGTACATCATGATCAAGAGGGCTTCATTCCAGGGATGAAAGGTTGTTTCAACATAAGGAAATCAATAAATGTAATTCACCACATCAATAGACTCAAAGATAAAAATCATATGATCATCTCAATAGATACAGAGAAAGCATTTGAAAAGATATAGCACCCCTTCATGTTCAAAATGCTAGAAAAAATAGGGATAACAAGAACATACCTCAACATCAGAAAGGCCATCTATGCTAAGCCCCAGGCCAACATCATCTTAAATGGAGATAAGCTGAAAACATTCCCTCTAAAAACTGGAACAAGACAGGGATATCCTCTTTCGCCACTATTATTTAACATAGTTCTTGAAACTCTAGCCAATGCAATTAGACAGACGAATGAAATAAAAGGGATACGGATAGGAAAAGAAGAACTCGAATTATCACTATTTGCAGACAATATGATTCTATACATAGAAGATCCAAAAAACTCCACCAGAAATCTTCTAGATCTAATAAATGAATTCAGCAAAGTGGCTGGATATAAAATCAATACCATAAATCTAAGGCATTTCTGTACATTAGCAACAAATCCTCAGAAAGAGAAACTAGGAAATTCTCCCCATTTACGATAGCGTCACAAAAAATAAAATACTTGGGAATCAACCTAACAAAAGAAGTGAAAGACCTGTACAATGAAAACTACAGGACACTAAAGAAAGAAATTAAAGAATATCTTAGAAGATGGAAAGATTTACCTTGTTCATGGATAGGGAGAACTAATATTGTCAAAATGACTATTCTACCAAAAGCACTATACAATTTCAATGCAATCCCAATCAAAATCCAAATGTCATTCCTCATAGAAATAGAAAAAGAGTTCATGAAATTAATCTGGAAAAATAAGAGACCCAGAATAGTCAAAGCAATTCTTAGCAAGAAGAGTGAAGCTGGTGGCATTACTATCCCAGACCTAAAATTGTATTCCAAAGCAATAGTAACTAAAACAGCATAGTATTGGCACCAAAATAGACCACTAGACCAATGGTACAGAACAGAAGACACAGAGACTAACCCACACATCTACAGTTATATTAGACAAAGGTGCCAAAAACATACCTTTGAGAAAAGACAGCCTCTTCAACAAATGGTGTTGGGAAAACTGGAAATCCTTATGTAATAAAATGAAATTAAACCTCTATCTCTCTCCATGCACAAAACTCAACTCAAAGTGGATCAAGGATCTAGGAATTAAACCAGAGACCTTGTACCTAAGAGAGAAAAAAGTAGGCCCAAATCTCCAACATGTTGGATTAGGCCCCAACTTCCTCAATAAGACCCCTATTGTGCAAGAACTAAAACCAAACATTAATAAATGGGATGTATTCAAACTAAAAATCTTCTTTTCAGCAAAAGAAACAATCAGTGAGGTGAACAGAGAACCTACAGAATAGGAGCAAATCTTTACCACATGCACATCAGACAGAACAAAGATATATAAAGCTCTCAAAAACCTTTACACACACACACACACAAAAAAAAAAAAAAAAAAAAAAAAAACCCAATCAATAAATGGGCTAAGGAACTGAACAGACACTTCTCAGAAGAAGATATACAATCAATCAACAAATATGTGAAAAAATGTTCAACATCTCTAGCAATTATAGAAAATCAAATCAAAACTAAGATTTCATCTCACACCAGTCAGAATAGCAGCTATCAAAAACACAAACAACAATAAATGCTGGCTAGGATGTGGGGAAAGGGCATACTCTTATATTGCTGGTGGGGCTGCAAATTGGTGAAGCCAATTTAGAAAGCAGTATGGAGATTCCTAGGAAAACTTGGAATGGAACCACCATTTGAGCCCACTATCCTACTCCTCGGCTATACTCAAAGGACTTAAAAATAGCTTACTACAGGGACACAGTCACATCAATGTTCGTAGCAGCACAATTCACAATAGCTAGATTGTGGAAACAACCCCGATGCCCATCAATAGATGAATGGATAGGGAAACTTTGGTATATATACACAATGGAACATTACTCAGCACTAAAAGAGAATAAAATCATGGCATTTGCAGGTAAACGGATGGAGTTGGAGAAAATAATGCTAAGTGAAGTCAGCCAATCCCAGAAAAACCAAAGGTTGATTGATTCCTTTGCTATGATGATACTGAATTATAGTGGCAAGGGAGGGGGGATGAGAGAAATGAAGGACTGTTAAATAGAAAAAAGGGGGGAGGGGAAGGAAAAGGGCAAGGGGATAGAAACAATGGCAGAAGGAATTGGATATCAATATACTAAGTGCATGTATAAAAACTCAAATGGTATGAAAATACTTTGTGTAAAACCAATGACTTGGAAAACTGTGCTCTTGATATGTAATATGAAAGGAATTGCACTCTAAAAGCAAATTAAATTAAATAAAAAATTTTTAAAAAAAAGAAAATAATGTAATCCTTTCACCTTGGTGTTAAATATTAATAATAACATTTTCCAAACTGAATTTGATGAAACACAAGTATCTGAAGAGATGAAAATAGACATTACTTGAGAAAAAAGCTTTGTGAGAATCATGGGGTGAACTCGGCTAATAGAGTATCTTTATTGACTTCAGTAAGATTAAGTAAGGGACTTAAAACTTTTGTCTTGGATCTCTTAACAGCATTTGAAGGAAATAAAATTATGTGGAATAAAGAAAAAGAATATTCTCAACAAAACAGTCCATGAAGATGAAATGGAAAAAAGAAAAAAACTGAAAACCAGTGAAGGGAAGAACTACACTAAAGGAATAGTCAATCAAAGGAGAAACTAATTCAACTTAAAAACTAGAAATAAACCAAAATACCCAGAAACACAAATCATACCGCAATAATAACCTTGAACACTAATGGTCTAAACTCATCAATCAAATGATGTGGACTGGCAGATTGGATTAAAACCAAGTCCCAACAATAAGCTGTCTCTAAGGGACTCACCTCATAGGCAAGGCATCCACAGACTTAAAGTGAAATAATGAGAAAAACATATCACTCACATGAAATCCATAAACAAGCAGGGGTTTCTAATACAGGCCAATTTATGTAAGGTATAAAATTGTAATATGCAATTGTAATGTTACTTTAATACATTTTTAGCATCTATAGGGTTGTTTTGATAGCTCCCTTTCCATCAATGTTTTTTCTTGATTAGACTTATTTGATTTTTATCAACTTTTAGCTGTAGTATTTCTTTCCTATTTCACATTTTTCTGCTCCTACTCTTATTTTTTCCTTCCTACTACCTAATTTGAAAATAACTTGATTCTTAATCTAGCTTCTTTTGATACAAATATTTTGTTACAAGTATGTATCTGAGTACTATTTTATCCCAGAGATTCCTATATTTTAAGTTTGTGTTATCACATAGTTCAAAGCAATTTTTACACTTTTCTTGTGCTTTCTTCTTTGAACTGTCAGATATTTATAAGTGTGGCATTTAGTTTTGAAGTAGTTGAGACAGGAAACACAGCCTGCATGATTTTAAATTTTTAAAATTTCTCAAAGCTTATTTATGACAGAATATAGTCTATCCTTAAGAATTTTCTACTAGTCATTTTTGTGTATAGTTCTCTATAAATAACAAATAGGTCAAGATGGCTGATAATGTTGTCAAGCCTTCTAAATCATTATTACTTCCATCAAAGTAAGGGGGGTTAAAATCTCCAAATATGATTGTGGATTTGTCTTTTTAGTTTTATTAATTTTTACTTCATGCATTTTGAAATTTTTTATTAGATACATACACATGTAGGATTGTTATACTTTCCTGAAGAATTTACACTATTATGTTTATGAAATGTTTTCCTTTATCTGTGAAAAACTTTTCCTTGAAATTCATTTTATATAAATAGCTCTACTTCAGATTTCTAATGCTTGTTTTCCCCTTCTTTTGCTTTTAACCTATTGGTGTATTGGTATTTAAAGCATGACATATGTATAGAGCATATACTTATTGTTTGTTATACATGTTGAACATTTATACATTTTAATTACAATATCTAAATCATTTGTATTTAAATTAATTATTGATATTGTTAAAAAAGAAAAAGAACACTTGACATGAAGGTCAGTGGAAATTTGGGTAAATGGTAGGTTTGATGATGTAATATTTTGGAAAACGGGTTGAATAGTCCTGCTGTCAGACTGAGAGAGAAGATTGTTGAAATGCTTTTGTTGCAATTGTTCATTCTCTCATTTATCATATGGTACACAGCAACAGTTTCATTTTATTGTTCACTACCACTTTTTATTTTGCAAATAAGTATACATATGTATGTATATGTGTATGTATTCATATATACCTGCACATACACATACATATACATATATACATAATCATAGGCAATCTCTTAGGAACAATATTATAGTTTTAATGTGAAATTTTCTAACAACAAATAATGCCAGATATTTTTTATATACTTAATTGCCATTTTATTATTCTTTTCAGTGAAATACCTGTTTATGTGTTTTGTTAATTTTTAATTGCATTATTTGTTGATTGTTGAGTTTTTCCAGTCTTTGTATATTTTGTAAAGAAGTATGTGTATTGCAAATGTTTTCCACAGTCTATGGATTGCTCCTCTATAAATGATTTGTTGACTAACATATTTTTAAAAAAGAATATATGGATTATTAATTCCTGAAAACTAGATTTTAGACTTAAGTCAGATTGAAAAATTTCTGTTTGTCATTTCCTACACATGGCTTTGTATTACTGTTTGATCACATTTCTTAAAAAAAAAAAAAAAAAAAACTCCTTATTTAACATGAAAGCCTATTAAATAAATTTAAGATCTCACCTTTTTAAAAAAATTTTTTGGATGTTTCAAGATTTCCATTTTAGAAAGCAAATGGCAATGGCTATAGTGTGTCCAGGCCAGAGGATGGGCAAGATAAGAAAAGATGCAAAGAGAGAATCAGATAGAAAGACAGGACAAGGGGGCTAGTTTGCTCCTCATCCAGTGTCCACTGAGCCTCCCATCAGTGTTTTTCACTTCTTCCCACCTCTGGAGTTTGTATACCTCATTCCTGACTAGTGAGCAGTAGAGAGGGATGGCTGCACTTTCACATTCCCAGCACTGGATCCCAGACATTCTGCTCTCTTTGCCATGTTGGCAAGGGACAAAAGATTGAGTTCCTAACACTGTGAAAAGAGTCTCCACTTTTCTTCAAGGACTATGCGCAGACAGTATTACAGGGCCTAACATAGCACTGTGTCAAAAGGAACTACCATAATTACAACTGCTGGAATTAGCTTCATGGGTCTAAGCAAATGAAAATATGGCCATAATAGATATTTTTATTTGTATTGGGTAATCTCTCCTGTCTTGTCACCTGATCCTACTCAATGTTTTCCAGCAGAGCTTCCTTAGGGGACTTAAGATCTTGGAATCAGTTGTTTCTAGTGGGGACTTAAGATCTTGGAATCAGTTGTTTCTAGTGACTTGTATCTTCTCCTTCAAGAGGTTTCAAAGTAAACAAAATCGGTTGTAGTGTACACTTTTCCTTCCCTCTGGATCTTCTAAATTAGCTGAATGACAAAGATTCAAAGTGGAGTTTGAATCTCAAATCTTCCATCTCACATCTGTGTGATTCAAACTTAATTTGCATAAACTTAATTGTTAGACTGCCTCAAACATTTGGACTATAATGTAGATAAGCACCATCCCTTCCTGGAGTTATTGAGAACAAAGGATTGCTAATGGAAATGAGGTATTTCTGAAACACACAATTTAATTAATACCAACTTCCCCATCCTTTCTGTCTTCTCACAGCCTCACTGAAAACTCCCACACCCACTATCCAACTCTCTCTCCTATCTATAATATAGTGATGCGGTCTGAGGAAGGTAAACACACAGTACTCAAAAAACAAGGTTATGATCCAGAGGCTAGAAGTGGGGAGTTGTAAACGCCTGGTACCAAAACCCGGGAGGAAAACTCGGAGGCAGAGTAAAGCTATTACTACTTTTACTTCTACTTTCTTAGAGAGAGCTTAGAGAGAGAAAGAAAGATTTTTCTTCTTCTTAGAAAGAGCTTAGAGAGAAAGATTAGAGATAGCTTTTTCTTCTTCTTCTTAGAGCTTAGAGAGAAAGATAGAGCTTTTTCTTCTTCATCTTCTTAGAGCTTAGAGAGAAAGAGAGAGAGCTTGAAAGAGAGAGATTTCTTCTTTAGAGAGAGAGAGAGAGCTTAGCTTTTAGAGCTTCTTTCTTCTTTCTTCCTCGGGAGCCTCGGCTTGACTCTGACCAGGAATTACTTCTTCTATCTGGTTTCTCTTCTGTAACCGCTCTGCCTACGTTCTGGCCGCTCTGATTCTTCTGACCGACCGAGTGACCGCCCGACTGACCGAATGAATTCGTTCTCCTCCTCCTGACTCCGACCGCTTTCACCCGGTTATATACCTTTAGCTTTGCGGGTGCCTCACGTGCATTTACAGGTGCGTCACATACATACTTATTATCAGGTGGAACTTATGGCTTCCAGCTGACCGCAATAGCCATCTCCCTAATTGGGGCTCCTTCAGGGAGTGTCTCTGGTGAGACTGCTCTCATTCACTCTGAGTCCAGGCTGCATCAGTGGAGTCAGAGAAAAAGACATTTCGGGATTGTGGAAGATATACTAGTCTTGTTAATAAGTTGCTTCTCTGTGCTGCCCTCACTTGTCAAGCCTTAAATTTATGACAGCTTATTTTTAGTCTCAAGAATTGACTGAGTTCTGGCAAGACAAATTATGGTTTCACTTTTCTGTTCCTGGAAATATAGTTGATTCTAAAAATGGAGAAAATCCACCTCCTCCATAATTGGTCAGCAGCACACAGAAGGGTGGGGGAGAGAGGCCGAGTGAGTAAATAAGCCCTGTCCAGCCACCTCCGATCTGCCACTTTGCACAGAATAAGAAGAGGTAGATTTCACAAGAAGAGACTAGACTTCAGGAGAGGACTGTTCCTGAGCCTTGAATAACAGTGAGCCATCAACCAAACACAGGATTTTCTGGTAATCCAGCAAGGGCATTCAGAGCTGATTTCTGATTTTTCTTTTCTGTAAGGAACTTTTGATCATCAAGAAAATTAGGAGCATGGGCTGGAGGGCTGGGATGCTC
The DNA here is from genome assembly GCA_025594165.1 of Tamias sibiricus. Taxonomy (NCBI): domain Eukaryota; kingdom Metazoa; phylum Chordata; class Mammalia; order Rodentia; family Sciuridae; genus Tamias; species Tamias sibiricus. The sequence goes on from CM046662.1 coordinate 60,628,712, forward strand.
AACTTGGAATCTAGGGAGTTTTGATGGGAGGGAGGCAGGATGGGCTAATGGACAGTCATAGTTAATCACTGAAGTTCAGGTAATCTACAGTAAATGCTTTGGATATTATTTACTTGGTGAGATGGTTTTCCATTTGCTTCGTCTGTCTCTAGCACCTCCCCTGGAATGGTTGAAAATGCATGTGTCACAGTGTATTAGGGAACATCACTGTGTCTCTTCTATCCTATTCTTATTTTCTTACCTCTAATTCAGCATTTTTCATTCCTTTTATTGCAGCAGAAGCTACGCTTGGAGCAGGGGCACACTCTGCATGCCACTTAACACTTATGACTGGGGAGTCTTTCATTTTTAAAATGGAAAGTAGGAATGCTAATGCTCACCTGTGAAGAAAAGTCAGGATAAAAAATGATAAAATAATGTCATTGACACATATATCCTTTTGTAACAATTAATAGTTCAAATCCCTGAAACTTGTGTTCATAGTCATTGTACAAGACAGCTAAAACCAATTAGGGAGTGTGTCATTATGTCAGAAAGTTAAGGGGGGTTGAGGTCTTTAACCCTTCCTAACCTGGGGTAAGCTTCCTTTGTCCAGCAAAGTAAGCCAGAAGGGTCCACCTCAACAAAGATGCTAGATTGGGAAAGCGAAGGCCGCCAGCATTCCCTCCCCAACCTTCAAAAGACACAGGAACATACCAGGGAGCCTGGTCAGTGGTCATCACCGAAGCTCAGGTTTATTTAGGAAAATGGCCAGTCTTATAGTGGACAGAAGCCAATCAGTAAGCAGCTTATAGAAGCAAGTAAAGAGCACGGGCACATCTCATAGGGCAGAATCCTCTGCCCCATGCTTAGGGGGGTTTCAGTTCTCACGATACGTCACAGCCATGCCCCCCGCTTAGCTTAGGTCCATAACAGGGCGTGGTAACGTGGCAAGCAGCCAGAAAAGCCAGAGCTTTTCTATCCCCTTGGCAGACAGTGTTAAGGCCCAACATCATTAAATGAGGGAATTGGTAGTAGATAAGAGAGAACAATTGAAAATGAGAAATCTGCTTAAAACAGCATGTGTTCTCAGTGACCTCTGGACATGCCTCGAGTGTTCTTGCCTCCTTTCTCAGTGAATCTGGCTGTAGTATTGTTTTCTGTGTCACTTGCAGGTTTTGCATCTCTACTATTCTATTCCTTTTATCCCCATCATTCTGGTCAACAGAATGATCTTATCACAAGAAAGCAAGGAGCAGAAACTCTGAACCTTGTGTTCCAATGAAAGAAAATCTAAAATCAGACACAAAAAGCCATGCAAGAGAACTTTATTATAGGTGAAAGTTAAGTAAAAGCAAATTGATGCTTAAGCAGAGAACACTATCAGGAGAGAGAGGGTGGGTTGTCTCTGAGCAGAAAACAGCAAAGGAGACAACACTATCTCCAAATTTATTACTATTTGATGTTTACCAGGAGAGCTGGGGACCACATTCTGTTCTCTTTGCCAGTCAGGTGTTCAACTCCTCCTTCATGTCAGCAGGGGAGTTTTGTTTTTGTTTTTGTTTTACCTTCATTGGTACTTTCCAGAATTATCATGGTGGCCATCCTATTTAGGGGAATTTCATGTACAAGTCAATCCCATGTTAACATGGACCCTGGTGTCAGTTGCTGGTCAGAAGTTACCTTAATGTAACTTCACTACTAAAGGACTCTTCTCTCCCAGACAAATGGAGACAGCTATAGCCATAATTCCTAGCTTCACATCAACATCAATGGTGGCTGTCAAGATTTACTCACATTAATCCTTTACATTTAATGTATTTTCCCATTAGCTCCTTTGCTTCTGTTTATTTTCTAAAAAAATAAATACCAACCTTTGCTTTCTCACCTTCTTTGAAAGTAGTTTAAAGAAGACCCTAAAGTGATTTAAAGAACACTTGTGACCTTGCCATGCATTTCACTGCTTGTTGCTAGCTTCTAACTATCTCACCATGGGGTTTGGTCCAAGAATCAGTGACTGGTTCTTCCCACAACAGCTTGCCTGTTTCTCAGGTGCTCTGAGAACCCATCAACCCCCAGGTTGCAGAGCTCCCTGGATCCTTTTCAATGGGCTTCACAAGCACCACCCATGGGGCAGGTTGCCAGGCTGCTTGTTTTATGCCTCTGCAGTTCATTGTGCTCTTTATTATCCTCCTCATCTTCCAATCTTCTCTGGGGATTGGCATGAGAAGAAAATCCCTGATTGCCATGTGAAGTCTGCACAGTTCCCAGTAGTTACCTACATCCCTGTCCTCCCCTTCAGTCCAACACGATGGATTCCTCCACATTTCTGTGTGTTTGGTTTCCAGAAGAAAAATTGGCATCACTATTGAGGAGTTCCCTGGCGAGACTTCATATCTGTTAAAGCAATTTCTTCCCAAATCATGGTTTTGCCCTGACAGCTCACCCCAGGTCTGTGCTGTGCTAAAAGGTGCCTGAAGGAGGAGAGACTGGATTCCCACTCATCTCACATTATTAACATTTGGGGCCTGATAATACTTCAGAGTATGTGCAGTGGGACATTAAGCATCGTCCCTGGTCTCTGCTCAAAGATGCTAGTAGCATCTCACCTCCCATTGTGACAACCAGAGATTTCTACATAGATTGCCCAGTGTCCCCGAGGGTCAAAATTGCCCTGATAGAGAACCATTGCCAGAGGCACATGCCTATCCTCACCTTGACCATGTTCTTTAACATTGGTTTTATATCTTGGTGTCCTGGTCACTTTTCCTTAATCACGGAGGTGATATGGATAAGATACAAAGAAGAGGATCAAGGATTATTGCAGGACTTTGCTGTTTTCTTGAATAATGGTGGGGTCCATATGATGGACATGGGAAATCTTTGAAGAAAGAGGCTGGAAGAGAAGCGTAAAGATGCCAAACCTGAGTTGGTTTAAAATCCTTTTCAACATCATCTTTTTGTCTTCAACTTCCAGAATGTGACACTCATGACTAATTCCTACTAAATATATTCCTACTATTCCTCCTATTGTGTGTGCACACATATGATGCTTTCAGATATCCAATGCCATTATTTAGAATTTTTCTAAACCTGATTATAATTAAGGTTAGTGTGTCATCTTTTCTTATTTTATTGATTAAGTTATAAAATCAGTGTATTTTGTATTTAAAATGAATTAACCATGGGTAAGAAGTTTTCCCACTCCTTTTAAAATTTACAATTACATAACACATATACTTTCTGAACTCTGATACTTCATAGAATTTTTTGAACCATTTAGGTCTGACCTCATATTTTGTAATAGGGAAGTTTAATTTTTTTAATTATAAGTTGTATATCATTTTCTATTTGATCTCCCACTAATTTCCACATCAAGTTTTATTAAAATATGTCTCTTTCATTTGTATTTTTTAGTTCAAAATCTTAAATTTATGTTCCCATAAGATAAACAAGAGATAGTTTAAATCAGCATTAACAGATAAACTCATGAAAAAAGTGCAAATAAATAAATAAAAATAAAATTTGGTTTAATAAAAAAAAAAAAAAGAAAGAAAGTTTGTCCTACTTGATGAATCACAGTATGTTATGGTTAAATATCTCTGTTGTTTTCTATAAGCCTGGCATCCAGTATGAAAACAATTTTAATTATACATATAATGTAGGTAATAGCTTCTGTGCATATCTGTCTTCAAAAAGTACTTTATAGCAGTATATAGTTTACCTACACATTTGATTTTATAATTTTGCCTCCAAACTATAGATCTGTTTCATTTTTAGAACATATCAATTTTTGCCCAACATTAAAAAGGTGACAAACTATTGAAATGGAAATGACTTTTTCATCCACAATAGAAGTAGCAATTTGACAGGGAAAAAAAGAAATCATCTACAGTAACCCTGGTCAGTTCTTTAACCTGAGAATTTGGCCTACTGAGAATAACAGATTTTTTCCTTCATGCATGCTAACATCCACATCACCCCTGCACACATAGAGGGAGAGCACATGCTTCCAGACACTGGTAGGCCACAGTGTCCTTCCAATTGCTCTAAGCACTGGGAAGCAGTGTGGCTAATGATTAACCACGCTCAGTAAACAACTAGCACCATTGTAATGGAGGGTTAACTTGCAAGGCAGATAAAATATTCAGATCAAGTCAGCCTGTGTACCCATGTATAAAAATTATACACATAAACACTAATACAATTATGTTTTTGACCCTCCAAAATAATGTAGGGTTTGTTGGGGTTTTTTGTTGTTGTTGTTTTGTTTTGTTTTTTTTGTTGTTGTTGTTGTTGTTGTTGTTTTACCAGCAATTAAACTCAGGGGCACTCGACCACTGGGCCACATCCCCAGCCCTTTTTTTTGTATTTTATTAGAGACAGGGTCTCACTGAGTTGCTAAGTGCTTCGCCATTGCAGAGGCTGGCTTTGAACTCACAATCCTCCTGCCTCAACCTCCCAAGTGCTGGGATTACAGGTGTGCACCACCATGCCTGGCTTAATTTTTTTTTATTTTGTGCAAATTTATAAATATTCCACCATTGAAGGGTTCACTTCAAGAAGCGAAAATAAGCTTATGTTTACCCAGAAGCATTCCACCTTGCATGTTACTTTTTTTAAAAACATTTTTTAGTTGTTGACGGACCTTTATTTTATTTATTTATATGTGGTGCTGAGAATCGAACCCATGCTAGGCAAGCACTCTACCACTGAGCTATAACCCCTGCCTGCATATTACTTTTTAGAAAAAGAAAAAAACATGCACAACTTTTAAGTGTGGAGAGTGGAGCCCCAAATGTCTATTAAAAATCATTTTTAGTGACAAATAAGCTTTTCAAGGAAATAAATTGATTTAAGGTACAGATACTGGAGCTCTAAAATCTAAAAAATTATTTCTATTAACAAATGCAAGTCTTGAAAAGGTGAAAAAATGACCAGAAAAAGCAGCTTCAAATGCAGGAAAGCAAAGTAAAATGGGAAGGGTGGAGACTCAAGTTTTCTAATACTAAAACATTCACCAGGCAAAATTTCATCTTTTTAGAATGTAGAACAAATCATTTGGAATTTTACATAAATAAACTTAAGTTAACTCACACCTTCTAGTCCAAGCAGAGTTCTGGAGCCATAACTACTTGCTGTTGGTCAAATCCAGTATTAGTCTTTTGATGTAAGCCAGCTTGTTATGAAGATACTCATGTCTGTATTTATCTTGGTAATCAGAACTGCAGTGCTTGATTGGCTGATATTCTTGTAAGACTTCTTCATGAACCTTCTGATGCTCCTTTAAATATGGAGAATGGCGTTTTTAATGCATATTGTTTGGTAAAACCCCTAGCTGCCACCTCCGTCTTGGCATGCAAATCCTGTTCTCATCATACTCAGCACTGAAATTATCATTGTAATTCCACCATCGCTCACAGGAAGACGATGGTAATATAGTTATCAAATAATATGGGAGTTCAGTGTTGAGGAAGGCTCCATGAAGGCAGCGCAACCTGCTTTAACTCTATCACTGGAATTCAGACTAGAGTTACTCAGCTTGGCAATTTATTCTGTTCTTTCAATGTCCTCTTCCTTCTCCTTATAATCTCAACATTGTGTTTTTTAAATTTGGTCCTTGTGTTTTTTAGAATTTTTTTTCGGGGGGGGGGGGTTGGTACCAGGGATTGAACTCTGGGGCACTCCAGCCACATTCCTAGCCCTATTTTGTATTTTATTGAAAGACAGGATCTCACTGAGTTGCTTAGTGCCTTGCTGTTGCTGAGTCTTCCTTTAAACTTATGATCTTCTTGCCTCAACCTCCTGAGCCACTGGGATTACAGGCATGAACCACTGTGCCCAGCTTGTTTTTTATATTTTTTAAGACTTCTTTCTGGACTTTCTGTGAGACATTCAATGGCTTCTTCCATAGGCTGTGGACACTTTAGAACTGAATAAGCAGGTAAGGTTTCCAGAGAAGTCCTAGAGGTATTTTTGTCTTCCTGGTCCTCATATATACTACCATTTTCACTAAAATTTTCCAGAGGTAGATTTTGAGTCCCTCAGTCTCCTGGAGTGCTAGGAAATTTTTCTTTATTCTTGCTCTTTGGGGTTTAGTCTTGCTCCTTCTGCATGGATCTAAGCTAAATTCCTCAGTGCATTTGTTTTCATCTCCTTTGACTCTTTGAAGCTTAGATACAGAGGCAAGAATAATTCCAACACTTCTTAAAGGACTGCTATCTTTTGAAGTTGTGGTAAATTCTGTCTTCTTTCTTCATTCTATCATCCCTTTTATATCTATATGCCATTTCATTTGACTCCAGTAGCCGGAGAGCATAGCACAGACAAAGACTCCACCGACTGGAGGTAGGACACAGACTTTGCCTGGGAACTCAGTTGAAGTGGAGCATGCTATTAGCAAAACATCCACAGATAAGAGAGAAAGCACTTAGTATTCTCTGAAAACTCTGTGTTGTCTTCAGGCACTCATAATCTATCTTCACAATTAATCTTTAGCCAGCTCTCATACGTAGAAACTGGAGATGGGCAACAAGTTAGGTTCTCAAGGGCAAGCTGACCAGAGCTCATCAATTTCTATTGACAAGGCTAGTAGTCCTCTTTACAATGTAATTGTCACCCCTCTATCAAACTCAGAAACAATAGGAAAAGTCCCATTTAACATGGCATGAGGCAATCAAATATATATTTGGGTTACAGAATATTTATGCAGAATTTTCTTTCAGCTATTATATTTTCTTATCACTTGTTTAGATACATGGTGTCTTCAGGGAAGAAAGGATGCAATATCCTTTCAGCACGACTTAAGAAAAAATAAGACATGTGTTATGGTATATGGAGGACTCATCAAATGAAGAAACTTCAAATTAAGAGAATTCCTTGACAGAGCAATTACAGATAGTTGGCCCAGGTTAGGCAGATCAATAAGGGATGATGAGGCACCAGGAGGCCAGAAGTACAAGAAGCCTTTATCAAACCTAGGGCAGGAGGAAGACAGGGAGTAGTATTTTTTTCTTAAAAACCCTATGAAATTTAGACCAGTTGACAGGGGCCACTTAGCGGGATTGTCTTAGTCAGTGGCAGATGTAGCTCCCATCAGAAATGCAGCCCAAGCAGGGAGATAGCAAGGAGGCCATGCCTTCACCTGCCTCACATTCCACACTCAGACGCTTGCTGCTGCTTCCCAATGGCTGAACTTTATTGGCAGCTGGAGGGGTGGGGATGGCACAACCATGAAGAGAAATCTGCTGATGTGGCTATCCACCTGGCATGCAGGCTAGGAGGTTCACATGGATCTGGGAATACACGATGGACAATCACACACTAAAATCACATGGGAAGCTATCGGTCTGATCTGCTGCCCACATAAAAAATGATTTTCCTGATCTCACTTATATGTGGAATCTCCAGTAGTCAAACTCACAGAAGCACAGAGTGGTTGCCAGAGGCTGGGAGGAGGGAAAAATAGGGTCATGTTGGTCAAAGGATACAAAATTTCAGTTACATAACATGATCAAGTTCTGGAGATCTAATATACAGCATGGTTATGATAATTAAAAATATTGTGCTGTCTACCTGAAATTTGTTATATGAATAGATCCTAACATTCTCTCTACACAACACACACATACACAAACACACACAACTTAGAGGTGCTAGCTTTGTTAGATAAATGGACTGTGATTATCATTTCACAGTGTTCATATATCAAAACATTAATAGTGCATATACAGTTTTTATATGCTAGTGATATCTCAATAAACAAGAGATGATCTCACATGGTGAAGTTAGAGAGTAGCAGCTTCTTGTGTGGGTTTTTCTGCCACTCTTCCCAAACAAGGGTTGCTTTTCAAAAGAATTCTTTACAATTAAAATACTCTTATAAAACAAAATATTTAAGAGAAAACAAGGGCGGTAAACATGGGCTCAAACATGCTGAAATGTTCCATTCAGGAAATGGGTTTAAACGTGGATGTGAAGGATGAAGAAACCTCATCTTATTGCAAGTCAGTTGTTGCTGCCTGCAGCAACGATACCGCGGGAAAGAAATCGGAGGTAGACTGGGAATGACTGGTTCCTTTATTCTTGCTTCTTCTTCTCTGCTTTCTCTTCTGTATTCTCCATTCCCCGGTGTTTCCCCCACAGTCTCTTTAAATACTCTTTACCTTAACAAGTATACACATGTCACAAGCTCAACTTACAGGGTGCGTCACACAGTGTTCACGGGCACAGAAAGATTCTTAGTTAATTACATTAAGGTCGGGTGTAAACAATTAAACGCCTCCTCTTTGGCTCTCAGCCAGCCGCCATCTTAGCTACTTCCTCATACAAGGCTCTTACAGTCAGTAAAACTCCTGAAAGACAAGGACTCACCAACATGAGTTCCAAAGCCAAGAGAAATACCTAAAAAGCAAACCAATGAAACTTAAGAAGTACATCAACCAAATAAAATAGCTCACCTTTGTTGACATCTTTACTCCAGCCAATATTGCAAAACAAAAATACAAACAAAAAACCTATGTGCTGTAATTTAATTAAGCATTGAGGACAATTATAAAGTATTATTGATTGTTCATTTTGGTCATTGTATTGCACTTATGTTAATCAAAATTCCTGACAATTGTTAGAAACACACTGATTGATGTTGTCTTGGGCTGGCTTTGGAGTCCTGAATAGGATTAGATGAATTAGGATTGGCCATGTTTGGGCAGTTGTTAAAGCTGGTTAAAAGACATATGCAGTTTTTTATGATGTTTTCCCTAACTTTGTTTCAGTTTCAACCTTTCCCTAAAAAACAGTTTAAATAAGAAAAATCAGAGAGATATGAGAATTGAGGCATCTCAGGACATAACTAAGGCCATAAGGGCACTGAGACTGCAGCACTTTGGGTAAGATCAAAGCTCTAAGATGTTCTGTGGTGTAGTAATCCTTTTGACTTTCCTCTTCCCTCTTTTTTTCAGTGACTTCACTTGCTCACAGCCATGGGTCAATGGTGGTCTGGTACTTCTGATGATCCTCACCATCAAGATTTGGCTTCCAGCTTCACTGCATATTTTAAGAAATTCAAGGTGGAATACAAAATCATCTCTCAAAACACCATCAGTTTGATAGAGTCACACCTGCAAAGAGGTAACATTCAGGGGGCAGCCTTGGCAATCAATGATGCATTAAAAGAAATTGATAATGCCCCACTGAACATCGCTGTGACAGGGGAGTCTGGAGCAGGAAAGTCCAGTTTCATCAATGCCCTGAGAGGGGTTGGACATGAGGGAAAAGATGCAGCTCCCGTTGGGGTGGTGGAGACGACCATGAAGAGAACTCCATACAAACACCCAAACTTTCCCAATGTGAGAATCTGGGACCTGCCTGGGATTGGAACCACTAATTTTGAGCCAAAAGATTATCTGGAGAAAGTAAAATTTAGGGAGTATGACTTCTTCATTATTATTTCTGCTACACGCTTCAAGAAAAATGATCTAGACCTGGCCAAGGCAATCAAAATTATGAAGAAGAATTTCTATTTTATAAGAACCAAGGTGGATTCTGATTTACAAAATGAAGAGGCATCTAAGCCAATTACCTTTGACAGAGAAAAAGTCCTGCAGCTGATCCGAGAGGACTGTGTGAGAAATATGAAGAAGCATAACATTGATGACCCAAAAGTATTCTTAATTTCCAACAACGATTTATCTGAGTATGATTTTCCAATCATGATGGACACCCTAATAAAGGATCTCCCTGCTCAAAAGCACCACATTTTTATGCTTGCCTTGCCTAATGTTACTGAGGCAGCCATTGAAAGAAAGAGGGAATCTCAGCAGCAGCATATCTGTCTAGAAGCCTTCAAGGCTGGATTATTGGCCTTCATACCTTTGAAAGTAAGCATCAGTAACAATGATATGGAGAAGCTGAAGACAATCTTAAACTACTATCAAGTCCTCTTTGGAGTCGATGAGCCATCCCTGCAAGTTTTGGCTAAGCATATGCAAGTGCCAGTAAAACAACTCAAGGAAATGATTAAATCTCCAACTTTCTTGGAAACTGAGAAGCAAGAAACAACAGGGGAAATGTTTTCAAGATACTTGAAAAATCTTTTAATCAATAGTGGAGGCCTCCTTGGTGCAGGTCTTTACTTTAAGGAAATATATTGCGTGCAACTTCGTATGCTTGACACGGTGACTAATGATGCTAAAGTTCTCCTTCAGGCAACATATTCAGGAAAACAGTTCAAACCCAAAAAACACACAGCTTCTAAACACAATAGAACCTAATGGTCAACACCAGAGCCAACCCCCTTCTCACCTGTTATCTTGAAACAACCCAATCCAAAACCCCCATGGGAATCCTAGGGGAGAAGGACCATGGACCTTAATTCTGGAAAAATCCCAGTGTGCATTTCTCCTCTATCCCTCTCCCCTTCTTCCCTTCTCTCCATCTTGCTGCCTCTCCTCCTCTCCCTCTCTTCCTCCTCCCCCCCCCCCCACACACACTGTTCAAGCTCCCTGCCACCTCTGCTATTCCTCTCTGTGTCCTGTTTGCACTCCCATCCTCTCTGAAGCATGTGAATAATGAACTCTTTGATTCATGGATTTTGTTTCCCATCATCATTGTCTCACCTGACACACATACCTGAGCTTTAGACTCCTTCGTGCCCTCATTAAGCCTCTGTTAAGACAGTGACAACCATAGCTTTTGGCCACTCTCAACAAGGAGACCTCAACACCGAAGTAGAAAGAAACCCATAATTACACAAAACACAACTCTAATAAATGGTTAATAGCCAATTCCTACAAATCCTATTCAGACATAATCTTTTTTGAGAAAATAACTAAAGAAAATCTATGCTTCTGTACTGGGAGCAATGATGAACCCTATAAGATCTCTCTAGTTTGAGACTTTTGATTGTCATGATAGTAAGGAATTGCTGTAATGCATTATCTGATGCCAACAGTTGCTTAATAAATGCTTGGTGATAAAAAGTACTTGCTGTTGATTTGATGTTTTCAATACACCCATAACGGCTAGGACTGTGGCTCAGTGGTAACACACTTGCCTGGCATGTGTGAGGCACTGGAATCGATTCTCAGCACCACATATAAATAAATAAAATAAAGAACTATCAACAACTAAAATAAAAATGCATCCATAATGGCTTCATATGGATTGTTGTTTTGTCTTGTTTTTCTTATTGTTGTTGTTTTTTAACTGATAATATCTCCTTGCCCCTTCAGTAGCCTATCACTTGATTTTCCTTAAGGTGAAATACAGTATCTGATTTTGAAAGACTAAAGAAGGCAAAAATGATTTACCCATAAGAGGCAGTGTATTGTTCACTTTAGAATGCTACAATAATTTAATCTGTGGATTAAACCACATAAATTCATTTCTCACACTTCTGGAAACTGGAAGACTAATATCCATGTGCCAGCATGGGTGCGTCCTTGAGTAAAGCATGCATCCCAGTCATGTCCTCTCACGGCCTTCCCTGGTGATTGTATGCAAAGAGACTCATTCGTGTCCTCCTCTTTCTCTAAAAGCATCAATCTCCTCATGACCTTGTCTGACCCTAATCACTACCTCCTAATATGATCCCATTGCTTGTTACATTATTGATATGTGAACTTGGGGGAAACAAAGAAACAGGCAGGCAGTCTGTAAGAGCTGGGTTGTGCAAGTTACACCTCTGGTTCAGTGGCTTTCTTATTAGAACCCATGATACTCATCTGCCAATACCAAATACTTCAACATATTTTGAACAGAAATTGAGACACCAGTTGCAGATCCCATATCCAACATGCTTGGAACCAACAACATATTAGTCAGCTTTCCCTCACTATAACCAATTACCTAAGATAACTAACATAGAAGGAAAAAATGTTTATTTGGCTCTTGGTTTTAGAGCTTCCTTTACACGGCTGGGCAGGCCCACTGCTTTTAGTTCTCTATTGAGGATGCCAGATAGCAATGGTTGTGAGTATGTGGCTCAATGCAGCACTCACCTTGTGGCCAGAAACAAAGAAGAAAGGAACCAGGTCCCACACTCCCCTTCAAGGGCAGACCCCCAAGTAACCTGAGTACCTCACACTAGGCTCCACCTCCTAAGGATTCTACCTCCTCAGGATAGTGCCACCCTGGGCACCAAGCCTTTAGCACATGGGCCTTAAATAATCATTCAACATCTAAACTATGACAAGAAGGGTTTCAGATTTCAGATGTTTTTCAGATTGTAGAATATTTGCATACACATAATGACATGTTTTGGAGGAATAGACTTAAAGCTAAATACACAATTCCCTTATGTTTCCTGTCTACCTTACACAAAGGCTGGAGATAATTATATACAATATTTTTAGTGGACCTGTCATTTGGCTACATTTCATCACATGAGGTCACATGTTTGTGACATCATGTCAGTGCTCAAAAAGATTCAGATTACAATATTTTGCATTTTAGAATAGCAAAATAGATATATGCTTAATCTCTACTTGAAATTAATAACAATGAATTAATTGATTTGTCATTACTATGATGAAATACTTGATGTTTAAACATAAATATATTTTCTATTTACATTTACATATTTTGCATATTTAAATATTACATATTTATATTTACATATAAAGAAAACAGATTTACTTGTCTCTGTGTTGTAGGAAGAAAGTCCAAATTTTGTCTTTCAGTAGTCTCTTGACTGCATCACCTCTTGGCAGATGGCAGCAAACTGGCAGGAGCCCCTGTGAGAGTTAAAAATCACTTCACCAGAGGGAGCCAAAGAGTCTGAGGAGGGGCCTGACTTGTCCCTTTACAACAGTCTTCTTATAAGATCTGATTCAAGGGTCCCCTGGTAACCACCTCAGTCCCTTCCAAGGACAAACTTTCAGTGACTGAAGGACCTCACACCAGGCTCCACCTCTTAACATCACTTAAATTGACTTCTAAGTTAATTCTTTCAAAATTCAGATACTTTGGTGAGAATATGGGTGATCACACCAGAGAGACTATTTTATATGTTCAATATCATCTACAGCACATACATTTTAGCTACTCAAAATCTATAAATATAAAAACATTAAAATTTTTTCCGGTATGGTCTCCTTTTTAGCGGTATATCACAGTATGTTTACATCCAAACTGACCCACCAACCCACTGACCCACACCAGAGCCCACCCCACTGACCTGGGTGAGAGCCCAGGCCCAGGACCACCCCTGCACAGAGTGGAGGAGCATGTTGTGGCTCCCCATTTACCAATGCGTGACTCCCTCAGCTCACCTCCATTTTGGGACATGGCAGCCATTACCACATCCCCCGCCCCACCGCCATCCCCACCCCTGCAACCTTGGGACAACAGACAGGGCCTGGAGGAAGCTGCCCTCTGCAGCACAGCATGCCACAGTGCTTCATCTCTGAACAGGCAGCCCAAAGCCATCCTAAGGTCTGCACTTCCAGCTCCATCTCTGAAAGTGGCTGCTTCCAGCCTGGGACACCCCCACTGCCAACTTGAGTTACCTTCACTGTACTGCCATCATCTTTAGTTGCAGTAACACCCATTGGACATTGGCTGGGGACTGGAAGCCCAGCACCAAGGAACTTACAGGTTTGATTCTACCACTGCCACCAATTATGGACGTGGTAACTTCCATCTCGGGACAACAGCTAGGACCCAGAACACTATCACCAACGTTCCTGCAGGCTTGGTTATGCCAGAGGTAATCCTGTTAGGTGTGCTAATAGCCACCACCTTGTTGCAGAGACAGGAGAATGCCTTGGATGGGGTCACCTCTTTCTCTCTTTTCTCCTGTTAACAGCCAACTTATTTTAATTCATCTTTCACTCTTCCTATGATCTAATACCTCTATATTCTAACCTCCTACCTCATAAACATCACACACCCTACACACCACCCCATTTCTCTCTTTGTCCACGAGTAGAAAATGTGGACCCCTTTGCAAACCTACTGTTTATGTTACAGATATTAATTGAACACATAATTTCTGTTTATTGTGACAAAACTGTAATTTTGTAAACAGGAAATATTTGGTTTAAAGCTGTATATGGTTTGCATTGGGTTCTGTTGATATTAATCTCCTCCTTAATCATCTAAACAGGAAATATTTGGTTTAAAGTTGTATATCACTTGCATTGGGTGCTGTTAATATTGATCTCCCCCTTAAAGGTGAGACACCAGAAACCTGCAGGGACACTATAAGATTATAGGATAGAAATTGTAACACCTTGGATTCACACTGCCAGAGAGGAAGACACACGGAAACCATGAAAAACAAGGGAAGAATGTGCCTGAAACAAACCACGATGATACAATAATAATATCCATTGACAGCACAGTAGATGAAATGTCAGAGAAGGAATTTAGAATGTACATAATTGAAATGATCTGCAAATCAAACAATGTCATAAGAGAGCAAATACAGGCGATAATTGATCACTCCAACAAAAAGAGAGCAAATACATGTAGCAAGAGATTACTTTAAAAAATAGAGATTCTGAACAAAAAAAGAAAGAAAGAAATCCTCAAAATGAAGAAGACAATAAACCAAATTAAAAATTCAATAGAAATCATGAGCCGGGCGCAGTGGTGCATGCCTGTAATCCCAGCACTTGGGAGGCTGAGACAGGAGGATTGTGAGTTCAAAGCCAGCCTCAGCAATGGTGAGGCACTTAGCAACTCGGTGAGACCCTGTCTCTAATAAAATACAAAAAAAGGGCTGAGTATGTGGCCCAGTGGTCGAGTGCCCCTGAGTTCAATCCCTGGTACCAAAAAAAAAAAAAAATTAGAAATCATGACCAACAGACTAGATCACTTGGAAGGCAGAACCTCAGACAATGAAGACAAATATATAATCTTGAAAATAAAGTTGACCACACAGTGAGGACAATAAGAAACCATGAACAGAACCTCCAAGAATTATGGGATAATATCAAAAGATCAAATCTAAGATTTATTGGGCTAGAGAAAGGCAGAGATACAAACAAAAGGAATGCACAATCTCTTTAATGAAATAATATCAGAAAATTTTCCAAACCTGAAGAATGAATTGGAAAATCAAATACAAGAAGCCTTAGGATACTGAATGTACAAAATTATACTAAAGGAAAAAACAATCAAAGGAGAAATCAACTCAAGTCAAAAACCAAAAACAAACCAAAATGACCAGGAATACAAAAAATATTTCAATAATAACCTAAACAATAATGGCCTAAACTCAGAAATTAAAACATAGATTGGCAGATTGAATTTTCTAAAAAAGAACCAATAATATGCTGCCTACAAGAAACTTATCTTATTGGAAAAGACATCCACAGACAGAAGGTGAAAGTATGGGAAAAAATATACCACTCATATGGACCACATAAACAGGCAGGGGTTTTCCATCCTCATATCAGATAAAGTGAACTTCAAACCAAAACCAGTCAGAATGGATAAAGAAGGACATTTCATACTGTTTAAGAGAATCATACAGTACATGTATGAAGACATGAATGGTGTGAAAATACTTTGTGTAGAACCAGTGACTTGAAATATTGTGCTCTATATATGTAACATGAAATGAATTGCATTCTGCAAGCATGTATAACATATTAGAATAAATAAATAATTTAAAAAGAGAATCATACATCAACAAGACATAATATAATATATATAATATATATAATATATAATATATATAATATATAATATATATAATATATGATATATGTAATATAATATATAATATATATACATGCAAGCATGTATAACATATTAGAATAAATAAATAATTTAAAAAGAGAATCATACATCAACAAGACATAATATAATGTATATATTTATGCCGAAACAATGGAGCATCTATATATATCAAACAAACCCTTCTAAATTTCAAGAATCAAATAGACCCTAGCACAATAATACTGGGTGACTTTAACACCTCTCTCAGCACTGGACAGATCTTCCAAACAAAAACTAAACAAAGAAACTATAAAACTCAATAATACAATCAATAACTTAGACTTAACAGACCTATATAGAATATTTCATCTATCAACAAGTGAATACACTTTTTTCTCAGCAGCAGGTGGATCTTTCTCTAAAATAGACCACATGTTATGCCACAGAGAAAGTCTTAGCAAATACAAAAAAAAAAAAATAGAAGCCCCGCGTGGTGGCGCACGCCTGTAATCCCAGCACTTGGGAGGCTGAGGCAGGAGGATTGTGAGTTCAAAGCCAGCCTCAGCAATGGCGAGGCACTTAGCAACTCAGTGAGACCCTGTCTCTAATAAAATACAAAAAAGGGCTAGGGATGTGGCCCAGTGGTTGAGTGCCCCTGAGTTCAATCCCCGGTACCAAAAAAAAATAAAAAAATAGAGACGTTACCCTGAATTCTATCAGATCATAATGGAATGAAATTAGAAATCAATGATAAAGTAAAATATAGAAGCTATTCCAACACCTAGAAACTAAATAATATGCTATTAAATGGCACATGGATAGAAGACATCAGGGATGAGTTAAAAAATTTCTTAGAGGTATATGAAAACTCCAATACAACTTACCAAAATCTCTGGGAGACTATGAAGGCAGTGCAAATATTAAGTTCATTGCCTTGAGCTCATTCATTAAAAGATTAAAAATCAACAAAGAAAGACCTGATATTCCATCTCAAAGCCCTAGAAAAATAAGAACAAATCAACACCAGAATTAGTAGAAAACAGGAAATGATTAAAATCAGAGCTGAAACCAATGAAATTAAAACAATTGAAAAACTTTACAAAAGAAAAAGTTGATTCTTTGAAAAAATAAATAAAATTGATAAACCCTTAGCCGCCCTAACAAAAAGGGGAAAGAAAACTCAAATTACTAAAATTCTTGGTGAAAAAGGAAATGTCACAACAGATACTATTGAAATACAGAAGATTATTAAAAACTATTTAGAAAACTTATACTCCAGTAAAATAGAAAATCTTGAAGATATCAACAAATTTCTAGATATATATGATCTTCCCAAACTGAATTGAGAAGACATACACAATTTTAACAGATTAATTTCGAGCAATGAAATAAAAGATGCCATCAAAAGTCTACCAACCAAGAAAATCCCAGGAACAGACAAATTCTCAGCCAAGTTCTACAAGAACTACAAAGAAAAATTAAAACAAATACTCCTCATATTATTCCATGAAGTAGAAAAGGAAGGAATTCTTCCAAACTCATACTATGACTCTTAAGCCAGACAAAGACACATGAAAGAAAGAAAACTTCAGACTAATATACCTGATGAATATAAAAGCACAAATTCTCAATAAAATTCTGGCAAATCACATACAAAAACATATTTAAAAGATAGTGCACCGTGATCAAGTGTGGTTCATCCCAGGGATGCAAGGTTGGTTCAACATATGGAAATCAATAAACATAATCCAATCACATAAATAGACTTAAAGATAAAAATCATATGATCATCTCAATAGATGTAGAAAAATCATTTGATAAACTAAAACACCCTTTCATGTTCAGAACACTAGAAAAACTAAGGATGGTAGGAACATACCTCAACATTGTAAAAGCTATCTATGATAATCCCAAGGCCAACATCATTCTAAACAGAGAAAATTTGGAAGCATTCCCTCTAAGAACTGGAAGAAGACTGGGATACCCTCTTTCACTACTCTTATTCAACATAGTCATTGAAACTCTAGGCACAACAATTAGACAGATGAAAAAATTAAAGGGATACAAATAGGATAAGAACAACACAAACTATCACTATTTGCCTATGACATGATTCTATACTTAGAGTATCCAAAAATACTTCACCAGAAAACTTCTAGAATAAATGAATTCAGCAAAGTAGCAGGATACAAAATCAATACCCACAAATCAAATGTATTAGTGACAAACCTTCTGAAAGAGAAATTAAGAAAACTACTCCATTCAAAATAGCCTCAAAAAAAAAAAATTTGGGAATCAATCTAACAAAAGAGGTAAAAGACTGCTACAATGAAAACTAAAGAACACTTAAAAAGAAATTGAAGAAGACTTTAGAAGATGGAAAGATCTCCATGTTCTTTGAAAGGAAGAATTAATATCATCAAAATGGCTGTAATACCAAAAGCATTATACAGATTTAATACAATTCCAATTAAAATCCCAACAACATTCCTCATAGAAATAGAAAAAGCAATCATGAAATTCATTTGGAAAAATCAGAGACCCAGAATAGCCAAAGCAATCCTTATCAAGAAGAGTGAAGCAGGAAGCATCACAATACCAGACCTTAGACTACACTACAGAGCTAAATTAACAAAAATGGCATGGTATTGGCACCAAAATAGAAACATAAATCAATAGAATAGAATAGAAGACACAGAGACAAACCCACATAAATACAACTATCTCATACTAGACAAAGGAGCCAAAAACATACATTGGCATGGGGGCAGGAAAGATGGTGGAATGAGATGGACATCATTACCCTAGGTACATGTATGACTGTACATATGGTACAACACTGCATTGTGTACAATCAGAGGAATGAAAAGTTGTGCTCCATTTGTGTACAATGAATCAAAATGCATTCTGTTATATATGCCTAATTAGAATAAATAAATAAAATCATCATTGACAAGATGAGAAAGAGTATTGGAAAAAACAGTAATATTATATTCAACATACTAAATAAATAAATAAATGCAAACTGAGAATGTGGCTTAGTGGTAAAATGCTTGCCTGCCATGCTTGAGGCCTTGAGTTCAAGTCCCAGCACCATTTTTTTAAAAATATTTATTTATTTACTTTAGTTGTACACAATGCAATGCATTTTATGTTTACATGGTGCTGAGGATCGAACCCTGGCCGTGCACGTGCAAGGCGAGCGCTCTGCCACTGAGCCACAACCCCAGCCCCCCAGCACCATTAAAAATAATAAATAAAATAAATGCACATATGATTTTTCTCTTCACCACCATGGAAATTTTATCCATTGATTTTCAATGTAGTAAGATTTGGATTTATCCATGACATCTACATTTTTCTATTGTAATGCCATCATAAAATACATAGTTTCTCTTTGATGTTAAACTTTTAAACCGAATTTATACTTTTAATAATGTGATCTTCATCAATTTTAACATAATATATTTCAAAATAATTCCTTTGACTGTATAAATTGTATAAAAAGTTTCAAATCATTATTAGTGTTATTTCTGCTTGATATATCTAATGACAGTGATACAAACTGGGCCAATTTTTTTAATTATTATTTTTTCTTTCTTTTTTTGTTATGTTTTGTTGCAGTACTGGGGATTGAACCCAAGCATTCTCTACACAGCCAGCCCTTTTAATTTTTTTTTTTCAGACAGGGTCTTGCTGAGTGGCCCACACTGGCCTCAAACATGCAATCCTCCTGCCTCAACCTCCAAGTCACTCGTATTACAGGCCTGCATCACCATGCTCTCAATAGGATTTTTACCACAAATATTTTCAAATTAAAAAGCATAGTAGCACCAGCAATATACACAAGAAAACTTGAAGTGAAAAATGGGCAGAACTGAAGATGTCTCACTAGAAGTTTCTACACTTGTCACTCCCAGAGAAAAAATAAATTTAGAAATGAAGAACAACAATATTTCAACCAAAATAATGAAAGTAGAGCACCAGAAGGCAGCAAAATTGTACCAAAAATAGTAGAGATCACAGAAACTTAGGATGGCCCCACATATAAGGGAAGGGAACACTTTGCTTTCACTGCTCATGTCCCAGTTGGGATCAGCTCAGGATCAGGGGAAACTTCTGCCTGTGAAGAAAAGTTATCACAGGCTCAGAGCCCAGAGGAGGTGACTTCTGGAGTTCACATGACTGCACTACCCCTCTGACAAAATTCAGCACTCATTCATGTTAAAAACACTGAAGAAACTATGGAGAAACAGAACTTACTTCAGCATCATAAAGGTGAAACATGACAAAGCCAAAGGCAGCATCATGCTGAATGGAGAAAAACTGGAAGCCTGTCTTCTAAAGTCAGGAACAAGGATGTCCACTCTAACCACTGCTGTTCAATATAGTTCTTGAAATCTTAGCCAGAGCAATGAGGTAAGAGAAAGAAGTTAAATGAATACAAACAGGAAAAGAAGAAGTCAAGTTACCTCTGTTTGCAGATGATATGATCTTTTATGACCTAAGAAAACTACACCAGACAACTTCTAAAGCTGACAAATTCAGCAAAGTAGCAGGATACAAGATCAACATACAAAATTCAATAGCTTTTCTATACACCAATAATGAACATGCTGAAAAAAGAAATCAGAAAAATAATTCCATTCACAATAGCCCCACAAAGTAAAATATCTAGGGATACATCTAACAAGGAGGTGAAAGAGGTCTACAATAAAAATTATAGAAAATAGAAGAAGGAAGTTGAAGAAGACAGAAGAAGATGGAAAGACCTTCTGTGTTCTTGGATAGGCAGAACTGATGTTGTTAAAATGGCCATATTGCCAAAACAGAACTATAAATTCAAGGCAATCCCTATCAAAATATCAATGACACTCTTCAAAGAACTAGAAAAACTAGTTCTAAGGTTCATATGGGAGATTAGAAGACCCAGAACAGACAAAGCAATCCTAAGCAAGAACAACTATACTGGAGGCATCACAATACCCAATCTCAAAACATATTATAGAGCTACAGAAATAAAGGCAGCATGGAATTAGCATAAAACCAGATACAAAGACCAATGGAACAGAATAGAAGACACAGAGAAAAATCCACATAGATACAGTAACCTGAATCTCAACAGAGGTGCCACTATTGTAGAGTAAATAGCCTTTTTAATAAATGGTGTTAGAAAAACTGGATATACATATGTAAAATGATAGAACTAGATCCCTATTTCTTAGCCTACACAAAAATTAGCTCAAACTGGATCAAAGACCTAGGAATATAGAACAGAAACTCTGTTTCTACACAAGGTCAACACTCCAACATATTGGCATGGGCATTGGCTTCCCTAATAATATTCCTAAGACCCAAGAAATTAAACCAAGAATCAATAAGTAGGATGGCATCAAATTAGAAAGCTTCTACACAGCAAAGGAAACAGCATGTGAAGAGAGAGCCTACAGAAAGAAAGAGAAGGTCTTTTCCAGCTCCTCTTCTGAATGGAGATTAATATCCAGAATATATAAAGAACTCAATTCACAATAGCTAGACTATGGAACCAAGCTAGGTGTCCCTCAATAGATGCGTGGATAAATAAAATGTGGTATACATACTCAATGAAATATTACTCAGCTTTAAAGAAGATAGAAATTATGGTATTTGCCAGTAAATGGTTGGAGTTGGAGAACATCATGCTAAGTGAAATAAGCCAATCCCACAAAACCAAAGGCTGAATGTTTTCTCTAATATGTGGATGCTAACCCACAATAAGACAGGGGTAACTAGGGAAAAATAGCATTACCTTAGATTAGGTAGAGGGAAGTGATGGGAGGGAAGGGAAGGGATATGGGGATGGGAAAGATAGTGGAATGAAACAGACATTATTACTGTATGTAATATGTGACTCCATGACCAATATGATTCTGCAACATGTACACTTAGAAAAATGAGAAATTATATCCCATCTATGTATATCACCATGCATAAATGCATTCTACTGTCATGTATAACTAAATAAAACTGCTGAAGGCTGGCTTCAGCAAAGAGGAGGGGTTTTTTTCTCAATGGTGCTGGTGAAAAGAGTCGGAGAGCGGCGGAAGAAATCAGCACACGAGCACACTGGTCAGGCTGCTGAATCTTCTGTCTTTACTTTATTCTTGCAAGTATAAAAGCATATTTTTTTGGCAGCATACATTAACTTTTTGTGGTTACATTACAGTCATAAGGCTGAGGGAAGCAGCAACATCTGCTGATTACATTTCAGACATTTTAATCTTTTACCCTACATGATTTGTGGTCCTGTGCACTCATTATTTGAACGCTCTGCACTAGTGTTACTCTTTATCTGTAACTAGCCTGGGTCCAAATCATTTCTCATGGATTCTCTGAAGCCATTCCTCTACACACCTGTTCAACTGCCTGATAGAAGTTAATTTTTTCTGCCTGGATTTCAAAGCACTATTGTTTCTCTATAATAGTTTCATTTAGAACCTAGGGGCAGGGAAGGAGGTCATAGCCAAATGTTAGCTCTGAAGGACTTCTATCCTAAGTAACTTGTATATATATCTTAAACTACTTCAAAAGTAAAAGAAATCCTTATCAATCACAAAAAGACCTTTAAAGCCTTTTCTTGTTGCACTTGATTACAATGAGAAGGGGTCAAACAGCAGGCATTTACAAAAGCTGTTTCCTAACTAGAAACTTGCTATATTAGTACAACTTTAGAAAATGTTTTTATGCTTTTAACTCCATAAGGTTATAATTTCCAGAACCAGTCTCATTTTTAGTAATTAATGTAGTGATACCTGGTGGCCACACATGGGAGCAGAAAACAGAACAGTAAGAATATACATAGACAGGAGAGGAGTTCCTGGGAAAGATGGCAGACAGCAGAGAAGTGCTCTCAAGAGACAGTCACTAAAAGAGGCTTAGGGGGGAGTTTGAACACGTTCCTAGCAATATTCTGAGCTGGGAGGAAGCTGAGACATCTGCACACATCAATATGGTGAAATTCAATGAACTCCAGACCTACAACACACGGAGTCCAGTGCGAGTGGCCCACAAACCGAACCAGCTTTAGTGGCGCAGCTGCTGTGGTAACATTGCAGTACGGGAAGTACAGACCATGGCCTCAAACAGTGCAGAATAAAAAGAAAGCCAGAATCGAGCAGCGGCCACATGGAGTTCTTTCACGTAAATTGCTGAACGGGACCTACACGCCTCGGAGTGACACACAGGTCTGGGGTACTGCTGTTGAGACTGTGAAAAGCACCGCCATTTTGGAGGAAAGCTGCGGCTGACCAAGACAAAGAAACAAAGAAGAAAAACAGATGCAGGCATCCAAGGAGCCGTCCAGGGCCCAGAGAACAACACACACCTGGGTGAGACACGCGCAGGCAGCCAGCAAGGAAGGGCCTGTCTGAGGCCAGCGCAGCAACCATGAGAGCTATAACTGGGGGCGGGCTTGGGGAATGCGTGCCTTTTGGATGAACCCTTTCCTGCTGCCATTCATGTACTGACACCCCCCCCCAGCCATTCTTCCTCTGTGCCAATCTACCACTGGCCAAAGGTGCAGACTAGACTCCACTAATTGGTGCTCTGTGACTGTCTGGGCGTGATTCGGGACAACTGGCTTAATCTGGAAGAGCTTCCCAGGGTCCTGTTTATTTGAGTCTTGTTCCTGGGTTTGACTCTGTTTTTTGTTTGTTTGTTTGTTTGTTTGTTTTTGGTTTTGTTCTTTTTGATAGTGTGCTTATTTGTTTGTTTGTGTTCCTCTTTCTTTTCTTCCCTTCTCACTTAAGTCTCTTCTGCCCTCATCTTCTCTATTTATACCCTGTCATTGTGTACTCATCAGAGGGGAAAACAAGTAATACGAAGAAAATGGGACTTCTAGACCTGGGGCAATTGAAATATACAGCAAAGCAGTGTTGTATATAGTTTACTCTCTATTTCCTTGACGTATTTTTTCTCTCCTCTCTCTTACTCTAATTCTTACTTCTTTGTTATCTTTTATTGTTCCTTTTTATTTTTTCTTTTCCATCTTTCTTTATTTTTCTTCTCTCAAAGACTAAATAAATTTGGTTTATATATAAATCGGTCTTCCCTCTAAATCGCTCACTCCATTCTCTTTCCTCTCCCGTCTGCTGATATTAAACCACTTCCATAGAATTCTATTTTCATACTTCGTAAGAAAGAACATCTCAATAACCTCACTTCCTTCTTCCTAAACATATCAACTATGTGTCCAATGCTGAAACTGTAAACCCCAACGCAAGCATACAAACTAAATGGGAAATAATACCTGAGTTAACTAAATCTGTACATTGTGATCAAACTGGGATTTGCTGTAAAGAAAGTGTTAGATCTTAAAGTGTAAGGTATTTATAAGGGGATCTGACAGCATTGTACCACAGGAGAAACATAAGGCTATAAGGTGAAATCGAAATAGGCAAGGTCCCACAGTGCTAGAAGAATAGACACACAAGCATTATGAAGAAGCAAGGGAAGAAAGTGGCTGAAACCAATCAATATACCCCCTCAGTAGATTCCATGGCAAGTACAGTTGGTCAAATGCCATAGACGGAATTTAGAAATTACATATTTCAAATGGTTATGGATCTTAAAAATGAACTCAAAAATGAAATGAGAGAGCAAATACAGGTGGTAAAAGAGCATTTTGACAAAGAACTTCAAAAACAAATACAGGAAGCAAAAGATGACTTCAATAGGGAGATAGAGATTCTAAAGAAAAACCAAACAGAAATTCTAGAAATGGAAGAAGAAATAAACCAAACTAAATGCTCAATTGAAAGCATCACCAACAGATTAGATCACCTGGAAGAAAGGACCTCAGATAATGAAGACAAAATATATATCCTGGAGAAAAATCTAGATGACACGGCAAAAGTAGTAAGAAAACAAGAACAGAGCATTCAGGAATTATGGGACAGCATAAAAAGACCAAACTTAAGAGTGATTGGTGTTGAAGAAGGTGCAGAGTTTCAAACCAAAGGAATAAGTAATTAATTCAATGAAATAATAGCATAAAATTTTCCAAACATGAGGAATGAATGCAAAACCAAGTTCAAGAGGCTTACCAAACACCAAACATACAAAACCACAACAGATCCACAACAAGGCACATTATAATGAAATTGCCTACTATACTAGGCAAGGAGAGAATATTAAAAGCCACAAGAGAAAGGAAGCAGATTACATATAGGGGGAAACCAATCAGACTATGCTTAGATTTTTCAACCCAGACCTTAAGAGCAAGAAGATCCTGGAATAGTATATTTCAAGCTCTGAAAGAAAAGGGATGTCAACCAAGAATCTTATATCCAGCAAAATTGAGCTTTAGATTTGATGATGAAATAAAAACCTTCCACGACAAACAAAAGTTAAAAGATTTCACAACTTGAAAGCCAGCACTTCTGAACATCTTGGGCAAATTTTTCCATGAAGAAGAAGAGAAAAATAACAATGAAAATTAACAAAGGGAGATAGTAAACTAAAGGAATTACCAAACAAAGGAGAATCCAAATCAAGCTAAATACCATAATGCAATTAAAAATGGATGGACCTGTAATCCCAGCACTTGGGAGGCTGAGACAGGAGGATTGCGAGTTCAAAGCCAGCCTCAGCAATGGCAAGGCACTTAGCAACTCAGTGAGACCCTGTCTCTAATAAAAATACAAAAAGGGCTGGGGATGTGGCCCAGTGGTCGAGTGCCTCTGAGTTCAATCTCTGGTACCAAAAAAAAAAAAAAAAAAAAAAAAAAGGATGGAAATAAGAATCACATCTCAATAATAACCCTGAATGTTAATGTCCTAAACTCACCATTCAAAAGACACAGATTGTCAGATTGGATTAAAAGAAACAACCCAACAATTTGCCGTCTACAAGAAACACACCTCATAGAAAAAGACATCAAGCGATTGAAGGTGAAAGGCTGGGAAAAGTCTTATCACGCACATGGGCTACAAAAGCAAGCAGGGGTTTCCATTCTCATAGCAAATAAGGTAGACTTCAAGCCAAAGCTAATCAAAAGGGACAAAGATAAATATTTCTTACTATTTAATGGAACCATTCATCAACAATATATAACAATTATAAATCTATATGCCCCAAATAATGGAGCACCTACATTCATCAAACAAACCCTTCTCAATTTCAAGAGTAAAATATACCACAACACAGTTATTCTAGGGGACTTCAACACACATCTCTCACCAATGGATAGATCATCCAAACAAAAGCTAAATAAAGAAACTTTAGGCCTTATTAAAACAATTAATAACTTAGACCTAATGGACATATATAGAATATTTCATCCCTCAGTAAGCGAATATACTTTCTTCTCAGCAGCACATGGCTCCTTCTCCAAAATTGACCATATATTATGTTACAAGGCAACTCTCAGCAAATATAAAAAAAATAGAAATCCTACCTTGCATTCTATCAGACCATAATGGGATGAAATTGGAAATCAATGATAATACAAGAAATAAAAAAAAAACTACTCCAACAGCTGGAAGCTAAACAACATGCTACTGAATGAACAAGGGGTTGAAGAAGACATCAAGGAGGAGATTAAAAAATTCCTAGAGCTAAATGAGAACACAGATACATCGTATAGAAATCTCTGGGACACTATGAAGGCAGTATTATGAGGAAAATTCATTGCACTGAATTCCTTCATTAAAAGAAAAAATTTTAAAAAATGACTTAACATCACACCTCAAAGCACTAGAAAAAAGAGGAACAGATCAACACTAAGAGCAGTAGAAGACAGGAAATAATTAAAATCAGAGCTGAAATTAATGAAATTGAAACTAAAAAAACAATTCAAAGAATTGACAAAACCAAAGTTTGGTTATTTGAAAAAATAAATAAAATTGACAGACCCCTGGCAATGCTAATGGAAAGAAGAAGAGAAAAAACTCAAATTACTAACATCCATGATGAAAAAGGAAATATCACAACAAACACCTCAGACATTCAGGAAATAACTAAAAATTACTTTGAAAACTCTAAGAAAATAGAAAATACTGAAAGCATTGACAGATTTCTAGAGTTGTATGAATTGCCCAAACTGGAACAGGAGGCTATACACAATTTAAATACATCAATTTCAAGTGAAGAAATAGAAGACGCTATCAAAAAACTACCAACAAGAAAAAGTCCAGATCCTCATGGGTTTACAGCCGAGTTCTACAAGACCTTTAAAGAAGAACTAATACTGATGCTCTTCAAATTATTTCAAGAAATAGAAAAAGAGGGAGCTCTTCCAGACCCTTTCTATGAGGCCAATATCACATTAATTCCAAAGCCAGGCAAAGACACAGCCAAAAAAGAAAACTTCAGGCCAATATCTTTAATGAACATAGATGCAAAAATCCTCAACCAAGTTCTGGCAAATCGGTTTAAAAAACATATCGAAAAGATAGTGCACCACGATCAAGTGGGGTTTATCCCAGGGATGCAAGGTTGGTTCAACATTCGGAAATCAATAAACATAATACGTCACATCAATAGACTTAAAGATAAAAATCCTATGATCATCTCAATAGGTGCAGAAAAAGCTTTTGACAAAATACAACACCCCTTTATGTTCAAAGCTCTAGAAAAATTAGGAATAACAGGAACATATCTCAACATTATAAAAGCTATCTATGCAAATCCTCAAGCTAACATTATCTTAAATGGAGAAAAATTGAAAGCATTCCCTCTAAAAACTGGAACATGACAGGGATGCCCCCTCTCACCACTGCTATTTAACATAGTACTTGAAACTCTGGCCAGAGCAATTAGACAGATGAAAGAAATTAAAGGGATCAAGATAGGAAAAGAAGAGCTCAAATTAGCACTATTTGCTGATGACATGATAATATACCTAGAAGACCCTAAAAACTCTACCAGAAAACTTTTACAAATAGTAAATGAAAAGTAGCAGGATACAAAATCAATACCCATAAGTCAAAGGCATTTTTGTACATCAGTGACAAAGCCTCTGAAAGAGAAATGATGAAAACTACTCCATTTACAATAGCACCAAAAAAAAAAAATAAAATACCTGGGAATCAACTTAACAAAAGAGGTGAAAGACCTCTATAACGAAAACTATAGAACACTAAAGAGAAATCGTAGAAGACCTCAGAAGATGGAAAGACCTACTTTGCTCTTGGATAGGTAGAATTAATATTGTCAAAATGTCCATACTACCAAAAGCATTATACAGATTTAATTCAATTCCAATCAAAATCCCAATGACATTTCTCAAAGAAATAGAAAAAGCAGTCATGAAATTCATCTGGAATAATAAGAGACCCAGAATAGCTAAAGCAATCCTGAGCAAGAAAAGTGAAGCAGGTGACATCACCATACCAGACTTTAAATTATACTATAGAGCAATAGTAACAAAAACATCATGGTATTGGCACCAAAACAGACTAGTAGACCAATGGTACAGAATTGAGGACACAGAGACTAGTACATATAATTTCAGCTATCTTATATTAGACAAAGGTGCCCAAAATGTACAGTGGAGAAAGGATAGCCTCTTCAACAAATGGTGCTGGGAAAACTGGAAAGCCATATGCAAAAAAATAAAATTAAACCTGTATCTCTCACCATGCACAAAATTCAATTCAAAGTGGATCAAGGACTTAGGAATTAGACCAGAGACAATACACCTAATAGAAGAAAAAGTATGCTCCAATTTCCAACATGTCAGATTAGGCTCCAAGTTCCTTAACAAGAATCCTGTAGCGCAAGAATTAATACCAAGAATTAATGAATGGGATAGATTTAAGCTAAAAAGCTTCTTCTCAGCAAAAGAAACAATTAGTGAGGTGAATAGAGAGCCAACTGACTGGGAACAAATATTTAATACATGCACATCGAATAGAGCACTAATTTCTAGAATATATAAAGAACTCAAAAAACTTGACACCAAAAAAACAAATAATCCAATCGATAAATGGGCTAAGAAATTGAAAAGAGACTTCTCAGAAGAAGATACACGATTAATCAACAAATACATGAAAAAATGCTCAACATCGCTGGCAATTAGAGAAATGTAAATCAAAACTACTCTAAGATTTTATTTCACTCCAGTCAGAATGGCAGCTATCAAGAACACAAACAACAATAAATGTTGGAAAGGATGTGGGGGAAAAGGCACACTCATACATTGCTGGTGGGACTGCAAAATGGTACAACCATTATGGAAAGCAATATGGAGATTTCTTGGGAAAATGGGAATGGAACCACCCTATGACCCAGCCATCCCACTCCTGGGTCTATTCCCAAAGGACTTAAAAACAGCATATTACAGTGATACAGCCACTTCAATGTTCATAGCAGCACAATTCACAATAGCTAGGTTGTGGAACCAAACTAGATGTCCCTTGGTAGATGAGTGGGTAAAAAAAATGTGGTATATATACACAATGGAATTTTACTCAGCAATAAAAGAGAATAAAATAATGACATTCGGTGGCAAATGGACGAAGTTGGAGAATATAATGCTAAGTGAAGTTAGCCAATCCCAAAAATCCAAATACCGAATGTTTCCTCTTATATAAGGAGGCCGGTTCACAGTTGTGTTGGGTCAGGGTACATAGGAGGATTAGAGGAACACTATAATGGTCAAAGGGAAGGGAGGGAGCAAAAGGGGAAGGGGGGGAGAAAAAGCGGTTGAATAAGATGGATATCATTATTCTAAATGAATGACTGAAGATTTGAATGCTACGAATATACTTTGTATACAAACTGTTTTGTGTAAAACAATGCTCTATATGTGTAGTATGAACTGTAATACATACTACTACTATAAATAAAAATTTTTAAAAAGAATATACATAGACAGGAGACAGCGAGAACATACACAGACAAAATTAACTCTCTCAGCACCATATTTGTGTGAACATCTATCCAGCAAGTGAAGTGTGCCATTGCTTCTACTCCCTTATCTTACAAAGAGGACACTCTGCTCACTCTGTCGCACAGATGATGCCACATAAAACAAATTGAAAAAAATTTTTGAAAAAGAACTCAGGGCTGGGGCTGTAGCTCAGTGGCACAGCACTTGCCTAGCATGTGTGAGGCACTGGTTTCAATCCTTAGCACCACATAAAAATAAACAAATAAAATGAAGGCATTCTGACCATCACAACTACCAAAAAAAATATTTTAATAAAAAAATAAAGAACTCAAAAAACTTTGTACCAGAAAAAAAAGAATCCAGTCAATAAGTAGACAAATGATCTAAACAGAAATTTCTCAAAAGGAGAAATACAAATGGCCAAGAAATACATGAAAAAAAATGTTCTAGATCCTCACCAATCAAGGAAAGAAAAATCAAAACTACTATGAGATTTCATCTCACTCCAGTCAAAATGGCAATTATCAAGAATACAAATAATAATAATAATTGCTGGTGAGGATGTGGGGGGAAATGTACATTATTGGTGGGACTGCAAAATAATACAACTGATCTCCCTATGAAAATCAGCAGGGAGATTCCTCAAAAGACTAGGAAAGGACTAACTATAAGACCCAGCTATCTTACTCTTTGGTATTTATTTAAAAAAAAAAAAAAAAAAAAAAAAAAAAAAAAAAAAAAAAAAAAAACCTAAAATCAACATGCTATGAGTGAGACATGGACACAAATGTCTATAGCAGCACAATTCACAATAGTCAAGTTATGAAACCAGCCTGGGTGACGTCAACATCCAAATGGATAACAAAATGTGGCATAAATACATGATGGAGTTTTACTAAGCCGAGAATAATAAAATTATGTCATTTGCTGGTAAATGGATGGAACTGGAGAACATCATGCCAAGTGAAATAAGCCAGACCCAGAAAGTTAAGAATTGAATGGTTTCTCTTCTATGTGGAGACTAGAAAGAAAATAAAAAATGAATAAAAATGAGATCTCATGAAAATAGAAGACCAAATGGATTAGAGGAAGGAGGTCAAGAGGGAGGAAGGGAAAACATGGAGACCAAGTACTGGAGAATGAAATCTCCCAAATTACATTATGTATGTCCATGTATGAAAATACCACAATGATCCTGCTTTTGCATATATAATTATAATGTACTAATTAAAAATAATAACATAAGGGAGATCAAATAGGGGAAGGCATGGGGATCAGGGAGAGGGAGGAGAGCAGGGAAAATGGAGGAATGAGATTGATCAAATGATATTTGTTAGGGATGTTAAGAACACGCCAGTAGATAGAAACTCTCTGGCTGTCTCCCACTTCCTGATACGGGAACTTGGCCTAGCCAAGGGGCGTTCCCCTGATATATGTCGAGAGGTCAGACTGCCACTAGGATAGGCTAATGGCTCCACCAATGTGATTTGCTCATGCTCCCTATGTGCCCCTATGATCTTTCTGCTTATTGGCCCATGTCTTCTATAAAGGCCGTCCAACTTCCTCAATAAACTGAGCTCATGCCTTGACCAGACTCCCTGGTGTATGCCTGATTGTCTTCCATTGTGAGGGCTGAGTGTGGCCACCAGTTGACTTCTGCCTCTTCCCGATTCTGCCTCACCGCTGGGGCGTGTTCCCCCAGCCTTCTCCGCTGGCCAGAGAATGTTAAACCCGGGTCCAGGGGGAGCTTAAAACCCCAGCAGATATTGTGTGCTAGTACAAATACATCACAATGAATCTTATTATTACATATAACTATAATTTGCCAATTATAAAAGAATAAATCTGTGAATTTGCACAGCATAAATAAATTTTAAAAACTAATATCAAATATTTATACCCACAAAAAGTGGAATAATTCATTATTAACAGCTACATCACAAGAAATTTTTTAAAATATTTATTTATTTGCTTTAGTTGTACACAATGCATTTATTTTTATGTGGTGCTGAGGATTGAACCTGGGCCGTGCACATGCTAGGCAAGCACTCTACCACTGAACCACAACCCCAGCCCATGACAAGAAATTTTAAAGTCCTGTAATCACAAGGAAACTTTGATGGATATCTGCATGTGCATAAAAAAGATTATCATGGAAATGACAAATATATAGACAAATATAATTGTTTCCTTTAACATTTAAATTTCTTCAGAATATAACTGACTGATGAAAGCAGAAAAATAACAATATAATGTGGGTTCTCTAACATATACAATAAAATGGATGTTGGATATAGCATCATGGCACCCGGCACAGTGGTGCATGCCTATAATCCAGCAATACTGGAAGCTGAGGAAGGAGGCTCACAAGGTCAAGACAAGCCTAGGAAACTTAGCAAAATACTGTCTCCGAATAAAATTAATTGGGCTGTGTATGTAGCTCAGTGGTAGAGCACCTGCCTAGCACACACAAGGCCCTGAGTTCAATCCACTTAATACCCCACATGCAAAAATAAATAAATAAATAGCACCAATGCAAGGATAAGGTAAATGGAAGGAGGTTATCATGTGGTTCTTGAACTATCATAAAGTATAATATTATCTGAATGTGTCCTGTGATAAGTTAAAGATATATACTATAGTTTGCCACCAAGAAACCATTAAGAAATAAAGTCATAAACATAACTAATAATAATAAAGTAGAACATATAAAAATAGCATAAAGAAGGGTAGTGGGGGTGGATATGATCAAATATGTTATTTGCATGTTGAAATATGTCACACTAGAACCCATTACTCTATATAATTAAAATGTACTAATGAAAAAACAAATGGGCAAATAGAAAATAAATAGAAAGGTGTTAGATTTATACAAACATATCATTATAGTTTGTATTGTGAATGTTTCCCACATGCCTGTGAGTTAAAGACTTGGTCCCCTGCTGATGGCACTTCATGGAGGTGGTGGAATTTCTAGAAGAAGGGGCCTCATGGAAGAAGTCAGGTCATTGGGTGTGCCCTTAAAGAAGATATTGGGACTGTGGTCACTTCCTCTCTCTTTGCTTCCCAGTCAACCTGACATGAGCAGCTTTGCTCCATACACACTCCTGCCATGATGTTCTGCTTGATAACATGTTCAAAACCAATGGAGCCAGCTGACCACAGACTGAAACCTCTGAACTCATGAGCCAAAATAGAGTTTTCCTCCTTAAATTGATTTATCACAGGTATTTTGTCTCAGTGATGGAAATCCAGCAAACACACATACCATTAGTAACTTTAGATATAAATGGTAAGACCTAATTGGATTTTAAAAAAAAAAAAAAAGCTACTAAATCCTGTCTATAAGAAACCCACTACAAACATTAATAAATATTGCTTAAAACAGATGGAAATGTCAATCTAAAGAAAGTCAAAGTATCTATACTAAATATCCATTAAATTGGAAAACAGAGTATAGAAAGCTACTAGAGATAAAGAGACATTTAGTAATAACAAAAAGTCAATTTGTCAGTCGGGCGCGGTGGCGCACACCTGTAATCCCAGCACTTGGGAGGCTGAGGCAGGAGGATTGCAAGTTCAAAGCCAGCCTCAGCAATGGCGAGGCACTTGGCAACTCAGTGAGACCCTGTCTCTAATAAAATACAAAAAAGTGCTGGGGATGTGGCCCAGGTGGTTGAGTGCCCCTGAGTTCAATCCCTGGTACCACAAAAAAAAAAAAAAAAAAAAAAAAAAAAGTCAATTTGTCAAGAAGATAAAATAATACTAATTATAAGCAAGTATAAGCAAAAGTTCTAAACAATGCACGGACCAATTAGCTGAGGGCTCATAAACAGGCATATTATATTTCTTTCTCTCTCTCTCTCTCTCCCCCTCTCCCCACCCCCCACCTCTTTCTCTCTCTCTCATTCAAATGTAACCCAAATGCTTGCAGCAGCACTGACAGAAAGAGCTCCAATAGAAGCCCTCTATTTCTGGACTAAGGAGTCCCTGTGGGTTAAAAAGAGAAATTTTTATCCATTCTCCCCTCCCAACTCCAGTGGTAGCAGAGTCTAGGCAGGCACCTAAGCCATGAAGAAATAGCAGCCCTCTCTCTGACCAGGGATGTGAAAATGCCAAGAGTGTATCAGGCATCCCCACTGATTATTTTATTTTATTTTAGTTTATTTTATTTTATTTTATTTTATTTTATTATTCTCTCTCTCTCTCTCTCTCTCTCTCTCTCTCTCTCTCTCTCTCCACTGCTCAGTATCAGAATTGGAACATTCATAGAAAGTGTAGAACAAAGTGGGCAAACTAAGGTCTCAGCTTCTATTGAGAAAGACAGGAAAGGGGGGCTCAAGGACACAAGAAAGTGTTGGGATATTTTCTATAGAAAGGAACTCAAAAGAGCAATCCCGGGATGTATGGATGGGAAGGAGCATAGAATGAGACGGACATTATTACCCTATATATGTGTATGATTTATACTACGGGTGTGACTCTACACCATGTACAGCCAGAGAAATGAGAAGTTGTGCTCCAGTTGGGTACAATGTGTCAAAATACAGTCTACTGTCAAGTATAACTAAGTAGAACAAATTTTGAAAATTAAAAGAAATTTTAAAAAAAAGCAATCTCATAAAGGTGTCTATAGACCCCAAGCTAATGGCGCCTGTCCTTTAATTTAAATAGTATACCAAAAGCTTTGTTAACAGAAATATGGGCAGACTGTCGCCGAGGTGCTAAATTGTCCACTAGGTGGTGCAAGTGTGAAATAGCACCAAACAGCACTGCAAAAGTTTTGAAAACTGAACTGATGTTGGAGCCAAATACCCACTGATGTCAGATAGGAACTATAAGTGAACCTCACCAGCTAAACAAAAATTAAAGATATCAACATTCTGCATTGGGTCTCATAATATTCAAAACATCCCAAATACCATTCAAAATTACCATTCATGTGAAGAACCAGGAAAATCTGATAGTTTCTCTGACATCAATGAGTATTTGGCTCCAATGTCAGTTCAATTTTCAAAACTTTTGCAATGCTGTTTGGCGCTATTTCACACTTGCACCACCTAGTGGACAGTTTGGCACCTCCGTGACATCTCACAAGGGAAAAGAAATTAATAGACTAGTCAAAATTAACTTTTTTTTTTCCGTACTGGGGGTTGAACCCACAGGCACTCCACCACTGACCTGACCTACATTCCCAGCACTTTTTACTTTTTATTTTGAGACAAGGTGTCCCTGAGCTACACAGGTTAATCTCAAACTTGCCATCCTGGTACTTTCCACTCCCCAGTAGCTGGTATTACATGTATGCACCAACAAACCCTGCAAAATTAAGTTTTATTCTTTTTAAAAAAAATCCTTTTTAATAGAATATAGAAGCTATGCAACTGACTAGAAGAAAATATATTCAAACTAAGTATCAGACAAAAGATCTTTTTATACAACAGATAAAAGAATTTGTAAAACTTAATGATAAGAAAACAATCAACCCAATTCTTAAAAATAAGCTAAAATTTAAACAGACACTTGGCCAAAAAAGTATATAGACTCCTGCCTAATAAGCACACGAAGGCATGTTCAACATTGAGGAGATTCACACTAAAGGTACACGGGGTATCACTGCATGTGTATTAGAACAGGGGGAAGGAGTATGTGTGAGGATGCTGAACAAGTGATACCTACACTTACTCAACACTGTAAGGATGCAAAAATGGCGACTGCTCTGAAAAATGGTTATTGCTTGCAATCTCTTATACACATGTAACTCCCACATGAACTGGCATTCACACATTCTCCTATATTAGGTATTTACCTAGGAGAAATAAAAGCTTAGGTTCATTAAAACCCTATACATGGATGTTCATAGTCACTTTATTTGTAGCAATCAAAAAATGAAAACATCCCAAATGTCCTCCTTTTAGTGAATAGATAACTGATATGTGGTACATATCTATAACAACATGGAGCAGAGTGTTGGCACACAGAATATGTATGCAAAGAAGAAATATGCTGTCAAAGGAGTCAGACTCAAAAGAATACACACTGTGATTCCATTTACCTAGCATTATGTTAAAGGCAAAACTATACTGGCAGAGAACAGATCATTGGTTGCAAGGGACTGGGAATGGGAAATTGATTTTATTAAAAAGAGGATCATAAGAGTGATTTGGGGTGTGGGGACTGCACTGTACCCTGTTGGCGGTGACAGTTACATGAGTCTATACATATTTCAAATCTCATAGCAAACAAGTCAATTATACTGTACATAAAATTTTCAAAGATTTTTCAAGTGATATAAATGAAAATGGATTCAGTCAACAAATTAAGAATAATTCTATGTTAATATCAAAACACTGTGCTAGATTTTTATCTTCAATTACCCCAGAATCTTAAGAAACCAAAGCAGTGAGGGTATTGGTCCCATAACATTAAGGTTCTGTTAATGATGCTAGACACTGAGAACTTGGATTGATGATAACAGAAACAAAATCCAGACATGTGAGTATTAATACACAGGCAAAGCCTTTATTGGGGCCCCCACATGGGAAAGGAGACATGTTTCCAACAAACAAGTGTCAGGGCCTGCAGCAGTGGCACACAATCATAATCCCAGCAATTTGGAAGGCTGAGGCAAGAGGATCCCAAGTTTGAGGCCAGCCTCAGCAACTCAGCAAGACCCTGTCTCAAAACAAAAAATATAAAGAGCTGGATGAAATCATCAAAATAGCCAAATATAAAATCAACACCCATAAATCAAACATATTCCTATATATCAGTGATGAATCTACTGAAAGAGAAATTAGGGAAACTATCCCCATTAACTATAGCCTTAAAAAAATAAAATACTTGGGAATCAATATAACAAAATAAGTGAAAGTCAGCTACAATGAAAACTACAGAACACTAAAGAACGAAATTGAAGAAGACCTTAGAAGATGAAAAGACCCTCCAAGATCCTGGATAGGCAGAATTAATATTGTCAAAACAGCCATACTACCAAAACCATTATACAGATTTAATACAATTCCTATTAAAATCCCAATGACATTCTTCATAGAAATAGAAAAAGTAATCATGAAATTTATTTGGAAAAAAAGACCCAGAATAGCCAAAGCAATTCTTAGGAAGAAGAGTGAAGCAGAAGGCATCACAATACCAGAACTTAAACTATGCTACAGAGCTATGATAACAAAAATGTTATGATATTGGCACTAAAACAGACACATAGGCCAGTGAGTGGTACAAAATAGAAGACACAGAGACAAACCCACATAAATACAGTTATCTCATACTAGACAAAGGCACCAAAAACATTCACTTGAGAAAATATAGCCTTTTCAACAAAAAGTGCTGGGAATATTGGAAATCCACATGTAACAAAATGAAATTAAACCCCTATCTCTCACCATGCATGAAACTAAACTCAAAGTGGACCAAAGACATAGGAACTAGAACAGAGACCTTGTGCCTAACACAAGAAAAAGTAGGCCCAAATCTTCACCACGTTGGCTTAGGAACTGACTTTCTTAAAAAGACTCCTAAAGCACAAGAAGTAAAATCAAGAATCAATAAATGGGATGGATTCAAACTAAAAAGCTTCTTCTCAGCAAAAGAAACAATCAGTGAGTTGAATAGAGAGCCAACTGTTTGGGAACAAATATTTAATACATGTACATCAGATAGAGCACTAATTTCTAGAATATATAAAGAACTCAAAAAACTTAACACCAAAAAAACAAATAACCCAATCAACAAATGGGCTAAAGAATTGAAAAGACATTTCTCAGAAGAATATACACAATTAATCAACAAATACATGAAAAAATGCTCAACATCGCTGGCAATTAGAGAAATGCAAATCAAAACTACTCTAAGATTTCATTTCACTCCAGTCAGAATGGCAGCCATTAAGAACACAAACAATAAATGTTGGAGAGGATGTGGGGAAAAAGGCACACTCATACATTGCTGGTGGGACTGCAAAATGGTGCAACCGTTATAGAAGGCAGTATGGAGATTTCTTGGAAAACTGGGAATGGAACCACCTTATGACCCAGCCATCCCACTCCTGGGTCTATTCCCAAAGGACTTAAAAACAGTGTATTACGGTGACACAGCCACTTCAATGTTTATAGCAGCACAATTCACAATAGCTAGGTTGTGGAACCAACCTAGATGTCCATCGGTAGATGAATGGATAAAGAAAATGTGGTATCTATACACAATGGAATTTTACTCAGCAATAAAAGAGAACAAAATAATGACATTCGCAGGTAAATGGATGAAGTTGGAGAATATAATGCTAAGTGAAGTTAGTCGATCTCAAAAATCCAAATACCGAATGTTTCCTCTGATATAAGGAGGCTGATTTACAGTGGTGTTGGGTCGGGGTACATAGGAGGATTAGAGAAATGCTAGAAAGGTCAAAGGGGAGGGAGGGGAAGGAAGGGAGCAAGGGGGGATGGAGGGGAAGGAAGGGAACAAGGGGGGATGGAGGAGAAAAAAGAAAAGGTGGTTGAATAAGATGGATGTCATTATCCTAAATGCATGATTGAAGATTTGAATGGTATGAATATACATTGTATACAAACAGTGTTTTGTAAAAAAGATGCTCTATATGTTTATTATGAATTATAATGCATACTACTATTATAAATACAACAACTTTGAATAAAAAGAAAAAAGAATCAATAAATGGGATGGATTCAAACTAAAAAACTTCTCAGCAAAAAGGAAACAATCAATAACATGAAGAGAAAACTTTCAGAATAAGAGAAAAATCTTTACCACATGTACCTCAGATACAGCATTAATCTCCAGGATATATAAAGAAATCAAAAAACTTAACATCAAAAAACAAACAACCTGAGACACCCACCAGAAGGAGCGGCCCAGCCACCAGCCCGCCCAACCACCAGCCCACGCCATCACCAGGACCAGGAACTGCAGACTCCACCCTGTGGAAGGGCCCTGTTGCCCAACCCCCACTGACACAACTAGACAGGGAGGAGACCCAGGAGGAGGAGAGTGGGGAGAAGAAAGCCAGATGCCTGCTCCACCACACTGCGGCCAGGAGGAGATCTCAAGAGAGAGGCCCTCTCCTCGCCCGCAAATCAGAGAGGCAACCCGCATCTGTCCAGAGAGACACACGGCACTGGGATTCCATAGCTACTCAACCCAACACCAATATAATTACAGGCCTGAGGTTGCCACTGCCACAAAACTAAGTTAGCTACACTACTACCAAGGAACAACAAAAAGGTCCGGGTACAACATCATTAAGGTCCTGGGGACCAGGATGCACCAGAAGGTGCAACTAGTTATGCTGTTGTGAACTAACAGGGAAACTTACATGGGGTTGCCTATCTCTTGCTTCTTCTACTAACAGCCAAATTCTAATGATTATACTCTCACTAGTCAAATAACATAATACCTCTATTTTCTCACATCTAATTTCATATGCCAACCTCTAAATCCCACCTTCTACCATTAGATACTGTAAACCACCACGCAAACATAGAGACTATATGGTATAAGATAACTGATCTCATCATTTCTGTTTGTAGCAACAAAACTGTAAATATAAAAACAGAAACTAACTGATACATGGACACACATTGGGTACATTGAAAGCTCTAATATTGATATTTCCCTAAAAAGTGAGGTTTGGGGTAACCTGGAGTGAACTTATAAGACAAAAGGGCAGAAGCTATAATACCTCAGGCTCACCTTGCAAGAGAGGAAAATACATAGACATCATGAAGAAACAAGGGAGGAAAATGCCCAAAACAAACCAAGATAATACAACAATAGAAACCATAGAAAGCACAGTAGGTGAAATGTCAGAGAAGGAGTTCCGGATATACATAATTAAAATGATAAGGGATTTAAAAAACGACAAAAGTGAACAGATACAGGCAAAAATTATCTCTCCAAGAAAGAGATAAGAAATCAAATACAGGCAACCATCAATCACACCAACAAAGAGATAAGAGAACAAATCCAGGTAGCAAAAGATTACTTCAAGAAAGAGATAGAGAGTTTGAGAAACAAAACAAACAGAAATCCTTGAAATTAAAGAAACAGTAAGCCACCTAAAAATTCAATAGAAAGCATCACCAACAGATTGGACCACTTGGAAGATAGAACTTCAGACAATGAGGACAAAATATATAATCTTGAAAATAAAGTTGACCTCACAGTGAATATAGTAAGAAACCATGAACAGAATATCCAAAACTATGGGATACCATCAAAAGACCAAATATAAGATTTATTGGAATAGAGGAATGCACAACCTCTTCAATGAAATAATATCAGAAAATTTTCCAAGCAGGAAGAATGAATTGGAAAATCAAATACAAGAGGCCTATAGGATGCAAAATGTACAAAATTACAACAGGTCCACACCAAGGCACATTGTAATGAAAATGCCTAGCATACAAAATAAAGATAGAATTTTAAAGGCTGCAAGAGAGAAAAGTCAGATTACCTATAAGGGAAAACCAATTTACATCTCGGCAGATTTTTCAATCCAGACCCTCAAAGCCAGGAGTGCCTGGAACATCCTGGCTCTAAAGGATAAGGGTTGCCAACCAAGAAATTTATATCCAGCAAAATTAAGCTTTAGATTTGAGGATGAAATAAAAACCTTCCATGATAGGGGTTGGGGTTGTGGCTCAGCCGTAGAGCGCTCACCTAGCACGTGCTCGGCCTGGGTTCAATCCTCAGCACCACGTAAAAATTAAAATGCATTGTGTACAACTAAAAGCAAATAAATATTTTTTAAAATTTTTTTTTAAAAACTTCCATGATAAACAAAAGCTAAAAGAATTTACAACAAGAAAGCCTGCTCTACAGAACATTCTTGGTAAAATATTCCATGAGGAGGAAATAAAAAATAATAATGAAAATCTGCAAAGGGAAGAACTACAATAAGGGAAAAACCAACCAAAGGGAAAACCAAGTCAAACTAAATACCAAAAATAATAAAAAAATTAAAATGACTGGTAATACAAATTATGTCTCAATAATAACCCTGAATGTTAATGGCCTAAACTCACCAATTAAAAGACATAGGCTAGTAGATTGGATTTAAAAAAAAAAACAGACCCAACAATTTGTTGCCTTCAAGAGACACATCTCATAGTAAAAGACACCCATAGACTGAAGGTGAAAGGATGGGATAAAATATGTCACTCACATTGTCTACGAAAGCAAGCAGGGGTCTCCATCCTTATATCAAATAAAGTAGACTTCAACCCAAAGTTAGTCAAAAGAGATAAAGATGGACATTTCATACTGCTTAAGGGAATCACAGATCAACAAGATATAACTGTTATATATACCCCAAATAATGGAGCATCTACATTCATCAATCAAACTCTTCTCAAGTTCAAGAATCAAATAGACCACAACACAATAATTCTAGGTGATTTTAACATGCCTCTTTCACCATTGGATAGATCTTCCAAACAAAAGTTAAACAAAGAAACTATAGAATTCAATAATACAATTAATAATTTAACTTAACTGACACATATAGAGTATATCACCCATCAA
Organism: Tamias sibiricus; assembly: GCA_025594165.1. Taxonomy (NCBI): domain Eukaryota; kingdom Metazoa; phylum Chordata; class Mammalia; order Rodentia; family Sciuridae; genus Tamias; species Tamias sibiricus. Next base: position 60,669,792 of record CM046662.1, read on the forward strand.
TGAGCCAATACACTTTCTTCTCAGAAGCACATGGATCCTTCTCAAAAATATACCATATATTATGCCATAAAGCAACTCTAAGCAAATATTAAAAAGTAGGGATACTACCCTGCATTCTATCAGATCACAATGGAATGAAATTAGAAATAAATTATAAAAAAAAAAGGAAAGAAAAGCTACACTAACACCTGGAGAGTAAATAATATGCTATTGAATGATCAATGGGTTGCAGAAGACATCAAGAAGGAGATTAAGAAATTCTTAGAGATAAATGAGAACAATGATACAACATACCAAAATCTCTGGGACACTATGAAAGCAGTACTAAGAGAAAAGTTCATTGCATGGAGCTCATTCCTTCAAAAAAGAAAAAGTCAACAAATAAATGAACTAACATTACATCTCAAAGCCCTAGAAAAAGAAGAACAAATCAACCCCAAAAGAAGTAGAAGATGGGAAATAATTAAAATCAGAGCTGAATTAATGAAATTGAAACTAAAAAAAATTGACAGAATGAAAAGTTCGTTCTTTGAAAAAATGAATAAAATTGATAGACCTTTAGCTATGCTAAAATAGAAGAGAGAAAACACAAATTAACAATATCTACAATGAAAAAGGAAATATCACAAGAGACACTACAGATATACAGAGGATAATTAGAAATTATTTTGAAAATTTATACTCCAATAAAATAGAAAATAACGAAGGCATCAAAAAATTTCTAGAGACATATGATATGCCCAAACTAAATCAAGATGATATTCACAATTTAAATAGGTCAATTTCAAGCAAAGAAATAGAGGATGCCATAAAAAACTTACCAACCAAGAAAAGCCCAGGACCTTATGGATACACAGCTGTGTTCTGTAAAACCTTTAAGGAAGAATTAACACCAATACTTCTCAAACTATTTCGTGAAATAGAAAAATAGGGAACACTCCCAGACTCATTCTGTGAGGCCAATATCACCCTGATTTCAAACCCAGACAGAGACAAATCAAAGAAAGAAAACTTCAGACCAATATCTCTAATGAATATAGATGCAAAAATTCTCAACAAAATTCTGGAAAATCAAATAGAAAAACACATCAAGAAGATCGTGCATCACGATCAAGTGGGCTTCATTCCAGGGATGCAAGTTTGGTTCAATATAAGGAAATCAATAAATGTAATTCATCACATCAACAGGCTCAAAGATAAAAACCATATGATCATCTCAATAGACGCAGAGAAAGCATTTGACAAAATACAACATCCCTTCATGTTCAAAATGCTAGAAAAAATAGGGATAACAGGAATATACTTCAACATCGTAAAGGCCATCTATGCTAAACCCCAGGCCAAGCTCACCCTAAATGGAGAAAAATTGAAAGCATTCCCTCTAAAAACTGGAACAAGACAGGGATGCCCTCTTTCACCACTCCTATTTCTTGAAGCCCTAGCCAGAGCAATTAGACAGACAAAAGAAATTAAAGGGATACGGATAGGAAAAGACGGACTCAAATTATCACTATTTGCAGACGATATGATTCTATACATAGAAGATCCAAAAAATTCCACCAGAAATCTTCTAAATCTAATAAATGAATTCAGCAACGTAGCTGGATATAAAATCAATACCCATAAATCAAAGGCATTTCTGCACATCAGCAACAAATCCTCAGAAAGAGAACTAGGAAATCCACCCCATTTACTATAGCCTCAAAAAAAAAAAAAATATTTGGGAATCAACTTAACAAAAGAAGTGAAAGACCTCTACAATGAAAACTACAGCACACTAAAGAAAGAAATTAATGAAGATCTTAGAAGATGGAAAGATCAAACTTGTTCATGGATAGGTAGAACTAATATTGTCAAAATGACCATTCTCCCAAAAGCAATATACAGATTCAATGCAATACCAATCAAAATCCCAATATTATTCCTCATAGAAATAGAAAAAACAATCATGAAATTCATCTGGAAAAATAAGAGGCCCAGAATAGCCAAAGCGATTCTTAGCAAGAAGAATGAAGCGGGTGGCATTACTATTCCAGATCTTAAATCGTACTATAAAGCAATAGTAACAAAAATAGCATGGTATTGACATCAAAATAGACCAGTTGACCAATGGTACAGAATAGAAGACACAGAGACGAACCCACACACCTACAGTTATCTTATATTAGACAAAGGTGCCAAAAACGTTCACTGGAGAAAAGACAGCCTCTTCAACAAATAGTGCTGGGAAAACTGGAAATCCTCATGTAATAAAATGAAATTAAATCTCTTTCTCTCACCATGCACAAAACTTAACTCAAAGTGGATCAAGGACCTAAGAATTAAACCAAGAGACCTTGCACCTAAAAGAAGAAAAAGTAGGCCCAAATCTCCGTCATGTTGGTTTAGACTCCAACTTCCTCAATAAGACCCCTATAGTGTAAGAACTAAAACCAAGAATCAATAAATGGGATGGATTCAAACTAAAAAGCTTCTTCTCAGCAAAAGAAACAATCAGTGAGGTGAATAGAGGACCTACAGAATGTGAGCAAATCTTTACCACAAGCACATCAGATAGAACACTAACCTTAAGGATTTATAAAGCTCTTAAAAGCCTTAACACCAAAAAAACAAACAACCCAATCAATAAATGGGCTAAGGAACTAAACAGACACTTCTCAGAAGATGATATACAAATAATCAACAAATATATGAAAAAATGTTCAACATCTCTAGCAATTAGAGAAATGCAAACTAAAACATCTCTAAGATTTCATCTTACCCCAGTCAGAATGGCAGCTATCAAAAAAACAAACAACAATAAATGCTGGCGAGGATGTGGGGAAAAAGGCATACTCTTACATTGCTGGTGGAACTGCAAATTGGTGAAGTCAATTCGGAAAGTAGTATGGAGATTCCTAGGAAAACTTGGAATGGAACCACCATTTGACCCAGCTGTCTCACTCCTTGGCCTATTCCCAAAGGACTTAAAAATAGCTTACTACAGGGACACAGCCACATCAATGTTTATAGAAGCACAATTCACAATATCTACATTGTGGAACCAACCCCAATGCCCATCAGCTGAAGAATGGATAGGGAAACTTTGGTATATATACACAATGGAACACTACTCAGCACTAAAAGAGAATAAAATCATGGCATTTCCTGGTAAATGGATGGAGTTGGAGAAAACAATGCTAAGTGAAGTTAGCCAATCTCAAAAAAACAAAAGTCAAATGATCTCTTTGATATGAAGATACTGACTTTAAAGGCAAGAGAGAGGGGATGAGAGGAATGAAAGAGCTTTAAATAGAACAAAGAGGGGGGATGGAAGGGAGGAGTAAGGGGATAGGAATAATGGCAGACTGAGTTATCCATGGTTACCCTAAATACATGTATGAAGACACAATTGTTGTAAAAATACTTTACATAAAACCAGCAACTTGAAAAAGTGTGCTCTTTATGTGTAATATGAAATGAAATGTACTCTGCAAGGATGTGTGACAAATTAGAATAAAAAAATTTTAAATAAATAATTTTTTTTAAAAAAACAAATAACCCAATCAATACATGCGCTAAGAAACTGAACAGACACTTCACAAATGAAGAAATATGATTAGTCAACAAATATATGAAAAAATGTTCAACACCTCTCACAATTAGAAAAATGCAAATCAAAACTACTGTAAGATTTCATTTCGCTCCAGGCAGAATGGCAATTATCAAGAATACATGCAACAATAAATGTTGGCGAGGATGTGAGGGAAAAGGTGTACTCACAAATTGCTGGTAAGACTGCAAATTGGTGCAACCATTATGGAAAGTGATATGAAGATTCCTAAGAAAACTTGGAATGGAACCACCATTGACCCAGCTGTCCCTCTCCTTGGTTTATACCCAAAGGACTTAAAATCAGCATCCGACAGTGATGCAGCCACATCAATATTTATAGCAGTTCAACTCAGAATAGCTAAACTATGGAACCAACCTAGGTGTCCTTAAACAGATGAATGGATAAAGAAAATTTGGTATATATACACAATGGAATATTACTTAGCCCTAACAAAGAATAAAATTATGGCATTTTCCAGTAAATGGATGGAAGTGGAGAATATCATGCTAAGCAATATAAGCCAATCCCCAAAAGCAAAGGCTGAATGTTTTCTCTGATATGCAGATGCTAATTCACATTAAGGTGTGGGGAGCACTAAGGAAGAACAGAGTTACTTTGGATTAGGTAGAGGGGAGTGAAGGGAGGGGAGGGATATGGTAGGAAGGATAGCAGAATGAATCTGACATTATTACCCTATGTACATATATGAGCACACAACTAGTGTGATTCTACATCAAGTAGAACCAGAAGAATGAGAAATTATACTTCACTTATGTATGATGTGTCAAAGTGCCTTCTACTGTCATGTATAACTAGAGTAAATTAAAAGAGAGAGAGAGAGAGAGAGAGAGAGAGAGAGAGAGAGAGCTGGCTTGTGGCTCAATGGTAAAAGACCCCTAGGTCAAATCCGCAGCACACCCCTGCCCCCCCTAAAAGTGTCAGGATGGCTTGATGAAATAGAAGAAAGGAGCTAGGTTTATTGACAGCTTGCAGGGATGGACTGGAGTCTAGGATGTGAAATGCACTGTACACTAAGCTCTTTGTGAGAAGGATGAGCTAAGTGAAAGAGCAACTAGCAAGTTAAGGGCCCGGGAATTTTCCATTTTAGTGTCTCCTCAATGGCTTCACCCTTTTAGCATTGGAAGAGTTATGGGGAGGGCACCCTGGCTCTCTAATGCATGTGGTAAGACAGGTTGAGGGTGGATACATGAAGCACATTTGGTATCTGACCAATTGTGAGTTAAGCTGGGAACTTTTAATGGCTGTCAGGCCCAAGAATGTAGTTTCCTTTTGTCCCTGTGATAGTCCCCAACTATCTTACTGGTAAGTTCAACACTAGTGGATATTGGGTAGTCAATTAGCAGCCACTACCAGAGTCTCCATACCTCTCAATTGTGTCATACTGAAGTAGAAATATTCATGTGTGGGAAGCCATCCATGAACTATGCGTGAACTAAAAGCTATGTGAAAGCCATTAGGCAGGAAATCCTGGCATTAGGAACTCCCAGTAGCAATCCCACTGGTTTGGGAATGCCTGGTTCCTCTGGCGTCCTACCTTGCGCCATCTCAAATTCAGCACAGCACCTGAGATGGGCTGACCTGCGAAGAGCCAAACAGCCAGCCTACCCCCATCTATAGCCTGCTTTTCTTTAAGAAGCAAGCACGGAGACAAGAATGGTCCCACACTGAAACCTTATACCTATCAATCCCCTTTGATCTGTACTGCTATAAATAAAGCAAGGGAGGGCTCCATCTTTGTTAGCTGCGTACCCCTCTGGTGGGCTTAACCAAGAGCGGTGTGCCCGCTCTTTCAACTATATTTCTGGTCTCTCATGTTTAATTCGTGGTACAATTGTTATAGCTTGTTTTTTTAATATTTATTTATTTGCTTTAGTTGTACACAATGCGTTTATTTGTATGTGGTGCTGAGGACCGAACCCGGGCTGCGCACGTGCTAGGCAAGCGCTCTACCACTGAGCCACAACCCCAGCCCAATTGTCATAGCTTTTATTTCTCAGCCAGCCCATCCCTCCAACGGGAACCCCATCCCTCGCCCCCGCCTGACTTGTGCAAGATTCAAGCTCTCTGTGACAGAGCTGTTATTATGAAAGCATAGCATGCTTCAAAAATACTAAATAAAACATTTGTGTATGAGTTTTAAAAATTCAGCAATGCACTTAGTCTGTTTTCTGTTTCTGTAACAGAATACCTGAGACTTGAGTAATTTACAAAGAACAGAGGATTATTTAGCGCCCAATTCTGCAGGCCAGGAAGTCCAAGAGCATGGCACGGGCATCTATCTGCTCAGATCAACTCTTGGAAGATAGACTGCAAATTAAAGTCACCCATGTGATCATCAAGGATCACAGCCACTGTAGAAACACTATGATGGGTTTAAAATGAACATCAACTTCTGATTACAAGGTTCTTCCAAAAACTTTTGGTTTTAAAAAGGAAAAGAAGGGCTGGGGTTATAGCTCAGTGGTAGAGCACTGTGAGGCACTGAGTTCAATCCTCAGCACCACATAAAAAAATAAAGACAATAAATAAAGTAAAAGATATTGTGTTCATCTTTAAAAATTAAAATAAATTAAAAAATAAAAGAGAAAGAAGCTTTCAACCATGAAGGATCACCACCCATTCACCTATCTGCTCCTGACATCCAACCATTGAAATGATCATAGCTAGATTGTCCAGGATCAACCAAAGTAAATGATTTTTCCATCTGCATAATAGAAATAATTCATATTAATACTAAATACTATTTCTAGAAATGATAAAAAGGTAAGATTTGCTGTGTGAGTGTTTGGTAGGTAACACTACAAAATATGTGCATTACCAGACATGTTTTTCACTAAATGGATGGTTAAGCAAATAATGTAAAAAGCCGCATGAGTGTTTCAGGTGGATGGTGCTGCATTCCTTTGGACTAGGTAGGTATATATAGAAACAGGCCGTTGGAATGTGGGTTTCCAAAGACACAGGTTTAGTTGAAAAAAGAAATCTGAGGAACTCAGTTTACATTTGAAATACGATAGCAGGAATTATCATGTAACAAGAAATGAAACAAATATCACAGAAATAAATCATTAGTGACAAAATATGCATTCATAATTTGATCATAGATAATTATAACTAATGAAATATCAACCAGAAAAAAAGTGGTCACTATAGTCTCTCTGCCCCAACTAAAGTTGTCTAGACCTCCTCTATGCTCCTTCCCATCCTTGTTTGGATGCATACATGTTCAAAATATTATCTCTATTTGCAGCTCCCCCAAATAAATTTTGCAGGAGCAGTTGACCTTTTCCCAGTCTTACATAAAGGGCTATGAAAAGTTATAGATTCATGTTACATGTTCTCCAAGCAAATTATCCCCTCTTAGCCCGTTATATATAAATACTGGTAGTTCCACTGAAAAGGTACAATTTTGTATTTTACTTTTTGTTGCTTACCATTTATACTGAATAGTTCCTTAATTCTTTAATTTTTTATTCCATTATTTTACCATGTTTACCAGACCATTCCTCTATGACTGTATAAATATTGCAATTGTTTCTTGTTTTCCTTCTAGTAATTTTCCAATGAGTTGGTTATTTCTAGAGTTGGGGTAGGGGTGGAGGGAGTTTAGACAAAAAAACATACTAAGGCTCTTTAGTTATAGCAAGATATGGTAATAGTACTCTGTCTGATTTACCAAACATCCTTATCTCCCCAAAGTGTTAATTCTGCTAACATTAGTAAGGATGTTAAATGGGGAAAAAATGAACTAACATGTATTGGAAGTGTATAAAAAATATATTCATGTATTGTTCTTACCTATAAGCATACATATGTTCATACACATTTATGGATATAAATCATTCCTCAGAGCTAAATAACATAAAAGTAAGCACTAATATCAATAGCACTCTATTATTATTTATTTGGAACAATTGGAACTCTATTATTATTTATTATCAGACTACTTTTCTAGGCAGCTAACAAATTAAGATTTAAAATTTGTATTTTCACTCTTTTTAGCAAAAGATTCCATATATTGTCTAACACTTTTGGATGATGCTAAGATGACTGTCTCATTATTCTTACAGACTTAAAAGTGAAACTACTAGGTCAATAATTTAATAGTTTTTTTAATCTGAACCAATCAATAGGCACTCCAGCAAACCTAAGCAAAAAAGGCTTCAACCTAGGGAAATTTGTGATCAAATTCATTGAGAGGATTGGAGGAGCAGAGAAGGCAAGGGTTACCAGAATTCCTCCCAGATCAGCACTGTGAAGCTGGCCATCTTGGAAAACTGCTCTTTTAGTGTGATCATTGGGAGCCTAGGGGATAAAAAAGCTACAGTCTCATCTGTGGGCTGCAAGACTGTCCCATCTCATCTGCAGTCCAGGTATCAGGAAGCTACCAGCCTGTCCTCAGAGCCACGCTGATACAGCTGGAGTCACACCAGCACTGTGAATGCCTCACACCTCATCATGTCCCTCCCAACTCCACTGAGCTCCAAACAAACCTGGCATGCACACATCTCAACAGCAAAGCCTCAAGGCACGTTGCAATCTCTAGCAGCAGTGCTGTGAGGGAAATGCAGTCTTCGTTCTTGATGTAGTTTTTCACTTTCCAGCCTCTGACATCCAGCAACACACACCAGAAATGCTGAGCAAACCAATCAGAATCTTATCATGAATATCTATCCCCTGCTGTGGTCTGAATGTTTGTGTCTCCCTCAAAATTCATGTGAAAAGATGGTATACTTGTGCATTATGAATAAGTAAATAAATAATCTTAAATTTAAAAAAAAAATACAAAAAAAAAATTCATGTGTTGACCATGAACCACCACAGTGATGATATTAAGAGGTGAGGCCTGTGGTAAGTGATTAGGTCACAAGGACCCTGCTTTGATGGATGATATTGGTGGTCTTATAAAAGCTTGAGGGGGCTTTTTAGTACCCTGTCACCATGTGAGGACACATAGAAGGCTCCATCTTTGAGGAAAGGACCTTCAGTGGACACTGGATCTGCTAATGCCCTGATGTTGGACCTCCCAGCCTCCAGAACTGTAAACAATAAATTTGTATTGTTCATGTATCATCCAGTCTACTGTATTTTGTTGGCAGGCCAAATGGACTAAGATAGAAATTCCATCTATAGCTTTTCCCCGGACCCCCCTTGAAGTCTGACCTCTTCACTACAGTGCTCTTCCTGGGAGGATTGAACTCAATATAAACTTTTCCTGCTGGGCACAAATGTACATATCTGTAATAACAACAGCTTGGAGGCTGAGGTAGGAGGATCACAAGTTCAAACCAGCCCCAGCAACTTATTGAGACCCTGTCTCAAAATAAATAAAAACTAAAAAGGGCTGGGGATGTGGCTCAGTGGTTCATTACCCTTGGGTTCAATCACAAGTACCAAAAAGTTAAATAAAATAAACTTTTCCTCCTCTAAGTTGTTCTTTTGGGTATTTTGGTCACAGTGACAAAAAGCTGACTAATATAATTATTTTCCTGACTCCCTTCCCACTTCTTTTTTTTTTTTTTTTTTTGGTACCAGAGATTGAACTCAGGGGCACTCAACCACTGGGCCACATCCCCAGCCCTTTTTTTGTATTTTATTAGAGACAGGGTCTCACTGAGTTGGTCAGTGCCTCACCATTGCTGAGGCTGGCTTTGAACTCGCGATCCTCCTGCCTCAGCCTCCCATCCCTTCCCACTTCTATTTAGCATTCTCTGCATTCTGAACTTAACACCTCACTCCTCTCGGTCTGCATACTCTGATCCTGTCCACTGGAGTAGCATGCCTACCATATACAACAATCACCCCAAACCATTACTTCAACTACAAATCTTCCCCAAGGAATAAAGCAAGATTTTCATTATATCCTGAAGGTATCTGCCTGCATAACACAGGCACCTCATACTTAACATGTCCCATCCTAAATCCATTATCTTACACCCAAAATCAGTATCTACCCCTGTCGTTATGTATTTGGGATTTTTTTGTTTTCGTTTTTGTTTTTGTTTTTGTTTTGGTACTGGGGATTGAACTCAGGGGCACTCAACCACTGGGCCACATCCCCAGCCCTTTTTTGTATTTTATTAGACACAGGGTCTCACTGAGTTGCTAAGTGCCTCGCCATTGCTGAGGCTGGCTTTGAACTCACGATTCTCCTGCCTCAGCCTCCCAAGTGCTGGGATTACAGGCATGTGCCACTGTGCATGGCTGCATTATGTGTTTGTGTAAACCATATAACTTCATCCACTTGCTGAAGTTAGAACCCTGGAAGTTAATGTGATTCTCCTGTTTCCCCTTCTGTTCCTCTACCCAAACAGTTTCTGAGGCCCAAAAACTCAGTGGAATCCTTTTATCTGAGTTTAGTAGGTGCTCTTTAAAGAAAGACGTCAGACAAGGTCATTCTAGCACTTTATTGGAAATTGGTTGTGTACGTCAATGAAATAAGATCAAAGTAAAAGCATCATTTTTACACAATAATATCCTAATATATGTGCTAGCTTCTTACATAGTTTAATAAATCCCAGGATGCTCCTGATGTGGGTTTCAAAGAGCTTGAGTGGTCCAGAAATATCTCTATATAAATACAAATTATAGCATCTAAAATAACCACCACTGGTTTAAGTTGGTTCCAAAAGTCTTGAGAACATCTCTTAAAATATAAATACCTTTGATTTGACTGCAGGGCTGGTGGAGGGAGCAAGGAGTATATGTGGAACTAATGACAGCAGGAGCTGGGACAGAGGGACACAGCATCTCTAGCATGGGGCACATGGGGGCTGGGGGCTGCAGATCCTGAAAGCTGAGCCGGGCATTGGACACCCTGCATTTTCCAACACTGCCTGAGTGGCAAAGCTACAGAGACACGAGAGTCCACTGCAGAAAGAAGCCCATCAACCTAACTCCCTGGGCATTGCCAAACAATGGCAGAGTCTTCCTCCAGAGTATACAGGGGCAAAACCTCGGGCACACAAAAGATTCTGGAAAGCTTGATTCAACTCCCTTCTCCCTGCCATGTTCAGTCCCTGCCCTCCTTGACAAGAGAGAAAACTTGAGGGAGTGATGCTTCAAAGAAAGTAACTCTGAGCCAGTGTTCCACTGGCCCCTTGGAAGAAGGGCAGGGTGCCCTTTGCTTGGTTTGAGGGGCGCAGGCAAAGGCTGCTGTCCCCAGTGTCTCCCTCACCACCTTGAAGGCCATCACCAGCCTTAGGTAGGCTCTTTGCTTCTTCAAAGCTTCTCAGCTCTTGATGTGGCACCTGTACATCCGTGATGGCTTCACTGCTCACAAACAGCTTTCACCTCCACTAAGTCACTTGGTTCTCACAACCCCATGAGGTAGGAAGGGCAGGGATCATGATCCCTGGTTGAAAGACAATGAACCCGGAACTCACAGAGGTAGGTCCCTCAACCCAGTCCACAAAGCTGTCCACTGGCAGAACCAAAACCAGAATGCAAGTCCAACCTCCCAAGTCCTTCCCACCGTCTTGCTGAGAACAGGCTGGGGCAAGGGACTTGCATCCTCGTCCCTACCGGGGCTTTGGGTGGTCCTCAAACAGCCCCACTGAGCACTGGATGAGTCCGCATGCGGTAGATGATGACTGCAGTGGCTGGACACAGCAACAAGGAGGTCATGATGACGATGGTGGCCAGGATGATGAGGACAATGGCCCAGATGTCCAGGATGTGCTTGGGGAGCACAGCTTCCATGGGGGATTGGCTGATGGCATCCATGCCGCCTCACTCTGCAATAGACAGGAAAGGAAAATCAGTGTGTGCGCCCTCTGCCTGCCTCCCTGGTGGGAAGAAATGCGCCAACAGTCAGAGTCTTGGGTCACGTTCCAGCAGGTGACACTATGGTTTCTTGATCAGTCATTTTAATGGCTCCTTTACTGGAGGCTTCCTATGACCAGGCCTTTCATGCACTTTCTATTAACTCATTCAGAACTCAACTCAACCACCCACACTGTGAAGGAGGAACTATACTAAACAGCCATGTTTTGTTTGTTGGTCTTTATCTTCCCTTCCAATTTACAGGTAAGAAGTCAAAGTCTTAAAAGACATAGATGCTGCTAATTTCACCAAGGAGTGAATGTCGCTGGGTGCACTCCAGAGCTTCCATGTTTCCTTATTCAACTACCACATTACCAGTCTCTTTTCCTCAGCTGTGAAAGGAAAAAAATTGTTGTTTTTGTCCAGTGTTCCTTTCTCATTCTCCTGGTAATAGAATTCCCTCTTTTCTAAGCTGAACCTACCTGTTCCCTGTGGGTTTGTTGGAGCTCTCACCTAAACACAGGGATGGAGATGTGACCTAGCCTTGCCCACTACAAATCCCCATAGTCACATGCAGGGATAGGCGAGTGACCCAGGCTGGTCAACCACGGTCCTCCCCAGTACTTTCTTGCACAAGCCCTTGGAACAGACAATTATTTCTCCTGGAATTGCTAAATTAAAAGGACGTGAATCTGGAAAGGATGGGCCCATGGCTGCCTTGCTCACAGTTGGCGAGTCTGTCCTAGAGCTGGAAAGACAGACCAGCCTCAGTGCTCATGTGAGCACCCAAACCCAGCCAAGTTGGATGCTGTCTGCAACCCTGGACACCCCATATGTGGGAGCCAATAATTCCCTGTTTTTGTTTAAACCACAGCCCATTTGGTGTCTCTCCACTGAAACTAAAATAATTCAGATGAGTAAGGATGTGGTATGGTTTAGATGTAGTGTCCCCCAAAAGCTCAAGTGTGAGACAATGCCAGAAGATTTGGAGGAGAAATGATTGGGTTGTAGCCTTAAACTAATCAGTGAATTGATCCCTGATGGGATTAACTGAGGGGTAACTGGAGGCAAGTGGGGTGTGGCTGGAGGAAGTGGTTCACTGGGGTCATGGCTTTGGGGTATATATTTTGTATCTGGACAGTGGAGTTTCTCTGCTTCCCAATCATCATGTGAGCTGCTTCCCTCTGCCACACTCTTCCGCCATGATGTTTAGCCTCACCTTGAGCCCTGAGGAATGGAGCCACTATATATGGACGAAGACCACTGAAACCATGAGCCCTCAAATAAATCCTTCCTCCTCTACAGTTGTTCTGGTTGGATCTTTCAGTCACAGCAGTGAAAAATCTGACTAAAACAGGATGTAAATAAGTCATCCCTAATTATTTTTATTCACCTTTTATTCAGCCTTAGGGTCTTAATTATTTTTTGCACAGCACCCTGGGCCAAAAGAAATACCTAGCAGTCCTATATACTAAGTAGTTAGGTTGAAACAGTTTAATAAGTATTTGTGTCCTAACACCTTAGCAGCTATTTAAAAATACACACAATTTAAAAGAAAAAAAATATTACTTCACTCTTAACCAGTCACTTACAAACAGAATGCATGCACTGTTGGGTCTGTGCAACTTTTCAAACTTTGGAACAGGACTGAACAGTGCTATCCTCTTTTCTTATGCCACAGTAATTTCTGTCCAATAGTTGTCATATCTTGGCAACCATCAAAAATTTAACTTCATAAAATATGACATCACCAAAAGGAATGTAGTATGTTTCAAGTTAAACTGTAACCTACCGCTTTGCATAACGTCTGAGATCAGTCTTTCTGCCAAAAATGTTAAAGATCCTGCAACACCCCTTCCCTCATTCCAGTGAGTTCACTGTGGCTCCCCAAGATACCTCAGTGCATAACCTGGGAACCAAAGATGTAGTCCCTTCCCTGCCCAGAGGACAAGCAAGAGGCAGGAACAATCTTCTATGGTTCTCTCTAAATCTAAGTTCTATAATTCTGTGACCCTAAGTCCCAGGCAAAATTCCCCATTTCAGTTTTATTTCCTTTTCTTACTCAATCACTGCTTTTCTTTTCTAATGCCTTTGGCTCAATGCCCACTGTTGCCACCCTACATAAGTACCTAAGATAAACATGTATGGGTGATTCTGCATTATCTGTTATCATAACCAACACAGAAGTGTCTGCAAATACTAAAGTGGGACATACCCATATGCTATGGTATAGATAGGTTCAGTGTGTCTTTTAAGGGTTCATGAGTTAATTTAATCCCCAATGGAGGGTATTAAGTGGGTGGATATTTAATCTAACTTTGATATTTGGAGGTGGGGCTTTTTAGAGGTGATTAGGATCATATAAGATCACCGAGGCACAGCCTCTGTAATTGAATCCTGGTTACTTTAGAAGAAGAGAGACCAAAAGAGACCCATCTGTTACACCTTGACACTGCCCACAAGAAAGTCATCACCAGATGCACCCTTTGCCTTTCAGCCATAACTGTAAGCTAAATAAACATCTTTTATTTATAAAGTCAGTCTGCCTCGGGTATTTTGTTATTATATGAAAAATGGACTAATACCATAAATAGAATACCAGACAGCAATTGTCATACATTCACTCATTCATTTAACAAATACTTAGTACTGAGTGCACATCAGGAATGTTCTACATACACATTACAAAAATAGAGCTACTTTATGAACCAGCAACCCCAATTCTGGGTATATAACCAGAGGATGTGATATTAATATGTGGAAGAAACACCTTTGTTTCCATGTTTATTGCCACACTAGTCACAATAGCCAAGTTATGGAATGGACCAAAATGTCCATCAACATGAGAAGATAAAGAAATATGGTAAATATACACAACGGTATACAATTCAGTCTTTAAAAAGAAGAAAACTTGTCATTTGTGACAACATGGCCATTAGGAGGTCATTAGGCTAAGTGAAATAAAACAGACACAGAAAGACTTACATATTCTCATTTACCTATGGAAGTTCAAAAAAAATCAACTAGAAGGGAGCAAAATAGTGCTATATGGAGCCTGGGAGTTGGGGGGAGAGATGTTGTTCAAAGGATACAATGTTTCAGTTAAACAGGAGAAAAAATGTAAGTCTATGAAGTAAAAAAATAATATTTAATGATTATTAAAAGGAATTCTGACATTGGTGAGCTCCAAAATATTTTAAGTTGGAAAAACAATAAATAGAGTGTATAGAATGATTTGTTGTTGTTGTTGTTGTTCAGACTTTGCAGAATTAAGTAGATGTCTAGGTAAGGTCGTATCCATGAAAAACATTTCTGAGTGTAATCCCAAGGAAGGATTAATAATGGTTACCCTCTGGGGAGTTGGACCAGGAATATAAGATATTTTTGCTTTTCATCCTTTATATTTTTATACCATTTGAATTTTCTAAACATAAGTATGTATTCTAATCTTTTTACCCCACCCGAGAAAAAATGGGATTTAGGGAGTTTTCTTTAAAATTCTCTATATTAAAAAGAGTCAATAAAGCTGGATGCAGTGGTACAGGCCTGTAATCCCAGCAGCTGGGAGGCTAATGTAGGCAGATCACAGGTTCAAGGCAGTCTCAGCAATTTAACCAGACCCTGTCTCAAAACTTAAAATTTTTAAAAAGGGTTGGGGATATAGCTCAGTCATAAAGCTTACCTTGTTCAATCCCCAATACCAAAAATAAAAAATACATTTAAAAAAGTAAATAAATATATATTTTAAATAAAATTAAGATATGAGACTAGATCAAGGATCACCAAATGCCATGAGTGACACTGTCTAATATCTCACTAGAGCTCACCAATGTAGATTCTTTTAAATAGCTATTAAGTTATTTTTTCACCTCAAAGACATTTTTTCCTCCTGTTTAACTGAAACAAATATGTACCCTTTGACCAGCATCTCCCCCCATTGCCTGCATAGTAAATAAGAATCACCTCAGGATAGTATTAAAAAACGGACTTCTGGGTCCCAATCCAGACTCAGTGAATGAGACTCAAAAGCAGATAGGCCAGGTGTGATGGTGCAGGCCTGAAATGCCAGCGGCACGGGAGGCTGAGACAGGAGGATTACGAGTTCAAAGCCAGCCTCAGCAAAAGCGAGGCACTTAGCAACCCCATGAGACCCTGTCTCTAAATAATATACAAAATAGGGCTGGAGGTGTGGCTCAGTGGTCAAGTGCCCCTGAGTTCAATCCCTGGCTAAAAAAAAAAAAAAAAAAAAAAACAGATGGGAAGGCATATTTTTCCCCATAGCTCAGGTAATCTGAATGTACAGCCTGGTTTGGGAGGCCCTGGACTTGGCCATCTCTAAGGTCTCTCAAACTTTTTCTAGCACTGAGATTTGAGAACTGATTTCTAGGGGCTCTTGTAGCCAGGTTGGCCATACTTGGGCAAGTTCCAAGATGAAGGAAAATCCTCTCACAAGGGTCCCCAGGGTCACAGGATGATCAGGCTGGGGCCTGCAGAGGAGGGAGAGGCACAAGCTGTCCCTGACTCAGCGGTGGAGATGGAGTCACTTTCACCAAGATCTCAGATACACAAGCATGAGTCACGGGAGCCAGCAAACTGTAAACGGTTAAAGAGGAGTGGGGGTGGGAGAAATCATTCTTTGTGGTCTCCTGATTACATCAACAGCAAGCCTGCCTTAAGCCTGAGGAACCTCGCAAAAGCACTTTCCAGTAAATCCATTAACATCAAACAGTCACTGGGACTCCAAATGCCAGGAATACATAATCTCCCCTGACTGATTTTCATAAGCAAAACCTGTCATTTACAGGAACACAGGCTTCGAGGCTCATCCACACTCTTAATCATGGAATACTACAGCTAGAGCCAGTCCTGTTTTACAGACAGTGAAATGAACTTCCTGGGGTCCCTATCACTTTCACTCCTTCCTCCTTCCAGAATAATCATTGAAATACATAATCTGATCATATCACTGCCCCTAACTATAACCAAACAAAAGCAAAGCAAGTAGGTGAATAAATGAAACATTTTATGAAACCAGTATCCTAGACCAATATTATTACTCTTGTGCAAATGAAACCACATTTAAAACCACAATCACAAAAACAAATAAAAGTAAAACTGCTCTAGTAGAAATGCAGAGAGACTGGGAATGGGGCTGTATTCCTACCTACTCAGCAAAGCAGGATAAATATCCTAGGAACCCTATGCACTAGATATTGGGGTACCCACCCACTTTACAAAAGCAATTCAAACTAAAAGCACTATTAAACCATAACACACAAAATTTATATGGTATGAAATTAAAGCGTTTTTTTTTTTTTTTTTTCTTCTAACTAAGAAAATAATTTTGCCTAGTTTTTTAGTTTTTGGTTTTGGTGTCCCTCTTTAGTGCAGTCTGCTTACGCGGTGGTCAGCTTCCTCTTGACTGCTTGAGCTTCTCTGAACACAGTTAGAAAACCATAGGTCACAATGTTCTCAAGGGACTGGACCTTCCACAGCTACTGTTCCAAGACTTTAGGGCTGGCCAGACATGTGGTCAGGAGGGCACAGGGCACTCTATTTCCCTGTTTCACTCTTTCCAGTCCTCAAACACAAAACCTTCAACAAGCTGTTCCTCCCCATGTAGTAGGGGTTTCAAACACTATGAAAGAAAAATTTTGTCCCCAAAATAAGAAGCATTCATACCATATAGTCAGTATCATTAATTTCATGCTGGATGAATTTGCTTGTAAAAAAGCAGGACTCTGAAGTTTCTGCAAGCTGACTTCTGTTTGATCTTATCTGGCATCCAGGGCACTGGCTCCTTACCAGGGCTTCAAAACTTGCCTCTAGATACATTTAATTAATACTCACAGATCGCTTTGCTAACAATTTGCTTCACAGACATACTGCTTGTTATTTCTGATTAATGGGTCATTAATGGCCCAAACCATTTGCGTCACAAATTTAACTCTGTCACTGATAAGAAAGTCATGTTTCAACGACCACGGGAAGGAAAACAGCAGTCAGGCCTGAACCCCTGTCATTTTGAACTGGTATCCTTTATCTACTATTTACGTCATTAATTAATAAGAAGCGCTTGACATATGTTCAATATAAGTTTGTCTAAACAACTGCCTCAACACCTCCCTGAGCTCACAGCAGAGAAGCCACTGATACCAAACATGCCACCTTACCAGATTACAGGCCCTGCACTGCCAACTCAGTGAATTGCCGCTCCTCAGTCCACAGGACTCAAGCAACTTAGCCAATGCAAAGAAAAGTCAATATTCACAAAACGCTGAATTTTGTATCCTCTAACAAGATTAAGTGTAAGGGCAAAAAGTATAGATTCTCTAAAGAGGGAAATTTTGTACTTTTTCTAAAGGTGGAAAATTCATCCCATCCATCAAGTTCTCCACTTGATCCCATTGAGGCAGGAAAGGGGATGTCCTACTGCATGTTCAGAAGACACCAAATTCTTCTCCTGGTACTATTTTTCTTAAGTAACTAAGCTTTTTGGCAAATGAATCATTGTTCCAACCAATCTCAAGATACAGCCAATTTTCTAGTTATGTGAAAAAGTAATACGTTTCATAAATAAATATTTCCCACAAGTTGGTAATTTTAGAATAAGGGGATTCAAGGCAACAACACTGTACTATCTATCCACCTTTTAACTGTGAGATTCCACAGCAAGCAACTTTTTTCTTCTCTGACAGGGCAATATTTATTTTATTTTTGTTTGAGTACTATCAGAACAGGTCATTCTACCCAGGATAGTCATTCATTTATTCATCTGTCAAGGACTTGCTTATAAGCAAGATGTTCTGTTAGGAATAGCTATGACTTACTCATTATGACTGTTTTACGTCCAATAAGCACAGAGAAGTAAAGTAGCTTCCCCTTGTTTTCTCAAACGTATAATCATAAAAAAAAAAAACAGCATTTATTTAACAAATGCTATTCACTTAAATCTCTTTAAAACTTTATTTTGTTTAACAAACTTGTAGCAAAAGCAAATATTAAGTACTTTCTTGCCCCATACATTAACATAGTAAACCTTCACAATAATCCTATATGGGACATATTCTTTTACTGCTATGAACACTACAGCTAAGAGAAGTTAATTGTCCAGAGATCATAAAGTTTGAACAGGATTCAGACTCAGGTCTCCTGATCCTGTACCCACCACTCTACTACACACACACCCTCATGTATAAGCACAGGGCGTGTCAGATCCAGAGCTCTCTTCTCAGTCCAGGTCAAATTCCCATTGTTTCTCACCAGAGGCCTTTCCAGATTGTAAAGAATAAGAAGAGGTATGTGGTTTACAAAGATCAGGATTTCCAAATATCACAGTAACAAACTAGACAACTGGACAAATCCTTTTACTGAAGGCAATTAGAAAAGTAGGTAAAAGGGGGGAAAAATCTACTTGAAATCACTAAGAACTAACAAAATAATGAAGAATAACAGGGAGAAGTAAAAATCCAGGGATTTGAACTTGGCACTTTGAGCAGCATCTCTCCCAGTGTGAAATGGGGACTGAACAGTGCTTCTGACACACTCAGAAGGCTAAGGGGGCAAAACCTGGAGTCCAAGACAGCCAGGAAGGAGGGCCTCTGCACTTTGAGCTGGGACCTCAGGAGCACCCTTAGCACTAGGGGTGACCTGGAAAGAAAGCTATCCTCCCAGAGACAGTAATCAGCTAGAATGATCAATTTCTAAAACTGATTCAGATTGTTTCATTTCTAGTATCTTCCTGTACCTGACAGAAGCAAACATACATCCTCTCTAGAAACAATAACATCATAAGACTCAATATTTTTTTCATATATACAATGTCCAATACATAATCAAAAAAAAAAAAAAAAAAACATGACAAAAGTGAAACTATTAGAAAGCAGAAAATAGAAAAAAAAAAAAACTTTAGGGGCTCCAGATATTGGAGTTATCACACACACACACACACACACACACAGAGTGAATAAATTTGTTTACTATGTTTAGGGGGGAAAAAAAACTAAGGATAGGAATTTTTACAGAGAACTTGAAACTACAAGAAAGAACACATCAGGGTTCTTAAAGAACCAAATAGAAATACCAGAACTGAAAAGTAAAATAGTAGAAATTATAAATTCAGTAGGTAGACCTAACAGCATACCAGACATAGATGAAAAGAGGATTAGTGAACTGAAGGATCACATTAAAAAAAAAAAAGTTTTAAAGCCAAATAGAAATATTAAAACTGAAAATATAATTTTAGGAATTAAAAATACAATAGATGGGCTTAACAGCAAACATAGTATACATCCTTGAAAAGAGGATTAGTGAATTAGAGGATAGATAAAGAAAAATCCTTTGAATGAAACTGAAAGAAACAAAAGGGTGGAAAATTCTGAAAACTGGATAAGGGTCACAGGAAACAGTGACAAGATATAACACACATGTAACTGGAACACCAGGAAAGGAGAACAGGGCAGAAACAAAATTGGAATAAAGAATAGCTGGGAATTTTCCAAAGTTAATGAAAGACATCAATCCACATGCTAAATTAGAAGCCTTAGGGACTCTTAGAAGGATGGAATGAGAATAACTATATTTTCATTGAATGGCATTGAAAAAATAACTATAAATCCATAATTAGGCACATTGTGGTAAATCTGCTAAAACCCAAAGATAACAGAAAAATAAGACAAGTTATCTTCAAATGGGATTAATAATCAAAGATACATAATCTTTAGTCATTCAGAAAAATGTTAAAAGAGTACATAACTTCCATGGGTCCTGGGGAAACAGCAGGAAAATAACAGCAGCATGGGACAGATGGAACACACAGAAAGCACAGAGAAAGATGGCAGACTTAAATCCAAACAAAGACTATTCCAGTAGATAACAATAAAAACAAAATGTACATCTACTTTTTACAAGAGACATGGGGATTAGAAAGGTTGAAAGTAAAAGGGTACAAACAAAACACCATGTAACTATGAACTGTGCCAGCTAGTAGACCTATCCTACTATCACACAAAGAAGACTTAAAACAAATAAGATAACCAGGCTTGGAGCCTTGGGTTGAAGAATGGCCGTGTTTCTCCAGCTTTAGTTCAACGAGCAAGGAGATCAGGTCCACACACTGAAGACATTTGACCCTATGGGGCAACAGACCTGCTCAGCCCATCCGGCTCGGCCCTCCCCAACAACAAATATACCTGACACCAAATCACCATCAAGAAATGCTTCAAGGTACTCATGACCTAGCAACCATGTCCTGTTCTCTGAAGGTCCCTTAAATTTCATGTCTCTTCTGTTGCCTGTTCTGTTTTGGAGAATCTGTAACCAAAGGCGTCAATCTGTGAGCGTGAAGCCCTCTTACTACCCATACCCTCAGAAGTCCAGTCTCCTCACTGCCTCTGATCATGCTTGTATGAGGCCATCATGGTGGCATCCCCTTTAAAGAGAACACGTTTTTCATATTTTGAATTATTGCCACATTATTAAAGATAAAATGATTTGGGGGAAAAAAGTATAACCAGAGATATCAGAAAGGTAAAATGATCATTAATTTTTATACACCTAATTGCAGAATCATAAGGAGAAAGTGACAAATTCAATACTATGTTGAAGATTACAACATATCTCTCAAATACATAAAAAAGGGTTTTTAAAAATCAACTATGGGGGCTGGGGTTGTAGCTCAGTGGTAGAGCACTTGCCTAGCATGTGTGATGCCCTGGGTTCAATCCCCAGCACCACATAAAACTAAATAAACAAAATAAAGGTATTGTGTCCATCTACAATTAAAAACACTTTTTTAAAAAAATCAACTATGGACATAGAAGATTTCCTAAATTAATAGTTTCTGTAATATATTATTTCTAATAGAAAATCATCAAGAACCGGGCGCAGTGGTACACTCTAATCCCAGCAGCTAGGGAAGGTGAGGGAGGAGGATTGCAAGTTCAAGGCCAGCCTCAGAAACTTAGTGAGGCCCTACACAACTTAGCAAGACTCTGTCTCAAAATTTGAAAATTTTTGAAGGGCTGGGGATGCGGTTCAGTGGTTAAGCACCCCTGGGTTCAATCCCAGTTTCCAAAAGAAAAAAAAGAAAAACATATCAAAGATAATTAAATATGAAAAGTTAACATTTAAATGGTTTCCTCTGAGAATAACTATTTTCATGTAATGGTTTGGGGGGGAAAGGCAACTGAATAATTACATTAAAAGAAAGCATAACATTGTTTTTAAAAAATAAGTTCAAAGCAGAATAGCTTTAGTCTAGGAACAGGTAACTTTTAAATTAATTTCACAAGTGAATTTGTTTGACCTGACTCAGAAAATAGGGAGCTGGTTCTAGCATGTTTCAGGTACAACCATAAATAGTATATTACTAGAAAGCAATAATGGCATGCAAAATTCTAGGATGGTCCCCATGAATTCTGACTCCTAGTATTACCCCAGTTGTTCAGCAAAGTTGAAGGACCTTTGCAGATGTAATTTCAGGTTCCATTGAATTACTGATGTACAAAATGCCACTTTTCCTATTAATCACTTTGGCTTAAGGCCCAGTTACAAATACAGCTAACGAAGAAGGTACTGGTGACCCTTTAAAGTTACACATTCCTCATTATGGAATAGGTTTTAGATGACTTTAATCAAAAGTTTGTCCAAAGTGGGACAGTTGGAAATCTTTTAAAAGAGGGCTTAGTATTTCCCTGAGGTCAACTCTATGGCTAGCATCAAAGAAATGACGCACCATGAATGTTAAAGCAGCAAGGGAAAAGAATCCAGCCCACAATCTGGATGAAGTTGGAGACAGATTCTTGCCTCATTGATCTTCCAGATGAGAAAGCAAGCTAGCCAAGACCTCGACTGAAGCTTTGTGATACCCAGCTAAGACTTGCTTGGACTCCTGACCCAATGAAACTATAAGATAATAAAAATATTATTTTAAATTTGTGATCACTTGTTATGCATCAATGAAAACTAACGCAGGAATTCTATATGTCCTACTGGGTTTGTTCTGTAGAGATAAAACTTATGGTGTTCTAGAAATCTTCACAGAATTCAGACACTATCCAGTTTAAACCATGTAAGCTACCTCCCGTTTTACACCTGAGGAAAATGAGGGTCAAAGAAAGGAAATGACTCGCCCGAGTAAGCTAATGGCAGGACTGAGAGAACTCAGGCTCTGATTGGTAGTGCTGTTTTGAATTCCTTCATCATCTTGTTTGAGATGGGAGCTGGGGTGTGACGCCAAGTGGGGTGCTGGCTGGAAAACACAGTGGTAGAGGGGTGGTAGAATAAACTGATGCAAACAATGAAAGCCAGGTAGGTTCCTGACTATGTTTTTCTGCTAGGTAAGAGCATGTGAGATTGCTTGAGGCCCAGAGCCCTAAGAAACGTCACAAAAGGTGAGCTCTGTGGTTTTCCAGGATCGAATGTACACACACACACACACACACACACACTCTCTCTCTCTCTCTCTCTCTCTCTCTCTCTCTCTCTCTCTCTCTCTCTCTCTCTCTTTCTCTCTCTCTCTCAAAGAAACCATCAGAATCAGTGATGCAGTCCTACATTTACAATTCATCCCTTGGCTTGAGGCCCAAATGCAAATGAATCTACTGAAGATGATAATGGGCAAACGTTGTAAGTCACTTATTTCCTACTGTGGGTGCAAACATCAGAGAAGAGAGGAAAAGGCAATAGAATCCACTTATGGTGGGAGATTCTACCAAATGGGGAAACTCCACATGTACACAGAACGCGAGACTGGGAGAGGAATGGCAGAGACAACTTTGCCTAGGTTCCAACCCTGCCCCAGCACTGACGTCACCCAACACAGCTCCTGCCTGCTTCTGTCCAGAATGCCCCCTCTATTCAGGAAGAGGTACTAAGTAAACATTTCTTAAATCAACAAATCCTCAGCATCTTATGTTCTCGTAAGGAAATGGAAACTCTTTCAAGTGCAGAGAATATTTTGAAACAAGAGGGAATATGGAGAGATTCTTTCCTTTAGAGTCACGCTTCAGAGTAGTGTTAAAGACCCGGCCTCCAAGGCCAGTCTGCTTGGATTTAAATATGGCTCCACCACTTTCTGGCTCAGCAACCTTGAATGTTATTTCCACTTCCTTGTGCTTCTACTCACCCGACTGAAAACATGACCAAACATGGGGAAAGAGTTATCTGCTTCATAAGATTAAGAGAATTAAATAAGAAAATCACACACAGCATTGAACAGGCTTCTAACAGAACAAGCACTCTACAAATGTTAATTCTTAATATGGTTAGAAATTCCTGGCTGTGGGGACTCACTAAACTAAGCAAATAAATAGCCTCCCTTCCTTCAACTAGTTTGTTAACATCCCAGACTTGGACCATGTCTTTAGTTCATCAATAAAGATGACAGATGATACTATGGTTTAGATATGGTTTGTCCTCCAAAGGCTCTTGTGCCGGAAGACTGGTCCTCAATATACAGTACC
Organism: Tamias sibiricus; assembly: GCA_025594165.1. Classification (NCBI taxonomy): domain Eukaryota; kingdom Metazoa; phylum Chordata; class Mammalia; order Rodentia; family Sciuridae; genus Tamias; species Tamias sibiricus. Next base: position 60,693,636 of record CM046662.1, read on the forward strand.
CAGAGATGATTAGGGCCTGGGGCTGTCACTCTTAAAAGAGATTAATACCCATCTCACAGGATTAGGTTAGTTACCACAAAAGAGAGTTGTTATGCAGCAAGGCCACCCCACATGCTGGGGCCTTTTTTTTTTAGTTGTACACAATGTCTTTATTTTTACGTGGCACTAAGGATCAAACCCGGACCGCACACGCGCTAAGCAAGTGCTCTACCGCTGAGCCACAAGCCCAGCCCATGCTGGGCCTTTCTGACACCCACTTCCTTTTCTGCTTTTCTCCCAAGGCCCTCACCGGAAACCAAGCAGATACTGATGTCATGCTCTTGAACTTCCAGAACTGTGAGCAAAATGAACCTTTACTTAGAACTTACCCAGCCTTGAGTATTTTGTTACAGCAATACAAAATAAACAAGCTACATAATAATCTATATTAATGATTTTTTTAAAATTAACAACAGTGATTAAAGTGACCTATTCCTCCAGTTGAATAGCAGTGGATTAAGAGACAGACATAATAAAATACAGATTTTGCCCTTAAATAAGTTCACCCTTTTTTGAAAGAAAAAGATATCCACTATAATCACTAATTGCAGAGAAGTGCAAAATACTTGGACTGCTACGCTGATGGTATAAGCCACTCACTACCGGAAAAGAGGAATGAAGATGCAAGAGCATAGATTCTAGAATGAAGCGTCTTGATTTGAACCCTGTCTTCCACCCTCATTAGGGGAGAGACTTCGGTGAAGTTATTATATAAGAATCTCTAAACCTTGATCTTCTCTTCCGTGAAGGGGGGATATTAGAAATTAATATCAGCACAGAATCCTGTCGTGAAGGTGAAGTGAGACAACATGTACATCCGGGAACATAACAGGGGCTCACTCCTCATTCCTTTCTCTTGCCTAAGTAAAATGAAAGACCACAAAAACAGGGACTTATGATATGGGTATGGAAGGCTAAGCTGAAATTCAAAAAGAAGAAATGAGGGAAAAGGCAGGTAGGCAGAACAGACATCATCAACAAAGCCCAGCCCTGAGGAGGTGCTTGGTGTGTTGGGGCATGGCTAGTCCTCCTGGCTTTAACAAGAGGCTTAACCTCCTTGAACTTCAGTTTCCTCATTGGTAAAATGGAATGATAATGATAATTCTACTTCATTAGGATGCTGTGGAGGTTAAATGTACTATTGCGAGGTGGTGGAAATTTTAATGGGGGGGGGGGGGGGCCTAGTGAGAGGCCTTCAGTCAGGGGGTATGCTTCTGAAAGGAACACTCAGACCCCAGCCCCTTCCTCTTCCTCTCTTTCTTTGCTATGGCTGCCAAGAGGTGAGCAGATTGCTCCACCATGTGCTCCCACTGTGATATGCTACCTACCCAAAAGCAACAAGCCCCAAAGTAACAGGGCCAATCAGTCATGGACTGGAAACTCCAAACTTGTAAGACAAAATTAACCTTTTTTCTTTATAGGTTTATTATCTTGGGTATTTGTTACAGTAGCAGAAAATTGAATAACACAAGCACTCAAGACAATATCTGAAACACAGTAAAGGTTTTCATAGAATTAAACTGAACTAGTGAACACAGGAAAAAAGAACTCCTAAAATTAAGAGTTCAAGGAGGAGGCATGGGGATAGGAAAGACAGTAGAATGAGATGGACATCATTACCCTAGGTACAGCTATGATTGCACAAATGGTGTGATCCTACTTTGTGTACAACCAGAGAAGTGAAAAATTGTGCTCCATTTGTGTAGAATGAATTGAAGAGCATTCCGCTGTCATGTATTAGAACAAATTTTTTAAAAAATGTTTTTAAGAAGTTCAGAAGACGAGTGCAGTGGTACATACCTCTAATCCCAGCAACCCAGGAGGTTGAGGCAGGAGGATCACAATTTCCAGGCCAGCTCTGCAACTTAGGGAGGCCCTAAGCAATTTAACAAGACCCTATCTCAAAATAAAAAATTACAAAAAGGTTGAAGACTTAACTCAGTGGCAAAGCACCTCTGAGTTCAATCTCCAGTACAAAAAAAAAAAGAGTTCAGAAGCCCTACTATTCATTAAGGTGCTGGGACTGCTCTATGACTGATCTGAGTCCAACATAGGAAACCACACTGATATGTTTCTTAAGCAAATATCCTTTGATAGTCTGTCCCCAGCTCTGACATTCTACTGGAAACAGCACACCCTCCACTCTAAACTGCAGCTGTTAGCTTTTGAGAGATTGCCAATGGTCATCCAACCGGTTTTACTGCCAAGGAGCTCACAGAAGAAGAAGGCAATTAAAAAAAAAAAAAAAAAAAGACTTCCTGCTTAGCAGGCAAGCTGAATTATCCCAAAGTGAGAGAAAAGGGGGAGAGAAGCAGGTGGCATCCTGCAGGTATGGCCCAAGCCCAGAGCTCTGAGCAGACACAGCCACTACTGTTTCCTTCCCACCAGACACAGAGGCCAGAGAGGAGGCAGCGAGAAGCAGCTGAGTCAGTGAGGCTGGCTGTGGGAAGATGTGTGACTCTGCAAGGCTGAGAACCGTGAGGCTGATGGTTCTCAGGGCACAGGCCTCCAGGTATCCAGCATCACCACCTTCCAGGACCCCTTTCCAAGGATGGATCCTCAGAAGGAGCTGGTAAGATTGCCAGGGAAGAATGGAGCATTCAGGACAGAGAGGACAATGAAGGTCCCTACAGGCACCCTCAGCCACCCGGGAGGGACACCTAATGACCTGCGTCCCAAGGGCATATCCCACTTGAAGACCATTGCTGTTCCCTCTTCTTAGAGTGGAAAGAATGTTGAGAACGGGCCCCCAGCCCACTGCCTCAGTGTCCCCCTGATCTCAACTGTTACTGCTCAGTTTTTCCAAATTCACCCTGTTAAACTGCCACTCTCACCCACCAGACATTCTTCATCTCATATCTAATTTTATTTTCTTCATTCACTTTTCACAAATTAGCTCATCTGCCACTTATTTTGACTTTTACTCCTAAAAGGCTGAAGCCTTGTTCCTTTGACCCCTCAAATGGAAACAGGCAAAGAGTGGGAGACCTGTGTTTTTTGTTCATTGCTGTATCCTCAGCACCTGTCCTGGCACGTAGTTAGTGCCAATAAACACAAATTGGATGAAGGCATGAATATGGGAAGACTGGGTGACTTCAGATCTGAGCTCGTGGAAGTTAATTGGTGGTGGAGTTCCAGAAAGAATCCTGATCCCTGTAGAAGTTCCAATGACCCAGCCGGGCGCGGTGGCGCACGCCTGTAATCCCAGCACTTTGGGAGGCTGAGGCAGGAGGATCGCGAGTTCAAAGCCAGCCTCAGCAACGGCGAGGCACTTAGGAACTCAGTGAGACCCTGTCTCCAAATAAAATACAAAAAAAAGGGCTGGGGATGTGGCCCAGTGGTCGAGTGCCCCTGAGTTCAATCCCCGGTACCACAAAAAAAAAAAAAAAAAAAAGTTCCAATGACCCTAAAATCACAACCATACCGCCAAAACAAAACAACATCCTCTCATTTTGTCATTTTCTGGAGACTGTGAATGTTCAGGAAGGATTACAGGGACTTCTTTCTTTCTCTAGTCTCTCTGTGCATGCCCCAGGCAGAGGACTGGCCTTTCAGAATCAAGCCCCCTGATTCCCTGCTGCTCACTAGCTTGGGCTGGTGCACTCCTAGTTTTGACTCCCTGTGTGCAGGAGCTGGACACTGGGGAGAAAGAGTTTGTTGCCCATGGTGTAAAACTTTTTTTCTCTGTTCTCATAAGAGGACCAGGAGGCTGATAGAGGAGGAAGTGGGTTTCACATGGCCAGACCAGTGTGAGGACATCTTAGCCTCACATTCACTCTTGGAAACAGCTCTCATCGTATTGTGTAATAGTCAGCCTCAAACATTTGCTGGCCTAGCATGGAGTCATTTCACCAGGGACCTCTGTTCCAAAGAAGAGGGCCAGAGGAAGAAAGAGACAGGGCAGACAAACTATCAAGAATGTGAAATGAATCAAATCAGAGGACTTTCTCCAATGACCCAAGGTCCCTGGGGAAAACTCTATACTCATTTCACCCCTACTGGTCCCTAATGTCTCCTCTAAAATTGCTAGCGGGTTAAAGACCTGTTCCCTGCCTGGGTTCTATCTGTTCCTCTGTGGCTGGAAAAAAAATTGAAAAGAAAAAAAAAAAAAAACACACACACACCAGCATATTTGTTTCAAAGAGATCAGAAATGCAACCAGAGATGTTCAAGACTGCACGTACTATCTGACAAGCCAATCACAGAGTTTCAAAAACTAACAGAGAGCCAGTAGAAGAGAAAACCCAGGCCAAATCCACAGCATCCTGTTTCAGCTATTACCATCCATCACTGTCATTTGCCAGTGACAAAGTGCTGTGGTGTGCTGGGCCAACAACGGAGACTCTCCACGAGAGGGTTCTCAGGGTGATCCATGACAGAGCCACACAAGAACTGGAATGTGGTGCTAAGGCCACCGCCTCACTGAGTGATCCCAAACAAGTCTCTCTCCCAAAGAAGGCCTCATATATACGGCAGATGTCCCCCACCAAAGATATCCATGTCTTCATCCCCAAACCTTGGATATAAAAAAGGAAGCATGACTCAGAGGGCAGAGACATGAGCACACAGACCAAAGGGACTTTGCAGATGTGGTTAAAGTTAAGGACTTTGAGATGGAGAGATTACCCTGAATCATCCGGATTGGACCCAACCTTATTACATGAACTGTTAAAGGTGAAGGACAAGGCAGAAGAGAGGATTAGAGAGACAGGACAGGGGAAGGATTAATTCACTCTTGCTAGCTTGGAGATGCAGGGAGCTAACTAAAAGCCAAGGAATCTGCCAGAGGCTGGGAAAGGTCCTCCATTTACAGCCAGCAAGAAAGTGGTGACCTGTGACCCCGCAACCATAGAAAGTAAATTCTGCCAGCAACTCAGATAAGCAGGAAAGCAATTCTCCCCTAGAGCCTCCAGGGAGTTAAAAAAAAAAAAGCAACTTGACAATACCTTGATTGATTTTATTCTCATGGGGCCCATACTGGATTCTGACTTACAAAACTATAATTGAATAAAAAATGTTTAATACTGCTAAATTCAAGTCTCATAAATTGTTATTGCTGCATTAGAAAATGAATACATGGTGTGGTGTGATCCTAAGTAAATGACTCTTTCCCACTGGACCCCAGGTTTTCTGCCAGTCAATTAGAAAGAATGGACAAAGTGATTTCTGAAAGTCTGGTCCACTCTGGAAGACTGATCACTCTCCTGACACTCTGCTTCCACCACAGCTTTATTCCCAGTTCCAGGATGAACTTGGGTTGAAAACCATTAAAGAAAAAACAGAAAAGAGTGAAAGAAAAAGAAAAGCCATCTTTAAAAAGCCCCAAGATGTTTCCTAAGATAATATCAAATACACTCAACAGAGGGTTCCTGTTTTGCCATTTGATATTTTCTTGACCTACCCCAGAGGAATAAAGTAGGAAGTCTGGGAAAGCCAACAGGAGGTTTCAGCTTTAATTGGTAGAAGCATTTCAGAGCAGTGAGTTAAAGATTTTGAAACCTTATTATAATACTCAATCTCTTTTACTACAGAGCTATAGGAACAAAGTAGGATGGTATTCCTATAAAAATAGACATGAAGGCCAATGGAATAGAATAGAACACACACAGACACACCCACACATCTGATCCTTGACAAAGGAACCAAAAAAACATAAAACACCAAAAAAACAAAAGACAGGCTTTTTAACCAATGGTGCTGGGAAAATTGAATATTCCTATGTAGAAGAATAAAAATAGGTCCCTATCTCTCACCCTGCACAAAAGTCAACTCAAAGTGAATCAAAGATCTAAAAATTAGACCAGAAACACTGAAAGTGCCAGAAGAAAACACAGGGTCAACACTTCAACATATAGGCATTGACTTCTTTAATAAGACTCCTAAAGTTCAAGAAATAAAACCAAGAATCAGTAAGTGGGATGGCATCAAATTAAAAAGCTTCCCCACAACAAAGTAAACAATTACAAGCATGAAGAGAGAGTCTACAGAATGGGAGATAATCTTTTCCAGCTACTCTTGTGACAGAGGACTGATATCCAAAATAAAAAAGAACTTAAAAAGCTTAACACCAGAAAAAACAAATAATTATTGCCAATCAATAAATGGATAAATGGCCGGGTGCGGTGGCACACGCCTGTAGTCCCAGCACTTGGGAGGCTGAGGCAGGAGGATCACAAGTTCAAAGCCCCTCAGCAATGGCGAGGCTCTTAGAAACTCAGTGAGACCCTGTCTCTAAAAAAATACAAAAAAAAGGGGGGGGGCGGGGTCGAGTGCCCCTGAGTTCAATCCCCAGTACCAAAAAAAAAAAAGAATAAACGAAGTAAACAGTCAGTCATTTCTCAAAAGGAAAAGTACAAATGGCCAATAAAGATATGAAAAAATGTTCAACATCCTCAGCAATCAAGGAAATGCAAATCAAACTACACTGAGATTTCATCTCACACAGCTTAGATTGGCAAGCATTAAGAATATAAACAATTGCTGGTGAAGATGTGGGGAGAAAGGAACACCTATACATAATTGGTGGGACTGCAAACTATGAACAACCACTTTGAAAAGCAGTATGGAGATTCCTCAAAAGACTAGGAATGGAACAACCATATGACCCAGCTATGCTACTCCTTGGTATTTATCCAAAAGAGCTGAAAGCAGCATACTTTAGTGATCCCTGAAGTCCCCAGTGATAACTAAAGCACAGCTCACAATTGTCAAGTTACAGAACCAGCCTAGGTGTCTGTCAACAGATGGATGGACAAAGAAAATGTGGTGTACATATACACAGTGGAGTTCTACTCAGTCATTAAGAAAAATGAAATTATGTTATTTGCTGGTAAACGGATGGATCTAGGAAACATCATGCTAGGTAAAATAAGCCACACTCAGAAAATCAAGGGTCAAGGGGCCAGGCACAGTGGTACATGTCTGTAATCCTAACAACTCAGGAGATTGAGGCAGGAGGATCACAAGTTTGAGGCCAAACTCAGCAACTTGGCAAGACCCTCAGCAACTTAGTGAGACTCTGTCTCAAAATCAAAAATAAAGAAGGACTGGGGATGTGGCTCAGTGGTAGAGTGCCCCTGATTCAATCCCCAGTAGCAAAAAAAAAAAAAAGAAAGAAAGAAAGAAAGAAACTAGGAAAGTCAGGGATCAGATATTTTCCTCTCAATATTTGGAAGGAAGAGAGAAGCGAGGAATTTTTTTTAAAATATTTATTTACTTACTTTAGTTGTACACAATGCAATACATTTATGTTTACATGGTGCTGAGGATCGAACCCGGGCCACGCACATGCGAGGTGGGTGCTGTGCCACTGAGCCAGAACCCCCGCCCCTGAGAAGTGAGGAATTTTAAAAAGGCAATCTCATGAAAATAGAAGGGAGGACAGTAGAGGAAGGGAATAGAGGGAGAAAGGAGGGATAGGAAAAGAGAGTGTGAAATGAAATGGACCAAATTATGTGCATGTATAAATATATCACAATGAATTCCATTTTTATGTATAATTTTAATGTACCAATTTTTTTAAAAAGCAACAAATAAACAGAAGGAAGAATATTAGTGTGGAGGAAGGGGATGGGGGAGGAAAGAGGGCAGGAAAATGGGAAGTGCTGGGTATTGAAATGGAGAAAATTATGTTACATGCATTTATGAACATGTCAAAATGAACCCCACTATTATATAAAATTATAATGTATAATCAAACAGTTTTAAAAATTTAAGTTTCCAGGGCCTTGTGGAGATATGGTGTAAAGTACTGATGATCAAGGTCTGTCTGAGAAGGGGTCAGAAGTAGTGACATATGTCCCAGATACTTGTCAACATTAGTTGAAACTGATTTGGAAACCCAATTTTCTCTGCATCTCCTTGTCCCTCCTCTGTTTCATTCTCCCTGATCCTGTATAGTGGGTCACCAGCAAATCACAGATCCAATCAGTTAATCATACTACAAACGAATAAAATAAGAAAGCTGCACACAATCAAGCAATGTACACAGTCTGAATCTGGCTTGCTGTTGCTTAATATGCCAGGCAATTCTAATTCTCACCTGTTCCCCTTCCTGGCTACCCAACAGACTTTACCACTCCATTCTCTCTTGAGATTCCCCTTCTGTCTCCCTAGAGAGCTAGAAGGGGACTAGGGCTAGTGACCTTCTAGTACACTGTCAAATTGTCACCTGACTTCCCCCAGGTCATCCTGCAAGTAAAAGTAACAGAAGCAAGATCTGAATCCTGCTTCCCCCAAATTCCAATGAAATTCAGAAGACAGATCCTGAAGCCAGACTGCCTGGACTCAAACCTTACTCTGCCGCTTCCTGTGTGATCATAGATGAGTTACTTACTCTCTCTGGAGCTCAGTTTCCTCATCTATTAAATGGAGGGAATGATCATTGCTCCCTAGAAGAATTGTGGTCAAGACCAAATGAGTGAGGTTGGGCATGCCTATAATCTCAGCAACCTGGGAGGCTGAGGCAGGAGGATCACAAGTTCGAGAACAGCCTCAGCAACTTAGCAAGGCCATAAGTAATTTAGTAAGGCCCTGTCTCAAAATTTAAAAAATAAAATAAAAAGGGCTGGGGATATGGCTCAGTGGTAAAGCACCCCTGGGTTCAGTCCCCAGTACCAAAAGAAGAAGAAGAAGGAGGAGGAGGAGGAGGAGAAACAGACTAAATGAGCGAATACATATAAAATGGTTATAATCGTGCCTGGCTGTAATCCCCAGCAATTCAGTTGGTTGAGGCAGGAGGACCACAAATTCAAGACCAGCCCCAGCAACTTAGCAAGGCCTTAAGCAACTTAGTGAGACCCTGTCTCAAAAATTTTTTCAAAAAAATGTAAAGTTTGAAGGGCTGTGGGTATTAAGCTGTGCTGGATTCAATTCCCAGTACCAAGAAAACAAAAAAAAAAAACAAACAAAAAAAAAAGAATTATGCCTGGATCACAGTAAACACTCAGTTAATGTCAAGTAGGATTATCATTCCATCATTCAGCATGCCTGGACAACGTAGGGGGTGGGGGGGGGGGGCGGGCTGCAGAGTGCACTTATTTCTAGAAACAGTGGATAATAATACTTTCGTCCATCTATCTTCCCACTGACAATAGAGTTAAGAACACCCAAAATAAAGATTTTTTTCTTGGAGATATATCCTTCATTTGTATGTTTTGATCCACAGAGAAGAAACAGAAGCACACGTTTAGAGGATTATCAGAAAATAGCTGGGAATGATCTGGGTTGTGACTACCCCTTACACTCCTGTTCTGTCACCCCTTAGTCCCAGGATCTGACCCAACCACAGCCCCAAGAGTCTGTCACTTGTTTTGTGTCTCTAACAATTCATCACAGCTCCAGTCTTCTCTAGCTACACCAGAGAGGGGGAATCCCCAGACCTAGTGAGAAATGGAGCCCCACAGTTCTGAGGTCCTGAAAGGTCAGTGTGGGAGACTTGATGGAGCATGCCTTGTCACCCCACAGCATGCTTCACAGCCCACAAGACCTAGAAACAGGAGTCTCTGCTGGAACAGAAAAGCACTTTGTAGTTTCTTCTGTTTTCACTGCAAAAGTGCAGATTGTCCTACAGCTCATCTGGGCTGTCGCCTGTGTTCAGATGGTGGTGGATGCACGGCACAACCCACAGAGCACGCTAGGCTCACCCACAATAACACATCTGCCCCACTCTCACTTCCTCATTTTACAGACAGGGAAGATAAAGTCCAGAAAGGGCAAATTGCCTAAGTCATGGTAACTCAGAGAAATTCCTAACCCACAGAGAATTGCTCTTCCCACCCCCTCCGCCACTTCAATCAGACAGTCACCTCCTTCTGGACTGTTCATTCCCTGCAGTGACACCACAGATCATAGCAGATATTCTAGGACTCTCTGATAAGTTAATGACTGAGCAGCTTCGTCCACTGCAGCCTGCTCCATTGTCTACACAATCCAGAGAATCATCAGCCCCCAGGTGCCAGGGATAACTACTAGTCAGGAAGAGAAGGGGAGGCTGCATGAATGAAAGTCCAGCCCATTCAGTCAGAATAACAACTCCTGACATTTGCTCAGGTTTTCATAGCTCACATCTTTCATCTTTTCACGCAGTGAGCATGTATTGAGCGCCTACTATTTGCCAGGTTCTTTGCCAAGTGCATAGATAGCTCAGAAATGAGGATAGATGAGCAGTTCAACACTCAAGAAATGGGGGAGGAATGGCCGGGGGGGGGGGGGGTAACAAGTATTCTAAAAGAACCAGCCATTCTAACTAAAGGAGCAGATAACCTGGAGGAGGAAGGAGCTTGGAAGAAAGGCTCCTCTCCAAGATGCTTTTCAAACGCCCTTTCTCCTTTTGCTTTCAGTCAGGAAATTGTGTTTTCTTCATTTCACAGATGGAGAAACAAGACATAGACAGACAATGGTGAAACAGAACAGAACCGGGGCTAGAACCCATCAATCCAAACTCCCAGCACCTTCTACGTGGAGTTCTGAGAAAAGCCGGACAGACGGCCCGCTGATTGGGGTGCTTCAAAGATAAAATCCAGCGCAGTGGCCAAGCGCACTCAGGCAGGGGAGCCAAGCCCTGACGGCCAGCCTGGGGGAGCCAAGAACTGCAGCGTCTGCCGGAGGAGGGGGCGCGCTTCCCGAGATCGCAGGAGCAGGGCAACCCCGGAGCAGCCCTTCTGCGAGTAAGGCTGAGGCTCCCGATCCAAGTTCCGGCCTCCCTAAGGGCCCAAGATTGTGTGCATAAAGTAGATGGAACTTAGGGGCTGAGAGCATGCGGGGGGCTGTTGAAGGAAGAAATGGAAAAGCGAAGGGGCGAGGGCATAAAGAGGATCGCTGGGAGGGCACTGGAGTAGGAGCAGCTTAAGAGCTAGGTCTAAAGAGCTCCGCTCCGGCGGAGCCCCACAATCCACACCCCATGGCCTCACTCACCCCGGAGCCGCGGTGCTGCTTTCAAACCCTGAGGCACCCGCCACCGCCAGATCACAGCAGGTCTGCGGAAAGTTCCTGGCGCAGAGACTGCCCGTCGCTTCTCCCGTCTCCAGGATCAAGCAGGATCCGGCAGCCGGAAGCGGCCCCCCAACCCTAGAATCTGACCCCCAACCAGCGCCAGGAACGTGTCCTGGCTCCTCCGAGCCCAGGGTGGCTGGGGCAATGCTAGGATGAGTGCTCAGCCCCCCGCGCGCGGCGCTCGAGTGGCTGTGGAATGCTGGGCCTCTGAGGACCGCCCCCGGAAAGCCACGGCCCCCAGCCTGAGTGCAAACCCTGCTCAGCTCCTCCCCAGCCTCCCTCGCCGACTGGTAGAGGGAAAAAAGGAACTTTCAAGGGAAAGAAAGGAGTCTCAGGTTCCCGAGTCACCTTGCCACACACTCGCTGGGTAGTCTTTAACAAGTCACTTGGTTTCTCCAGCTCCATTCTATTGTAGACCGAGAGGGTTGGCCTACAGCGTATCCAAGATCCTTTCCAGATGCAGTCTAGACATGGGAAAGTCTAGCGAGGGTTGGATCCTTAGGAGACTGCCTCTCTGTTCATTCTCTCTGTAAAAGAGGATAATAACACCTGTCTCCCAGCCCTCTTTTAAGAATTGACTTTAGAGGACCAGTGTGAAGCTGCCTGGTTGTCATAACAAAATCCTAAACTTCCTGATTATTTTGTGATAACAATGGAGTACAAGGTGATCAGAGGCCCATTGAAATTCAACCTCTAAAAGGTTTCTCATCTCTTTATTCATGGCCCATCTTCCACACAGACAATGCCAACTCTGCAGTTTCCTTACACACACACACACACACACAATCTATGGAATGAGGGAGGACTCCCATCCCACCTCAGCACCCACCGGTACTTCTTAATTCCGCAGCAGAGTTTACTTCAGTCTTGCTCTTCTGAAATAAAGGAGCATAAGTTTTGACTTCCAGTGAAAAGTCTTGGAGCCCAGTTATTTCGGTTTCTTCCTTTACCCAACAGACTTAATAAGAACCATACTGCCCTACCCAGGCCTAAATTTGAGATGGTGTAAGCCTGAACTTCCCCGCTATCATTTCCTCTGACTCAGGGATGAGGTCAGCAGAAATGACACCAAATCATTACCCTATGCCATTTTTTTAGAGGGAGGGCAATGAGGATGAAGGGGATAGACATGAGAAGTGATTTGACAAAAATTGTAAGGGTTATCACCCAACAGCATGTTTCTATTTTTGTTTTTTGTTTGTTTGTTTATTTGGGGGCTGGGGGGAGGCTGGTACTAGGGATTGAACCAGGGTACTTAACTACTGAGCCACATCCCCAGCCTATTTAATTTTTTTTCTTTTTCTTTTTTTTTTTTTTTTTTTTTTTTTTTTTTTTTTTTTTGAGACAGGGTCTAGCTAAGTTGTTTAGGGCCTCCCTAAATTGCTGAGGCTGGCTTTGAACTTGCAGTCCTTCTGCCTCAGTCTCCTGAATTACAGGCTTAGGCCACCGTGCCTGGCTAACAGCATGTTTTAATCATAGAGAAAATAATGGCACCCTATAAAAACAAGTACAACCCAGTTCTAAGTTTTTCAATGCAAAACTCTCATTTAATAGGAAAAAACTAAGTTAAAGGAGGACAATATTGATTTATTACAGTGTTCCCTGGTGGAAGGGGATGGGGATCCTTTGGGTGGACAGTTCATAACTGAATGTGACCCTGGCATGAATGCTGGCTTCCCTCAGGAACAATGCAAAGGCCCCAGACTGGTGCTAGCATCAGCCATGCTTAGTATGCTTTTTCTATTTAGCAGAGTATCTATATCTTCTTTTTTTTAATATTTTTATTTATTTGCTTTAGTTGTACACAATGTGTTTTATTCAATGCGTTTTATTTGTACGTGGTGCTGAGGATCGAACCCGGATCACCCACGCGCTAGGCAAGCGCTCTACCGCTGAGCCACAATCCCAGGCCCTCGGTATCTTTTTAATATTGATTCACTCTGATATCCAAAACACAAGCCAAAAGAGACAGTTTGAATGTCCTATATGGGAAGTGTACAGCACTGTCTGCAGCCTCAGCTGGACTGATTTTAAATTATATCTACATAGACCTTTTCTTTTCTTTTTTCACCTATACAAGCATATTTATTCAATTGTGGAGAATAATGTAACATATCAAAATGGAAGTGAGGGGAAACCAATTTTCTGAGTCTGTCACTCAGTAGTTAAAGAATCATTAATGTCCCAGTTTTCTAACTTGTAAAATAATAAAATGAGAACTATTCCTCCTGTCTAGTACAATTATTGTGAGTAAATATTTCATTTGTGCATTTCATTATTAAATGCCTCCTAAATAGGGCCGGGGTTGTGGCTCACTGGTAGAGCGTTTGCCTCACATGTGTAAGGCACTGGGTTCAATCCTCAGCACTACATAAAAATAAATAAATAAAATTTTTAAAAATACCTCCTAAACATTCTAGGCATGAAGAACATGAATTATCTTCATTTATTGTGCTTACACCTAGGAAATTTATATTAGTTATAATCTCCATAATAAAACACTCTCCATCACTCTATCTCATAATCTTGTTTTATATTCTTTATGGTTTCACAAATTAATAATCATCTAATTTATTTCTAAGGAAGCTAGAGTACAAAACATTATTCATCAAGCATAGTATGCACACAATGTACACACCTTTGCTTCTCATTGTTATGTGTTTGAGAGTGGACAAACCTTTGGGTTATATTATTATGTATGTTCCATTTACCACTTTAAGAAATGTAGAAGAGATGTGTGGCCATGGAAAGTTTTATAACAATTGCTTTTGATTCGTATTTCAAAACATACACGGTTAGTTGCCTAGAGTTACCTCAGAGAAGAAATAAGAGATAGAAAGGCAACATTGGTTAAAAGTGGCAATTTCTGGGGATAACTGAGACTACACTAAGATTTGAAGTAGCAAAGAAACATGAATGCTTATGTACAGTTATGCATATGGTTTGAGTTATAAGAGGGAAAAGTGAGTAATTTTGTCTGGAAGTAAATATGCCAGAATGTGAAAGATTGGTAAAAGACAAAATTTGAACGGGCAAGCTATATGTAGAAACTTGAGGATAAGAAAACCATTGTTTTCTCTGGTTTATAGTACTTTCAAGTAATGGGTCTGGAAAGAAATAATGAAATGCATTAAAACTGCCTAAATTGGCTCTGCTTTAATGGCTTACTCATAAAAAAATTTTAAAGGATTATGAATCATTTACTTTCAATTGTTAGAGGAATGTATAAGCAGAATTTGGTTTTCTTTTTCTCTGTGGTAAAATGGCAAACTAGTCTTGGAACATTCACTTTGTTCTTAAGAAAAAAGAACAACAACAACAAAAAAAAAAAAAAAAAAAGATAGTAAGTTATTTTTAACTTCTGTGTAATCTGCCCAAATAACAGATATTGTATACCCAAACAGAATAACCTTCTGTGTTTTGTGCTGACTTTGTCATACCCTTGATTATTTAAAAACAGAAAGGTTTCCTCATTGTGAAATAGCTGAAGTTCCTTCTCATTACACTTCCTGTTATATTTATCTAGTAATAGCATATTGTCATTCTGGTTAATAACTAGCCAAGATACACACATTCATTGTTTCCCAACATATACATTTTTGTTTTATGCCAGTGATGGTTCTTTTTAAAAATTATTTTTAAGGCTTCTTTCCCAGATTCAGTTTCAGAATTTAGAAAGGTGTAATTATTAATGTGTTTTTACATGCCAAACCATCTTTGATGTTTCCTACTTAGCACAAATAATAAAGGCTTAATATTTTAGTCTCTGCCTTATGACATATATGTGTCATTCACAAGCAGGAGGGATGCTAGTATTAATTGGCTATGGTTTATATGCTTCATATTTCTTGACTGGCTAATAATCTAAGAATTGCATTGTATGTTAAGCCCACAAAAGCAGACATGCTGTCCAATCAAAAAATAATGTTTATCTTCCTGTTGTGACTTGGATGTGAGGTGCCCCCCCGAAAGCTCACAGGTGAGACAATGCAAGAAGTTTTGGAGGGGAAGTGATTGGGTTATATCCTTAACCTATTCAGTGAATTAATCCCTGATGGGATTAACTGGCTGGTAACTGGAGGCAGGTGGGATGTGGCTGGAGGAAGTGGTTCACTGGGGGCGTGGCTGTAGAGTGTATATTTTACACCTGGAGAGTGGAGTCCCTCTCTCTCTCCTTTCTGATCAACATGGGAACTGCTTCCCTCCGCCATACTCTTTTTTTTTTTTAAATATATTTATTTATTTACTTTAGTTGTACACAATGCAATGAATTTATGTTTACATGATGCTGAGGATCGAACCCGGGCCGCGCACGTGCAAGGCGAGCGCTCTGCCGCTGAGCCACAACCCCAGCCCCCGCCATACTCTTTTGCCATGATGTTCTGCCTCACCTGGAGCCCCAAGGACTGGAGCTGGCCTTGTATGGACTAAGGCCTCTATAAACGTGAGCCCTCAAATGAACTTTTCCTCCTCGAAAATTGTTCTGGTCAGGTCTTTAAGTCACAGCAGCGAAAAAGCTGACTAACACCCTTCCCTATATTACTTTTAAAAATAGATATGTCATTTTCCCCATGTCCACAGTATATTCTTGCTCTTGAGGAAATACTGACTAAATTCATAACCTAACAGAGGATTTTATTCACCCTATTCTGTTATAGTTGTCCACAGTAATAAACTAATAGAAACTTCATTTTAATCAACAACAAATGGTTTGTGCTTTCCTTGCATGCTTGCCTTGAAAACCTGTGCTAGAGTCTTCAACAAAGACAGTCCCTGTGCCTTCGCAGAAAATACTGCAGCAGCAACTCTTAACTGGGGGAGACATGTGGAGCCAGGCTTCTCAGCATTCACTGACCCAAGTGGACATCTATAAACTAAACCATAGGGCTATTTTAGGACTGATAGGACACTTTTTAGTCCAGAAACAAATGGCCACGGAAGTACACTGTGGATTTGTGAGTCAAGAATAAATCACATAAGCCTAATAAGCCAATGAGGGAAATATAATCATGGTTATTTGTTTCGGTATACTAGTGGATTGTTTTGAATGTTCTGTTTTCTGATGTGCATAAGGAAGCTCTTTTCTCTTTCATTTTTAATTATTTGCCTACTTCTTGATCTGTGGTTAATCCTCAACCTAGCAAACTATGCTTATACTTTTTAATGATCTCTTGTTCCCACTGACCCCTAAAAAAGAGGAGTAAATATTTTCACAGAGTCTCCAGGTATTATAACTATTTGAATAGATTCACAAACTCTGCTCTCCTCTTTACAGGATATATTGGATAAATCTATTGTACAATCAAAACTTCCAAATAGTTTTATACTAGAATGAATGTCATTTAATCTATTATAATTACATAACCACTGATGAACAAGAATTGTAATTCCTGTATGGAAGCAAGGCTGTAGCCCTCTGAGGAAATTGGTCTGGTGTCTACTATTTGTCTTAAGTGTCCCAACATTATGCTGATAAGATAGTAAGGAAATTTACTTGCTGGCAGGCCAGTAATGTTAGCAAATGGTGTAGACCTTGAGAAAAAAGAAAATCACTCACTTTTAGGTACAGCATATAAAACCTAATGGAGATTAATTTCTTGGCTTTGGTTTTTGGGTATTGGAATACATGAGCAAAGAAGAGCTTTGATAAAAGTATCAATTATTACATTAAAAAATATTCATTCATTCAGGGCTGGGGTTGTGGCTCAGCAGTAGAGCACACGCCTAGCATGTGCGTGGCCCAAGTTCGATCCTCAGCACCACGTAAAAATAAACACATTGTGTACAACTAAAGCAAATAAATATTTAAAATATATATATATATATATATTCATTCAATGTTAAAGAAAGTAGTAAAAGAGGAATAGAAGGACAAAAATACAGAAAACTACTTAAAAGGTAAAATGAGAGATAAAAATCCAACTATTATCAATAATAAAGTTAAATGCAAATGAACTGAACAATTCAATCAAAAGGCAGTGATTCTCAGTTTGGATTTTTAAAATGCAGGATGGAAGTTATATGGTATCTAGTAGAGAGGTGGTACACTTTATATTCAAAGGAATAATAGATTGAAAGTAAAAGAATAGAATAATTTATAATCCAAACAGCAAGCACAAGAAAGCTGGAGTGGTTACATTTACAACAACAAAAAAAATAGACTATAAAACAAACATGTTATTAGAGATAAAGAGGCACATTTTGTAATGTTAAAGAGTCAACCCATCAGAAAATTATCACAATTATAAACACATGCACCTAACAACCAAGGAAAAGTTTGATAGAACTGAGAAAAGAAATAGACAATTTAGTAATAATTGTCACAGACTCTAGTACCTCAATTTCAATATTAGATTGAACAACAAGGCAGAAAATCAAAAGAAATAGAAGAATTGAACAATACCATGAACAAGGTAGACCTAAAACATATATATATATATATGTATATATGTTTGACACTGTATAACACTCTACACAACAGAATATACATCTTTTCCATGTGTACACAGAACATTATCCAAGATAAACGTACTAGCCCATAAAACAAGTCCCAGTAAATTTAAATAGACTGAAATCTTACAAAGTATATCCTCTAATCATAATGTATTGAAATTAGAAATTGATAACAGAAAAAAGTTTGGGTTATTAACAAATATGTGGAAATTTAAAAACATAATACTAAAAATCAGTACATCAATGAAGAAATCACAAAGAAAAATAGGAAGTATCTTAAAATAAAATAAAATGAAAACAAAACAAGCTTGGCATGGTGGTTCACATCTATAATCCCAGCTACTTGGAAGCCTGAGGCAGGAGGATCCCAAACTCAAGTCCAGCCTAAGCAACTTAATAATATCCTGTCTCAAAATAAAGATTGTTTTTTTTTTTTTTTTTTTTTTTTTTTTTTTTTTTTTTTGGTACCAGGGATTGAACTCAGGGGCACTCGACCACTGGGCCACATCCCCAGCCCTTTTTTGTATTTTATTAGAGACAGGGTCTCACTGAGTTGCTAAGTGCCTCACCATTGCTGAGGCTGGCTTTGAACTCGCGATCCTCCTGCCTCAGCCTCCCAAGTACTGGGATTACAGGCG
Organism: Tamias sibiricus; assembly: GCA_025594165.1. NCBI lineage: Eukaryota > Metazoa > Chordata > Mammalia > Rodentia > Sciuridae > Tamias > Tamias sibiricus. The sequence goes on from CM046662.1 coordinate 60,711,758, forward strand.
TGCGCCACCGCGCCCGGCAAGATTGTTTTTTTAAAGGACTGGGAATGTAACTCAGAGGTAGAGTGCTTGCCTAGGTTCAATCCCCAATACCACAATAACAGCAACAACAACAAAAGATAAAACATACACAAAAACCTAGGGAATACAGCTAAAGCAGTGCATAGAAGAAAATCCATAACTGTAAGTGTCTACATTAAAAAAGAAGACAGGGGCTGGGGATACAGCTCAGTTGATAGAGTGCTTGCCTTGCATGCACAAAGCACTGGGTTCAATCCCGAGCACCACCAAAAAAGAAAAGAAAAGAAAGAAAACAGATCACACATTGACAACGTAACATACTACCTTAAACAATGAGAAAAAGAAGAGCAAACTAAACCAAAAGCAAACAGAAGGAAAGAAATAATAAGGATTAGAACAGAAATTAACAAAATAAAGAATGGAAAAAGAATCAAGAAAATCAAAACCAAAAGTGATTTCTTTGACCTCTTCAGTGAAATTGGCTAATTTTTAGCTAGGCTGAACATGAAAGACAAAGACCCAGATTACTAAAAGTAATTTGTGAAGAGGAAGAAAAGACATTACCATAGACCGATCAGAAGTAACAGGAATTATAAGGAAACAGTATGAACAACTTTTTTGCCAACAAATGAGATCACTTAGATGAAATGGAAAAAATCCTAGAATGATAACAAACTACTAAAACTTACTCAAGAAGAAATAGAAAATCAAAATAAACTCCTAACAAATTAAGAGAGAATTGGTAATCCAAAAACAACAAAAAAAAAGCCCAAGACCAGGTGGCTTCACTGGTGAATCTACTAAATAAACATTTAAAAATTAATGCCAATTCTTCCAAAAAACAAAAGAACTGTGAATGTTTCTCAGCTTATGAGAGCAGTATTATCATGATACCCAAACAAGACAAAGACATCACAAGAAAAGACTGTAGAGCAGTATTTCTCATGAATATATTCACAAAACTCCTCAACAAAATAGAAGGCTTATAGACCAAGTGGAATTATATGATCAACTTGGATTTATCCTAGGAATGCAAGGTTAGTTGAATATCCAAAAATCAATGTAATATACTACATCAAGAGAATAAAGGATAAAAATGACATGATCATGTCAAAAGATGGCAGATTCATTGCAATTTCTATCCAAGCCCAACTGCCTTATTTGTAGAAATGGACAAGCTTATAAACTAAATTTATATAAAAATGCAAAGGACCCCAAGGAGTCAAACAATCCTAAAAAAATAAATAGAGAAAGTTGGAGGATTCACACTCTTCAATTTCAAAACTTACTACAACCTACAGAGTAATCAAAACAGCCTGGTACTAGCATAAAGCAGCCAGGAAGCAGAGAATAAAAAGAGCTCTGCTCACCAGGGAAAAAATATAAACCCCAAAGTTACACCCAGCCATGGCAACCTGCCTATATTTCCCACCCAGTTTAGTCCATTCAAATTATTAATTATTAATCTATCAAATGGATACATAGCTCTCACAATCTAATCATTTCCATCTGTGAATGTTCCTGCATTGTCTATCATGAGCTTTGGGGAGACACCTCATATCCAAACCATATGCATGCTCTCTATGTTTATGTATACAAATCATACTTTTTTAATTTTGAAAATTATACTTTGACAAACTATTTTAAGAGAACACAGTGCTGTATCAGATCCTGGACTTCTTGAACACATGCCATTCTTCCCAAATATCAAGAATTTCCAGGGCTGGGGTTGTGGCTCAGCGGTAGAGCGCTCGCCTAGCATGTGCGCGGCCCGGGTTCGATCCTCAGCACCATGTAAACATAAATGCATTGCATTGTGTACAACTAAGGCAAATAAATAAATATTTTTTAAAAAAGAATTTCCAAATAAAACAAGGAAATGCAAGACTGTGTGCTTCCAAATTTTGAGAATTGAGTTTGCACACTGGTTCTGACACTTACTAGTTTTATGGCCTTGGACAAGGTATTTAATGTCTATGAGCCTCACTTCTAAAAAATGGGAATGCTACTGCCTACTTCAGGGGGTGTTAGAGAGGATGAAATAGGATGAAGTGAAATCATGAGTGTGAAAGAGCATGTGACTGGAAAACAGTACTCATTTGTATTCACTGTATATATTAATGACTTATCAATATGTGAGTTTGCTTCTTGGGCCCTGAAGTAGATAGATCCCTCATGCAGCTGCAATTCTTCCCTTCCTAGACTTTCACTAAATTGAAACAGTGCATACCAAAATTAGAGGGAAAATTAAAGATCAAATCCAAACCCCTCCTTTTACAGATAGGGAAACTGAGGCTTGGGGAAACTGAGTTAATCACCATGGTCACTAGCTGGCAGAAGATCCAGAATATGAATCCAGGGCTATCTGTTGAGCCTAAATTTTATGCTGCTCTGCACAACAATTTTGAGGTGGGTCTGATTTTATGAAGATCCTCTTTTATGTTTAAAACCCTGATTGTGATACTTGCCTTTTTATTACCTGTGTCTGGGAGCAAAATAAGTGTACCATTCCTGGGGAGTGATATTAGCAAGATTAGATTGGTATTGTGTATTGTGTACATGTAGAAATATGTAACAACAAATCTCATCAGTATGTACGACTATAATGCACCAATAAAAAATTGTGGGGGAAAATAAATAAATGTTCCATTCCTTGAAGGAACGAATGAGAGGAAGAAGAAGGTCAACCAAGACTTCTCTTTCCTGTTCTGATGTGCCCAGAGCAGAGGTGTATGCTTAAAAACCTACATAAATCAGAGTTCATTAGATGTGTTTGGTATGGAAAGAGAGAGAAAGAGAGTTGTCAAGGAATTGGCTCACAGGACTGTGAAGGCTGGCAAGTCCAAAATCTGCAGGGTGGGCCAATGGACTAGAAACTCAGGAAAAGATGATGTTAAAGCTAGAGTCCAAAGGCAGTCCAATGACAGAATTCCTTTTACCTTGGGGAAGCTCAATATTTTTCTTAAGGCCTTTAACTGGTTGGATAAGATCTAGCCTCATATGGAGGGTAATCTGCTTTACTCAAAAACCTTCATAGTGCCATTTGCCAGGTAAATGGATGGAATTAGAGACTGTCATGCTAAGGGAAATAAGCCAATCCCAAAAAACTAAAAGTACAAATGTTCTCTCTGATATGCAGATACTGACTCACAATAGGCTGGTGGGGGTAGTTTTCACCAGATTGGATAAGAGGAAGTGGAGGGAAGGGAGAGGGTTGGGAATAGGAAAGACAGTAGAATGGATTGGACATAACTTTCCTATGTTCATATATAAATACACGACCAGTGTAACTTCACATCATGTACAACTACAGAAAAATGGGAAGCTATACTCCTTGTATATATGATATGTCAGAATACATTCTACTGTCATGTATAACTAAAAAGAACAAATTTAAAAAGAAACCTTCATAGCAACATCTAGCTGTGTTTGACTCAGTATCTGGGAGCTGTGGCCTAGCCAAGTTGACACATAAAATTTACCATCACACTGTGTCCTCTTCTAACCACCACAATCTGAAGAAAACCTCAACTAGGTGATGATCTGTCTAGAATATAATGTTCTTCTAAAACTGGAACAAAAAGACAGAATTATAAGAAAACAGGATGTTTGGTCTAGAGACATAGGGGAAGGTCCACTGTGGGGACTCTGAGCAAACCTCTGAAGAATGTCCTAAGACAAAGAGAACTGACCTAGAACCAGAGTGTCAGTTGAGGAGAAGCAGATCTCAGTTCACCTTAATAAATAATTTAGTAGGACAGCTACATGAAAATGGACAGAATGGGCTTTCCTTGGATGTCCTGAACTCTCCACTGCTGGAGTATGCTATGCGAACAATGCTGCAAGACAATTTCCTGGGGATAGTGAGAGAATGGGGGATACTGGCACAATATAATGGCACCAAACTGTCATGACGTTTTATCCTGACTTTGTCTCTATTTTGCCATGTTACCTTGAGTGAGTCTCCCTAGGTATTTAGGCTCCAGAAATGAAAAGAGTCACCTGCATTTTCAAAATTCTTTTAAAGCAGGGGCTGGGCTTGTGGCTCAGTGGCAGAGTGCTTGCTTAACATGTGTGAGGCACTGGGTTCGATCCTGAGCACCACATATAAATAAATAAAAAATAAAGGCACATTAACAACTAAAATATATGTATATACATATATATATACATATATATACATCAATGAAAAGAGAAGTACACTGTACAGCAAAGGTACACCGCTATGGTGGTTATGTGTATATATATATATATATATATATATATATATATATATAGTTTAAAAACATTTTAAAGCTCAAGGTCAAGGATCTTAAGATTTCTACAGTTTTGAAGAAAACACAATATGTACAAGGAGATCCATTTTGGCCCGCTGATGGATATGTCCTGGTTCAGACAGCTACAACCCCCTTACAAGCCCTTGAGCAGCCCAGTTCTTCCAAAAACGTCAGACACTGGGCACGAGGCCTCCTGAAATTACTGGTCTCCCTCTCTTCTTCTTTCTTCCTGGAAAAATTCCAAAGGTTTTTATTTTTTTGCTTTACAGATCCTTGGGCAAAATGCCCTCATACTCTTTGGAGAAGCTTCACTAGCTGACTAACTCTCAAAAGAAATAAGCTTTTATCCTGAAAACTGCATGCAGGAACTTCTACTTTAATTAAAACTTTTTTATTATAAAAGACTTCACTGAATTGATGATTAGACAGGAAGGTAAAAATGATAGAATTGTCCAAATACATGGAATATGAGATTAAACAAGATGTTGAGCAGCCAGAAAGAAAGAAAAGGAAATGGAAGAAATCCATTTTATAGCTTTGAAGTTGAGTGATGGTCACATGGTCTCATTAGTGTGGTTGTAATTACTTGAATCAGTTCTTGTGGCTTAATTCCAATGTGTTCAATTACACAGTAATGTAGCTAAGAGAGAACTATTACTGGCATATATCTCAGTTCATCCAGTCTAATTTTGGTAGTAAACTGTGTTCGCAAGAAAAATATGTAAGAAAAGTATCTGTCTTTAGTGTTTTTTTAAGAAAAGATTATTTACTTAAAGAACACTCTTTAGCACTTATTGTATAGCCAGAATTTTACATGCATTATACTGCTTAGTCCTTACAACAATTCCATGTTGAAAATGTTATTTAACTTCATTTTACATCTGGAAAAACAGAGACCCAAAGAGGATAAGTTAATTTTTCTACAATTACTTGCCGTCAAGTGGGAGTTCTGGTTCTAAATGCCTGCTGGCTCTTATAAGTCCTATCCTCTCTGTGCCTCTACTTTGTGCTCCATGAAACACACTCATTCCTGCTCTGGGTAATGCACAATCAGAATTTTGCAAATAGTCCCTATGTTAAATTTTTCTCAAATTACCAATGTTATCCCACCACCTGTTTCCTGTTGATACCATGACTAATACGGAAGGTTTGATGACTTCTGGATTTGGTCTCAGAGAGGACAGTTGATTTTGAAAATATATGGGGAGGGCACAAGGCACAATGACAAGAATGGCAGCCAGGGCATCAATGAAAAGAGAAGTACACTATACAGCAAAGGTACACCGCTATGGTGGTTATCCTCCCAGTGATCTTTCCTGTGAGGATAGAGAGATTCTCAGATGAGACAGCTCAAAGTCTAAAAGAGCTCGAGCACTAATCACTTCCTCTCTCCAAACCTGTTTTTCTACCTGTAAATGAAAGGGTTGGGTTAATGGTGCACTACACTCTACCCACTTTACTTTCATTAACTCATTTTACCCTCACGGCAAGGGGTGAAGCTTGTTTGGAAAAGCCCTGGCCCCATTCCAGATGGGCTGGGCTCTTGAACAGCAGCGTCTCCTCAGCCTGGGTTGTAGTTCTGAAGATCTGATTAATGTGTTTAGCAACTGACTGGCTCCTTCTCTGGGCCTCTTGTGAAATATTCTTTCTTGTGTGGTAATCATCATGTTCTGTGAGTTGGAACAAAGCAAATGAGAGATGGAACAATTTCGTTTTATTCCCTTCTCTTAAACATAAAAGTGTCTGATTCTTTCCTGGGTCTTTTTATTTTGACCTCAGGGAGAAGAAACAGATAGTATTAGTAGTGATTTCTGAGGAAATAAACTCCCAGTGATTGAATTCATCCAAATCATGAAATGAATCATCCCCAGGACCAACCAGAGCCTCCCTGTTCCATGGCTTCAAGCTGCACCTTAACTGGGCTGTACATGATGCCCCAGAGCTAACTTGGGAAATCCCATAGGCTCTACCTTCAAAATATAGCCAGAGTCCCTGCTTCAAGACCCTACTGCCTTTTGTCTGGATCACTCTGGCAATCTCCTACCTGATCTCTGCTTCCATCATTTTCTGTCTCTCTAATCACAAAACATTCCCAAAACAGTGTCCAGAGTGACCCTTGTAAAATGATGGTTAGATCATGCCACTGCTATGCTTGACATCATGCATTTGCTCCCCATTCCCCACAGAGCAAAGCCCAATGTCCTTTAAATGCACTTCAAGACCCCAATAAGCTGCCCCTGCTGTTCCCCTGATTAGGACCTTAGAGAATTGTGTGTGTGTGTGTGTGTGTGTGTGTGTGTGTGTGTGTGTGTGTGTGTTCCTGGGCTTTGTGCATGCCAGGCAAGCATTCTACCAACTGAGCTATATTCCCAGCCCAAGGACCTTAGAGATTTTGATCAGCCTCTATCTGGAACTCTTCCCCCAGATATCCACTCAACTTCCTCCCCACCTCTTTCAATCTTTGCTCAAATCTGACTTTCTCATGAATCCTACTCTGCCACTCTATTTAAAATTGCAAGATTCTCCTTCTCTCCACTTCTTACTCTACCTTCTAGAATAAGGAATTGCTTAAAGATAAAAATAATAATTTTTAAAAAAAGGTTTTTAGATAGGGTCTTACTGACTTGCCCAGGCAACCCTCCAACTCATGATCCTCCCACCTCAGCCTCCCAAGTAGCTGGAATTTCAAGTGTGAACCATCACACGTGGTTAATAAAGAACTTTTTAGTTGCTAACTTCCATCTGCTACTAGTTTCAGATAGTTGAAACAATATTCATTCATTCAACACTTACTGAGTACCATCTCTATGCCAGGTACTGAGTAAAGAAGGAATCCAATCTTCAATTTTATTTTATTCAATTCAGCAAGCAGTAGTACACTATCACTTCCTTAGAAGCAAGCCTCAAGAGTTGGTAGTGAGCCAGATACAGTGGCTCACGCCTGTAATCCCAGCACTTGGGAGACTGAGGCAGGAGGATCACAAGTTCAAAGCCAGCCTCACAATAGCAAGGCACTTAGCAACTCTCAGTGAGACCCTGTCTCTAAATAAAATACAAAAAAGGGCTGGGGATGTGGCCCAGTAGTCAAGTGCCCCTGGGTTCAATCCCCAGTACCAAAAAAAAAAAAAAGATTGAGTAGTGAGCTGTGTAGAAATAGAGGGCCAGCCAAGTGTAGCAAAAGAAATTTGGAACCAGAACCTGAGTTCCAACCCCAGCTTTACCTCTGACTCTTTTCTATCTTAAAATAAGGGGAGTGGACTAGTTCATTGCTAAAGTCATTTCTGACTCTACTCTTTCATGATTGTACCCTCATTTCACAGAGTTAGAGCCCCGTGAGTCAATTGAGCTCACAAGGGTGGGTGGAACAGTATGTGACCACATTCTGTCCCCCGTGAACCATCATTCCAGGGACCAGGCATCTGCCTTAAGCAGTTAGGGTGACTACTCAGTGGTTAACCTGAGTTTACGAGGCACATCTTCCCTCTGAAAACAAATGCACAGCCCACATCCCTGCTGCCTCAACAGAGCAAAGAGAAGTGAAGCAGGGTCCCACAGAATTGACAAAAGCTAAGCACAGAGAGGAGAATGAGAGGGGTGAGCTTTGGTGAGGCTTTGAGTACACTAAGGGAACTCCTGGTGAAGCCATGGGGGAGAGATGGGACACTCATGTGCCTAAAGTGGGAATTAAATCATCCAACAGATTCCAAGGAAAAATAAATAGGCTATTTGCATTTGCTTTCCCTTGCATTGACTTTCTTCTCTTTTTAAGCATTGCCAGAAGAGCAACTAGTTTCTTACCCGGTTGCAGGCATGAATTAATTAGATGTGGTATGAAGTAGAGAGCTGCATTTGTGGAACAGAAAACAGGAAGCTGTATCAGGAGTGAGAAAATCTGTGGGTATATCCCTTTAACTCTCTGGGCTTCATTTTTTTCCATCTGAAAAATACAGGGATTAAACTAGACTCTTGCTACTGTTGCTACTCTTGCTACACTAGTCATACACAGCCTGCTATACCTGGAGACTAGAGTGAGCATCAGTAAACTCCAATCCCCTGGGCAAATCTGGTCAACGCTTGTTTTTGTACAGCCTGCAAGTACCACTGAAGCTGGCACTGTGAGCCTCAGAAACCAAGCCACTTGTCTTCATGGGTCCCTGATTCTCCCTCTGCTCCTTTGCCTGGGGTGTGCCTCCCTGCCGCCCGGGACTAATGCTGGCTGCCACCTATGCACTGGGAATTCCACTGATGATGACTGCTGGTCACTGAGCAATGAGATCTCAGCCTGCCCAAGCTGTGACAACCTGGCTTCCAGGAGAAAAGAAGGGCATTGGAAGCTGGGTATTACCAGGGAAGAGAATTAAACTGACCTCTCTCCTTCTTTCCCTTCTTGTCCCACTTTTCCCCACCTCCTCCCACTGGTCTTTCTCCCTCAGCTGGTTTCTCTCCAACTGGTTCAAAGTGTGCCCATAGCCAGGTAATCAGCAATCCAGGGGGATGGGGCAAAGTTGTCGCTCTGGTTATATAGATACATAATGTCCTTGATTTTGCCTTGAGCTACAAATTCCAACCTATTTCTACCTGGTCCTTTATAGAAAATGTTTGCCAATCCATGGGCTATAGCAGAATCTGTTAGAATAGGGTATAAAGTGATTTAATGACATAGGTCCAAATCCTAGCTCTACCACTTCTAGGTGTGACCTTGAGAAAATAACCTCTCTGAGCCTGTTTTCTTACCTGCAGAATTGGGTTTATAAATATAGTGCCTTCCTCATGGGGTGGTTATATATGTGTATACATATCAGATAATCATAGCAAATTTAGCAATGTTATTACCCATATGCTCAGATGTAAAAAAAAAAAAATTAAACAAAATTTACTGTGTGCCTACTTTGGGAAAGACCTTTGCCAGGCCCTCACAGAGCCCATGGTATAGAAATAAGACTGATTCCTTTTTGAAAATGAAGGCAAATGCAGCCTGCAAGTTGCACTAATGGGACATAGTTGCTGGAGAAAAGCAAGCATGGTCACTGAGCAATGAGATCTACTAATCAACTCCCTCATTGCCAGGGCTGGACAAGATTTCACAAAAGAAAAATACCCGTGAGCTGGCAAACAGCTAAAAAGTTTATTCCTGGTTGAGGTAATTGCTTATGCAGGGTCCTAACAACATAAAAAGATACCACAAGTTTTCATTAGTTGGTCAACAAGAGTTAGATGGGCCTTGAGCACAGTGCCCATCTTCAAATGAGACTAAAGAGGCAGGAAGATCCCAGAAGCCTTATCTACTATGCTAAGAGTTTGGGGGTTTATCCTGTGTGTGATGAAGAGTCAATGAAGAAATCCAAGCAACAGCAAAACAGGATCAAGATCAAAAGATGGTTTGAGAAAGACCACCCTAACCCAATGTAGAGAACAAATGAGGCAGCAGGCAAGAGGCTGTGTTGAGTCCAGGAGGAAATCAGTACAACTCTGAATTAAGGCAGAGGTCATGAGAATGACCAAGGGAGCAAGCTATTGAGGAGGCAGAATCAAAAGGGAACCACCCAGGAAGTTCCTGGGCTTTGCACTGGGTGGGTAGGTGAGAGAAGGAAATAACTACAATAGGCAGGGCAGGGGGACCTGAGGGCAAGGGGCGGGTGGGGAATAATCAACTCCATTAAAAACAAACAAACAAACAAAACCCCCAAAACTTAAAGATCCATGCCTGGGAAATGTTCCCCAGAATGAAGGCACACTGCAGCCCATCGCCATGCTTACACTTGGGAAATAGGATTTTGCTAGCACCACCACATTTCCTGGGGGAAGTTCCTGCAGGTGCCAGGTAGGTGTTGAGAGATGGTGGCTTTTTTTTGTTTATTTGTTCCCTTCTGTTCACTTACTGTGACTTTTAGATGCTTCTGCAAGATTCAATGGAAGAAAACCTGTGACTAATGTCATTTTCAACAAGAAACCAAAGGCAGGGAAGGCAGCCCTGGCACATGGCCAGCATCGGTCAGAGAGATTCTCTGAAGCTGTAGAGGCCCATGAGCCTTTGCTGTGGGAGCTCATTTGACCAAAGCACAGCTCCCAGTTTTTTCAGTTTATTATTGTGAATTTTCTCTGAAGGACTGTTGAGAGAAATGCAAAGCATTCCAGATTTTTCATACTCTGAATATATAGGGACCTTTTGTTACACATCCCTGATGCTCAGGGCTTACAAAGTGTTTTTGCAACCATGATGACTTTTTTTATTTTCATTGAGACAGGAATTATCTTCCCATCTATGTGTTATAAAACAAAACTCAGAGGTGTAAATGGTTTCTCAAGATTTCATAGCTAGAAAGTGCCAAAACTATTTAACCAGACTTGATGATCCATTTTGGCAAAACAATAGGAAAATGGATGTTTCGTACATTTATGGTGAGTGTAAATTGGCCCAGATTTCCATAACCAGTGTCAATATTTATTCAATGTTGTTACCCTTTGATCTGAACTCACCCTAGAAGGCAGAGTTGAAAAAACAAGAGCTTGCAGACCAGAATCCATGGCTGAAAAGTGATGCCAGTGACCTGCAGTAAGCTCAGGGCTGGGAGGAGTAAGAAGGAACACAAAGCAGCATTATCAAGCTGGTCACCATAGTGTGTAAACAGGCCTTGATAATTCCGAAACGCTGTAAGAAACTGTTACAGAGCTGGGGCCTTCCAAGAAACTGAGGCAATGCAAAGACCCCCTTCAAGCCCCAATTCTTGAGACCAAGTCAGAAAGATTTCAGACATGTCACTCAGAGTAACAGGAATGAGTTTATTGGAGGAATAGGGAAAGGGGAGTTGGTCCTCTCAGAGAGGAGAGGGACCATGTGGCTCTACTGCACTCCAGCTTTATTGGGGATCCCAGAGAGTCCTGCCCAGGTCCATCTCTAGCTTTTGACTGACAGCAGGGTGACAGACTTTCAAGTCCCCATTGCCATGACAACTCTATGTCACCTTGGCACATGCTGACTAGTTATAATTGGATTCTTTGTGTGTGTGTGTGTGTGTGTGTGTGTGTGTTACTGGGGATTAAACTCAGGGGCACATGACCACTGGGTCACATCCCCAAACCTTTTTTTTTTTTTTTTTTTTTTGTATTTTATTTAGAGACAGGGTCTCACTGAGTTGCTAAGTGCCTTGCCATTGCTGAGGCTGGCTTTGAACTCGCAATCCTCCTGCCTCAGCCTCCCAAAGTGCTGGGATTACAGGCGTGTGCCACCGCGCCCGGCTCTAATTGGATTCTTAATCATTTTTACAGTTCTATGGTTAAGAGGAAGTATCTTCTAGGATCTGGTCTGTGAAAAGAATCACAAAAGTCTCTCCCTTCAAAGTAACTTGGGTTCCCCTTATTTTTTTAATTCTTATACAGACAAATTTATTATTTATGGAGTTTTTCTACATTGGGCAATGAAAGTAATATTTCCAAATAAGTAAATTTACCCATATTATTAGGACACAGCATCAAGTAACAAACACTTTAGAAAGCATGAAATTTTAACAATCCTTTTAATCCATCAATGCTGATATCTTTCCATATGCTTTTGTAGTCTTCAATTTCTTTCACTTATGTTTTATAATTTCATAGTGTATAGATTTTTTTTACCACCTTGGTAAAAAAAATTAAATTTATTATGAAGTATTTGAAGGTACTATAATAATATTTTCTTAATTTCTTTTTTCATACAGTTTGTTCTTAGTGTATAGAAACACAACTGATTTGTATGTTGACTTTTTTCTTATCAATGTTACTTATCAATATTATTTCCTGCCTGCATTTCCTTGCAGATAACAAGTAGTTTGCTAAGGAATGTGACATACCCTGTCCAGCCAGGGCTGCAAGTAAATTGTTTTTTGGCAAAGAAAACATGTGGAATCAGTACAGTGGGCCCATTTTATAGAATTATTCTCTTAACCTCGTGTTTCCACCATCCTCATCCATCTGTCCCCTAACAGAACCATAGAGAATGTATCAAAGCAGAAATGGGGCGACATTTATTCACAGGATCCCACCCTATGTTGGTCAAGTTTACCCCAAAGAATGTTAACTCTTCCACACTTCCAGGTTGGCCAAGTGGATTCTCAGAAGTATCCCCAAACTGTTTTCATGTATCAATTATATACATGTTAAAAAGTTAAAAAGATCAAGGGAAGGCCTCAGCAGAGGACTGGAGTGGTCACTGGACCACATATCTCCAAAATCTTCAGAGGCCGAAGCTAGGGCTCTGTAGAACTGGAATTATGGAAAATAGAACCCAGGCTCCTTGGAGGTGGGAAGAAGAGCCTGGCAAAGGCCAGGCAAGGTGTTTTAGTTTTTCTGCCATGGGAGACCATCATGGCTTGAATCTGGAATGTCCCTCAAAGTCTCCAGTGTTGAAGGCTTGGTCCCAGTGCAGCAATGTTACCAGGTGGGGTTTTAGAAAAGTGTTTGGATCATGACCTTATCAATATATTAATCCATTGATGGATTCATAGCTGAGTGGGCTTTTGGGAGGTAGTGGAAATTACAGGAGGTAGAACCTACTTATTGGAAGTGGGTCCTTGAGGGTGTGCCCTTGGGGACTACATTATGTCTCCAGTCCCATGCATGAATACCTGCACTGTCATGCTCTCGCGCTCTCTCTCTCTCTCTCTCTCTCTCTCTCTCTGAGACACACACACACACACACACACACACACACACACACACAAAACCCCTCTTTCCCTGCCCCCTCTCTCTCTGCTTCCAGGTTGCCATCAGATGAACAGTTTTCCTCCACTTCATCCTTTTGCCATGATGTTCTGTCTCACCTCAGACCCCTAAACAATGCAGCCAGCTGAACATAGACTGAAACTTCTGAAAGTGTGTACGAAAATAAATCTTTCCTCCTCTAAGTTGTTTTTCTCAAGTATTTCATCCCAGTGATGGAAAACTGACTGACATAGAGACTTTCCACATTCAATAACATAATGGCCACAGAATCCCTGATATTCTGCTAATGAATACTACCAATAACCAGAAGGCAGCAGAGGTAAGGCTCTCTAGGCCCAGTCTCAAGGTCAAAGACAGCAAATTTAAGGAGTGATCATCAAAAAGAAGTATTCTCCACTTTAGTAGGCAGTTTGTTATAAATTTAAATTTCTGGGGCCCATCCCAGAAATTCCAATCTGGGTCTTGGAAATCAACATATATAAATCTATATTTGTAACCTACAGTTATAAACTCTTAAGGTGATTCTTATGTAGGTGATCTGGAACCACACTTGAGAAACATTGCCCCAGGACCTAGACTCTAAGTCCTGTGAATGAAGAAAGTATCTCATTTATCCCTGGTTCCCTCCCAAATACCTGGCACATCACAGAGACCACATAAGTTGTTCATTTAATTGTTCAAAACCAGTCCTCCAAAAAAGTGTGTTTTTCACACAGAGCTAGCTCAAGTCTGTGGTCTCTCTGCACCTGCAGGTTCTAGGACTTCATTTTACCAGGGGAGATTAGTTCAGGAAAAAGCATCCAAACTGAGCAGAGGCTAACTGATAAACCACAATGCCAAAGAGTTCTTTAACACAAAGAAAAAACTGCAAATCAGTAGGCTTATAACATATTTTCTCATAAGAGCAAAATCTACTTACGAAATCCACACTAGGCTATAGCTTGGTAAACAAAAAGAGTAAATGAAATGTAATAACTTTTAGGCTTAAATTGATAAAGTATGACATAATTTGTGAGATAATATATAAGAAAGCACTGTACAAATCGAAACACATTAGATCAATACAAGGCATTATTAACATCATTTTAGAAAATAAGCTGGAGACATTTTACATGAACGTAACGCACATATACTCTGAAATCAGAATGGAGTTCTACCTCTCTCTATAAAACCTTAAGACATGTCACTGCGCTTCCCTGAGTCTCCTTCTCCTGACCTGTAAAACAGAAATAACGGTAGATAGTACATGCCTTTTGAGTTTTTGTGAGAATTCAATGAAAGAATGTGTATGAAGTTTGACACAGTAACTTGCACTAAAACGTTTTCAATAAAGACTTGTTTTCAGTTCCCTTTCCCCTCTATCACCAACTCTAATATCAGATGGGTAATAATACAACACAACACTAGTACAATGAGAAAATTACGGACATGGTGGCAGACAACACGGGCTCTAATCTGTGCTAAGCATTTAAGGTGGTCCTTTTAAGCTTTAGTTTACACTTCAGAAATGACGTCTGCCAACAACACTGTTCATGGATTTAGTTTTTCATTCACTGGTATTTATTTAATGCCCACAATACAGACTTAAATCTAAATCCGGAGATAAATGTACCTACTCCGTGCGAAGGAGCATAATAAGAAGTTTCAAACAAAAATAATATATGCAAAAGTTTCCTAGGAGTAATTGACAAAAGACTGTCAGAAGAAAGTGCTGGTAAGACTCTGAACTTTCCAGTTCCCAAGGAATCTGTCTCTTTGCGAACTTTGATCTGTCTCCGGCATTTCTGCCTGGAAGGTAAGGAAGGTCCCTGTACATAAGAGAGCAACCTTCTTCTCTGGAAAAAAATAAAGAAAAGGGAGAGCGCTGAGCCTGTCTGCGTTTGAGCTGCGAGTCGGGGAGCAATCATAGGTCTGAGCCAGCTCCCGGCAGCGGACGCTCACTGAAATATTGCGGAGCCGGACGTGGGCGGGGACGAAATCTGGGACGCCAGCTGCGCAACCGCACTTTGATGTTCAACCAGCGCAAACCCCAACTGCGTCGAAGTTCACGTAGAGAGACGTAGAGCAGGGGCGGCGAGGATGCCACCGTCTCTGTGGTCACGTGAGGCGGCGGAGGGCCGTTGGCTCCTCCCTCTCCAAGATGGCGTCCTTGCTGCAGTCGGAGCGGGTTCTCTATCTAGTCCAAGGAGAAAAGAAGGTTCGGGCCCCGCTCTCGCAGCTGTACTTCTGCCGCTATTGTAGCGAGCTGCGGTCGCTGGAATGTGTGTCTCACGAGGTAACAGTCGTTCTGTGGAGAGTGTGTCTGTGTTGGGGTGGGGGGGGTGTTCATCCTAGTCACTGCGACTGGTGGGGAAGTTCCACCTAGTGGAGGCGGGAAGTCATTTTACTAGCTTACTGATTGGCTCTCTCTCCCGTCACTCAGCTTTGCCTGCGATTTTTATTTGCTTATAACCCGTCACTTAGAAAGGAAGTGCGGCCCTGGGTGGGGCTGAGCGGATCTTCTTTTTCTAGAGCGGCCTCTGGTTGGACAAATTTGACAGACCCTGGCTGTCTCCTGTGGGCCTTGGTAATTGAGTGGGCTGGAGAGAAGATCTGGGATGCTTAGTTCAGGCCACTTGGACGAAATACCTGTCGTTGCAGGATTGATGGAAGGGAGAGGCAAGCATTCTCATTCAGGGTCCTCCCAGCTTGGAAAGTCTATCCCTGTTTTAACCAGAAACTGGGCGCGCTTCAAACTCCTTGCCTTGTTTCCTGGCTCAGGTTAAGGCCTACCGCAGGGAAGAGATTAAAGTGAGTGGGCGAGTTGGGTGAAAGACACCTAGAATAAAGTGAGGAAGAAGCTCGAAGAGTTATATCCATGGCGCTTCTCCTGATGGTACTGGTACTGTCCTTCCCAGGCACAAGTGGTCAGTGGAATAGAATTGCTCAGAAATAGGAGACCCCGGCCAGTAAAAGAAATTACCAAATAACAAAAACCCAAAGCTTCACAGCATTTCACACAATCTGATCATTCAATAAGATTAAGGAATTATAAGAGGAGTAAGACAAACCCTGCTGTTGATAACTCAGTTTAGTGAAGAAAAAGCTGATAGTAATAATAGTTATATTTGTTGGGTACTTGCTATATGGCATATGTTTTAAATAATCTCTTCAAACCAATGAAGATGGTTGCTTTAAAAAAAAAAAACACATTTTGCAGACGAAGAAACAAGAGTGTTTGCCTTATGTTACACAGATAATAATTTGGTGGTGTAAGGGAGGATCAGAATTTGGACCTAAATGCCTGACACACAGAATTTTACTAAAGATTTCTGGACTGTCAAAATGCATCTGAAATGTATGTTGTACTATAAACCATTTTACATGTTCACAGTTATTTTACTGAAGAAAATATTAAGACGAATCAAGGGAAGCAATTGGAAAACACAAGAAAAATCAATGCCATATATATAATGTATTCTCCACTAGCACAGTTCATGTATCTCCTTGGCAGGTCTTTCTCTCTTAGATGTTTCCCTATTCTAACTCAACCCCCAAAACTTACTGGATCAAATTTCCTGTGGTGGATATTATGAAGTTCAGTCTCCATGATCTCTAAGGATCTCTTCAGCTAGGACATTTCAGACTATAACAGCATCTTTTACAATGTGGTGTGTACCTGTGTTGTGGAAGTCATTAGTTTGGGAAGGATGAGGCTTCTGAGAGCCAGGGAAGCCCAGTAACCACTAATGGAGAACCTGGGTCTAGAGCTGCATGTGAAGGGACAATTTGGGAAAGGGGCAAGAAGGAATTAATTGTATTTTGCCTTTTATGATATGTCAGTGTGTGTTAGTTTTTCATTACTGTGACCAAGATACCTGAAAGAACAATTTAGAGGAGCAAAAGTTTATTATGGCTCATAGTTTCAAAGATCTTAGTCCATGGCTGACCAACTCAATTTCTCTGGGCCCAAGGTGAGACGACATCATGATAGAAGGGTGTTGCAGAGAAAAACTGCTCAGGTTTTGGCAACCAGGAAACAGAGAGAGCCAACCAAGGAGCCAGAGATAAAATATAAAACCCCCAAAGCATGACGCCAGTGACCTAACTTCCTCCAGCCATGACAGTCATTACCCAATGAAGCCATTCAAGTTATTAATCCATCAAATGGATTAATCTGCTGAGTAGGTAGCAACTCTCATCATCTAATCATTTCAATTCTAAATATTGACACAGGAGCCTTTGGGAGATACCTCAATCCAAACCATAACACAGTGGAAATGTTAGTTAGCAATCCCGTCCTTTATACTGAGTAGCACTTGTATTGATCTTTTCAAACTGGGCCTATTTATAGCAGATGGTGAAAAAAAAAAAAGACAATTTCTGTCAGTAATTATGTTCAAGTTAATATTTTTCCATCTGCAGGTGAGTAGAATTCTATAGTTGTCAAATAGGATCTACCTGCATTAAAGAAAATATCTTTAAAAAATAGAATGAATTTAATGTTTGGACTGTGATTTGCATTAAATATGATAAGATTGTCCTATTTAATTTTTCATTTTTAAAATAAACTAGTTAAAGCATACTTTATATAGCAATTAATTATGTTTAGTAAATATGTTACTTCGCTAGTGAGAAGACTTTTTTTTAAGCTTCCCTCAACAGTTAAAGTGTAGTCAAATAAAGCTGAACTCACCAGGTTCAGTGGCACATGCCTGCAATCCCAGCTACTCATAAGGCTGAGGCAGAAGGATCACAAGTTTGAGGTCAGCCTGGGCAGCTTAGTGAAACCCTGTCTCAAAATTAAAAATAAATAAATAAATAAATAAATAAAGGAATATGGCTGGAGATGTAGCTTAGTGGGAATGTAGCCTAGTAATGGGACCCTGGGTTCCATCCCCAGTACTGCAAAAGAAATAAAAATTTAAAAAATAAAGCTGGACTAGATAAGAGGGTATTTGATCATAGCTTTATAATTGCATTGTTTAATTAATCTGCTCATTAAGTTATCATAGAGTTCCTCATTTGGAAACTTTAAATTATCATATAGACAACTTTTGACACATCTTAACAAACAAAACCTTGATCAAAGGGAACAGGAAATGTCAGAAATGAAAAATAGAAGGTTTTTTCCCAGATCAATGATATTTCACCTTCTGCTTGTGTATTTTAAAATTCATAATTTGACATTTGTACAAGCTAAACTGAGTTTCTCTGATTTTTTTTTAAATTATTTCTTATTTGCTCCTAGGTGGACTCCCATTATTGTCCCAGTTGTTTAGAAAATATGCCATCGGCTGAAGCCAAACTAAAAAAAAATAGGTAAGAACAGGATCAGTTTTTCTGTTTTCCTCAACTGTTTTTTTAAATAGCTGGTAAGGAAACACATGGAATTAACTTTCTTTTTTTAAACTGCTCTTTATTTTTAAGCATCATCATTACCTCAGATCAAATGCCCTTTGATTTTTTTAAAATGAACTTTCTGTGTTTAGAACAGTTGCAGATTTAAGAATTATTGTGAAGATAATACAGAGAATTCCTTGTCACCTCCAACCCAGTCTCCCCTGATGTTAAGAAACCTCTTTATGTTAGTCATATATCCTTGGGCTTCTCTTGACTGTGACAGTCTTTTAGACTTTAAATCTGATGACATTGGGAATTTTGAGGAGTACTGGTGAAGGACTTTGTAGAATATACCTCAATTAGAATTTGTATGATGTTTTCCTCACCAGACTGAGGGATGTATTTGGGGAGGGTTTAGGACCACAGAGGTAAAGTGCCAATATCAGATCAAGGATAAATTAACAATCCATATGATTTATCACTCTGGAAGTTAACCTCACTTACCTGGCATGAGCTAGTGTTGTCAGGTTTTTCCACTGTAAGGTTACTCTTTTTTTCCCCCCTCCTTTTCTTTACTCCTTAGAAGAAAAAATCACCATCACAGCCCACACTTAGTGGGAAATTTCCCCCTTCTTGAAGGCTTTCTGCATGAAATATTTAGAATTTGTTTTGCATAGAAGATTTATCTCTTCTCCCTCTATTTCTTTATCATGTAAATCATATTTCACTTTGGACTCATAAATATATTTTATACCATGGGTTATAATCAAATACTGCTTTATTTATGTATATATGTGTTTGCTTGTTTATTTATTTATTCATTTTACCCATATTGTTCAAGCTTTGGCCATGAAGTTCTTTCAGTTTACTTCTGACATACCCCTATAATTGGGAGTTAGGGGAAAGTGTTCTGTTTGTTAGCTTGAGTGCTTTATTACTAGTACTACAAGATAATCCATGCTTGTCTCGTGTATTTTTCTGTGTCTGTCTTATAATTGGCCATTTCTCAAAGGAACTTTTGTTTCTTTTATTGAAGAATAGTATTAGAAACCAAGATCTGGATGCTAGATGTGCTCATTGCTACTGGAAGATAGTTTTTAGTTTGGCGTGAAAGTCCTTTTGCTACCCATCACATTTCTATACCTTTGTGGATGTGAACCACTATTATTTATTTTTCCTGCCCCAAGAAAGAGCTCCTGATAACCAGATGCTATTTTGTTTGCTTCCCACACATTAATTTTATCATTTAATACTCAAAGGATCTCTGTGAGATGGATACCATTATACTCACCTGAGGATAATATTCAGATGGCAAAATATTGCAGATAATGGAAGTGGTACAAGACTGGAGGTATTGATAATCTCAAGTGGTGGGAAGGTTAAAAGCAGCAAGGCACAGGACCCCTAAAAGGAAAATCTTGGCTAAGGCTAGGAAGAATAGCATCTGAGAACAAAAAGCTCTGAAAAGATAACACTTCTGAATCATTGCAGTTTGGTAGCATTGTTTGGTCTATATTTCAGCTCTCTGGCACAGCGATCAATCGGTTATTTTCTAAATCCAGTTTCACAGCTCCTTGGGTTATTGACTCTGTTTTCCATCATATAATTGGTCTCTCCTCTCTAAAGGCTTATGCTGTTTCATTTGTCTTTCCCTTAGAAATCTTTATAACCTGCTAAGCATAAAAAGATTCTGAAATAGTGAATTCTACCAGTTAACAGTGATTTCCTCTGTGAAGTAGGATTGGGTTGGGTTCTAATTCTTCAAAAGCTTTGGTAATAATTGCATATATTTTTTTAAATGAAATGTAATACTTTAAAATGCTAAAGTTGATAGCAGGCCCCAGGGATACTTTTTTATCTTTTTTCTTGGGAGACACTCCAAATTGAACACATACTCTTTTGAATTCCTAACATGTAGAACAATGTCCAGTACATAGTTTGAGAAATATTTGTTGAATGAACAAACGACTGTGTTTGTCACATTGCAGATGTGCCAACTGCTTTGACTGTCCTGGCTGCATGCACACACTGTCCACCCGGGCAACAAGCATCTCCACACAGCTCCCAGATGACCCAGCCAAAACCACCATGAAGAAAGCCTATTACTTGGCCTGTGGATTTTGTCGCTGGACATCTAGAGATGTGGGCATGGCAGACAAATCTGTAGGTGAGTGAAGTGGGCTTGATCATGAGCTCATTTAATGTAGCTGTCAGTTCTATACTCATCCGTGTGTGTGAGTCTTTTTTTTTTTTTTTTTTTTAAATATGTTTGGATGCCCTAGGATGGATAAGTGGTCATGGAATTGCCAGGAAGAAGAAATAAAAGCAATTTAAAACTTTAATAGGTGTTGTCAAACTATTCACCAAGATGGAAGTGTATTCCTGTGTTCTAGCCAACACTTGATATAACCAAATTTAGAAATTTTTGCCAAATAAAGGAAGTTTTAGCTGGGCACAGTGGTGCACGCCTGTAAACTCAGCGGCTCAGGAGGCTAAGACAAAAAAGGATCCTGAGTTCAAAGCCAGCCTCAGCAACTTTGTGAGGCACTAAACAATTCAGACAGACCTTGTCTCTAAATAAAATACAAAATAGGGCTGTGGATGTGGCTGAGTGGTCAAGTGCCCCTGAGTTCAAGCCTCAGTACCCAAAATAATTAAATAAATAAAGGAAGGAAGGAAGTTTTAATTTGCATTTTCATGATCATTTAATGAACTTGAACATTATTCGTGGCATATTTATTGAACACTTTTATTTCCATTTATGAGAGTTGCTGTTCATATCCTTTGCCCATTTTCCTACTGACTTTTCATTATTCATTTGTAAGGGTTCCACATTTTTGTTTATTCATTTTTAGTCTGTTATATATGATCCAGCTGTTTTTCTTATTTTCAAGTAAAAGAAACACACCCAGAAATCCAGATAGATGTCTCAGTTTGTTACTCTGTAAGTGAATATTTTATATAAGCCTTTTGGATTATGAGCCATTAAGGATTGGAGAATTTTTATTTCAGAACTTAAAAACTTATTATGGCTTCTAGAAACCTCTCTCCTCTGGGGTATCTAGAAGTGATAACTGAATACTCAGAACTCTTGAAGAGTATAGATAATTTCATTTCCCTCTTGATGTCATTGGTGCCTAAGAATCCCTGAAACCACTTTTATTTATTTGCTTATTTTTAAATACTTCTCTTTAATGTACAGAGAAAAGTTTATAATGACATCATTATAGCAGTCTGTCAAATTGCTTTTTAAAAGAAATTGCTAGAAATTACTAGTTCTGAAGAAGCAAGTAAGTAAAACTTGTGGATTATTTTTTTGGGTGGGGGGGTACTAGGGATTGAACCCAGGGATTCAATTGAACCATTGAGCCACATCCTCAGCCCTTTTTATTTTTATTTTTATTTTGAGACAGAGTCTAGCTTAGGGCCTTGCTGAGTTGCTGAGGCTGGTTTTGAACCCGTGATCCTCCTGCCTCACTTCCTGAGCCACTGAGAATACAGGCAAGCACCACCACACCTGGCAAAACATTCAGACTTTTAAAAATATTTTTCATGACTGCCATGAGTAAGACAGCCTCTAAATACAAAAATATTGTGCTAAAAGGTGTTATTTCAACCAATTTTTGCAAAAGAATAAAATGTTACCTTCAGCAAGGTAATTAAAAGTCCTTTTGGGGAAAAAAGAAGTTATTTTTAATTAACTATAGAATATGTATTTATGTACTTATCCAGCCTAGGAAATGAAACATAACCAAAGCAGTTTTAAGACCTCTGTAACCTTTCCCTTCTTATTCCTCTTCCTCTCTGCCTCATCTCCCTCTCCAGGAAATAATTGCAATCCTGAATTCATTCTGTGTTCGCTAGTGTCCATGCATGTAGCACTAACAAATAGTATTTTTAAATTTTAAGCAAGGAGAAATATAGATACTGCTAATGCAGGAGCCCTGTTTGGGGAGATAGCTAAGATTGCGGTTGACTATGGGCCATAGTCAACATTGTTTTCTCCTACATGATTGATTTGCACATGACTTACCACAGTGTACTTTATTCAGTTGTTTCTCAATGAACATTTAGGGTATTGCAGTTTTTTGCTGTTGGAAGCAGTGCTGCTGGAAAAATATGTATGTGTTTACTCAGGCACAAAAATAAGCATTTTTCTGCCATAGCTGGAAGTAAAATTGCCCATGATAAGATGTATACTTCTTTTGTTCTCCAAAATGCTGTACCAGTTTTTTGGGATTTTTTTGGATTGAACTCAGGGGCACTAGACCACTGAGCCACATCCCCAAGCCCTTTTTTGTATTTAGACAGGGTCTCACTGAGTTGCTGAGCACCTCACCATTGCTGAGGCTGGCTTTGCTATACCAGTTTTTGATCCTACTAGTAATGTATAAGAATAGACTGCATATCACTCCAGATCCCTGGCAGCTCTGACCATTTTTAGGGCTCTTTAAAGTTTTTTCCAAACTATGGTGTGAAATCTTATTTCACTATAGTTTATTTTTACATAGTTTTGAGATAATTACACATAATGAAGCTCACCAATTTTAAGTGTAGAAATCTGTGATGTTTGATAAATATGTAGTCATATAACCACCACCATAATGACAATACACACTATTTCCATCACTCCAGAGTTGTTTCCTCTAGCTCCTTCAGTTCCTTTCTTTTCCACATCCTTGGTCCCTGACTACACTGATATGCTTTCTTTTCTTTTCTTTTCTCCACACCCCCCCCTCCCCCGCCCCGTACGAGAGATTAAACCCAGGAGTGCTTAAGCACTGAGCCACATGCCCAGCCCTTTTTAATTTTTTTGTTTTGTGACAGGGTCTTGCTAAGTTGCTTAGGGCCTCACTTAGTAACTGAGGCTAGCCTCTAACTTACCATCTTCCTGCCTCAGCCCCTGAGCCACTGGGATTACCACCACACGTGGTTGATATGCTTTCTATCACTAAAATTTTGCCTTTTTAGAAGTTTATATAATTCGTGTCTTATAGTGCATGTGTCTGGCTTCTTTCACTTTAGCATAATACTTTTGAGGTTCATCCATATTTATGCTTCATAAGGTTTCTTTTTATTGTTTCTATTGTTTGGCTATACCACAGATTATCCATTCTCCATTTGATAAATGTGGGTCGTTTGATGGTTTGGGCTTGTATGAGTTAAGCTGCTGTGAACATTTGCCTACAAATCTTTGTGTAGGGGAGTGTCTGTGTGTGTGTGTGTGTGTGTGTGTGTGTGTGTGTGTGTTTTAATTGAGAAAATACCTAGAAGTGTAATTGCTGGGTCATGGGGTAAGTGTAGTTTAACTAGAAACTGCCAAACTATTTTCCAAAGTGTCTGTAGTTTTGGATCCTCATCAGCCAAGTAGGAAGAGTTTTAATTCCTTGACAATCCTTGACACTTTTTTTTTTAATTTATTTTTATAATTTTTAATATGTACAACTCATAGTGCATATATTTAGTATCTTTTTACATACAACTGTTTGTATACAAAGTATATTCGTACAATTCAGGTCTTCAATCATGCATTAAGGAAAATGATATCCGTCTCATTCAACCACCTTTTTTTTTTTTCTCCCCCTCCCTCCCCTCTTGCTCCCTCCCTTACCCTCCCTTCCCTTGACCATTCTAGTGTTCCTCTAATCCTCCTATGTACCCCCCATCCAACAATACTTTGAAATAGCCTCCTTATATAAGAGAGAACATTTGGTACTTGGATTTTTGAGACTGACTAACTTCACTTAGCATTATGTCTTCCAACTTCATCCATTTACCTGCAAATGCCATTAATTTGTTTTCTTTTTTTTTTTTTTTTTTTTTTTAATTTTTTTATTATTTATTTACTTATTCATCATGCACAAGTATAGTATCTTTTTACATACAACTGCTTGTATACAAAGTATATAAGTACCATTCAGATCTTCAATCATGCATTTAGGATAATGATATCCATCTCATTCAACCACCAATTTTTTTCCAACCCCCCCCCTTACTCCCTCCCTCCCCTCCCTTTCCGTTGACCATTCTAGTGTTCCTCTGATCCTATGTACCCCCTTCCAACAACTCTGTGAACCAGCCTCCTTATATCAGAGAAAACATTCGTACTTGGATTTTTGAGATTGACTAATTTCACTTAGCATTATATTCTCCAACTTCATCCATTTACCTGCAAATGCCATTATTTTATTCTCTCTTATTGCTGAGTAAAATTCCATTTTGTATATATACCATATTTTCTTTATCCACTCATCTACTGAGGGGCATCTAGGTTGGTTCCATAACCTAGCTATTGTGAATTGTGCTGCTATAAACATTGAAGTGGCTGTGTCACTGTAATATGCTGTTTTTAAGTCTTTTGGGAATAGACCCAGGAGTGGGATGGCTGGGTCATAGGGTGGTTCCATTCCCATTTTCCCAAGAAATCTCCATACTGCTTTCCATAGCGGTTGCACCATTTTGCAGTCCCACCAGCAATGTATGAGTGTGCCTTTGTCCCCACATCCTCTCCAACATTTATTGTTGTTTGTGTTCTTGATAGCTGCCATTCTGACTGGAGTGAAATGAAATCTTAGAGTAGTTTTGATTTGCATTTCTCTAATTGCCAGTGATGTTGAGCATTTTTTCATGTATTTGTTGATTAATCGTGTATCTTCTTCTGAGAAGTGTCTTTTCAATTCCTTAGCCCATTTATTGATTGGGTTATTTGCTTTTTTGGTGTTAAGTTTTTTTTAGTTCTATATACATTCTAGAAATTAGTGCTCTATCTGATGTGCATGTATTAAATATTAGTTCCCAATTAGTTGGCTCTCTATTCACCTCACTGATTGTTTCTTTTGCTGAGAAGAAGCTTTTCAGTTTAAATCTATCCCATTCATTAATTCTTGGTAATAGTTCTTGTGCTACCGGATTCTTATTAAGGAACTTGGGGCCTAATCCGACATGTTGGAAATTGGAGCTTACTTTTTCTTCTATTAGGCGTATTGTCTCTGGTCTAATTCCTAGGTCCTTGATCCACTTTGAATTGAATTTTGTGCATGGTGAGAGACAAGGGTTTAATTTCATTTTGTTGCATATGGATTTCCAGTTTTCCCAGCACCATTTTGTTGAAGAGGCTATCCTTTCTCCACTGTACATTTTTGGCACCTTTGTCTAATATAAGATAGCTGAAATTATATGTATTAGTCTCTGTGTCCTCAATTCTGTACCATTGGTCCACCAGTCTGTTTTGGTGCCAATACCATGCTGTTTTTTGTTACTATTGCTCTATAGTATAATTTAAAGTCCGGTATGGTGATGCCACCTGCTTCACTTTTCTTGCTCAGGATTGCTTTGGCTATTCTGGGTCTCTTATTTCTCCAGATGAATTTCATGACTGCTTTTTCTATTTCTTTGAAGAATGACATTGGGATTTTGATTGGAATTGCATTAAATCTGTATAATGTTTTTGGTAGTATGGACATTTTGACAATATTGATTCTACCTATCCAAGAGCAAGGTAGGTCTTTCCATCTTCTGAGTTCTTCTATGATTTCTTTCTTTAGTGTTCTATAATTTTCCTTATAGAGCTCTTTTCACCTCTTTCGTTAAGTTGATTCCCAGGTATTTTATTTTTTTTTTGATGCTATTGTAAATGGCGTAGTTTTCATCATTTCCCTTTCAGAGGCTTTGTCACTGATGTACAAAAATGCCTTTGACTTATGGGTATTGATTTTGTATCCTGCTACTTTGCCAAATTCATTTACTAGTTGTAAAAGTTTTCTGGTAGAGTTTTTTGGGTCTTCTATGTAGATTATCATGTCATCAGCAAATAGTGCTAATTTGAGCTCTTCTTTTCCTATCTGGATCCCTTTAATTTCTTTCGTCTGTCTAATTGCTCTTGCCAGAGTTTCCAGTACTATGTTAAATAGCAGTGGTGAGAGGGGGCATCCCTGTCTTGTTCCAGTTTTTAGAGGGAATGCTTTCAATTTTTCTCCATTTAAGATAATGTTAGCTCTGGGCCTTGCATAAATAGCTTTTATAATGTTGAGATATGTCCCTGATATTCCTAGTTTTTCCAGTGTTTTGAACATATAATTTATAGATGGAAAGACCGATTTACATATAAACCTTTATTGCTGAGTAAAATTCCATTGTGCGTATATACCACATTTTCTTAATCCACTCATTTACTGAGGGACGTCTAGGTTGGTTCCACAACCTAGCTATTGTGAATTGTGCAGCTACAAACATTGAGATAGCTGTGTCACTGTAATATGCTGTTTTTAGGTCCTTTGGGAATAGAACAGGAGTGGGATGGCTGGGTCATAGGATGGTTCCATTCCCCAGTTTTCCAAGAAATCTCCATACTGCTTTCCATAACGGTTGCACCATTTTGCAGTCCCACCAGCAATGTATGAGTGTGCCTTTTTCCCCACATCCTCTCCAACATTTATTGTTGCTTGTGTTCTTGATGGCTGCCATTCTGACTGGAGTGAAGTGAAATCTTAGAGTAGTTTTGATTTGCATTTCTCTAATTGCCAGCGATGTTGAACATTTTTTCATGTATTTGTTGATTAATCGTGTATCTTCTTCTGAGAGGTGTCTTCTCAATTCCTTAGCCCATTTATTGATTGGGTTATTTGTTTTTTTAGTGTAAAGTTTTTTGAGTTCTTTATATATTCTAGAGATTAGTGCTATATCTGATGTGCATGTATTAAATATTTGTTCCCAATTAGTTGGCTCTCTATTCACCTCACTGATTGTTTCTTTTGCTGAAAAGAAGCTTTTTAGTTTAAATCTATCCCATTCATTAATTCTTGGTAGTAATTCTTGCGCTACAGGATTCTTATTAAGGAACTTGGGGCCTAATCCAACATGTTGGAAATTGGAGCTTACTTTTTCTTCTATTAGGCGTATTGTCTCTGGTCTAATTCCTAGGTCTTTGATCCACTTTGAATTGAGTTTTGTGCATGGTGAGAGATAAAGGTTTAATTTCATTTTGTTGCATATGGATTTCCAGTTTTCCCAGCACCATTTGTTGAAGAGGCTATCCTTTCTCCATTGTACATTTTTGGCACCTTTGTCTAATATAAGATAGCTGTAATTATATGTATTAGTCTCTGCATCCTCAATTCTGTACCATTGGTCCACCAGTCTATTTTGGTGCCAATACCATGCTGTTTTTGTTACTATTGCTCTATAGTATAATTTAAAGTCTGGTATGGTGATGCCCCCTGCTTCACTTTTCTTGCTCAGGATTGCTTTGGCTATTCTGGGTCTCTTATTTTTCCAGATGAATTTCATGACTGCTATTTCAATTTCTTTGAAGAATGACATTGGGATTTTGATTGGAATTGCATTAAATCTGTATAATGCTTTTGGTAGTATGGACATTTTGACAATATTAATTCTACCTATCCAAGAGCAAGGTAGGTCTTTCCATCTTCTGAGTTCATCTAGAATTTCTTTCTTTAGTGTTCTATAATTTTCGTTATAGAGGTCTTTCACCTCTTTCGTTAGGTTGATTCCCAGGTATTTTATTTTTTTTGATGCTATTGCAAATGGGGTATTTTTCAACATTTCCCTTTCAGAGTCTTTGTCGCTGATGTACACAAATGCCTTTGACTTATGTGTATTGATTTTGTATCCTGCAACTTTGCCAAATTCGTTTATTAGTTGTAAAAGTTTTCTGGTAGAGTTTTTTGGGTCTTCTAGGTAGATTTATCATGTCATCAGCAAATAGTGCTAATTTGAGCTCTTCTTTTCCTATCTTGATCCCTTTAATTTCTTTCGTCTGTCTAATTGCTCTGGCCAGAGTTTCCAGTACTATGTTAAATAGCAGTGGTGAAAGGGGGCATCCCTGTCTTGTTCCAGTTTTTAGAGGGAATGCTTTCAATTTTTCTCCATTTAAGATAATGTTAACTCGGGGCCTTGCATAAATAGCTTTTATAATGTTAAGATATGTTCCTGATATTCCTAGTTTTTCCAGTGTTTTGAACATAAAGGGGTGTTGTATTTTGTCAAATGCTTTTTCTGCGTCAATTGAGATGATCATATGATTTTTGTCTTTAAGTATATTGATGTGATGTATTATGTTTATTGATTTCCGAATCTTGAACCAGCCTTGCATCCCTGGGATAAACCCCACTTGATCATGGTGCACTATCTTTTTGATATGTTTTTGTATCCGATTTGCCAGGATTTTGTTGAGGATTTTTGCATCTATGTTCATTAAAGATATGGGCCTGAAGTTTTCATTTTTGGATGTGTCTTTGCCTGGCTTTGGAATTAATGTAATATTGGCCTCATAGAAAGAGTCTGGAAGAGCTCCCTCTTTTTCTATTTCTTGAAATAGTTTGAAGAGCATTGGTATTAGTTCTTCTTTGAAAGTCTTATAGAACTCGGCTGTAAACCCATCAGGTCCTGGACTTTTCCTTGTTGGTAGCTTTTTGATGACATCTTCTATTTCTTCGCTTGTGATTGATCTGTTTAAATTGTGTATAGCCTCCACATCCAGTTTAGGCAAATCATATGACTCTAGATATCTGTCAATGCATTCAGTATTTTCTATTTTATTAGAGTACAAGTTTTCAAAGTAATTTCTAATTATATTCTGTATATCTGAGGTGTTTGTTGTGATATTCCCTTTTTCATCACAAATGTTAGTAATTTGAGTTTTTTTCTCTTCTTCTTTTCGTTAGCATCGCTAAGGGTCTGTCAATTTTGTTTATTTTTTCAAAGAACCAACTTTTAGTTTTCTCAATTCTTTGAATGGTTTCCTTAGTCTCAATTTCATTAATTTCTGCTCTGATTTTAATTATTTCCTGTCTTCTACTGCTCTTGATGTTGGTCTGTTCTTCTTTTTCTAATGCTTTGAGGTGTGATGTTAAGTCATTTATTTGTTGGGTTTTTTTCCTCTTAAGGAATGAACTCAGTGCAATGAATTTTCCTCTTACTACTGCCTTCATAGTGTCCCAGAGATTTCTATATGATGTATCTGTGTTCTCATTTACCTCTAGGAATTTTTTGATCTCCTCTTTGATGTCTTCTTCAACCCCTTGTTCATTCAGTAGCATGTTGTTTAGCTTCCAGTTGATGGAGTAGTTTTTCTTCTTCCTTGTTTTGTCGTTGATTTCCAATTTCATCCCTTTATGGTCCGATAGCATGCAGGGTAGTATCTCTATTTTTTTATATTTGCTGAGAGTTGCCTTGTGACATAAAATATGGTCTGTTTTGGAGAAGGAGCCATGTGCTGCTGAGAAAAATGTGTATTCGTTTACTGAGGGATGAAATATTCTATATATGTCCGTTAGGTCTAAATTGTTAATTGTTTTGAGGAGGCTTAAAGTTTCTTTGTTTAGCTTTTGTTTGGATGATCTATCCATTGGTGAGAGAGGTGTGTTGAAGTCCCCTAGAATAACTGTGTTGTGGTCTATTTTACTCTTGAACTTGAGAAGCGTTTGTTTGATAAATGTAGGTGCTCCATTATTTGGGGCATACAGATTTATGATTGTTATATCCTGTTTGATGGATGGTTCCCTTAAGTAATAAGAAATATCCATCTTTGTCCCTCTTGATTAGTTTTGGTTTGAAGTCTACCTTATTTGATATGAGAATGGAAACCCCTGCTTGCTTCCGCCGGCCATGTGAGTGATAAGACTTTTCCCAGCCTTTCACTTTCAGCCTGTTGATGTCTTTTTCTATGAGGTGTGTTTCTTGGAGACAGCAAATTGTTGGGTCATTTCTTTTAATCCATTCTGATAATCTGTGTCTTTTGATTGGCGAGTTTAGGCCATTAACATTCAGGGTTATTATTGAGATGTGATATTTATTCCCATCCATTTTTATTTGAATTATGGTCTTTAGCTTGATTTGGTTTCTCTTCTGGTTGGTATTTCCTTTAGTTTAATATCTCCCTTTGGTGATTTTCGTTATCATCTTTCTCTTCTTCTTCATGAAAAATGTTGCCCAGGATGCTCTGAAGTGCTGGCTTTCGAGTTGTGAAATCTTTTAACTTTTGCTTGTCATGGAAGGTTTTTATTTCATCTTCGAATCTAAAGCTTAATTTTGCTGGATATAAGATTCTTGGTTGACATCCCTTTTCTTTCAGAGCTTGAAATATGCTATTCCAGGATCTTCTTGCTTTTAAGGTCTGGGTTGAAAAATCTGAACATAGTCTGATTGGTTTCCCCCTATATGTAATTTGCTTCCTTTCTCTTGTGGCTTTTAGTATTCTCTCCTTGCTCAGTGTATTAGGCATTTTCATTATAATGTGTCTAGGTGTGGATCTGTTGAGATTTTGTTTGTTTGGTGTTCGGTATGCCTCTTGAACTTGGTTTTCCATTTCATTCCTCAAGCTTGGAAAATTTTCTGTAATTATTTCGTTAAATAGATTACTCATTCCTTTGGCTTGAAACTCTGCCCCTTCCTCTACGACGATCACTCTTAAGTTTGGTCTTTTTATGCTGTCCCATAATTCTTGGATGTTATGTTCTTGATTTCTAACAAGTTTTGCTGTATGTTCTAAATTCTTCTCTAGGACATATATTTTGTCTTCATTGTCTGAGGTTCTTTCCTCCAAGTGGTCTACTCTGTTGGAGATGCTTTCAATTGAACTTTTATTTTGGTTTATTGCTTCTTTCATTTCTGGAATTTCTATTTGGTTTCTCTTTAGAGCCTCTATTTCCCTACTGAAGTAATCTTTTACTTCCTGTATTTGTTTTTGGAGTTCTTTGTCAAAATGATCTTTTGCCTCCTGTACCTGCTCCCTCATCTCATTTTTGAGTTCATTCTTAAGTTCCATAAACATTTGGCATATGTAATTTCTAAATTCCATCTCTGGCATTTGACCAACTGTGCTTGCCATGACATCTACCGATGAGGTATCTTGATTTGTTTGTGTCATTTTCTTTCCTTGTTTTTTCATGTTGCTTGTGTGTCTATTCTTCCTGCACTGTGGGACCTTGACTATTTCGATTTTACCTTAAAGCCTTATGTTGTTCCTGTAGTACAATGCTATCAGATCACCTTATAATTCCTTTACACTTTTAAAACCTAACACTTTCTATTCAGAAAATCCAAGTTTGATCACAATGTACAGATTTTGTTAACCCAGATATTATTTCCAATTTACTCTGTACGCTTCTGATAGGGTTTTATAGCTTCAAGTATTGGATACAGAGGTGTTATGTTTAGGAAGAAGGAAGTATCTTGAATTGTTCTTTCTTGGAAAGTATGAAAGGAGATATCTATTGAAGTGGTTTAGTGGAAGTGGTTTAGTATCAGTAGACGATGGAAGAAAGAGAATGGGGTTGACAATTAGGTGAAAAGATCAATTTATATAAAAAAAAAGATCAATTTATATAAAAAGAAAAATGATAAAAGAGTAGGATTTGGTGTAAGAGAGAGGAGAGAGAGAATCAAGGAAATAGAGAGTAAATAGAGAGTAAACTATATATAACACCACTTTGCTACCCAGTTCAATTGCGCCGGTTCTAGAAATCCCAAGTTCTGCGTATAACTTGTTTTTGCCTCTGTTTAGTATGTACTGGCAGGATGTAAACATGAAAGAAATAGAAAAAGAGGGAGCTCTTCCAGACTCTTTCTATGAGGCCAATATTACATTAATTAGCCTCAGTTTTCTTTGTGTGTTCTGTTGAAAAAATTGTATCCACTATCACTAAGATTTACTTCTATGTTTTCTACATGTTAGTTTTAGCTCTTAGAGTTAAGGTTCTTGTTCTTTTCAGGATAAGTTTTTGTACAAGTTGTAAGGTATGCATTCAGGTTCTTTTTCATTTTTTTTTGTATGTGGTTATTCAATTGTTTTAGCATCATTTGTTGAAATTTTTCACTATAATTTTATTTTCAATTCTCTTGAATAATCTATTTTTATAACTCAAAGGTCATAGAACATAGAATCTATATAATAATAACAGGGTCTCTAGAGTTAGACCGTTTGCTTCAGTTTAAGCCTAAAACTACCATTAACTATCCATATGACTTTAAGCAAGTTATTTAATTAGCCTCAGTTTTCTATCTGCAAAAATGAAACTAATCCTAATAGGAGTCCCTACTTAGGTTATTATGGGAATAGAAAGAAATTTAATACTTTAATGCCTAGCGTGGAGACTGTGCGTGCCGTGGGGATGATGGAAGTAGGCATTATCACTATAATTATAGTTAAAGGAAAAAAAATGCTGGTCTATAAAATTTCTAGAATTCTTTATGGGAAGTTCTTGAACTTTGTCCTTAAGTTTCATAAATGACCTATTTTTATGAAAATGATCAAATAATGAAAGTCTCATTTAATGTTCTTTTTTTCCTAGCTAGTGGTGGTTGGCAGGAACCAGAAAATCCTCACACACAACGGGTAAGTAAAGGGTCATATGACAGGAAAAATGACATAAGAAAATATAGAATAAAAGACTAAACATCTTCCGTTTTATCAGTGTATGTGACCCATGCCTAGAAGTCCTTAATGTCTATTTTGTTATATTTTTCTTAAAAAAATATCTATTTAGTTGTAGATGAACACATAGTATCTTTATTTATTTTTACATGATGCTGAGGATCGAACCCAGTGGCTCACACATGCGAGGTAAGCGCTTTACCACTGAGCTACAGCCCCAGCCCCTATTTTTGTTATCTTTTACACATAGAAAATGCTTCTCATTGTAAGACATTAAATCACAATCTCACTTCTTTTGGAAGTTAATGGAAAAATCTAGATGTAGTTTTAGTTCTGTGTTTGAGTTATATGTCCAAAAAAGGAAAGATAGCATTTTGGTTTTTCTTCATATACCCGCTAGTGAGTTAAGGTTTCATTTTTTCTCAAATATTTTTGGAAATATAAACATGTAGACATTTCAACCACTGGAAATACTACTGATTTAGAAAATACCCTTGGACTCAGTAGTCGTTGCTTATAGGATCATGACTTGAACATTCTTTAGCAGTTTGTAGTGAATTGATTTATGTATTATAGCTGATTTTTTTTTTATCTTCTTGAACTAGAATAACATGAGAAGGGTAATGAACTGCTATAGAAAAGAAGTGTCATCAGTACAAATTAAACGTAATTTTTCACCTATGATATCAGCAAAAATTAGAAATATGAAAATATCTTTGGTCAAAGTGTGGGGAAATGGGTTTTCTCTTTGAGTACTGTTGTTATTTTAGTGTGTGTTGGCTGTCTCTACTTCTTGGACTCTTGCATGAATTATAGAAATGCTTGCATATATGCATACACATACACACACACACACACACCACACCACATACCACATCCTACACACATTTCAAACATATATCAAGCGAGTAACTATATGCCAAGGACTGTTATCAAATGATAGGGATACATGGTCCCTACTTTTATGGAGATTAAGTCTAATGGTGGGGAAAAAATCAAATCAATCATTCAGATAATTCCCAGATAAAGAGAAAACCATGGTAAGTAAAGTGAAGGAGAGAGAAATTGTGCCATGTGAACATTTGGGGGAGGGGGACATCCACTGAGAATTGAGGACAACAGGCACAGAAGGGAAAGTATGCAAGGCAGGGAAATAACATATGCAAAGAGCTTGTAAGTGAAGGAAGCAAAACTTATGGTAGGTAAGAAAGGGAGTGTCACTAGAGTGGAGCATAGCTACAACAAAGAGGGATTTAGAGTCTGACCATGCAAGAAATACATGTGGACCAAATTAAGGAATTTTGTTTTGGTTTTTGTTTTTTTGGTGCTGGGGATTGAACCCAGGGCCTTGTGCATGCTAGGCAAGCACTCTACCAACTGAGCTATATCCCCAGCCCTAAGTTTAGGAGTTTGAGAAGCTATTAAATGCTTTTAAGCAAGGAGGAGATGACAGGATCAGATTAGTGTTCCTAAAAAGCAGTTACTGCTGAATTCAGAGTACAATCGTGGGCACCATAAGTCTAGTTAAATCAATTGTAGGAATTGGTTAAATACCTTTTATTGGTTAAATACCTGCAATAATAATAATATATTAACATATATAAATAATATATATAATATAATAATAATAATATATGCCTTTTTAAAAAATGACATCAGTTTATTTGCACTGGATAGAAAGATGAACCAAATGTATTTGTACTGGATGGGAAGTCCAGGATACTTAGAGTGAAAAAGAATGTTATAATTTTCATTTCCTTTTACATGGAAAATAAAAGTATTCAAGTTGTATGTCTACACACAAGTATTTTGAAATTGTGCAAAATATAGCATACTGTGTCTCTAGTGTATGAAAACGATATCTAAACTGATAATAGTGGATAACTGAGTAAAGAGGTCAACTTAGGCACACAGGGATGAAAGAGAAGTTTTATTGTTTATTTATGTTTGTATATTATTTGAACTGTTTACAAATAATGTATGCTGCTTTATGATTAAAATACTTTAGGGCTGGGATTGTGGCTTAGCAGTAGAGCGCTTGCCTAGCACGTGCGTGGCCCGGGTTCGATCCTCAGCACCACATACAAATAGACGCATTGTGTACAACTAAAGCAAATAAATAAATATTTTTTAAAAATACTTTAAAAATAAAAGAGATGATGGAGGAGTATAAAGTAGAATATGAAATGTCATATTCTTGGAAGTAAATGATTCATGCAGAAAAATAGGAGCAGTTAGAAGAAGAAATAAGTAGTAAAATAAAACAATGAAAAAAGAGCTTGAAATTTTCAAGTCTTTATTGCCCATTTCTTCCTCTGGTTGAACTTGAAGGTTTCATTTCAATTCTAAAAACAGATCATGTAATGAAGAAATTTTCTTTAAAGAAAATCACATACTTACCCATATTAATTAATCTGACTTCTCTATACTCATTATGTATATCTAGTCAGTGTGGTTGGTTTATTTTGTATGTTTCCTGTTAGCTTTTTTGCAAAACAAATACTAAGTCTTTGATTTATTACAGATGAACAAATTGATTGAATATTACCAGCAACTTGCTCAGAAAGAGAAGGTTGAGCGAGATCGCAAGAAACTGGCACGACGTAGAAACTATATGCCTTTGGCTTTTTCGGTGAGGATTTGGTACAAAAAAAAAGGACTTCGCAAAACTTGTGGGACATAACATTTCAGAAAGTGGCCATTGTACTAGATTCCTGAGTGATGGGTAGCAGACATTTGAGCCCAAAGGACATTTGTTTTTTTTAGTTTTTTTTTTGTTGTTGTTTTTTTCACCATTACTTCTATCTCTTGAATATTTCCCCTCAAAAGGCTACTATTTAATTTTATAGGCACCGCATAACTCTACTTGCAACATTTGTGTATTCGAGAAAGTCTGAGAAGAAGAAGGTGGGCAAGTGGTAGAATTATAGCCTACCTTTAACACCCTGGTAGTAGTAGTCTCCCAACTCTAGTTATCTTTATTTTTTTGATACCTTCCCATATTTCTCCAAAATCAGAATCACTTGACTTTGACACAATGCAGTTGTGTGGTTAAATAGTAATAGATACAAGTGCAATTTTTATAGGAATTATTTATGGAAATTATTCTTTATCAGTTTATATGCTAGTAGAAGCAAGAAATGAGAGTTTTGAGTTTTTGTTGTTGTCCCCCAAGTTTTATTTGCTTTCATGGAACATTTGATTTATTTGTGCTTGCTTGAGGCCCAACGGATTGACATTCAATAAATAACACCTATTGAATGTCAATGATGTGTCAAACACTGTGCTAAGCACTTTGTTTGTATTACTGAATGTCAATGATGTGTCAAGCACTGTGCTAAGCACTTTGTTTGTATTATTTTATTCAATCCTCATGATAATCTTGTGGGATAGATAATGTATCCCCATTTTACACTTGACATAATGAGAGCTGGCAGGATGAAGTAATTTCTCATACTGTATCCTCATGAGAATGAGTTAAGCCATTAAAATCTTAAGGATTGGTAAGGTTCATATAAAAATATTTAGATTGGAATTTAATAAAACATTGACATTTGCAAAGCAGCTAGATTTTTTCATATACTCCAATGGTATAATCAGCACATGCACTACTATATATTTAGGAGAGGGATTTGAATTAAATGCATTATCCTTCCAACTTTCCTATATACCTGCCTGCTGTATGAGTTTGCTTCTATCTTATGCTGCACTTTTTTGTCTCTGTTGCAACCTGCTGCTATTTGGGGGCTCTACAGCAACATACTATTCATGTAGTGGTAAGTTCTCTTTTATAATTCTTGCTAACCCTGAAGAAGTTAGCAGATGGTCACTGGTGTTCCAGGACAAAATTCATCACCTGTCTTAGACACTCCACATAGTTATTGCCTGAGCCACAGCTTAGATTTATTTAGCTTAATAGCAAAAGCTCACATTTAGTTCACTTTTACTGGTATTAATGTAGTTTTAGTCTCCATTTTGGTGCTTTTATTATTTTAGGAATAGAATAATGGTGTGGGGTTACAAACTACTGTCTTTAAAAGCAGCTTTTAAATTAGTTTTTGGGTTTGGTTTGGTTTTGTTTGGTTTTGTGTTTGCTTATTTCCCTAAGCTTCTCATGCTATCCCACCCCAAATTCTTTGTTTCAGTAAATATGATGTATAAATGGATTTTCTAATAGGAATTTCTGAACTTTGTTTAGGACAAATATGGTCTTGGAACCAGGCTTCAGCGACCACGAGCTGGTGCATCCATCAGTACCCTTGCTGGACTTTCGTAAGTTTGAACATTAGATTTTGAAAAAGAAAAGTAGGTATCAAAATGTATATTTAAGAAACATTTTTTTTTTTTTTTTTTTTTTGGTGGGAGGATACTGGGGATTAAACACAGGGACACTCAAACACTGCACCACATTCCTAGCCCTATTTTGTATTTTATTTAGAGACTAGGTCTCACTGAGTTGCTTAGTACCTTGCATTGCTGAGGCTGGCTTTGAACTTACAATCCTCATGTCTCAGTCTCCTGAGCCACTGGAATTACAGGCATGCACCACCTACCCTGGCAGGATCTTTGTTTAAAAAGAGAAAAAAAGATATTGGCCAATGGGAAAAGAGATTTTCATACTTAGTAAAGACCAAAACTGAGCCAGGCACGGTGGCTCACACCTGTAATCCCAGCAGCTTGAGAGGCTGAGGTAGGTGGATCATGAGTTTAAAGCCAGCCTCAGCAACTTAGTGAGGCCCTAAGCAACTCAGGGAGACCCTGTCTCTAAATAAAATATAAAAAAGGGCTGGAGATGTGGCTCAGTGATTAAGCACTACTGGGTTCAATGCCCAGTACCAAAAAAAGGGAAAAAAGACCAAAATTAAGAATGTATTCTAAAATAGAGGAATATGTCAATTACTGATACAGACTTGGAGGGTGATCATAAGGACCCTTGGGAAATTAATCTCTTATCTTTTAGCCTTAAAGAAGGAGAGGACCAGAAAGAGATAAAGATTGAGCCAGCTCAGGCCATGGATGAAGTGGAACCTCTACCTGAAGATTATTACACAAGACCAGTAAATTTAACTGAGGGTAATTTTATACTTAGTTTCTATTATACACATACTCTACTTTTTGCTATTTATATGCCTGTGATTGAGATGTTTAATGGACTAGTTGTTAGTGGTAAAATGATATGTAGAAAATAAAATAGGTAATCATTTGAAGAACTATAGAACATCTATCAAGTTTCTATATTGTAGTTTTTTGAACAACACTATCCATAATGGTAGTATTGCTCCATGTAACTACTGACTACACATAAGTCAGATTTTGAAAGTCACCAAACTAAGCTTGGTTTCTACCTTTCACGATAGTGACCACACTTCAGCAGCGCCTCTTACAGCCTGACTTCCAGCCAATTTGCGCTTCACAACTCTATCCTCGTCACAAACATCTTCTGATCAAACGGTCCCTGCGCTGCCGAGTAAGTGTTCTTTTCTGTAGAGTTGCCATTTGTACAAGAGAAAAACAAAAATAAATATGATTGGTATCTTGACTAATGTGGTAAATACAGAAAACAGAGAATATATCAGGAGGCTGGTCATTATTTCAGTATATTTTATTTGATCTGCTTTCAATATAAACCCAAACCTCACAATCCTATGGAGGTAGATACTGTTATTACCATACTTTACAAATGTGGAGACTGAGATATCTGAAGGTTAAATACATAGTGCTAACCCCTGAAAGAGTGCATAGCTTTTAGGCTGGTAGCAAGGGGGAAAACACTAATACAAAATAAGCAATTTAAAAGAAAGCAAGAAATAAGAAATAAGAAAAATCAGCAAAATTCATTCTCTAGAAATCTATAGAACAAACAGCATCTACATCTGTACAGTCCAGATGGTATCCACTAGTCACATGTGGCTATTGAGCACTTGAAATGTGATAGTGCAACTGAGACATTAAATCTTTTCATTCATTTAAATAACCACATATGGCTATAGTTCGCTAATGTTACCAAATAATGCAGCTCTTAATTAAGAGCAACCAAACATGATGTGCAGACTTTATGTAGATCCTGATTTAAACATAACAGAAAGAAAGGGATCTTGGGAGGAAGGGAAAGAGGGAAAAGGGAAAAAGAATATATGAAATCTTTGGAGAAATTTAAACACTGGCAGAGTATTTGATGTTATTAAAGAATTGTTCTTTTTTAACTGGATGTGGTGGTGCATGCCTGTTATCCAACTCAGGAGGCTAAGGCAGGAGGATCACAAGTTCAAGGCCAGATTCAGCAACTTAGCAAGACCCTGTCAAAAAATTAAAACATAAATGGACTAGGGGTGTCACTTAGTGGTAAAGTGCCCCTTGGTCAACCCCCAGTACCAAGAAAAAAAATTGTTCTTTTTTTTTTTTTTTTTTTAAGGGACAATAATAGTATTGTTATTTTAAAAAATAACTTTATCTTTGGGAGATGCTGAAATATTTATGGTGTCATGATGTCTGACATTTACCACAAAGCAATTAAGGATAAGGAGTAAGATGAAAGAATAGAAACAGCAAGATTGGCTGTCAAAGTAGTGATGGTTGAAGTTGGATAAGTACCTAAGAATTTGTTACACTGGCTGTATTTTTGTATGTTAGAAAATTTCCACAATGAAGAACTTTTTTTTTAAGAAAAGAAGAGGCAAAGTAACATATAACTGGTGGTTCAGTTAGAATGCATATAGTTAGATTAAAAACCAGATATTTTAGTATTTACATTTAATACTAATAAACTGAATGCTTCCATTAAAAGATGAAAATTATCAGACTAATAAAATGAACAAAATGAATCAACTCATCTTTATGCTGATTATAAGAAACATAAACATTGAGAATTCAGAAAAGTTGAAGTTACAGATATATAGTTTAGTTTATATGTGGTACTGAGGATTGAACCCAGGGCCTCACACATGATAGGTGAGCGCTCTAATGCTGAGCCACAACCCCAGCCCAAGAGACTACATTTGTATGGACCAAATAAAACTCAAAATACAGCCAGGCACGGTGGCGCACACCTGTAATCCCAGCACTTGGGAGGCTGAGGCAAGAGGATTGCGAGTTCAAAGCCAGCCTTAGCAATGTTGAGGCTCTTAGCAACTCAGTGAGACCCCATCTCTAATAAAATACAAAAAAGAGCTGGGGATGTGGCCCAGTGGTTGAGTGCCCCTGAGTTCAATCCCCCATACCCCCCCAAAAAACTCAAAATACGGAAAGTAATATTTGAGAAAATTACATAAATAGACATAATTTGGGGATATTTTGTCATATTTCTCTCAGTAACTGAGAACAAACATAAATAATAAGGAATATGGAACATTTTGAACAATTTTATAATCTTGACCAAATGGGCATATATAAAGCACTTTATCTAATATCTGCAGAATATGTATATTTTAAATACACACAGAGCACTTATAAAAAATAACTATATACTGGATTGTAAAGTAAGTCTCAACATTTTTCAGAAGATAAAATTGTTAAATTACGTGATTTAATCATAATACAATTAAGTTAGAAATCGGTAAGTTCTGCAGAGCAAAGTTTAGAAATTTATAGATATGTGTAGAGATACAGTTGTAGATAGAAGTATGTGTGTATATTTAAAAAGTTAAAAGATCCCTTTCTTAGCATTCATTTCAAGAAGTTAATAATAGCAAAGTAAATCTAAAGAAACCAGAAGGATGAGCAGGTACTATATCAATGAATTAAGAAAACAATATAAAATACAAACAAGAAACAAAATCAAGTCACTTCCTTAAAAAAGATTTCAAATAATAGAAAGTAAATTAAATTAATAGATATTGTCAGTTATATATTGCAGCATTACTATACTGATATCTACCAAATGTAAATAAGCAGTTAACCTTTTGTCCCATCAGCCACACTTCCCGTATTCTACCCTGCACTTCCACAGAATCAACCAGAATAGGCAGAATTATGGTATATCCACCAATGTATGCTATAAATTTATTAAAAATAATGTATTAATGGGAGATATATTTTAAATGGAGAAAGCAGTGTACATGGAAGATATATGGCTTTATGTAAGAAGGGAGAAAAACTAAAAATACCTATTCACAAACATGAAAAAAGAAAACTTCTATGGGTGTATATGTACCTGTTTTATTTATATATATATGTAATACCCTATTGGAACAGAATAGAAATAGTAGAAACAATTATGCATGTGAGAAAACTTGATATTTATTAAACATGATGTTGCAGGTCATTGAGGAAAAGAATAAGATGATTAAATTTTTGTCAAGTTAAATGATTATATGGAAAATAATAAAATTGAATTTACACCTTAACATGAAAGTCAATTTCAGGAACATTTCAAGCAAATGTGAAGCAGAAAACCTTTAGAAGAAAATATAGAATACCTCCCTGCCTTCTGGGTAGGAGAGTGTTCCATAAATAAGGCCAAATATGTCAAATATGTAACTTTTTACAATAAAGTAGTTTTTAAATTAAAAATTTTTTATTATAAAGTTAAAAGTTATATATTTGACTACATTAAAAGTAAATTTGTGCTCCCATCCCAAAGAAAACCTATAATGATACAAAAAGGCCACAGACTGAGAAGAGTAATTTGTAAAGTATATAATTAACAAAGAATTAGTGCCCAGAAGTATATAATGAACTTTAGCAAATCAGCAAAGAAAAGATAACCCAATATAAAAAATAACCAGTAGATAGTAACATATAAATCACAGCCAAGGGGACTGGGGTTGTGGCTCAGCGGTAGAACGCTCACCTAGCATGTGCACGGCCCAGGTTCGATCCTCAGCACCACATAAAAATGAAAGTATTGTGTACAGCTAAATAAATATTAAAAAACACACAATGGTAGTTAATTAAAAAAAAAAAAAATCATAGCCAAGAAATCCCAATCACCAGTAAACCTGAAAAATGTTCAAATTCAATCCCAGTAAACCTGAAAGATATTCAAACTTACACAGTAATTAGGGAAATGTACATTGAAACTGCTGTAAGATACCATTTCATAATTATCTGATTATCAAAAGCTAGTGGTTTGGCAGCATCTGTTAAAGTAATAAATGCATACACCCATTGATCTGCTTTCAGGAAATTATTTTATAGACATGTTTATACATTGAAAAGTAATTGAAGTATAAGAATACTCATTGCTGCTTTACTTGTAAAGCAAAATAGTGGAAATACACTAAATATCCGTTAATTCATGTCTTGTTAAATAAATTAACAAAAATTGTTAGAGTGGTACTGAGAGAGGCCCTTCTTTGTTTGCTGGAATGCAATTAATTCCAAGCAGAAGGCAAAAGAATGTATAAATGTTCCTTTTTGTGTTATTGTAAAGAAAGAAAGATCATATATGCTTATATCTTTATGTGTATAGTTTTATGTAGATATCATTTGGCTCTGGGGCAGGGAACAAGGGAGGACACAGGTCATGGGCAATATTTACACTGGATACCTTTTTTGTACAGGTTAAAAAAATTTTTTAGACATCATTACGTTAGGTGCATATATGACTGCACATATAGTATGGCTCTACTTCGTGTACAACCAGAGAATTGAAAAGTTGTATTCCATTTTGTGTACAATGAATCGAAATGCATTCTGCTATCATATTATACCTTAATAGAAAAAAATAAATTTAAAAAAAATTTTGAACCATGTTTATATAGTACCCTTTTTAAGGAGAGAGTAAAGGTCACCCAAAACAGACAGCAAAAGTGGTAAATAATCATTGTTTTGAAGCATGAGATTTTACTACTGGAATTATACTACATGGATTTAAATTTTAGTTTCCACTCTTATTGGCTCTGTGAGGTTGTACAGATTATTTATCTTTCTTATTCCCCTTTTTAATCATCTGTATAAAGTGGAAACATTAATACAGTACTTACACCTACGTTATAAAGTTTATGTGATGTTCAAATCCATTTAATTCAGTGAGCACATTTTTCAGCATATACAGTAAGTACTTCTCACTATGTGTGAGTGATTTCTGTAGTTTTTTTTTTTTTTTTTTTTTTGGTACCGGGGATTGAACTCAGGGGCACTCGACCACTGGGCCACATCCCCAGCCCTTTTTTGTATTTTATTAGAGACAGGGTCTCACTGAGTTACTAAGTGCCTCGCCATTGCTGAGGCTGGCTTTGAACTCGCGATCCTCCTGCCTCAGCCTCCCAAAGTGCTGGGATTACAGGCGTGCGCCACCGCGCCCGGCTTCTGTAGTTTTTTAGTAGTATAAAGGCATAATAATATTTGATGGTGTCGTCACTTGGCTTTTATAATTTTTAGTCAGAAGTAGCATGTACTGTATTTCAAAACATACTCTTACAGCAGAATAAAACAAAATTTTACTAAATGCCATCCTTCTGAATTTATCAGCTTTGTGGGTCAGCAAAGTATGTTCTTGTTTTCCTCTGATATTTTTCTTTCTAGAAATGTGAACATAATTTGAGCAAGCCAGAATTTAATCCAACATCTATCAAATTCAAAATCCAACTGGTTGCTGTGTGAGTATTGTGGGGTTGGTGTTTTGTATTGATTTTGATTTGGGGTTTTGGGTCTTATTCAGTATGAATTGTTTTTACTCTTGGCCTCAACCTAAAAAAGGAACAGAAAAATTATATCAGAATAATGTTATCATTCCATTCCTGTTCAAGTTTTAAATTGAGTTACATTCTGTGAAATTTAAGGGGCAGAGTGGTATGTTGATTATTCATTCATTACAAATTAAAAAGTACCTAAGTTTG
Organism: Tamias sibiricus; assembly: GCA_025594165.1. Lineage (NCBI taxonomy): Eukaryota > Metazoa > Chordata > Mammalia > Rodentia > Sciuridae > Tamias > Tamias sibiricus. The sequence continues at coordinate 60,755,242 of CM046662.1, forward strand.
AGGATAATACTTTCAAAAACTATAAAATAATAAAGTATAATAAATTAAAGAGTATGCCTGAAGCAATGTTAATTTTATTTTGAGTGGAATAAAAGTGATTAAGTTAGTGTTAACTCACTGAGGCTTGTCAGTGGGAGGAGATTTTGTAAATAAAAATCACCCATCAAATAAGAAAAATATTTTTGAAAAATTATGAAAATATTAAAGCCGGGCGCGGTGGCGCACGCCTGTAATCCCAGCACTTTGGGAGGCTGAGGCAGGAGGATCGTGAGTTCAAAGCCAGCCTCAGCAATGGCGAGGCACTTAGCAACTCAGTGAGACCCTGTCTCTAATAAAATACAAAAAAAGGGCTGGGGATGTGACCCAGTGGTCAAGTGCCCCTGAGTTCAATCCCCAGTACCAAAAAAAAAAAAAAAAAAAAAAAAAATTATGAAAATATTAACTAAATGTAAAATAAGCATTTCCTTCCAAAGAAAGAAAGAAACCACTAAGGAAAGGAAACACCTTTGACATTGGCAAAATGAAACATGAGCTGTAAAAGATAAAATTAACACACAGTAGAACAGGAAAGAGTATTTGGCCCTGGTTTGTAGAATTTCCACCAATTCCAAAATAAAAATATAAGTAGTGAGGTGGGGTGTGGGCTAAAAGGTTTGAACAGGTAGCTTGAAGAGAAATTCCAAATGGCCAGAAGATACATATGAAAAAATGCTAAGATTTGATTGGAAAAGCTTTTAAGAAAAAAAATAGCATCTAATGCTCATGAAAATGTAGGTAAACATGTATTCACATGCATTATTGATAGGATTATGAATTGCTAGAATCTTTTTGGAGAATGGTCTGAGAATATCAAGACAAATTACAGAGACTTTTTAACCCAACAGTGCTATCTCAGGAATCTATTCTGTAGAAACAAAAGCAATATATAGGATTTATTTACAAAGATATATCCTAAAAACGTATTGTAGCATTTTTTCTTAAGTCAATGCACAGTCTTTTTTTTTTTTTTTTTTTTTTTTGTACCAGGGATTGAACTCAAGGGCACTGGAGCACTGAGCCACATCCTCAGCCCTATTTTGTATTTTATTAGAGACAGGGTCTCGCTGAGTTGCTAAGCACCTCCCAGTTGCTGAGGCTGGCTTTGAACTCTCAATCCTCCTGCCTCAGCGTCTCAAGCTGCTGGGATTACAGGCGTGTGCCACTGCACCCAGCACCTATTGTAGCATTTTAATGGTAAAAACTGGAAATAATTTTAGTGTCAGACTGATTAGCCATCAGTGAGGAAATTATTGATTAAATTGAGATATAGTCCTACAATACATTATTATGCAGCAGTTTTAAAAAAGCCATTGGACAGGGTGCAGTGGCATACACCTGTAATACCAGCTTCTCAGGAGGCTAAGGCAGGAGGATTCATGTTCGAGGCCAACCTTGACAACTTATCGAGACCATGTCTCAAAATGAAAAATTGAAAAGGGAGAAGTAGCTGGAGGCATAGGTCAGTGGTAGAGCACCCCTGGGCTCAATCTGCAACACTACCAAAAAAAAAAAAAAAAAAAAAATGATTGAGAAAGAAAAACATTGGGCAGTACTAAACTGGTGAGTTAGGAAGTTAGGAAAGTCAGGTGTGGGGTCTCTCACTTTATTTGTCTAGAGTTATTTCCCTCATCTCTGAAATGGGAATAATGCCTCCCCATGAGGTTGTTGAAAAGAATCATATAAGCTCTTTTGTTTGCATGCCATGTAACTCTAACTCACCATTTACAAATATGTTCATTTTCCTAATTACTCTTATTTAATATACAACTGGTTGTGAATAAGAGAAGTACAAAAATGGCACACGTAAACTCTAGGATTAACTCCTTTCTTAAGATTTATTTCATTACAGAAACCCTGAATGGTAGGCTGTGTTTAGCATCACTTTCTTAAGTTTTCTTTGAGAAAAGGTACTTTTTTTTTTTTTTTCCTATCATCATAGTAGAATCTCCTGGCAATCTTAATACAGATGCCTTAGTTTACACACCTCAGACCAACTGAATCCAAATCCTTTGTAGGGAACCCTTGAATTTCAGTTAAATTACTCAATTAATCCTGCTGTTTTCCATGACAAATATGTAGCTTGAATTTAAAATACCTTATTGCCTTGATTCTAAGGTGTGGGTTTTTGAACTTTTAATGTTGCTGCTGTAGATTTTGTCTTATGTTAATATATGCACAACCAACATTTATTAACACATACTACATTGCAAACACTTTTTGCACATATTGTTTAACTTTTCTTCACAAGAGATAAATACCATGATCGTCCTCATTTTACAGTTGAAAATTTGGGGTATCAGAGATTGAACCACAGCCCCAGCCCTTTTTATATTTTATTTTGAGACCGGGTCTCGCTAATTGTTTATTAGAGACTTGCTAAATTGCTGAGGCTGGCTTTGAACTCACACTCCTCCTGCCCTGGCCTCCCACAACGCTGGGATTACAAGCATACACAATATTCTTTTGTCTTATTTCGAAAGGCAGCATAAAACAGTGATTAAAAGCAAGGTCATAGGAATCAAACTGTGAGTTTGAATTCTGGAATTTACCATGCCCAGTTTCTTCATTTTTTTTTAATTTATTTTTTTAGTAGTGGAGATAATCCTGTCTCATGCAGTTGCAGTGAAGATTACATTAACCAATACTTATAAAGTGCTTAGAACATTGCCTGGCATACAAAGTATTTGGTAAGAATATGTTTTTATAGGAGCTCCAGTAGCACAATTGATTGGTTAGTGCACAGTACTTGTAAGAATATGTTTTTATAGCCTTACGACATATTAAATGAGATTTAGATTGTATGACCAGTTGCCTTCTAGAATTATAAAAAAGAAATAAGATCAAAAAATATATATTTAATGAGGAAAATATCAGTCATGATGCAAATACAACATAGGCTATAAACTAGTTCTGTATATATAGGCTCTATACCTAAGATTTCAGAAAGCACTTGCTACCAGTTGGGTTTTCATGTCTTATCTGTTACTGTTGTGATAAGATTCTTTAAAATTTTTTTCTCTTATATGTTCTATTTAACATAAGAAATTCTTTATCTGTTGTACTACCTTTTTAAAAAGTAATAATAATTTCAAGGAACTCCCATGAACATTAATGAGTTTTTTTCTATTCATCAATAGCAATTATATTCCAGAAGTGAGAATCATGTCAATTCCCAACCTTCGCTACATGAAGGTTAGTACCTTATTTATTAACAGAAAGAATTGACTGATTAGTGATGTATGCATGTGTGTTTGGTATTGGATACAGTGAGCAAGGTCTAGAAAAGGAGACAGTTTGGAATAATAAAAAGATTGAGGCTTTAAGTTGTTTTTAAGCTGGGATTCTCAACAGCAGCAACTTTGAAATGTATATAGAAAGAGCAAGATGCACATTCTATAAAGGTGGAATCATAATAAGGAAAGAAAGATGATGTTGGACCCCATAGGCATCTGTCACTCCTCCCAGCCTAGAGATTCTCCATGGTTTTACATGTGTCTACACATCCATACCAAAAATCAGCTAAATTTCTTCTTTATCATAGCCCCTCTCTTGAAGTCCTGGTCTATACCCTTTTGCCCCCACACACCTCTCTCACACCTCTGTCTCTCTCCCTCTCTCTGTCACACACACCAATGAATTATAGACTATTCTGTAATATCTGTTTAGCTCTTTCCTTTCATGCTCCTAATGAAAACATTTAAATATAGCCTCTTCATTTGAAAGAGTAGTAAACAGAGGTAAGTCATCATGGTTCAAGAAGTCTTAAAAGGGTCTTATTGTCTTGGTGTGTCATTTTTTTTCTGTGGTAATACATCTTGCTAGGTCTGGGGTTGTGTCTCAGTAGTAGAGTGCTTGCCTAACATGCATGAGGCACTGGGCTTGATCCTCAGCACCACATAAAAAAAATAAATAAAATAAAGGTATTATGTCAATCTACAACTAAAAAAATAAAATAAAATAAATACATGTTGCTAGCCTGTGGCTCCCATATTTTATTTATGAGGGCTTCCTCTTTTTAGTCTTTAAATGGCCACCTAGGTGGGATGAGTGTGGATAATACACATTCCTGAGAATTTCTGGATCTAGTAACTGGAATCTGTGTCATTTCCTCAGTGAAATAGCAGGTCCAGAGTACATAGCCTAATATATAGATAATAGAATGGAGATCATTTAACACAGAGAATGCAGTGAGGTAGAGGTATAGGTAGGTCTCGTTGCTTAGAAGTAATGGAATGATTTTGTGAAATTCTTGGTGTAGCAGCTAAGAAAGTGGACATAGGTGGCAGTAGTGGCACATGTCTGAGAGGCTTTTCTCATTTCCAGGAGAGCCAGGTCCTTCTGACTCTTACAAATCCTGTGGAGAACCTTACCCACGTGACTCTGTTTGAGTGTGAGGAGGGGGATCCTGATGACATCAATAGCACTGCTAAGGTAGGAAGGAGTCTTTTGCCTCATCCTGACAGAACTTAACTATGCTTGTGGTAGCCTCATTTGACCTGGCTTAAAAGACTCTGCACTGTCATTTCCACATCTAGTCAGCAACTTCTTCTATTTTCACCTTCTAATTGTTTTACTTTATCTCCAAACATCACCATTGCCCTGTTGGAAGCTCTCATGATTTCTGACCTAATTTGTGACAGTACTTCCTACCTGACCTCATGTATTTCACACACCCCACCTCTGTTTCAGCCCATCTTTTGTACTGCCACCAGGGTGATCTTTCTAAAATTCAACTGCAGAGCATGTTGATCAATTATCATCTCTTTGGCTTTGAGATGCCAGATTCCTTGGCATAGCAGAAGAGCTCCATAATAGCATCACTACTTTTCTTCTAGCCCAACCTTCCTCCAGATTCTCAAATTTAGCATTCTCTAGGTATTAACACCTTAAGGGTTGTGATAAAGCAGATCCAGTGGGTTTATAAACTTTCATGCTGGAGAATTGCATATACTGTTCATTTTACATACAATGCCTCCTTACATTATCTCCCTAGGTTAGATGCCCTTTTAGCCTCAGTCTAATGCATATTCATTCTTCAAGACCCATATAAAATATCATCTTCTTTTAAAAGCTGGGATGTCTCTTCTAGATTTCATCTATTTAAAGTATGCATAGCACTTATTAAATATTAAGATGATGTTTTTGACTCTTTAAAAATTAGTGTGAGTTGAGTAAATAAAATACGGCCTTCTTATATTTTGCTACTCAGTAGTTCCTCCTCTAGTACTAGAAATTTTTGGACAAGAATTTTTCTCTATAGATCAGTTATTGCTGATTTGTAATAAAACATTATTCTCAACAAAAATTGGTAGAAAGGATACCTATATCTTTAGCTGTTATTCAAATAATACTACTAAAGAATTTCTTTATCCCTTTTCTTCTGCTTTAAGTAATTTCCTTAACTAGCATCACCTCCAGAGAGGCACTTACCTGTCCTTGCTTCCTTTTTTTTTTTTTTTTTTTTTTTTTTAATTATACTCATAAGCAATTCCATTTAGGACAGAGACAGAAGTAAGTGCCTAATACAGATACCCAGCTTGAAAATACATATGCTGTCCCTCTCTGTACACCATCCCTGCTACATTTGTACCCATAATCAGAAATGCCATTGGCATTGTTTCTATTATACTCAGAGACAGCAAAATTGAAGCCATATAGGTAAGTCTGAAGATAGCTTAACTGCTTTCCATGACCATAATATACTCTGTCCCTTATAAGAAAATGTTGTCTAATTTTTTTTATGTTTTTTAAAACTGTTGAGCTATTTCAGATATACCAAAAAATAGTATAACAAATATCATGTACTAATGTACCCCTTCAGAAATATTAAAATTAAAAGTAGTTAAAAGAAAAAAAGAAATGAAACATTAAAGACACAACTGAAGCAATCAGTTCTCCCCTGTTGAAATCCCTGCTGCAGCTCCAATGAAGAAGTAAGCAGTCAATTTATCATTCCCATAAGTTTCTTCATTCTTATTTATTGAAAATGCATATATTCATAAGTAGTATTTTTTAAACTTTGTGTAAGTAGTGTAATGCTATGTAGGTCTGAAACTTGCTGCTCACCTCTGAATGTCTAGATCAGTATAATACTTGCCATGTTCTGTTGAATGAGTGTGCTATACCACATTGCTCCTTCCTGAAGCAGATCTCTCTCTCTTGTTCTCCAGGTGGTGGTGCCTCCCAAAGAGCTCATTTTAGCTGGCAAGGATGCAGCAGCAGAATATGATGAGTTGGCAGAACCCCAAGATTTTCAGGACGATCCTGAGTGAGTGATCTTTTTGTGGCCCTCAGACCACAATTGACTGATATAAGATGTCTATTTATATGCCTCAATTTTCTTATCTGAATACTGAAAAATAACTTTTTCCCCTTCCAGTTTATAAAAATAATCACTGTGTAAAATTTGGGAAATATATCTAAAACTGTGAAGAGGAAAATAAAATTACCCCACCATCCAAGATGAGCATCTTTACTATTTTGGCATTTGTCCTTCCAGATATTTCTTCCATCTTTTCTTTTTGTTTGTTTATTTGTTACCAGGGATTGAATCCAGGGACATTTAACCACTGAGTCATCCCCAGCCTTTTTTATTTTTTATTTTGAGGGTCTCACTAAGTTACTTAGGGCCTTGCTAAGTTGCTGAGGCTGGCCTTGAACTTGGAATCCTCCTGCCTCGGCTTCCCAAGTCACTAGGATTATAGACATGTACCACCATACCTAGTCAGCCTTTGTTTTTTACTTAAATATATTTTCTCGTCTTAATAAAAATGTTTCATGTACATGTTTTTTTTTTAAATGATTGTGAATAGGATAAGATCCATTGGGTTTATAAACTTACATCCCTATGGATTTATTATTGATTTGTTCCTCACCCACAGCCCCTTAGAATAATTCATAGCTTTTACTCTCATCCTTAATAACTGAGAAGTAAAATAACAAGTAACTTTCCCCTGGATAGGAAATGCATTAGTCAGGATCCAGTCTAAAATCAGAAATTACATCCATATTTTGAGCAGAGAGAATTTAATACAAAGAATTGTTAACTTGGCAACTTAAGAGGTTGAAAAGATCTCTGATGCAGCAATTTTATGAAGCAGCCACCACCCCTAGAGCTAAGAGAACGAAGAGAAACAGTTAGAAATATTAAAATTCAAACCAAAAGAGAAGATTCAAAGGCTCCAAACTCAAAGCTATAATGAGATTTAAATGGCAATTACCATAATTTGGATAATACCCATTGTATACGTATATTGAAATATCACACTACATGTCATAAATATGTACTATTTTATTACATGATAATCAAAATTTGTTTTTTAATTTTGCAATGTAGAATAGATATGATTTAATACCAGATCCCAGGTACAGAAAATATTTCTCATTTTGTAATTAAATTCAAAGACCCTTGTTACTCAAAGTGTGGTCTATGGAATGACAACATGAGTGTCTCCTGAGAGTTCATAAGAAATGTAGACTCAGGTCCCAGTCCTGACCTACTAAATTGGAATGTGCATTTTAACCAGATCCCAGGTGCCTTATATGCACCATAAAACTTCAAAGATTTATTCATGTAAATTTGTGGCAGAGCTGGCACTGGCCTTTTGCAGTAATAGCACATGAGCCCTAGTATGTAAAGAAAAGCATAACACTTATCTCTCTCCATTTATAAAATAGTGTTGCTGTATTCTGACTAGCTAGTGGACTTGCCATAAAATCACAGCATACCAGCTTTCTTACAGTAAAAAAAAAAATGGTAATGCCACTGTAATTTGTAATTACTATAATAAAATTAAGAGTTCAAAGGTAATAATAGAATCTGTTTTATACTGTTTAAATTAACTTTTGCTTGCCAGTGAGTGAATCCTCCTGCACATTAAAAGGGTATTGAAAATTCAGATTAAATCTTTGAAAAAAGCTGAATAATAATCATAAAATGTTTTAAAACAATGTTTGAGATGGAAATTCTAACTAACCTGATGTGATTATGTATTGTATACATATATCAAATTATTTACATTGTCCCCCATAAATATGTAGAACTAAGATAACAATGAAAATTCAGAATTATTAAAATTCAGAAACTTGAAAGAAGAGCCTCATGGAGCTAAAATTCAGACCTAAAGGAAAGTATAGGAAACAATACCTTATTGGCATCTCAGGTTGGCATGATGAAGCTAGTCATAAAAGAATTGGAAACCTTAAGTGAATACTGCCACTATCTGAGTAGAGCAATGCCTATAAGAACCACAAGCAAACAGGAAGCTGAAAAGGAGAAGCAAGACCCTTCTTCCTCTAGGCTTCTGTCTCCCTTCAGAGTCCCCTGTTGACAGAACCTGATAGGGAGCTGGCCTACAAAGCAGAATCCTGTGTCACAAAGCAAGGTAGGAAAAGCTGGGTTTGGAACTGAAAAACAATATCATGACAAACTGTCACAGAGAACATTTAAAGGTTTTTTTATAACAGAATGGTTCAAAAGCTCCCTCAGCAATATATTGGGGAGAAGAGAGAATGGGAATGGGTTGGAAAACTAAAGTAAAGGCAAAGGTAAAAATTAGTACAGTGATAGTAAACTTCTGTTAGCATCAGAAAACACCAGGGCAGGTGTTCTGTTTTCTTAATGTGTAGTATTCAAGACTCAACCCCCAGAGGATCTCTTTAGCAGGTCCAACTGGAGACGAGAAATCTGAATTTGTTTAAAAAAAAAAAAAAAAATGTTTCAGATTATAAGGGGTTGCCTGTAAATTAAAGATAATGAAGGCTTTATCCCTTTTTCTGATTTTAACTTTTTGGGTTTTTTTACAAGAATCTTATACAAAGCAAGGATTCGGTTAGTTATTATAATACGAAATGTATTGAGTTGGTACAATTCAAAATGTATTCTCTGAAATCCTTGTTTTATCTGATCCTTTAGTTGTAGTAATTAGGTACAGAAATTTGTTAAGCTATGGATAACTTCTGGGAAGATCATCTGAGATATCAAATTCCAGACTGAATACATAACAGATTAATAAAAACATACACTTGTTATGTTGTTATACTTGATAGAACATTCAGATATATGGAACTTAATACTGTATACTACTGTATAAATATGTAAATGCTTCATTCCAGTAACTTTTCGTAGAGTAACAGTACCATTTGGAAAATAAATTGTTCTTTTAATTGCCTTTTTACTTTTTGAAGATAAGTTATTAAAGAATAAACTTCAAGTGCAGGTAAAGGAAAACTGAAATGGGAACCCTAACCAAAGAGACTTTTCTGTTCTAAAAATTCCTAATTTGCACAGGTTATTTATAGAAATACATTATTTGATGGCATTACCTTAAAGTTTTGTGTTATTAAAACTTCAGACATCAGTCTATGACTGATAGAAATATTATGTGCACAAAGGTGAATGTAAAGGTAAATGGATATTTGCACCCCATGATTATAAGAGAAAAGTTGGCAGCAACTCCAGTGTACCAGTTGTGATAAATTCATGATGGACTCCTATGCAACAACTGCATGGAATGTAGAAAATGTATAGACAGCAGTATGGAAAAGTGTTTAGGATAAACAGTGGGGGAAAAAAGCAAGTTATATACTGTGTTTTAGTCAGCTTTGTCATTGCTGTGACTAAAGGACCCAACCAGCACAATTATAGAAGAAGAAGAGTTTATTTGAGGGCTCACAGTTTCAGAGGTCTTAGTCCATAGAAGGCTGGCTACATTCTTCAGGGCTTGAGGTGAGGCTGAACATCATGGCGGGAGAAGGTGGCAGAGGGAAGCAGCTCACGTCACAGTGATCAGGAAGCAAAGAGAGGGACCCCACTCTCCAGATATAAATATATACCCAAAAGCCATGCCCTAATTCCCACCTCCTCCAGCCATACTCTTACCACTTCAGTTACCACTGCGTTAATCCCTGTCGGGATTAAATCACTGATTAGGTTAAGACTTTTACAATACAATCATTTTCCTCTGAACCTTCTTGCATTGTCTCACATGTGAGCTTTTGGGGGACACCTCAGATCCAAACCATAATATACTATGTCCCATTTGTGTTGGTTAAAAAAGCAGAAAAGTATAAGCTCATGGGAAAATATCTGGTAGATTAAGTTGTCTCTCTGTACTGAAGAGAAGGTGAAGGACTAACTTTTTCCCACCTAAATGTTTTATGGCTGTATCTACTTTTGCAGTATCAAGAAAATAAAGAGATCAATATTTGCTAGAGGAATTCTTCATTGTTGATAAATAAGATGGTAGTCTTTTTTTTAATATTTATTTATTTGCTTTTAGTTGTACACAAAATGCATTTTTATGTGGTGCTGAGGATCGAACCCGGGCCGCGCACTTGCTAGGCAAGCGCTCTGCCGCTGAGCCTCAACCCCAGCCCAAGATGGTAGTCTTATCAGGGATTCCCCATTGTGCCATAAGATTACTGTAAGTCTTAGTGGTTTGGCTGACTTGTGACCTACCTAATACTCTACTTCTTTCTCTCCATAGCATTATAGCCTTCAGAAAGGCCAACAAAGTGGGCATTTTCATCAAAGTTACCCCACAACGTGAGGAGGGTGAAGTGACCGTGTCCTTCAAAATGAAGCATGATTTTAAAAACCTGGCAGCCCCAATACGCCCCATTGAAGAAAGTGACCAGAGTACAGAAGTCATCTGGCTCACCCAGCATGTGGAACTCAGCTTGGGCCCACTTCTTCCTTAAAAGGTTCCTTTGGTGGGCATATTCCACCTGAGACAATGTCACCACAGACCTGTGTTAAAACATGGAAGCTCCTGCTTCATTAGGCTTTGTTTATCATGATGTACCCACACACTACTCGGTCTTCTTCCTAAGAGTGGGAGCACAGGCCAGGCATCAGGAACACAGGGTAACTGCTGTTCCTCTTGCTGTCACCTCTATTGATACCAGTCAATCTGTGTTTCCCTCACTGAGCCCTGCACGTTGAATAACAACAACATAACTCCATCCCAGTAAAGGGGATGGCTGTTCCTCAGAATGGTGGTAGATTTACCATCTGAGAAACTGATTGTACTATCTCTTGATCTGCTCTCACAAAGGACCATAATCTGACAGTTGAAACTTAACAATGATAACCCAAAGGTGGACCTGCTATTAATAATCCAGCCTTGGTCTCAGTGTACCAGCTGCTTTCTGCATTCCAGTAAATATCATCTAGCCATCTAAAACATGCCCCTTTATTTGCTAACATGGCTCTCATTTTGTCATAGATTTCTCTTAGGAAAAAAAAAATAGAATTGACGTATTGTCTTTAGTTTTGTGATGATTGGAAAAAACCTGTGAAATAAGGCACCCTTACCCTCTTCTAGATGAATATAGGACACTAATTTATCAGTTGCTCTTAATTTTTTCAGAATAATATGAAACTTTTTCTTTTAAGAACTTGAAAAGAAGCAAGGAATTACATGTCATATCAAGAGGGTAGCAAATTCCATTTGCCACAATACCTAGGAATGAATGCTGCCACAAGGAGGCAGTCTTTGTTCTTACCCCTCACCCTCTCTTTTCTGCTCTGCCTCTGTAATTCAATAAATTGTTCTGAGTATTTGGGACTTGAAAGAGCCCCATAGAAAACCTGAGTGGACAAGTTACTTCAAGACTGTAGAAAACATTTTAAAGGTTAGATTTTTAGTATGACCTCCACTGATTTGAAGAAGAAATGAACTATTACAGTGTCTTGAATCTAAAATTGGATATTAAGACCGGGGGGACACCCCTCACTGAGTTTAAGCCTTTTGTCATATGGTATATCAAATAAGACCATTTTGATTGTAAACCATAACATAATTCAGCAAGTACCCCAGAGTGCTGGCCTAACAGCAGACATGCTGTTTTCACCTGGGTCCTAGCTGGGTTGCTAACCTTAATTTCTGTGATATTTTCTCAAATGAGACTTGATACAGTAGATCACCAGCTGCACCACATTTTCTCAATAGTATTCTTGGTATGTGGTCAACAGACTTTTGAGGAAAGAAAAATTCCTACTTAATCCTGGTTTTGTTTTTAATTTTCAGTCTTTAAAAAATTAAGATATATAATCTAGAATACAGATACATAGTACTTGTCAGCTCTCCTTGAAAGAACCATTTAGGAAACTTTTAAGGACACTAAATTGTACTCTCAAGGTCAATTTTATGAAGCAATATTCCCACAGCCCAATATATTGTGCTACAACATAAGGAAAAAATACTCGTCTCTAATTTTTTTTTTTTTTTTTGTACCGGGGATTGAATTGAACTAAGGGGCACTCGACCACTGGGCCACATCCCCAGCCCTTTTTTGTATTTTATTAGAGACAGGGTCTCACTGAGTTGCTAAGTGCCTCGCCATTGCTGAGGCTGGCTTTGAACTCGCCATCCTCCTGCCTCAGCCTCCCGAGTGCTGGGATTACAGGCGTGCGCCAGCGCGCCTGGCTTCATCTCTAATATTGTGATAATAACTAAGATTTAGCCTCTCAGGAATTGGGGCAGGGAGATGGGTATTACAAGTTTGCAGACTATAAACAGAGCTTAATTTTTTGTGATCCCTAGGGTGTCAAATTAATTTTTATTTCACTACCTACTAGAGTCTGTTGTGAAACCACTGCTTCATATTTGCCAGTGGAGGAAATGGGCATCAAAGGAGAGAGTAGCTTCATATGTTTACACATTTGCATAGGCTACTTGCAGTTTTTATGTCCTGCCTTTATGGCTTGTAGCTGGTATTTGTTCTCAAAAGTAATAATGTTGAAGTAATAGGTCTCGTCACTCCAGTGTGATACTGAAACATAAAAACATTTTTGATCATAGAATTTTTTTTTCTTCAGAAGCCAAATTAACACAGAATAACGAGCCACTGGAGTAATGTTTCCTCAACATGGGTTTTAGTGCAAATTGATATTCTGTGTGTTCATAGAAATGATTCAACACCTGCAGCTGGTGAGTTAGGAATTTCATCTGTTGCCTTTCTTACATTAGATCAGGTGCAAGGTTTTTAATGCTAGTGTGCACCACCACAGGAGAGTTAGACCTCGTCTGCGCTGGAAACTATAATTTGGGAAATATAAGGCTAAGTCAGTTTGGATTTGTGATTTGATTCACTCACCAAAGTTTTATTTGTTTCAAAGCACATGTTATAGTCATAATGAGCTAAGTGTCATGCATATTTGTGAAGAAGCATTCTTTTTGGTCCCTTTTGGGAATGAGAGGCACTCTTTGGCCTTTATGAATGGCAGGTTGCTGTTTTGCCTTACTGCTTAATTTAACGTAGTGAAATAAAGCAAACAAAGCTTGAGTGTATCTTTTGTTTCATTTCACAACTGGTTGGAAGTAGCGTGGCTGAGACTCAGAAGATGGGTGCAGTTAAGCAAGTTGGTATATGCGAGTCAGTGGGCAGGCTCCCTTCCCTTTTCTTTACATGAACTAAACTTAAACTTCATTCAAGGGTAGTTCATTGTAGATATTGCTCAAGCTACTTATATACATATTCTCAGGACCATTATATAAATGTTGTTAGACATCTGCCAGCGTTTATATCCTCAATCATTGTTCACAGCAATATCCTTTCAAATGTACAAAATGGTCCTACTTCCACAATTAGCCATTCATCCACTTTTTGTGCCCGCATAACCCTTAATGTTGCTACAATTAAGTTATTTCTGTTCCTCCTGTCGAAAGCCAGCCCCACCTCTTTTAATACTCTCCTCATCCTCTGAACCTACTCAAGGATATCATATTAGCAGTTTCCTTCCATGTCTACATCATTTCTGTCAGCATGATTCTCTCATCTTAAAGAAATTGACCTTGCACCCCTCCCCAACAGCCACCTATTGCTTTGCTCCCTTCACAGCAAAACAATTCTACCTTCCTCCTGCCATTTTCACCCAAGCCTGTACCAGTTTGGCCCTCACTTCTACTGCTTCATCAAAACTGCCTCAGTCAAGGTCACCAGCAATCTCCACACTGTTAAGTACAAGGATCAGTTCTCAGTACTTAACTTGGTAATCTGTCAGTGGCATCTGACAGTTGATCTCTCTCTTCTTCAAAGACTGTTTGTTTCCACAACACAACACTGGTTTTTCTGCCTGACTGGGAACTTTCTCTCATATCCTTTGCTAGTTCCCCCCTATCTTCCCAGCCTTGCAGTGTTCCAAGTCTCCTTTCTTAACACTTCCTTCTGTGCTTTTTAGTGGTATCACCTAGTTTCCAAGCCATCTCCCATATTCAAGTACCATTTCTACAGTATTCTCTGGAAGTCCAGAACCATGGTCTGGATTTTCTCACCAAATCTGCCTGTCCTCCAGGGGTTTCTAAATTAAATAGCAACTGTATTTTTCAGTTACAATAAAAATAAATAAACCCTTGGCTCCTCTTACATGCCATATCCAGTAAGTCAGTAAATTATGCCAGCTGTCTTCACACTCTGACCACTTTGCACCATTTCCAACATTACTATCCTAGCAAGTCGCCATCATCTATATACACCCATAGAATGTTTTTCAGTGGCATAGAAACCCCTGGTCCCTCTACACACCTTAGTCCATTTTCAACACAAGAGGCAGAGTGACTAAGTCATTTCTCTGCTTAAAATCCATGAAAGTCTTCTTAGCTTGCTCAAAACAGTAAATTATAAAATTCCTAGAGTGGCATGCATATAAGGGCCTACATGACTTGAAATACTCCCCAACCTCTTCCCAAAATCTATCTCCTATTCCTCCTTGTGCTCATGCCACCCCAGACTCCCTGCTGTTAGTGAGTGTCCCCAGGCAGGCTCCCTCTCAGGGTCTGCACTGGCTGCTACCTCTGCTTGGAAAGCTGTCATAGATACACATAGCTATACCCACCCTCACCACAAGGTCTTTGCTCAAATGTTGCCTTCCTGTGGCTTTCCCTGACCACTCCTGTCAACTGCCTTCCCCCAAACACATTTCCTATCCCCCTTTGTTTCATGCCTGCCCCCCAAAGCATTAGTCACCCTCCAACGTAGTATACTCTGGTTTATTTTCTGACTCGCCATTCTAAAACATAAGCTCCATTAGGGCCAGGGATTTTGTCTTTGTAACTGTTATATTTACAAAGCATAGAATGATAGCAAGTAGTGGGTACCCTCTCTTTGTTGAACAGATTAATACTATCCCTTATGTAGCTGCTATTTTTATTTATTTATTTGTTTATTTATTGTTAGGGATTGAACCCAGGGCCTTGTGCTCAGCTCCAACTGAGCTATATTCCCAGCCCCATGCTATTTTAATAAACTTTTAGAACAATTTTAGGTTCCTTCATACCCTCTGCCTCCACATGTACACAGCCTCCCCCACTAGAGCTCATAGCATCAATGTGGTACATCTATTATAATTGATGAGCCAAAACATAATAATAATACCTAATATGTTAACTTTTCGTTGCTGTGACCAAAATACCCAACAATAACAACTTAGAATAGGAAAAGTTTATTTTGGTTCATGGTTTCAGAGGTCTCAGTCCATGGTTGGTTGACTCCATTGCTCTGAGCCAGAGTGAGGCAGGACATCATGGCAGACAAGTGTAGTAGAGAAAAGCTACTCAGCTCACAGCATCTGGGAAGCAGAGAGGGAGGCAGAAGCCAGAGGGAAAAGATAACCCTAAGGGCAAGATAACTTCCTCCAGCCATGCCCCACCTGCTTGCTGTTACCACCCAATACAGTAATCCTTTCAAATTATTAATCGATTAAGTGGATTAAACCACTGATAGGTTACAGCTCTTAGAATCTATAATCATTTTACCTGCATCAGTGCAGGAGCTTCTGAAGGGCATCCCATATTTAAACCATAATACCTAAGAATTAATCTAACCTAGCAAGTGAAAAACCTCTACAGTGAAGCCGGGCGCAGTGGCGCACGCCTGTAATCCCAGCACTTTGGGAGGCTGAGACAGGAGGATCAAGAGTTCAAAGCCAGCCTCAGCAATGGCGAGGCACTTAGCAACTCAGTGAGACCCTGTTTCTAAATAAAATACAAAAAAAAAAAAAAAGGGCTGGGGATGTGGCCCAGTGGTCGAGTGCTCCTGAGTTCAATCCCCGGTACCACAAAGAAAAAAAAAAAAAACTCTACAATGAAAACTATAGTACATAGAAGAAACTGAAGAAGACAAAAGAAGACGGAAAGACATTGCATTCTTGGACAAGCAGAATTAATGTTGTTAAAATGGCCATATTACCAAAAGTGATTTACAGAGTCAATGTAATCCCCATTAAGATATCAATGACTGGGTCTGAGACTGTAGCTCAGTGGCAGAGCACTTGCCTAGCATGTATGAGGCACTGGGTTTAATCCTTAGCACCACAAAAAAATTAAAAAATAAAAAAAATAAAGGCATTCTGTCCATCTACAACCACAAAAATTTTTTTTTAAAAAAAAGATATCGGGCTGGGATTGTGGCTCAGCGGTAGAGCGCTCGCCTGGCACGTGCGCAGCCTGGGGTTTGATCCTCAGCACCACGTATAAATAAACGCGTTGTGTACAACTAAAGCAAATAAATAAATATTTTTTTAAAAAGATATCAATGACATTCTTCACAGAACTAGAAAAAAAAAAAAAACACTCCTAAAATGTATATGGAAGAATAAAAGACTCAAAATAACCAAAGCAATTTACTTTTAGCCAAAGTAAAAAGAACAATGCTGGAGGCATCACAATACCTGATCTCAAACAATAGTTATAGTAACAAAAACACCATGGTACTGGAATAAAAATAGACATGTAAACCAATGGAATAGAAGAGAAGACAAAGGAACAAACTCACACAGATAAAGGTCATCTGATCCTTGACAAAGGCACCAAAAACACGGAAAAAAGACAGCCTCATTAACAAATGGTGCTGGGCAAAATGGGTATCCATATGTAGCAGAATGGAACTAGATCCCTATCTCTAACCCTGCACAAAAGGCTACTCAAAATGGATCGAAAACTTAAGAATTAGACCAGAAGCCTTGCAACTGCTAGAAGAAAATAAAGGGAAAACACTCCAACATATAGGCACAGGTAAATAACTTCCCTTGATAGGACTTCTAAAGCTCAGGAAATAATACCAAGAATTAATAAGCAGCATGGCATCAAATTAAAAAGCTCCTGCACCGCAAAGGAAACAAGAGGGTGAAGAGAGAGCCAACAGAATGGCAAAAAAATATTTGCCAGCTACTCTTCTGACAAGATCTCAAAAAACTGAACACCAAAACAACAATCTAATCAACAAATGGATAAATAAATAGTCACCTCTCAAAAGAAGAAATATAAATGGCCAACAAATGTATGAAAATAATGCTTAACATCTTTAGAAATCAGGGAAATACAAACCAAAACTACACTGAGATTTCACTCCAGTTAGAACAGCAATATCAAGAATACAAATAAAATGCTGGCAAGAATGTCAGGGGGAAGGAGTGCTTCTACATCATTGGTGAGATTGTAAATTAGGATAGCCACTATGGAGTTCAGTAGGGAGGTTCCTCAAGACTAGAAGTGAAGCCACCATTTGACCCAGCTACACCACTCTTTGGTTTTTATCCAAAATAATTAAAAGTGTACATACTCTAGTGATACATGCACACACACCTGTTTATAAATATAAACCCAGCACAACTGACAGTAGCCAAGTTGTAAGACCAGATTAGGTGTCCATCAGTAGACGAATAGATAAAGAAAATGTGGTCTATGTATATAATGGAGTTTTCTTCAGTCATAAAGAACAAAATTATGTCATTTGTAGCAAAATGGATGGAACTTGAGAGCATTATGTTAAACAAAATAAGCCAGACTCAAAAGTCAAAAAACTGAACACCAAAACAACAATCATTTTCTCTCATATGTGAAAGCTAGAGAAAAAAATGGAGGAGGGGGATCTCATGAAAATGGGAGTGAAAAAAGGCAGGCCAAGGGGAGGAAGGAAGTGTGGGGAAAAGGAGGTACTGCGGAATGAAATTGACTAAAATTATGTCATGTGCACATATAAAATCACAATGAATTCCACTATTATATACGATTATAATGCACCAATTAAAAAAAAACTGATGAGCCTACTTAACATATCATTTTCACCCAGAGCCCATAGTTCAAGAATTCATTCATGTCGTACATTTTTGTGGGTTTAGGCAAAGATATGTGATATGTACTCACTATTATAGTACCATCCTCTGTGCTCTGCCCATTTTCCCTCTCACACCCCAACCATAAATCTTTTTACTGACTCCATAATTTTTTGCCTTTTCCAGAAAGTTGGAAATCACAGAATGCAGTCTTCTCAGACTGGCTTCTTTCATTAGTAATATGTGTCAAAGGCGTTTCCATGTGTTTTCATGACTTGATAGCTTGGTTTTTTTGTTGTTGTCGTTGTTTTGTGTTGTATTTTGTGAATATTGATCTTTTATCATTTAAAATATATACACAAATATGTGTATGTATGTGTGTATATATATGTGTATATGTACACACACACACACACACATATATATATAGAGAGAGAGAGAGAGAAAGGGAGGGGGGGGAGAGAGAGAGAGAGAGAGAGACTTTGTTAAAAGCCAAAGGGGGCCGGCACAGTGGCACACTGCCTGTAATCCCAGCAGCTTAAGATGCTCAGGCAGGAGGATCGAGAGTTCAAAGCCAGCCTCAGCAACTTAGTGAGGCCCTAAGCAACTCAACGAGACTCTGTCTCTAAATAAAATATAAAAAAAGGGCTAGGGATCTGTCTCAGTGGTTAAGTGCTTTGGGGTTCAATCCCTGGTACAAAAAAAGAAAGGCGTGGGGGGCCACTTCTTACTTTGTGCTTTCTTGTTCTGGTGTTTTTGGTTTTGTGTTTGCTTGTGTGTGTGTGTGTGTGTGTGTGTGTGTGTGTGTACGCACGCGCGCGCCAGGGATTCAACTCAGGGCACTCAACCACTGAGCCATACCCCTGCCCTATTTTTTTTGTATTTTTATTTAGAGACAGGGTCTCACTGAGTTGCTTAGCACCTCACTTTTGCTGAGGCTGGCTTTGAACTCATGATCCTCCTGCCTCAGCCTCCCAAGCTTCTGGGATTACAGGCGTGCAGCACTGCACCCAGCTGTTCTGGTGTTTTGTATAACTCGATACTCTTCCCTCTCTCTGAACTGTTAAGATAACTTCTCTACTCTCACCTAAATGTGGTTGTTATTTTTTGTTTGTTTTTGGTTCTGGGAATTAAGCCCAAGTGTGGTTTACCACTGAGCTTCATCCCTCTCCTATTCATTCATCCATTCATTCATTTAGATAGGGTCTTACTAAGTTGCTAAGGCCAGCTTCAGACTTGTCATGCTCCTGCCTCAGCCTCTGGAGTCATTGGGATTAAACTTGTGCACCACCACCCCTGGCCTAAATATGGTCTTAATTCACAACACTGTACTTCTCCAAGGCAAGTACCTCTTTCTCCCTTTCATTGTAGAGTTTTATATGAGTCTAGCTCATTTATTGGAATGTAGTCACCCTAAAAGCCAAATCCAGGTCCCTTTGCCATCTGTTTCTCCCATACTCGATTCAAAGGACAGCCTATA
Organism: Tamias sibiricus; assembly: GCA_025594165.1. Classification (NCBI taxonomy): domain Eukaryota; kingdom Metazoa; phylum Chordata; class Mammalia; order Rodentia; family Sciuridae; genus Tamias; species Tamias sibiricus. Next base: position 60,774,816 of record CM046662.1, read on the forward strand.
GCAAACTCCAAAACTCAAGCTAAGTTGCTTGCTGAATGGCAATTCAGTCATATGCCACATGACATTTTCAGTTAACAATGAACCATATATGTGACAGTGGTCCCATAAGATTACATCACCTAATGAGATTATAGCCATCTTAGTTTGTGTAAGGTACTCTCTATGATATTCATACAATAATAAAACTACATAGCAATGCATTTCTCAGACTTGTCCCTATCACTGAGTCGTCATTTTCTGATGGTCAGGACATTAACAATATAGTAAAGTATATTTCACGGTATACAATACCTACACAAAGTAAGAACTTAAATGTTAAATGAAAGTAACATTAAATAATATGGAAATCAAATAGTGGAAAATTTTTTTTCTTCTTGTTTTCATGTTCCCACCCCCTTATGGTTAAATTTAAAAAAAAAAATAATATATATATATATATATATATCAGCACTATGATGTTTATAACATCTAACAATAAAATGTCCATACTATTATGTTTGTAACATTTAATACATCCTTGTTGTTGTTGTTGTTGTTTTTAACAGACTTCTGGATGGAGGCTTTCAAAGTCAACGATAGCACTTGCTAAATAACACTGTTTCATTGTCATTGTACTTGTTTTTAAGGCCACATCTAAGCATGTGATACTAACTTTCCATTTGCAGAAGTGATAGAAATATTCCTCTTAAAATAAATTTAAATAAAAATTGGCTGTGACTCCAGAGTTCTACAGAAGTTCTGCCTATGATGTAGATATCTGTAAAGAATCTTACTCCCATTCAAAACCAAAGAGTGAAAAGATGACAAAATCATAACTGTTCTTGGATCTATCAGAGAGCTAATGTGACACAGCAATCGAACAGCCTGAATTCCAAAGAGAGACAGAGCCCTCAAAGGAGACAGAGGACATGTAGACTGCTTCACCTATGGCAGATGTGGGAGACATGCTAGCTAATATACAAGCACGTAAGAGGAAATCAGCTGAAAAATTAAAGAATTGCTAAAGGTCAAATACAAGCTACACAACAGCATAGCATCCTGGGAGCCCAAGAAAGAAGGGAGCTAGCTCGTGAGCACTCACAAGCTCTTTCTAAATCCTCCACCAGGTGTTCACAAGAAAAATGAGCAAGGCAGGAGCTCTAGAGAGTCTTGCTTGGTTTAGAAGGATGCAGGAAGGTTGCATGTGTGAAAGGTTATGAAACTTCACCTCCCTGCCCCGGACCTTCCCTCATAATGAGTGAAAGGCCTAAACCACTGACGGAGGAACAGAATATCCTGTCTCCCCAGATTATTAGTGCCATTAAAGGCACCCCCCCCCAACCCAGAGGCATAGACAGAGGTTTGTTTAGGAAAGTACATACATACTGAAGAAATGGGGGCAATCTCACAAAAATCTCACAAAGAAGACACCTTTGTGGTAAAGCAAGGATTATGCATTTTATCTCCAAAGGGACAAACAGCCCATTAAAGGTCTGTGGAAAGGACAGAAACTCTCTCCTACCATATGAGGCACAGAGTTTAACTGCTAGAGGGAAGAGGGGAAAGAATACTGAGAAAGGAACCATTCCTAAAGCCCAGGCACACAAGGACTAAAGACTTAAGCTGAATTGAATTAGAGCAACAGAGAACCCCTTTATCCTTCCTTCACTAACAGCCTAGGGAGCAGTTAGTAACAAGCATCAGTTGCTTGGGGATGGGCAAAGGCACAGAAGGAAACATACCTCTACTGAGCAGCTATGCAAAATAGCTATATGCTCAAGGAAAAGTTCTCCAGCCCCAACCTAAAACAAAAAATAATGCTAGAGGATGTGAAATCTATGACACTAAAAGCAACCACAACAACAAAACCCAAACTCACTGTAATCCCAGGCACTGAGAGGCTGAAGTAGGAGGATCTCAAATTGGGTCAATCTCAGAAACTTAGCAAAACCCTGTCTCAAAATAAAAAGGACTGGAGATGTAAGTCAGTGATAAAGTGCCCCTGGGTTCAATCCCCAGTATAGGGAAAAAAAAAAAAAAAAAAAAAAACTCAATTCCTGAATACATTGACCAAATTCCAAATAATGGATTTATCAGGACATAATCCTCTGTAAGTCCAGGAACATAGGCATAGGATGGTTGCTGTGGGCTGAGTGCAGTAGTATGTGAATTTTCTACTGGCACAAAGGAACTCTTTGGGGATGTATTTGTGGTGAATGTATGTAAAAATTCACAACTGTATAACTAAAAAGATAAAAATTTACCAAATGTAAATTATACTTCAAATAAACTTGATTTTTTAAATGAAGTAATTTAAATAAATTTATTAGGTAGTTTAATAAAAGTGACACTAGAATGGCTTGAAGATCATAAAATATTAGCCGGGCACGGTGGCACACGCCTGTAATCCCAGCACTTTGGGAGGCTGAGGCAGGAGGATCGCGAGTTCAAAGCCAGCCTCAGCAGTGGTGAGGCACTTAGCAACTCAGTGAGACCCTGTCTCTAATAAAATACAAAAAAGGGCTGGGGATGTGGCCCAGTGGTCGAGTGCCCCTGAGTTCAATCCCTGGTACCACACACACACACACACACACACACACACACACACAAAAAAAAAAAAAAAAAAATCATAAAATATTGGCATAACTGTTGAGTCATTCCAAAAATGAAAAAATAATGTATAAGCCCAGCATGGTGGCGCACTCCTGTAATCCCAGCTGCACGGGAAGCTGAGACCGGAGGATCTCAAGTTCAAAGCCAGCCTCAACCTCAGCAATGCATTAAGCAACTCAGTGAGACCTTGTCTCTAAATAAAATACGAAATAGGGCTGGGGATGTGGATGAGTGGTTGAGCGCCCCTCAGTTCAATCCCCGGTACCCACTACCCAAGAAAAAAATAATGTATACATTGATCCTAAGACCTTTCTCATGTCAAAAGTCAGAAAAAAAATAGTATTAATGCCTTTGAAGTTGTGGTTTCGCCATTTTAGTTCCACAACCAAGATCAGGTTACTTAATCTCCCGAAATCTCCGTTTCCTTATCTATCAAAGAGGAATCAACATATTACAGGACACCTAGTTAAATGTGATTTTTAGATAGAAAATGAAACCAACTTTAGTATAAAATATGTATCAAAAGTATTTATACTGAAAAAAAATTCATTGTTTATCTGAAATTCGACTTAACCAGACGTTCTGTGTTTGCTAAAGCTGGCAACCACACAGAGAGGTTATTGTGAGGATTAAACGAGACTGGCACCGCTAGACGTTCACCAAGCGTTTGGCAGGATCAGCGCTTAGCGGTGGCTAACGCCGCCTGAATCCCAGTCCCAGCCCCTCATTCAGCATTTACTCCTTCGTTCCTGGGACCGTACTCGAGGCTTCATCCCAAGCAGACACAAATGTGAAGCGTCAGAGCGTAGGACACAAAAACCCCAACTATTAAGCGAACGTTCCAAGAGGGGCTACGGCACGACGCACAAGGCCCCGCCCCGAAGGAGGCAGGAGGCGCGTAAATAAGACGTCGACAGCCGGGCGCCAGCCCCGGGCCTGACGGGATTGTGGCGGTCCTCTCTCCCAACTCGGAAGCTACCGCTCCCCCCCGGACGCTCTCAAGATGGCGACCTCGCTGGGTTCCAACACCTACAACAGGCAGAACTGGGAGGATGCGGTGAGTGTACCCGCCGGAGGAGAACGGCAGGCGGCGGCGAAGCCGGGCCTCGTGCGGGAGGGCTCACTGAGGCTGCGGCGCGACCGAGGGAGCTCCCGGGAGGACCCGGTGCTGCGGCCTAACTCGGCGGGAGCAGGAGGCTGGAGCGCGGCCCTGCTGCGGCTTGGAGGGAGGGGACTTAGCCAGGGTCCCAGGACCAGCCGCCTTCCCATCCCTGCCCCCTCCAACCTTCCCAGCTGGTTTTCTTTTCTCCCGCCACCTGCCGGAAGTGCAGACAGCGCCCCCTCCCGCGACCCGGCCCGTGCTGGACCTCGGGTTCCTGCCCTGCCTATTCCTCCCGGCTCTCTCTCCCCGCCCTCCCCCGCCCCCACGAGTGTGACTGAGGTGGCAGGGTCTTTGGTGCTTGAACCTCATCCACATTTCGCATTTTCACCAGGACTTCCCCATTCTGTGCCAGACATGTCTTGGAGAAAACCCATATATCCGAATGGTGAGTGATTTCGCGTGTGAACGGGAGTTATTACACAGGTTCTGTCAGTATTGTGGTAGTTGAACATTCTCTGGAAAGTGTTTCCCTTACCATCAGAAGAAATGATGCTTTTTTACTAACCCAGAGTGCAGGATGATTTGCAAAGGACTGTCATTCTTACTCTCTCTTAGGAATTTAGCAATGATCCTGTAATATAGGAGTCATAACGACTAATATTTGTTGAGCATTTACCTAGGAAATACGCCTATTGACCAGAGACCTAGAGAGCTTATGTCTTCTCATATGGCAAGTAAGGAGTGGAACTGGGATTTAAATTAAGATATTCTCACTTCAGAGACCTCAGCAAGTTAGGAGAACCAAGATTAGACAAGATTCCTGACTCTAAGTCATATGCCTTTCGGCCACTGTACTTGGTAGTCTTTAGTGTAAGAGACACTCTGTTCTTAAAAACAAGAGTAAAAGAACAATAGTAATTAAGTTAGAACTCCATTATTGTGATTAGTCTCAGATATTTATGTTGTTTGAGCCAGATGTTTGAATAGCTTATGGAAACAGAACCTTTACTCTTTATACAAGGCATCAGCATAGGATGCGTCTTAGAGTAATTATCTTCTGACCAAACTTTGTGAAAGGGACCAGCCACAGCTGTATCTTGATGTAGGAACTGTGGAAATCATTAGGAATTTAGTTCTTGGGAGCCTGTGTTAGAATATTTCCTCTACTCTACTCCCCCAAAAAAGGGTTATTTAGTTTGATTTTGGTTTTCCCCCCTTTAGGATGCCAGAGATCTCCAGACACATTTCTTGGGTTGTCTATAGCAGAAGACTAGACATTCTTCCAGTAACATTCTATTCTCTCTTTCTTTTTCCATTTCAGACCAAAGAAAAGTATGGGAAAGAATGCAAAGTAAGTATGTCTGTTAAGAAGTAACGATATTTTTTTTTCCTTTCTCTCTACAAAAGTAGCCTTTACATACTAAGTATAAAGTCAGTGCTCTATAACTTTCATATGTCACTGATGTGTCACTGGCTGGTAACTATTTAGTGTGGGAGATAAGAAAAATGACCTCTATAACATATAGATTCTTGATCTAGTGATGATGAATAGGCATTGAACAATGGAAGTTTGTATAGTAAGTGTTGTTATGACTGCATGTGAGCATTTTAGCTGAGAAGGAAAGTTATAGCTGTCATAAGATTCTTAAATGATTATGTGATATTCCCTACTTCTTCCCCTCTCTCTCTCTCTCTCTCTCTCTCTCTCTCTCTCTCTCTCTCTTGGAAGGATTAAGGGATTATTTGTCTTTGTTGTGGTTTGTGGTACTGGAGATTGTACCCAGGGCCTTGCTCATGCTAGGCAAATCCTCTACCACTGAGCCACATCCCCAGCCACAGTCAGATTATTAATGGTGCTCACCTCTAGGGTGGGAGAACTTTAACTATTTAAATATTTTGTTTCTGTACTATGTGGATATATATTTTTTTAACTATTGGCAAAGTGTACGGTAAACTGTATTGAAACAGTTGGTATTGAAACAGGTGATTGCTAAGATCTCTTCTAAACCCTAGATTTAGGGATCCTTTCTTGAATTCCCCGTTGTTATTAAATCTCCTAGGTTGATTATCCAGGTCAGGACCCATAACGCTCTGTGGCTCTTGTTTGTGTCCAGATCTGTGCCAGGCCATTCACAGTATTTCGCTGGTGTCCTGGGGTCCGCATGCGCTTCAAGAAGACTGAAGTGTGCCAGACCTGCAGTAAATTGAAGAACGTCTGTCAGACCTGCCTCTTAGACCTAGAGTATGGTATGTTTGCCATGTCCAATAGGTCTGTAAGTGTACATGTGCCCTAAACAACAAACTTGTCTCCGACTTCTCTCCCTGTCTCTGGTTCTGATCCCACTTTGGAATATCTGTTGTGGTCTACTTTTCCCAGGAGTAGAATCATAATTAATCCACTCTAGATTCCTGAACAATATAGTAGGATCTTAAGGCACGGTAGAGAAGTAAACAGAACTGGCCTATACCTCCATCTCAGTAGCTGAGGTGAGGTAAAAGACATTGATCCTGTAATAGGAAATTCTTGGCCTTGGGCTTTTTTCTTCAGCCAGAGCTTTTTCCCCACAATCCCAATCAGAAGCTCATAGGCTAATTATGCTTTAGACTTTTGTCTCGGCTGGGTTGTTAGGACCAAAATATTACATTACTACTGTTTCAGAGCAGCTACTTTGGAAATTATTTTTTTCTTTTAAACTGGAGGTGGCTTTTTAAGAAAAGAAATTTGCCAATAAGAATTCTATATAAGCCGGGCGCGGTGGCGCACGCCTGTAATCCCAGCACTTTGGGAGGCTGAGGCAGGAGGATCGCGAGTTCAAAGCCAGCCTCAGCAATGGCGAGGCACTTAGTAACTCAGTGAGACCCTGCTTCTAATAAAAATACAAAAAAGGGCTGGGGATGTGGCCCAGTGGTCAAGTGCCCCTGAGTTCAATCCCCTGGTACCAAAAAAAAAAAAAAAAAAGCTATATAGTTAAATAAAAGGGGGAAGGAAAATGTGTGTTAATGTATGTTAAGTTCAGAAAGGACTCTGCTAATCAGACTCCTGGCTATATATTGTTTAATAGTATTTATATGTTTGTTAAAGAGAATTCTGGTTCTGAAGTACAATCACCCTTGTGTGTCTGTGACTATCTGTAGGATCTTTAGCCTTGAAATAAATTTCTTAAAATAAATTTTATTACATTTATTTTATTTTATTTTCTAAATTTTTTTAGTTGTAGGCGGACACAGTACCTTTATTTTATTAATGTGGTGCTGAGGATCAAACCCAGGGCCTCACACATTAAAGACAGGCGCTCTACCTCTAAGCCATAGCCCCAGCCCCTACATTTATTTTAAATAAATTGTGTTGACAAAGTTTAGATACATTATTAATTTTAAGGTCAAGTATGACTATAACCTAAATTTATTTATTTAAAAGATTTTCTAGGGCTGGGGTTGTAGCTCAGTTGGCAGCATGCTTGCTTAGCACATGTGAAGCACTGGGTTTGATCCTCAATACCACATAAAAATAAAATAAAGGTATTCATCTACTATAAAAAATATTTTTAAAAAAGAAAGATTTTCTAATGCTGGGTGCAATGGCACATGCCTGTAATCCTAGTGACCCCAGAGGCTGAGGCAGGAAGATCACGAGTTAGAAGCAAGCCTCAACAACTTAGTGAGGTCCTAAGCAACTTAGTGAAACCTGTCTCAAAATAAAACATAAAAAGAGCTTGGGATGTAGCTCAGTGGTTAAGCATCCCTGGATTCAATCCCTGATAACAAAACAAAAAAAGCTTTTCTAAAATATTCACTCCATCAAATTTTATGGCATCTTAGGAATTTAGACAGTTCTTTAGAATGCTGTGTAGCAGTATTAGTCTGATGGTGCTGAAGTGTCTGATACCAAGTAGGACAAAGAGAAAGAAAGGAAGGATGATTTTTATTCTGTGTGTTTATTTAGTATGGACATGTTTTTAGATATATTTGAAGTTTTTTTTTCTCTATTCCTTTGTCCCAGGCCTGCCCATCCAGGTTCGTGATGCAGGATTGTCCTTTAAAGATGATATGCCAAAGTCAGATGTCAACAAAGAGTACTACACACAAAATATGGAAAGAGAAGTATGCTGGCACTTTTTTGATGTATTTTTTGGGGGGGGGGGTGTTTATTTGTCTTTGTAGTGCTGGGGATTGAGCCTAGACCTTCTTGACTTATGTACTTTTTTATTTGATTAAAATCCTAATAAATTGACAGTCTGTAAATTTGTCATCCCCGTGTAGATTTCTAACTCTGATGGAACACGGCCAGTTGGCATGCTTGGGAAAGCCACATCCACTAGTGACATGCTGCTCAAATTAGCCCGGACCACACCCTACTACAAAAGGAATCGGCCCCACATTTGCTCCTTCTGGGTGAAAGGAGAGTGTAAAAGAGGAGAAGAGTGTCCCTACAGGCAAGAGCTGAGCCAAACATTCAGTATTTGTTTTTGCATAACGAGTTTGTACTTTAAAATTTAAAGCTCATGAAGTTAGTGTACTCTATCTCATATCATAGAACTTATTAAATTTAGAAGAGCTTGGTTAAATTGTGGGTTTGACTTATGATTGAAACTTGGGAAACTAAATTGCTGTGCCATGTAAGGTAGATACTAACCCTGAAAGTTTCTGCATAAGAAGTGAATCCTTACTGTCATCATATAATGGCCTAAATCTCAATGTAGAGTGGAAGTCAAAATGAGGCTGGACTTCAAGTGTGTGTATATTCCATTCAAGACTGCCAAGCATCTAGATTAAGAGTTCTTAGCTTGAGTTTGGTTAACTCCACCTCCCAAAAAACAAAGCAAGCCCATATTTCTGGGTGTAGGTCCCTAGCTTTCTTCAGATTCTCAGTAGAATGCAAAACCTCAAATATGTTAAGAACCATTGACATAGAAAGGGGTGAGCACGTGTCCCTTTTTGTTTTGGGATGAATTGTGGCAAGAGTATTTATAAGGAAAGTCTCACACCCTAAGTGGCCGTTAAAATGGACTTTAGGAGGCTAGAAAAGACTGTGATACAGTAAAACCCTTGGTATCAACTCTGTTTTGATAATTATATTTTGGTATGGCCCTGGTTTCTAGTTCAAAAGGCATAGGACTTTACTATGTAGCTACTATTGGGTGATATCTGAATTTTCTCACCTTTATGCATTGTTTTTTCTCATAGACATGAGAAGCCTACAGATCCAGATGACCCCCTTGCCGATCAGAATATTAAAGACCGATATTATGGAATCAATGACCCTGTAGCAGATAAGCTTCTGAAGCGGGCTTCAACAATGCCTCGTCTGGACCCACCGGAGGATAAAACTATCACCACACTATATGTTGGTGGTCTGGGCGATACCATTACTGAGACAGATCTCAGGTTTGTCGGTATAATTTTAAGGACTTTTTTGCTTTTAACTGCCTTGGAATAATTCATTTGCAAAAACACAAGCATGATCTATATAAAGTGCATTTTTTTTTAGCCATTCTATAGTTAGTATCATGCTGACTTGAGTTTTTATAAAATTGTCTTTTATGACGCCAGAGGAATTTGTAATGTTCATCAGGAGTGCTTATCTATCCTTGCATATGCTAATAATTACATGGAACCTAATAGCTGATTAGAATTTTTAAAGAATGGCACACTTCCAAGTATGATCAGTTACATAGGGGAGGGAGAGATTTGTGATTCTAAAACTCTTATGGTTTAAATTGTTGGCTTTTTAAGAGAGACTGGTATTTCATAAATTTGTGTTATTTTTGGCTTGTATTATGCTTGGCTAGATGAGACATCTGGGCAGATAGTAATGGAAATTACCTCTTCCAAAGAGATAAAGTGGAGAAGAAACTCCTGTAAGTTTATAACCTGCCCTTGATAGCCTGTCGCCATTAAACCCTATCTTAGTGAGCTAGATAATCCCCAGGGGTTGGCAGACTTTCTGTGAAAGGCTAGAGAGTGAATATTTTTAGACTTTGTGGGCCACATACAGTCTTTCTCTCTTCCCCTTCTCTTTTATTTTCCCTTTCAACTTTCTTAAAAAAAAAAAGAAAAAGAAAAAAAGAAATTCTTGGCTCATGGGCCATGAGCACTGTACTTTGCCAACATCTTATGTAGGGCTTAGGGTCCTTAAGGAACCTATTAGAGCCCCCTTTCTTCCATGGGAACAACACTGAGATGTTTGAGAACCCCTGCTTATTCCCTCCCCCCACCCATCTTAGCAGCACTCACAGAAGGGCAAGATATGGGGGAAATAGCTGCAAGTAGTTATGTACACAACCATGGGGCCCACCTGCCTAGTGGTGAGTCAGAGAAAAATTTCATTCCATGGTCAATCTTGTGGGCATGTCAGTGTTGTTGACCTTTCTCTTTTTGCCTGTGTCCCTTCAGAAATCATTTCTACCAATTTGGAGAGATTCGAACGATTACGGTTGTACAGAGACAGCAGTGTGCTTTTATCCAGTTTGCCACAAGGCAGGCTGCAGAAGTGGCTGCTGAGAAGTCCTTCAATAAGTTGATTGTCAATGGACGAAGACTGAATGTGAAATGGGGAAGGTAAGAATAAGACTATTTTAAATATATTGAGACTTTTTTTTGGTATAGGGAATTGAACCCAGGTGCTTAACCACTGAGCCACATCCCCAGCCCTTTTTTATATTTTATTTAGAGACAGGGTCTCACTGATTGCTTAAGGCCTTGTTCAGTTGCTTAGGGCCTCACTAAGTTATTGAGGCTGGCTTTGAACTGCTTATGATCCTACTGCCTCGGCCTCCAGAGTCTCTGGGATTACAGGCATGCACCACTGCGCCTGGCTATATTGAAACTTTTAATAAATTGTTTCATTACTTGGAAATTAGTAAGCTTTTGGTAAATAGGCTTAAATCAACAGGATCTTTAGAAAGATCTTAAGAATGTCATTCTCTGATTCCCAAGAGTTCTGCTTTGGAAATGTATTCAGGGTTTTGCTGTTAATAATCTGCCTCTTTGAAGGTTTGTGTTTTTTTGACCAGCTATCATAGACCAAGTATATTGCCCAGGCATAAAAGATAGATAGATTCAAGGGTTTATAGTAAAATTAGACCTACATTCTACTTCAGAAACCGATCGTCTGGGGGAGAAGATAAAACAGAAGAATAGCTATTTTAAGTTTGAAAGTGATGGTTACGTAAGAAAGACACAGGTAATTGTGTAAGAGAGACACAGGTAAAACGCTGAGTTTTAAGTTCAGAGGGAGAACTTACTTCCAGCTTGGAACCAGGGAGGAGAGATGGCTAATAGCAGCAGCTTTTCTTACTTGCTAAACACTTTGCCATACTACAAACATGTATGTTGCCTCTTGTAGTACTAACAATGGTTCTAGCAAGTTTTGAACCCAGATCTTTCTGCCTTCAAAACCATTGCTCTTATCCACTCTACACTTTGGTATTTATGGGAAGACTGCTTGCTGAAAAGAAGACAGGGAGTGAAGGAACTCCATTTGACTGGGGAACATGACAAGCAGAGGTATGAGAGAGGTGGGACAAAGTGCTAATGTCCTGTGTGCATGCATATCTCCCAGATCCCAGGCAGCCAGAGGAAAAGAAAAAGAGAAGGATGGAACCACAGACTCTGGGATCAAGCTGGAGCCAGTTCCAGGACTGCCAGGAGGTGAGTTCAGACTCTGCTGACCACTGTTTGCCCAATGTTCTTCTATTAGAAGACAAGCTTGTGTGGCTCCTGCAGCAACTCTCACTTCTGGAGAGCCCTTCTGAAGATTTAGAGGTGATAGAAACAGTGTTGCTAATTGTCTTTCCTTCTAAGTGTTACCTATTTTCTCTTCTCCAGCTCTTCCTCCTCCTCCTGCAGCAGAAGAAGAAGCCTCTGCCAACTACTTCAACCTCCCTCCAAGTGGTCCTCCGGCTGTGGTAAACATCGCCCTGCCACCACCACCTGGGATCGCACCGCCCCCACCCCCAGGTAACTTCCTTCTTCCTTCCAGAGAAGTTCTGTGAAAGTCCTATACCTCACCACCATGTCTAAGACAGCTAAATCCTTTGCATTTTCCTGAAGAAGTTTATAGGTAAAGCTGATAGGTTGAGATTTCTAATATTTCATTTTTTTCCCAGCCTGACAAGGAGAGGAAAAGCACCAGTTTTCTGAAAATCTAAATCTAATGTGTGATCAGAATAGGAGTTACTGGGATTACAGTGATCTGCCACCAATTTGTTTTCTGTTCTGAACTAAATCCTAAATTATGCCCCTGTAGCACTATTGCTCAAAGTATGGGCTGCTGTTGATTGTCATTTCACAAAGTATTAACTATCTACAGTAAGGTCTTTAGCTTGTGCCAGGATATAAAGCAATGAGCCACTTTTTTCATTAAAAAGTCTTGTTCCAAAAAATGACCACAGATGAATAAACAGCATACTTGATCATATAATTGAGTTACATTTTGGCTCCACATCTTTATCTTGTCAGAGGCAGTAATAAACAGTTTAGAGGATTGGCACTTTGTATAGCACACTACTCTAGAAAATGTCCGTGACAGTATGAACAGTGTAAGGAAATCCCACGTGGCCAATTCTGTGGCAGAGAGCACATATCTTTAAAGAAAGTGGTGTCCGAACACCTTCCATCCTGGTATCAAGCATTGAAGTTAATGATGACAGGGTCTTGCCATTGTCCTGATTTCTTCCTCACTTCCTACGTCCTGACTAAGTCTTTTTTGGTAGGATTTGGCATGTATGATGTATAGCAGAGGTTCACATGATACGCTAGCAGAAGCCTTGAGTCCTGAAGAATATTCTGGACTGAGGGGAAACGTTTTAAACCAAGGAAAAAAGACACGTAGATATTCCCTAAGCAAGTCTGATGGAGTGACATTCACTTAAGCCCATGTCAGCCTCAATTTATGTGTCGTATTGATCTTAGGAAGATTCAGAGGTATGAAAGGTTGTCAAAGAGAACAACACACCTAACAAATTTATTCTCTCCCATATGCAGGTTTTGGGCCACACATGTTCCACCCAATGGGACCACCCCCTCCTTTCATGAGGGCTCCAGGACCAATTCACTATCCTTCTCAGGACCCTCAGAGGATGGGAGCACATGCTGGAAAACACAGCAGCCCCTAGCACATTGCCACCACTCTGGGGCTCCATGGAAGAAAGGGCGCTTTAAAATCCCAGTAAATGAATCTTGGAATAAATATATTTTTCCTTCCTTCGTAGTTTCCATGGTAGCTGAATGTGTTCAGATGTGGGCAGTTGAAGAAGCATAGCCTTGCTTCCCTACATGTGTTGAAAGGATCAGTGGACCTCAAATAAACTGCCATGAACACAGCTAGTTACCATGATTATATTACTAAGAAAACCTACTGCTAGTCCCCTTAAACCTGTATTGGGGACGAGCAGACGGATAAATTGGAGTAGCCAATGGAGTTACCATCCCAAATGTATGTTTATTTTGTATCTTTTGGGGTGGGGTGGGGCAAAAATTGACCTGCGGTAAAAAACCTTTTGACCATTTTTGTGTCTATTGGGTATTTTCTTTTTTTATCATCTAAAAACAAAATAGTACTAATCATCGTAGTGGCATAAGTGTGATTTAACTTCTTTTGAAGTCACATGCTCAGAGAGACAAGAAGAAACCAAGACCCAGCACAGCCCAGAATTATTCTTTTCCTCATTTTTAAAAGGAATCGGATAGTTTTACTTCTCTGTGTCACCAAAAAAAAAGGCAAAAGTAAAAATTAACATTCCTATCAGAAACACAAATTTTATGGATCTATCATTGAAGAAATCTGGTGTCTGGGATGAAATTATTTTACAGAACTTCCCATAAAATACCTTCTTTAACAAACTAAAAGGCAAACCTTAGAGTGTTCTTGAACAGAAGACTCTTGAGCTACCGCTGGAACTCTGACCTTCAGCATTCACCTTCGTGTGTCTTCAGCGTCCCCTTGTGATCCCCTGCTTCTGGGCAGAGGACTGTTGGTCTTAGAATGTTTGGATATAACTGAATTGTAGATGATAAGGGAAATTTGATGTTGTGTTGTATTGTTTTTAAATAATTAAAACGGGTCAATTTTCCAAATATTGTTGGCTTATTTCTAAATTTATGTTTTGTTCAACCTTCAGTAGTTAAATCAGTGGAAGTTAAAAAACAATTTATACATAAATATGAAGTTTTAAAATCTTGTTTTAGAATGTCTTGATTTTTATCTTTATATCCATTTCATAATGGTAATAAAGGCCAGGTCTTTTTAGTTCTTGTGTCAGAAGTTGGTTGTGAAGTTAAAATAATATACGTAGAAGCCAGGCACCGTGGCGCACGCCTGTAAGCCCAGCACTTGGGAGGCTGAGGCAGAAAGATCATGAGTTCAAAGCCAGCCTCAGCAAAGGTGAGGCACTTAGCAACTCAGTAAGACCCTGCCTGTCTCTAATAAAAATATAAAAAAGGGCTAGGGATTGGGGATGTGGCCCAGTGGTCGAGTGCCCCTGAGTTCAAAATTCAATCCCTGGTACCAAAAACAAAAACAAAACAAATATACATATATGTAGCCTAGAGCTTGATGTATAATGGTTGATAAATGCAGCCTTAAAAGTCATACAACTCTGGCGCACGCCTGTAATCCCAGCACTTTGGGAGGCTAAGGCAGGAGGATCACGAGTTCAAAGCCAGCCTCAGCAATGGCGAGGCACTTAGCAACTCAGTGAGACCCTGTCTCTAAATAAAATACAAAAAAGGGCTGGGGATGTGACCCAGTGGTCGAGTGCCCCTGAGTTCAATCCCCGGTAACCACACACACACAAAAAAAAGTCATACAACTCATTTTATAAGGAAACAAATTTCTTTATGTAAATCCACTTAAAGCCAATCCTACATTCCTTTTATCTAAAAGGTACACTTATGGGATGGCCGTGTGTCCACTCAGAAGGAACAAGTTTCCCCTTCTGCATTTTCAATTCCACCCAGGCTCCCAGCCTATTGGATAGTGCTGCCACACTTGGGGTAGATCTTCCCTAGTTAGTTCATGACCCACACTCCAGTCTCCTCTGGAAACCCCCATAGACACTCAGAAGTGACAACCAAGATTAACCATCACACTTTTTCCATTATTGTTGGAAAACGCTGCTATTTTGAGCATTTTTATTTTATTCTCCATGTCTTCTAAACTTGTATTTCATATTTTCCATTTCTTCACCTGTGTGATATTTTGTGGGTACTTTTAAGTTCCCTAATTCATGTATGTCTAATCTGCTATTAATCTGTTCATTAACTTTTTGGAAAGGCATTGTTTTGGTATAAAATAGGTGTACAATTAAATATTTTAAAGTGAACATTTATGTATTAATCATCCAGGTCTAGAAGTAGAAAACTTCCAGTTAGCCCAGAGGCATTTGAGTCCCTTCACATTTATAAACCCTCCCTTCCAATTACGACTATTCTGACTTTTACGTTAAACATTTCCTTGTATTCATAAGCATGTATTTGCCTTCCCTTGCATACCATTATGTTTCTGAGATACATCCATGTGGCTGCACGTAACAGCAGTTTGATGTTCATTCTCTGCCATGTCTAATGTCAGGTTTCTCAGTGATTTGGCTCTTTTTGGTCCTTTTTATTTATATAAAGAACAAAAAGAGGCAAAAATAGTTTCATATGAAGGTTAGGCCCCCAGATTATATGAAAGGTTAATTACCTGATTTTTCAGGATCTAAATTTTACTTGCTGAATGAAGAATAATACATGTAGTATGAGTCCTTTAAAACAAAACATAGCCATACACCTATACAAATTCACAGAATTTTACAATTTAAAAGGATCAAACTTACCAGTGGTTATCTCTAGTATGCAGGAACAGAGCAGAATGCAGGAGGGTGAGAAGAGGAAAGAATGTGCATGAGAGGAGCTGTGTTGGGCAGATACTTTCACATTTTATTTTTATTTATTTTTTTACAGTAAGCCTTTTTTTTTTTTTTTTTTTTTTTGGCATCAGCAAGTCACATGATCAGAGGAAGGAGATGAGGATCCACTTTTGACTGCAGGAGTCTCCCCCAGTCTCTTCTCTGCCTGGCAGTGGTAGTTACCTTCCAGAGCACTGTAGAACCAACCCAAGGCAATCCATGTCCCCTCTTCTACTTGCCAGACACTTTGATGGCTGGTCTTAAGCTCATGAAAGCCTAACTTTAAACAATGGCCCTCGAATCCTAGAGCACACATCCATTGCAAACAATCCTGAGCCTGCTGGCCCTTTGGGATCCAGAAAGGGAACAAAACTCCAGACCAAGAGGAAAATGCAACCACTCTCCCACCCAGCCTGGAGGTAGGAAGGAGGAATTCCTATCCAAAGGGAGCCCTGCCCTGATGGGAGGCTTTCCTTCAGATAGCATCTTTTCTGACCCCAATGCCATCCCAGCAGCTGACTTCTCAAGCTGCAGCCATTGCAAGAACGGTGGTTGCAAGAAACGTAACAATGACTGAGCCCTTGTGACTGTGTCCTGCACCACCAAAAGGAGTTTCTAGACTCACCCTCATCTTACAGATGGAGAAACAGAGTCTCAGGTGTGAAATGACTTGCCCAAGTTCACAAGGCTTGCAATGGCAGAAACAGACCCCATCCCATCCCATCAGTTGCCCCAGCCTCCACTCAACCTGTGAGCTCCAAAGCAAGAAGGCACCACGATCAGTGATTCCAGAGTGAGTGGGCATTGGCTTGGCCACCCAATATAGTAAAATAAGACAGATTCCCATTTTGACTCTGCACCCTGACAAGACATTTCCCTCTTTTCAGCTTGAACATTCACATCAGTAAATTGGGAACAAAAATACCTTTCTCTCAGGCTACACTGAGAATTAGGAACCAGGTATGTCGAGAACCCAGCCCAAGCACTAGGCACTCAATAAAAAGCATCACCACCACCATCCTCCTCACTGGAATTAAGGGACCTGCTCAGAATGGAGGGTGGAAAGGAGTCCTTATAAGAACTCCACTCTGCACCTCCCTTGCAAAGTGCCCAGTAGGGCAACCCCTTCATTAGCTCTCCACGGCCACACCTCTGGTCCAGGCCTCACCCCTTGCTGACTTCCTGGTTCTCTGCATTGCTCCTCTCCAATGTGTCCTCCACAGCAACAGCGAAATCCATTGCTAACACCTCCCCGTTTCTTAAAACCCCACCTCTGGACCTCACTGACCCCTAATCTCTCTCTTCCCCAGAACAACCTGCATCTAAGTCAATTCCACACCCACCTCTGCACATGTTGATCTGCTTGTCAGAAAAGACCCCTCCCCGCACCTCTTTCCTTAATGAGCTCACCTTCCTCCTGCAGGACCTCACTCAAATCCTCTGGGAAACTTCTGGAATCCCACCCCACATCCAGGTTTAGGGACCCTTCCTCTGCTCCATGACACTCGACACTCAGTTCCTCCGTTGTCAGTGAGCATGCTATGTAGGGAAAACTAAGGTGATTTACTCCTTCACAAATCGGCCTTCCACACCATCTTTTCCTCCTGGAGACCTAGGCCTGGCACAGCATCTGGCACATAGTAGGTACTTAGTAAACATTTAGAGCATGCACAGATGAAGACCAACTGCATCTCAGTAAAAGGAAAAACTTTCTAATTATCAGAGAGATCCTCAGGTAGACGGTTGCTAGTGAGTCTACCACCATCAGGGAAGTGTAAGCTGCTGGAGCAGAGAAAAATGGGACATGGGTGTGGATTCCTAAAGACACTAACTGTGGCCCGTCACACTGGAATCACCTGGAGTATTGGTTACTAATAGAAATTCTCCACACATGAAATCCTGATGCTGCAGGTCTGGGGTAGGCCAGAAATCTGCATTAGGACCCAGTTGATTTTGAAGTACATCTGCATTTGGGGACTATTGAACTTTGGTGACCTTTGAGACCATTTGCAATAATGGTTTGTGTGTGAAGGCTCTTCATATACTGTGAAGTGCTGTCCATGAGTCTTGGCTTCAGTGCTACCTGAGCCCAGGAGACTGAGGAATTGAAGCTTCAGATTGGGACTACAGCTCCTCGGATTCTGGGAGGTTGCGGACCCAGCCCTGAGCCACCCTGTTGAAGCTGGGTCTGAGGCGGAGGAGTTCCAAGCCACTGAAGGGCTCCGAGACAAAAGGGGTGCCTGCCCTGGGAATGGTCTCACCCATGAGGGGTCCTCCAAATGGCACTGGGGTCCTGGGAAAAGAGCAACAGGAGAGTTGGGCTGTGTGGAGCAGGGACAGCAGAACACTGACATGCAGGTCACGTGTGCCCCCCACCCCGCCTCTCTGGACCTCAGTTTCCCCTTGTGTACAGCAAAGGTTCTGCACTATGGTTAACAGGTTCCCCAGTTCTGCCCTTTCCCAAGTCTGCCCCTAGTGGGGAAAGAGTAGCAGCAACGTTTCCCATAGCACTGGCTTGTGCTGGGCAAAACTCTAGGCTCCAGTAAGCTTCAGAAGAGCAAAGAACTGGAAGTACGAGTTTTTCCTTCCTTTTGTCACCTCACCTTAGAACAAAATACCCACAAATTGGGGAGAGAAGGAAGGAGTCAAAAGAGCAGCAAGAATCAGGGAAAATGCATGATTGAAGACCTGAATTGTACGAATATACTCTGTATGCAAACAATTGTATGTAAAAAGATGCTAAATACATGCACTATGAGTTGTACATATTAAAAATTATAAAAAAAATAAAAAAAAGAATCAGGGAAATGCAAATTACAACAGAGATATGCCATTGCTCCCCCAAAAGACTGGCAAAAGGAAATAATTCAATAATGAGGCAATACTGATAAGGTGGTGGGGGCGGTTTCACTCATATTCAGGTGGTTAGAGGGCAAATGGGTGCTGCTACCTTGGAGAACCATTCAGTGGGATCTTCTTACCCTTGAATTTATGTCAACTCTGTCACTCAGCAACTGCATCTCTGAGCATGGAGCTCAGGGAGGCTCATGCATGTAAGCACAAGGAAGCAGACATGAACAGTGAGTTAGTGACAACCAGAAGCAACTCAGATGTCCCCTGGCAGAGGAGCAGACAAGACAGAAATAGTGTGTCACAGGACAGAATACGCTGGGTGCAGTGGCACACGCCCGTAATCCCAGCACGTGGGAGGCTGAGGCAGAAGGATCAAGAGTTCAAAACCAGCCTCAGCAATGGCAAGGCTCTTAGCAACTCAGTGAGACCCTGTCTCGATAAAATACAAAAAAAGGGCTGGGGATGTGGCCCAGTGGTCAAGTGCCCCTGAGTTCAATCCCTGGTACCAAAAAAAGCAAAAAAAAAAAAAAAAAAAAAAAAAAAAAAAAAAAAAAAACAGGACAGAATCCTTGCAGCTTAAAAGGAAAGAACTAGATCTACATGTATCGGTGTAGTAGATTTCAAAAGCATAATGTTGAATGAAAGAAGCAAGTTACAGAAATGGAAGAAGCAAGTTACAGAATAAAATACAAAGTATTAAAACACATGCATACACACAAAACCAATGCCATAGCTCCATATGTATGCAGCTGCCTTAACAATGTGTTCCAAAAGCACACAGGCCAACCTGACAACAGTGCTACCTTTTATTTTTATTTATTTATTTATTTATTTATTTATTTATTTATTTATTTATTTTTGGTACCAGGGATTGAACTCAGGGGCATTCGACCACTGGGCCACATCCCCAGCCCTCTTTTGTATTTTATTAGAGACAGGGTCTTACTGAGTTGCTAAGTGCCTTGCCAATGCTGAGGCTGGCTTTGAACTCGCGATCCTTCTGCCTCAGCCACCCAGGTGCTGGGATTACAGGCGTGCGCCACCGCGCCCAGCAACACTGCTACCTTTAGAAAGGGATCTGGGAAAGGACCTGGAGGACAGTGGACACAGGGCCCTGCTTTTATTTGAAGTTGCCTATTTTTTTTTTCAAAGAGAATTGTATGTGTGTGATTTTAAAACAATGTTTTAATGCTAAGGAAAATATAAAGCACTGCTGGTGTGGTGTCTGCCTGCAGCAGGGGCTGGTGGGAAGAAGGGGATGCTTGCTCTAGGGTGGAAAGACAAACCATGGGCCAGAGCCTGGGATCCTGCCAGGAAAGCACTGCTGCCTGGACCACCCCAGCTTTGGCAGCAACAGCCAGGCCCTGTGGGAACAGTCTGGGCCTTGTCCAAGCCAAGCAGGCCTCACAGTCGGGCTCTTGACTGGAAGCCCAGAGCCCAGCATTCTGAGACCCACTGGGCCCCCAATACTGCTGTTCCTCCTCTCTATGCCTCAGTTCCTCCTTCTGTCTCAGAATAGGTCTGGGCTCAGGACTCCCTGAGGCCTTTCCCCCGCTGGTGGGAACGTGCCTCAGCCTGTCATTCAGAGGCATGAGGTGGGTAAGATGTGCCTGAAGCCGGCCGGCCTGGAAGCTGGCTGCCAGCACTGAATGTCTGCTGCGGGTTTTAAATAGCTGGGCAGGCAGGGTCTGAGGGCCCAGGAGGAGCGACAGGGCAGCCCTGCCTGGCAGGGGAGTCAGAATGTCTGCCAGTGGCTCGTGGCTCACACAGCACCTGTTGGGCCTGGTCCTTCCCATCAGGGCCCTCCCTGGGTATTCGACCATCTGAGGGTAGTCACATTTCTCCTGAGCCATCTCTTTTCAAGGCTGATCACCCCTCATTCCCACCCTTCAGTCCTTCCTAAAAGCGCCTCATAACGTCCTAGCCAGGCCCTGGAGTGCACCCATTGTCTCTATCAGACAGACACAGTCTCCACGTGTGGTCTGTGCAGGTGCCAGAAGAGATGGACTGTGGCTTTCTCTCTGTGGACACTTCTTCTCCTCACTTAATACAGCCTAAGCCAAAGGAGTATGCACAAAAATAGATGCAGACTGAGGAAGCCAATTGGAGTTGAAATGCACCCCCAGTCCAAGGCCCTCCTCCAAGTCAAGCTCCAGTCTTGACTCCTATGGTCTGTTTTTGGGTTCCCAGAGCAAAATGCTATTGAAGTTCTCCCTTGTTAGCTCTTCCAATCATCATTTCAGCCTGCAAATGACAGTAGTAGTAGTAGTAGTAGTAGTAACTACTGTTTATTGAGAACTTATTACTTGCCAGAACTTTGCCTATGGCTTCTCACGTCATCCTCATGGTGATGCTATGAAGTAGGTACAGGTGGGGCAATGGAGACTCAGAGAGGTTAAATTGCTTACCCAAGGTCACACAGCCAGGCCTGGAGTCTGTACTTAAGCCCATTTGGAAAACTCATCCACTAAACCTACATAAGCCACTCCTTTGTGGCCCCGACCTCTGGCCCCACTCCCTCCCTGGCCTCACAGCCACCTTGTAGTCTCTTCCACATCATTGCTGCAAGTAAGGAGAGACTGGGTTGGCCTTGGAATGGGGAGATCTGGGGCTCTCCAGGACAGAACCAGATGTCCATCATAGAGGTGACCCACAGCAGTGAAGGAGGACAAGACACCAGCTCTGGAGTCAAACAAAACCAGACTTGGATCCCAGCAGCCCTGCTGCTTCCTCCTTGCTCTGAGACTTTGGGCGGGTTGTTCCTGAGCCCTGGTCTTTTCATTAGCAGAACAGAGAAAATGAAGGCACAGACCCCATCTTGTGAGGATACAAGATTGGGGCACGTTCGTCATTCATTCTTCCTAAGTTTATTAAGCACCTACTAGGTGCTGAGGCACTGTTCTAGCAAGACCTCAATAAATACATATAAAGTTATGGAGCTAGACCTTGCATGTAGAAAGTACTAGGAAATTGGGGCTACTGCTATGGTACCCTGTACAGTCCTGGGCTCTCCCCCAAACTGCCCGCGCCGCCCAGCTTGGCCTTACTTGTTGAAATTCCGATAGTCTCGCAGGCTCGGGGTGTAACTTCGGCCATCGCTCTGGTAGTCCCGGTAGCTGATGAACTCCTGCCACGGGCAGCGGTAGCCCTTGGGGATGGCGGTGTGGTTGAACTTCTCAGGCGGCACGCCTTTCAGGGGCTCCGCGTAGCCTGCGGGAGAAGCAGCGGGCGTGGGGGCCCCCGCCGAGGAAGCGGGCGCCGGGGCTGTGTCTCCGCCGCCCCACTGCCACCCCCACCCAGCTGACAAGACCGGAGTTAGGAAAGAGGAGTGGAGAAAGGAATGTCACAGTTGCTCCAGCAAAGGGACCCTCCCTCATCCCAGGAAACGAGGACCTGAGCAAGTGAACCGAGGGTTCCAGTTCGGGATCGGATTCTGACTCGCTGTGTGACCTTGGGCGCCCTGCTGCCACTCTCTGGGCTTGTGTTCTGATCTGGAGTGTGGGGACGCGCGCGAGAGAGACCACGGTCGCTCCCTGCCTTTCAGCCCTGGTGGCCAGGACTCAAAGCGGCTACTCACCTGGCGCCAGAGCGCTGGGGCTATGGGCCGGTGCCGCTGCTGAGTGGGCGTCCTCGGGACCCCCGGGCGAAGCCCGGAAGACGTGGAGCTCCGAACGATAGTTCGGTCCCTCGGGGCCATTGGCGACCTGGGCACAGGGCAGGGCGCTCAGAGGCGGGGCAGCCACAGACAGCCGCCCCGCCCCTCCCGCAGCTTCCCCTCCCGAGGGTCTCCCTCCACGCTCACCATGCCCGCCTCCGCGGCTCCAGTTACTCTCCTCTTGGCGCTTCCGGCCAGGATCTGTGGGGGTGGGGGGGATAAACCACAGGGAGGCTCATGGGGCACGGTGCCAGGGTTCTCCTCCACCCAAAAGAGAAAGAGAAAAGGCAGGAAGCCTAGCATTCACCTCCAGGGCACGCAAGAAGGATGAATAGTTGACAACACTAAGCTTAGTGCCTGGAACAGAAGAATGGTCGCTGTTCCCTGCATTGCCTATGGAGTCTGAGCAGGATAGATACTTCCCTGAGCCCCAGTTCTCTTCTCTTTCAAGTGGGCATCACCATGATGATGATATCTACCTCACAGCACTCTATGCAAGGATAAACTGGAAAGCGCTTGGCTAGCACTGGCTCAGGTGCATAGCAGAGGTAGGTGTTTTGGCATTCTTATTCTTCCTGTCATATCGTTCCCTCTCAGTTGCCTCTTGTGTGGCCCAGAAATTGAGTGGAGTATGGATAAAGTAGCTCTGTTTTCATTAGAAGTACCTGAAACTGCCTGCAGTTTCCAAGCCTAGGAATAAACCATTCCCACATTCTTTTTCTGCCAGCAGATTGTTCCATGACCTTTTCCTTCTTCCAGTAGAAAGACAAAATTTTAAGAATTATGCATTTTCCATATTAGATCAAGCTGTAGTCTGAACGAACTCCTGCACACTGCAATTTAGCCCAGAGCACATGGCTATTCTTTATCAGTTTCTATAGACCAAGGGCCCCCACGACTGCACAGCTTATCCTCCCAATTCACTTTGTTTTGTGTCTGGGGAGAGCTGCTTGCAGGGAGAATACCTTTCAAGGATCACACAGCAAAACAGGGGCTCAGTCAGATGGGAGCATCCCAGAGCTGCAGAGACTCTCCAGGAGCCAGAGGTCCTTGGCCAGGCTCTCTGTCTGGCTCATTTTCTCCATGAGCACAATGGGGACTTACTTACCGCCCGCTGACTCTCCTCAAGCTCAAAGGTGAACCTTTGCACTCGCCGTTGCCTCTTCTGGAAGAGGAGGGATCCTGGGTTGTTGCGAAGCGACAGCTCCTCTATCATCAGGTCCTGGGGCACACTCAGCTTCTTCCCCAGGTCCAGCAAAGGGACTGCCAGGAGAGGCCAGAGGGAGCTCTTACTACCCAACCCCCAAGGCACTCCTGGCCACTGCCTTGAAGGCACCTGTCACAGCATCATCTGCTCTGTAGGAGCATGGCTGCTTTGCCTCACACTTGCTGGCACTGGGAGTCACTGTGTTCTGGATTCCTTCCCACCTGATGGTTTGCCCTACACAGAGTTGAATTAGGTGTGCATAGTACTCTGCGGCGTTGAGCATCGTTTCAGAAGTTCTTTGGACATTTGTACTTATGTCATGAATCTCTCATGCAGGTTCTTGCCCACTGAGATGAAGGTAGTGAGAAATGGTCAGCTGCTAATACTTTTTAAAGGTAAACCACAGGTGTGGGGTGTGAGAAAAGAGTTAACTGCAACGTTTCTGACCTGAGTCAGCAGAAGGGGCTCAGTGAGATGGAAAAGAATGAGGGAAGAGAATGTTTGGGGAAACATCAGAAGTTTGATTTTAGACATAGGCCTTTTTAACTTATTATTATTATTATTGTTGTTGTTGTTGTTATTATTTGTGGTGCTGGGGATTGAACCCAGAGCCTTGTGCATGCAAGGCAAGCACTCTACCAACTGAGCTATTTCCCCAGCCCCTTAATATATTTTTTAAGAAATGGGACTTCATTGTGTTGCCCAGGCTGACCTTGAACTTGTGATCTTCCTGCCTCAGCCTCCTGAGTAGCTGTATTACAGGCATGTGCCACCATGTTCAGCTCTCTTTTATGTTTTAAATAGTCTCTTATTATTATAAAAACATAAATGTACATTTAAAAAGTTAGAAAATTTAGGTATAAGTAAAAAAAAAAAGAAAAAGAGATATCATTATCTGTCACTCAAAGATTGCCAGTATTAACACTGCAGTGTGTGACATTTCATGTCCTTTTTTTGTTTTGTTTTGTTTTGTACTGGGGATGAGCCCAGGGGCACTTAACCACTGAGCCACATCCCCAGCCCTTTTTATTTTTTAATTTAGCGACAGGATCTCACTGAGTTGCTTAGCGCCTCACTTTTGCTGAGACTGGCTTTGAACTTGTAATCCAACTGCCTCAGTCTCCCAAGCTGCTGGATTGCAGGTGTGGACCACCACACCAAGCTTCATGTCTTTTAATAACTACATATTCATACGTGAGTTTTTACTGAAATCATAGTAAACATGCTTTGTCACTTGTTTTTACCAATTAAAGACACATCACTTTTCCAAGTGAACATATTTAGGTTTTATCTAATATATCTAGTCTATATTTAAACTCCCAAATGTCTTCAAAATTCAGTTTGAGGAGCCTTATAGACATCCAAGTGGAGATGCTGAGGTGGGAGTAAGACATGTGACCATAACGTTCATTAAAGAAAACTGACCTGGAGATTTTTAAAAATTAGAGAATCATGAAGCTTATAAATGGTATTTTTGTTGCCATTGTTTTTCAATGCGGAACATTACATTTCTTTCTCTTCTCATGGTTAGGATTTGTCATTTGGCTGATGACTGTCCTTAGTAGTGTGGGATCCATCTCCAAAATCTGTGCTTCCTCTGCCAACAACATGCATACTTTTACATTTGACTAAGGAGAAAAGCTTTTTGGTGGACAGAGTGACAGGAGGGCAGGAGGTTCTGTGTCACTAGCATGGCCATTGTTGTCCAACTCTGAAATCAGATATAGGGCTGGGGGTGGAGCTCAGTAGTAAAGCACTTACCTAGTATGTGCAAGGCCCTGGGTTCAAATCCCAGCCAGAAGAAAATTAATGAATTAGCTACCTTATTAAAATAAAATCAGAATCACACAGGCTCATGTGCCAGCTCTATAAAATGATATTTTAAACCAGGAAGCTGAAAAAGATCAGGAATAAATGAGAAAAGATAAAGAGAGCCAAGACTTAGTCCTGAGGTTTCCAACATTTAGAATGAGAGAAACCAGCCCTGGTGTCTGGAAAGGAGCAGTTAGCTGGGTGAGGGAGAAAAAAATATCTAAAGAGGATGGTGTCCTGGAAACCAAATGATGGAAGATTTCTGGGATGACAAAGTGACCAAGAGAGTCAAGTGCTCAAGTGCTACTGATTTGTCAAGTCAGGCAAGGGCTGAAAATTGACTCTCATATTTAGTAACATAGAGTCCATGGTAATCTTTACTAACACTGTTTCTATGGAGCATTTGGGTGTGAAAATATGATTGGAGAGGATTCAAAAGAAAATGGACAGGGAACAAGCTTCAGCATCCCACGGGGAGCAATGGACCACGTCCAGGACTTGGAATGTTCTGCAGGGCAACTGGCCTGTTTTCTTCAAACAAGTAAATGACATGGGGAAAAGGGGCGGGTTGTTTTAGATTAAAAGAGATTTAAGAGGCATAGCAACCAAATAAAAACTATGACCCTTGTTTAGATCCTGATTAAAATAAACTAGAAAACTGGAGAAAGCTGCATGTGGGACTGGCTAGTAGATATTGTTAAGTCATTACTGGTAATTTTGCTGAATGTGCTAATAATAGTGGCATGTAAGTAAATGTCTTTTTTATTATTTTCATGTATGCTGGAGAATTTAGGTGATGAAATGACATGCTCTTTGGTATTTGCTTGGGGACCCAGGAATAAAGAGGACTGTGGCACCCTCTACTTATGCGTGTGTTTGGAAATTGGCATATGATGTGTTAAAAAGAGAGAATGGAAAGAAAAGCATAGACAGCGGCTTGCAGAGCTGTGCTTTAAAGGCCTGTGGCAGCAGGCAGCCTGGGATCCAAAGGGGCTTGTTTGTAGCGAGGAGATAATGGCCTGTGTGTTAGCTGTGGGAACATTTGATAATGCACAAGGGAGAATTGCTGGAGGAATGCCCTTGAGCCCGAGAAGGGGAAGAGCAGGGTGTCCTGTCCAGCTAGAAGGGTTGGCACCAGACAGGTGTGAGGAGGGTTCATCACCCTCTCAGGCAGACAAGAATTGAGAACAGATGCAAGCCAGTAAACAGATGTGGCAGAGGGGGCTTGCAGATGTTTTCTTTGAGCTACTACATTTTTCTCAGTGAAACAAGAAGCAAGGTCACTAGCTGAGAGTGAAAGTGCGGGAAGAGGTACTGGATGCTTTGGGTTGCCAAAGTCATCTAAAAGAATAGGTCGTCTGGGGGAGTGCCCGGACTGAGGAGAGGGATGTAGCTGCCAGCAGCAATGAGGGCCACCCAGGTGCTGCGCTTCACCTGCACAGGACTCTGAGGCTCTACTCCTAAGGATTCCACCCTCGCGACCACCATTAAACATTGATTAAATATAAATGACATGCCCACACATAGGGGAACTGAGGAGAGGGAGGCAGTAAGATAAATCATGCTAGTGTGCAAAGGAGTCTGTGGTATGTTGCTAAGTGAAGAAAGGAAGTAGCCTAAGAACACAGCACACAGTATTTAGCCCATATGTATGTGCATCTATATAAATATAATATGTGTAGACAGAAGAACTTACACAAATACATTAACAGTGATCGTCTACAGATAGCTCCATCACGAAGAACTTTCACTTTCAAAGTCGTTCATGGTGTTTTGTCTGAATACTTTTAAAAATGAATGTTTTCTGCTGCCATAGTGGCACACACCTCTAATCCCAGCAGCTCGGGAGGCTGAGGCAGGATTGCAAGTTCAAAGCCAGCCTCAGTAACTTTGCAAGGCCCTAAGTAAATCAGTGAGACCATGTCTTAAAATAAAAAAAAATTAAATAGGGCTAGGGATGTGGCTCAGTGGCTAAGCACCTATGGGTTCAGTCCCTGGTGTGGGAAAAAAAAAAAAAAAAAGAGAGAGAAAAAGAAAAGGATGTATTCTTTGCATAGAAGAAGCAATTCCAGAGACAGAAATCTCAAGTCAAATCCCAGCTCTGTTACCCACCAGATGTGTAGAAACCTTGCTCCTTTAGGTCGAAATTTTTTTTGTCTGCAGAATGGGAATAATAATATCTAACTTGTAGAATTGTTGTGAGGCTCAAATGACAAGACACAAATCTCCTAGCACCCTGACCCAGTAACCACCCAATAAGGATAGTGTTTTTATTATTACTATTTTAAAATGACTTTTTAAATGGTGAGAACATGAGAATTATTTTTCCTTCCTATTTTTCTTTCATTTCAAAACCTTTAATTAGTGGCTTAGCAATACTCAACAAGTTATGTATTTCAAATGTGGCATAAATGATGTGTGGCGATGTTTAGAGGAGTCTAATTAATTACTCAGACAAGAGAAATGAGAAGCACTGCCCAACCCTTCCAGCTGAAGTATGAGTATCTCATGCACGAAGTTTGCATATTTCAGCACACAAAATCAAGGGCAGAGGGCTAAACTAAACACGACACCAACAATAAGAGGCAAGAACACATAAACTAGGTTAAAGGGAAAACTTGCATATAAAGCCACACAACTTGATAGACTGCTTCTTAGGACTGACAGAGGCCAACTGCACAGAAGCCCTTGGACAAGCATTTCTCAGAGTGAGCTCACTGTCACCAGCTTTGAAGTCACCTGAACACTTGTCAAAAAGGCAAATGTATGGCCCCCACCCCCCAGATCTATGAATTCAGAGTCCCTGGGGGTAGATGAATCTTTATTTTTAACCAAAAACATGGAACTACTATGTCTCACACTAAAGTTTGAGGGTCCCCCCTGAGTTGAATTCATTTTTAAAATATTTGAAATGCTCTAACGTAGACCAAATAAACAGACTTCAAAATTATACCAGGAGTTCATGGACAGGCCTTATAAGGTTGATAAACATGGTTTTAGATGATTTATTCATTAGGTGAGCCAGCTCTGAAGTCAAATGGTTTGAGTTCAAAGAAGTGGTCTGCTCTTGCTCTCCTGCCACACTATCCCCCACCACTACTGTTGAGCCCTGGCTGGGCCACCTGGGTCATCCTGAGGCCCACGTGAGGCCCATAGGTGCCATTAGCAGGAACGAGGAAGCCAGAACTCGTGGCTACAGTTGATGTGGGACCAGAGTCCTCAAGGATTGATTTAGGGCTGAGGGAAGGCTTTAGCTGGGACCAAGGCCAGGGTCATTTGGGGGTCAGGACCCACTATGGGCATTCAACCTCAGCTCCTGGTCTGTGGACATAAGGGCAGGGCCCCTCCAAAGCCTCAGGAAATGCCTGGGCCCAGGTGGCAGATTCCACAGGCACTCCCTCAGGGCTCTGGAACTCACACCTGCTTGTCAGCCTGGGGCCAGCCAGCCTGAGTAACCACAATCTGGAACCAAGAGAGGAATTTGAGGAAAGCATAGGATTGGGCCCATCTTACCTGGTCCAGCAAGGTCCCCCATGACAGCCATCACTGGCTCCTTCTGCTCCTTGGGGATCATCCTGTGGAGGAGAGACTCCCACAAGTAGGCCAGACTGTCCCCTTCCTCCCCAAACCTCTCCCTCCCAAGGCTTCCTCCAAGTCCCTGGTCCACCCAGCCCCAGTCCTGGACAGTCTTGGCCCACCCCAAAATCACGAGCAAGGGTGTCTGAGCTGAAAGGGCGTTTCAGGTCTTCCTATAGAAAGGAGGAGATTGAGGCTGAGGGAGGACAGGGGAGGTGCTTGAGGTCCTACAGATGGGGTCCATGTTGCTAGGGAGGCCCTCTGTCTTCAGGGCTGGCCTCTCGGGCTTCTCTCCAGGCCTGCAACACCAGGGATCAGGGAGGCTGCGTCTTAGGCACTATTGTCATCTGCTGACCCAGAAAAACTCTAATCAGGAGTTGACAAAGGCTGGGGGTTTAAATGGGAGGGAGAGAGCACGGGTCAGGCTGGGGCCCCCTCCAGGCTCTGGACTTGGCCCTGAGGTTGGTCCAACAGAACTGAGAGCCATCACAGGTCCTTCCCCATACCCCACCCTGCGCTGACTTCCACAGTGTTCTCTTCTCCCCCGACCTTTCTCTTCTTTCTCCATCTCCTCTTTTTCATCTCATGGCACTTTCCAGGAATCTTGGAGACCATTTGTGATTAAAATAAGCCCCAGAGCCTCAGAGATCCCTTGCAGGCCCCAAACCCAGATTACCTAACTTTCCCCCAAGGAAGGAGGCAGAAACCTTGGGCTCCCTGGCTGACCACCCACCCCAATGCCCCTCTCCTTTGCTTCCAGGTCTTACCATATTCCTTCCCTCAGGAAAAAATCTGCCCCCAGCTGTGTCCCCCCACGCACCTGCAAGGACCCTGGGTTACCCCGTGGACACTGAGCTAGGCAACCTGAGTCCCTTGACTTCCTCGGCAACTGTGAACAAGTAGCTCTCCAGCTCTGTGCCTCAGTTGCCCCCTATGTCATTTAAGAGGGTTGGGCTAATTATAGGGATCCGTGCTGGGCTTTGGAGTATCATGAACAGCTAAAACTGTAAGTAAACATGAGTGTGTCCACACACATTTGGGGTGATCAAGAGATGGTAGAGAGTGCCCCCACTATGATCTTTAGAATGCCACAGTCTACAGATCTATTTCTGGATAAACACTCCCCACACCAGAATTGACAGGTGCTGGGGAGGGGTCCTAATTTACAGACAGAAAGCAACTTCCCTCCACTGCCTAATGACCCTGAAGTCCTGGGCAGAGCCATCATCTATCCCCAACCTTTAATCCTACTCGCCCCCTCCCCATTTAATGGAAAGAACCTAGAGCTTGTTCCCCTCCTCTCAACCAGGATCCAGGCTTCCACGAGGCCCCAGACTTCCCGGATCCTCTGCAGGGCCCTGCCCCTGCTGGGGGAAGAGGTCCTCTCGGAATTGCCTAGCCTCCTCCGCCCACTCCCCACAGCTCCCCCAGCTCCCTTATGATCCTGGTACCTGAGAGGATGAAACCACAGTGGTCAGGAAGGAGTATCCGACCCTCAAGATTAACACCTCTGTCGGGAAGCTGAGAGTTGCGTGGTCAGTGTCTCTCACAGTCGGCGGTCAGCGGTCAGTGATCAGGGTGTGCCCTGTAGCCAGCTCTGGCTTCAGCTGACAAGAATCATTCTTGCCTTGTCGTGGGTCACAGCCTTATTTCGGGCTGCAACAGGAGCCGGGGCCAGATGCTAAAAGCACTAGGCCCTAGGGAAGACAGGTGCTCCGGCAGCAGGCCCTTGCAGACAGAAGGGCTCGCACCCACGGGTACACATGCACAAGCACACATGTCCAAGTCACCTGGAAATACTGAGTGTCAGCTGCTGCTCACTTCAACTTGTTAACTGTTATGTACTTAGGCCTAGAACAGTGCCGGAGAGCAACTCAATAGTTATCTGTTGAATAAATGCATGTGTGGATGGATGAATGAATGAACCCTTCCTGATATTTTTGCTTGCCTTATCCTTTGTCTCCATCCTTCCTCCTCCTTTTTCTCCCTCCCTAAACCATCTCACATTCTCTAAGCCTCTCTCTATGAACTGAAAATAAATAAGTCAGGGCCCTTTCCTCAAAGAGCTCGGCCAACTCAAACTCACACCAGTCCAAGCCTTGTGATGCATCATGGGAAAAGCTTCGGGAGAGACCAGGGGAGCTGGGGAGCATGTCGCCAACCCAGCCTGGAGGGTGGGGAGGCTTTCCACAAAGGGAGACATTTGACTTGGGCCTTGAAGTGAGTGAGAGTTCACTGGACAAAGAAGGGGTGAAGGCAGTGCAGGCGAAGGATGGTAAAGATGGTAAGAGGGTGCTGAGTGCGATAGGTGCATGCCTGTAATCCCAGCACTTGGGAGGCTGAGGCAGGAGGATCATGAGTTCAAAGCCAGCCTCAGCAATGGTGAGGCACTTAGCAACTCAGTGAGACCCTGTCTCTAATAAAATACAAAAAAAGGGCTGGGGATGTGGCCCAGTGGTCAAGTGCCCCTGAGTTCAATTCCTGGTACCAAAAAAAAAAAAAAAAAAAAAAAAAAATGGTAAGAGGTTGGCAAGTAGAACCAGAGCCAGGGATGTGGGGCCGAGTTGTGAGATGAGGCCCAACTGGTGGGCAGGTGCCAGATCACAGCAGGCTTCTCAGAAGGAAGCTGTTGTGAAGGGCCACTGAGGAGATTCACTGGTGGATTGGAGTGGTGAGATTGGCTTTTGCCACAGATATCTGGCTACCAAGGGTAACAAGGTGAGACAGGGTTGGCTGGCCTGGGCAGGGACAGAGCGGGTGGAGGGAAGAAGAGGAGGGGCGTGGAGGGTACTTGGAGAATCCGCAGGTCTTGTTGAGGGATTGAAAGTGAGAGGTGAGAAATGGGAGCTGCCCCTCACTCCCGTGTCTGACTTGGGAACTAAGGTAAGTAACCAGGAGGAGCAGCGTGGGGCAGGGTCAGAGACAGCTCCGTATGGCATGAGCTCAGTTAGAAATGTTGGGTACTAGGGTGGAATCAACAGTAAGCAGTAAGTAAACGTCAGAGGTTCTGTCTGAACTTGTGGCTGGGTCAGAGGCACACAAACCACTCTTGGGAAAGTGTGGGCACAAGAGGGACAGGAACACCCATGCCTGTGTGTTGGTGAAGTTGTTCCAAGGCACAATTCTGACACCTGGTAGGGACAGAAGACTGGAGTCTGCTATGGTCCTGCCCCTGGGCTTCTCTGCTAGTGTCTGCTGGGCCTGAACTTCTAGGGAGGAAAGGCAAGTGATATCCCCAGGGCAGGCTTGCCCTCACCTGGGAGTGGGCCACATCTTCAAGGATACAGGAGAAGAGTACCGTGAGAGTCTGGGTCCTGGCCTCACTAGTGTGCAGACTCAGATGTGACTTCTCATAATGGCTCCTCTTCCTGCCCTGGATCCCTGACCTGCCACAAGGAAGCAGCCCCAGAGCACCCTGATGCAGGTAGGCCTGCCCACCCCAGTGATAGTGACATCTAGTCAGGGCCAGGGCAATACCACCCTGAGACATTATTTCATCTAACTCTCCCATTAAAAAGATAAGGAAGTTGAGGGGTGGGGCTGTAGCTTGGTGGCACAGCACTTGTCTCGCGTGTGTGAGGTACTGGGTTCGATCCTCAGCACCACATAAAAATAAACAAATAAAATAAAGGTATGCAGTTCAACTACCAAAAAAAAAAGATGGGGAAGTTGAGACCTGCTGGAATGAGCTCACTCGGAGCCACCTAACTAGTCAGTGATGGAACCAGGGTCTCAACTCAGGGATGACTTCTATTGTTCTCCATCTCTCCTCATGGCTGCATATCCCAAGTTCTCAGCCCACATATCTCATATATTCTCACCCACCCAGTGTCCCATGGACTTTGCCACACCTGGGGAGAAGGGGAGGGCTTTAGATAAGCCAAAAATGACACAGGAGTCAGAAGAATGCAGGAAGCATTTATTTAGCTGAATTCTACAGGAGGTTAGAGGCAGTACACAAGCAATCTCTTAGAGGGTTAGAGGAGAGGGTCAGGAGAAGGAAATCATAAGGAGAGAACAGTCAGGGAAAGAACTGCAGCTTCCCAAGGCTGCCTCCTGCTGGCTCTGTGGAGAAATGCAGTTAGAAATGGGTCCTCTATGCCACTGCATCAGCCAGAAGCCTCAGTTTCTCTTCTCTGGGAGGTACTCTTAGCCCTGGTTTCCTATGCTACAAGGGTCCCTGCAGCAGGCAGGGACTTTGATAAATGTGGTCACTTATTAAATGAGGAAGAGTCCCATCTCATCTTCCTACCAACAGGGCCTGTGTCCCCAGGCCCTAGGAACCCTCTGGGATCACTCCTTTATTCCAGAGTGTGCCCCATCCCAATCCTGATTCTCTTTCATCATGACCCTTGCTTTCCCTAGCCTTATATGGAAGATTCTAGGACTAATGTTACTCTGCTGGCTGGGTAAGTCTAACCCAAAATCATACTGTTCCTCACCTTTAGCAACATCCTAATATCCTTTCACCTACATATACTTGATCCTCAACCAGTTTCAGCTGCATCCTGGCAAAGTATTCTGAATCTGATAATCTGAACTTCTAGAGGACTCCACCATCCAGCTCTGGAAACTACAGAACAGCCACATTCCTCTCTGGTTCCCTCCTAGGAAGGGAGGATGGTTTAAGGGATGGGATAGAGCCTGTAGCTAGGCTCCTCAAGGTCACTGGGTCCAGGCATGAGCTAGGCCAGACTGCAATAATAAAGAGGTGGGTGGGACAGTGCCCACTCTTCTGGTTAGGATATGGACACTGGGGTTGTGGCCTAAAACTGAAGAGAGAGACACTTTCTAGGTGGTCAGAAACACAGGCTGACTCTAGCCTAATCCTTCACTTACTACCTAAGCTCATCTGCCCTTGCATTCAAACTCAGCCTATCTGTCACAACCACCCTTTCCACTTCCTAATACCATGCAACACATCTGAGAACTGGGAGAGCCCTTGGAGGTGGTCTGAGACAATCTATCCCCTCTTAGACTCTCCTTTGTGCATCCTGGGACAGCTTGCATTCTTTCTATAACAAGGAACTCTTTGCCTCTCTCTTTCCAAATGGGCAGCTCCAAACTGAGGGCAACAGATAAGGCCACAGACTAACTCTATATTTCTTCTTCTCTCTTCAGCCCAGCTTTGAGAGCAGAACCTGCCATGAACAGGCCCAGAAGACAGGCAGGTTGGAGGCCCAAGACTGAGGCCTGCAGAAAATTATTGTCCTGGCTGCAGAAGAGATGACTTGGACAGTCTGACCTGGGATGGAGAAAGTAGCATGACAGGGCCCAGGGAGAACTTCCTGTCCCTTTTCTTTAGAGGGACTAGCAAGGCACCTTGAGCTGACTTGGGAGATCTCTCTAAAGGTCAGTGGGTAAAAATAGAGCTTGTCCGGGTAGTGATGGAAAACAGCTGCTCCTGCCTGGGACTTGGTGCCAGGGAGCTGGGTGGTCAAGTCAGAGCCTGGACTTGGGACATGGACTACGTTCTTATGAATATACCCCTTGTTTGCCAGACTTCAAAGAGCAAAGAGCCAAGAAGAGGTGTGGAACCTTGGAATGCAGCAAGTCCAAGGGTCCATATGCACAACTGCATCCTCCAAGGCACTAGTGTGTGTGTGTGTGTGTGTGTGTGTGTGTGTGTGTGTGTGTGTGTGTGCGCGCGCGTTGGTGGAAGGGGAAATTTAGATGTTTGGCAACTGCCTTGTCCAAAGCTGCATTAAACAGATGAAAAAGCTGAGGGTCAGACAGAGGAAGGGTCTAGCCCAGGGTCACACCACTGAATGATACAGTATCGACTAAAACCCAAGCTTGGGTCCCTACTGCGTTCCCAAGCCCAAAACGCTCCTTCCTGATCACTTATCTCTGGGGCTATCCAATGAGGCCAGATCCGTTGGGGTTGTAGTGCTGGGGTCCCCCAAGACTCTTACTGCTCGGCCCTCCCGGAGTGGGGCTTTAGGTGGTGCAGGAGGTCTCGGTGTGGGAAGGCTGCCCCGTTTGAGCCTCAGGCTACCGTTCCACCCTCGGGGACAGATGTTGTAACCGAGGATGCCAGGCGATTTAACCCCAGAGTCCTCGGAATCAAGGGACACGTCGGAGTCCGTGGGCGAGCGGCGGTAGGGAAAGGGCCTAGGCGGCGCAGGCACTGGGCTCCGGGGACTGACGCTGGACGAGGGCCCGGCCAGCAAGGGGCTCGGCGGAATGGGCGTGAACGCCGCCCCCCTCGCTACCCCCTGGGTTGGAGCGAGTGGGCTGCGGGGAGCGCATGCGCGGTGGCGGCGGCGGCGGCGGCACCCCAGGAGGAGAGAAGGGCCTCAGACTCTCGGCGGCCGCTGGCCGCGGGGAGAGGCGCTCTTGCGCCGGGCCGCATTGATGATGTTTCGCGCCAGGAGCGCTTGCAGCTGGCGGCTGGGAGGACGCACCTCGGTCTCGGTTCGCAGCGGAGATACTGAACGCTCGCTCCACGAGGGAGACATGGGCGGCGGTGGCAGCGGCGGGGGGCTTCCCATGCTGCTCCCGCGGCCCGGCTCCCACGGCCCTGGGCTCACCCAGCCGTCCAGGCTGCTGGGGGGCCGGGACGCGCTGGGCGTCCAGGGTGGGGAGGTAGGCAGGCTCTCCTGGCGGTCCTGGGGAGAAAACAGAGAGGGCGGGGGCAGGTTTTTAGTGCTGGAGTCCGCTAGACCAGGGTTTGGAAGGGACTGAGCCTGATTTGTATTTTCTATAAGGATAGGAATGCACTGACCAAAGTCAGGCAGAACCTGCAATAAAACCCAGGTGACCCAACTCCCAGCCCAGAAGGTTTTTAAAAGCCCACGCTATCAGGGGTCAGCCTCTGCTTTTAAACGGAGGACAAGAGGAGGCGACGATGACTTGGGGTAAAGAACGCTATCTTTGGAGACAGACTTGTTAATTTACTGGTGAGCTGGGCAAGCTGCTTGCTCCCTTTGGGCTTTAGTTTGTAAAACGGATACACTGTAGAGTCCTTGTGAGGGATAGAGGTAACTCGTGTAAAAGACGATTACATGTTATTAGCGTATTCCTTGTAGGAAAGTGCTCAAAAGATGTTAGTTACCATAAAATGATAGCAGAGGGGTACATATGAAACTAACCAGAGTGGTTTACCTGTTAGGAAATGGGGCCAGTAGAGTCAGGCCATACAGCCACAGGGGGGTGGGTACGAGGCTTTTAAAGCATTACTTTCTATAGAAGTTTAGATTTTTTGAATTATATGGATGTATTATCTTTTCAAAAAAGTTAAATTTAAGGGCTGGAATGTGGCTCAGTGATACAGCACTTGGCTAGTGTGCACCAGGCCTTGAGTTCAATTCCTGGCACAGAAAAAAAATTAAATTTAAACCTCTTAGCTTCTATTATTAAAGTTGGACTTTGTGAAAGATTCCCTCAGCCCCAAACCACTTGCTATGTTGCTATGATCACCTCCTTATTTTTCCTTGATGCCTAAGGAGGGAGGAAGTTCCTACTGACAGATGAAAGGTGAGTCGTTCTTCCCTAGGTGGCACACTCCCCTTGTTGGACTTTTTGCTGGCACCAGGAGAGGAATGTGCCTCCAGGTGGTGAACATGGTTGAGGTTATAAAGCACTACTCTGCCATGCACTCTGCCATACCTGTTTCCTCCATTCAAGGACTTGCCTGTCTGCAAGGTTCTTTCTCATCCCATATCTCTCGTTGATTCCTCACAACAAAGTGGTGAGGCAGCGGGCATAGTCACACCCAATTTCCTAATGATGAAAATGAAGCTCAGAGGTGTAGATAGCAGCCCAGTACATTCTGCCATCTCCCCCCCACACCCCCAAAATGTATGCATGACTATCTGCTGCTCAAAGGCTACATCCTGTGTCATCAGTTTTATCTGGCTTGGAAATCCATGCCAAGCATGGATTTCTCAAACTATCCCACTGTTGATCCTGTTGATCCAATCAGATTCCAGCAATAACCAGTCTACTAGGGCTCACAATCCAATCCAAGTTCACCATCAGTCATCCATCTGAGTCAATCCATTCATTCATTGCCTCTTACCCAATCAAATCTAGACCCATCCACAAGATCCATTCTTTCCTCCAATCAGCAATCAGCCACAACCAAGCCAGTCATCCTTTCAACCTATTGAAAATCTAGTTCTTCCCAGGAAAAGGAAGCAATAGGCAGAGATTATGCTGTTCTCCAAACAGAAGGCAGCAGCAGCTAGATGAGCCCAGACTCAGAATCAGAGCCCTTTAACCTAAGAGGAACATCATGCAACAGCCTGAAGAGGAAGTTTTTCATAGAATGGTAATGCTGTCGTGGCCTTTACATTCTTCCTGAGGACATCCAAACTCACAGCCATGAGTAGGGAGGTTAAGGCTCAGCATGAGAACCCTCTTTCAGGGTCAGAGTTGTGCATGTGTTTGAGCTGGAGACCCTGAGAGCAGCTGTATGTCTGCCACATCCCAGTAAGTGCACAGTTGAGCCGCCTGTGGAAGCAGAGCCCACGTCACAGGGAGCGGAGCTTACAGGGAGGTGTTGGCCTCGTAGGAAGGAGTAGAGGCTTAACCCAGAGTCTCAGGGTATGCTTTGGCATGCCCTATACCCAACTACCATACCCTCTTGAAAGGAAGGTAGGGACAAGAGCTCATGACCCAAGTCAGTCAAGAGCCATCAAGGCAGAAGTACCAGGATTCTTCAACCAGAAGAGGAGGCCAAGCCAGGGGGAGCTACAATAACTGTCGAGAACTCTAAAGTGTTGTCTCTGCCTTTCGTAGCCACGAGGGGATTGCTGGGTCCAACAAGTAGAGGGAGTAACAGGATTAGCCAAGACCCTGAAAGGGAGCAGCTTGAGCAGAGGGTGAGATGTTGGGGGTAATGCTGAGCAGCTCCTCAACCTCTGGAGGAGGGCCAGGCCTGACCTCATACTAACTCCATGTCCAGGGACTGACTCTGCATGGGGTTATGGGGGCTTCCACAATATAAAAAGGCTGCAGAAAATCAGAACTGCTCACTTTCTGCCAAAGTGATCACCATATATGCTGATCTCCTTGGAAATGCAGTAGGTGGAAAATTCAAAAAGTAGCACCCAGTCAACCCATCCCCAGCCCCAGAGCAGAGTGCATGTATGGGGTGAAGGCAGAGTAGTCAGCCATTGGCTAGCAGAGACCAAACAGAGCTCCCAAGCTACCTTCTACAGCCCTATCCGCACAGAAGGAGAAATTGAGGCCAGAGATGGGAAGGATTGTGCAAGGTCACACAGGATACACATCTAGCAGTTCTTTTCTCTCCAGCAGGGGTGGAAACTTGGTGCTTTCAGGAGCCAGGCAGTGGTGGTGATGAATGTGGGAAATCGCCAAATTTAGATAATAGGAAGTGGGGGGGGGCTATAGAAACAAAAGCAAATGCTCTGGTGAAAGGCATTTCAATTTCATTTTTCAAGAACCCAAACAAGGACTGGGGATGTGACTCAGTGGCAGAGAGCTTGCATAGCGTGCACAAGGTCCCAGGTTCAATCCCCAGAACTGCTAAATAAATAAATAAATAAATAAATAAATCTGGGCCATAAGGGGCAGCATGTTTCCCCCCTGCTCAACAGCTGTTTTGGTCAGACTCTGAGGGAAGGAGAAACCAGAACAGGATTCTGGGCCCCTGCGGTTAACCTGGGAAGAGGGGGCAGCCTTCACTTCCCAGGCAGCACATAACTACTGTAGGCCCAGCAGATTCAAACACACTAGGATGCACCACACTCGCACACAGTGGCTGACCAGTCCACTCCATGGCCCAGGCCAGAACCAGGAGCAAGGGAGCCATGACCCAGCAGCAGCAGAGAATAAAGAAGCAAGACAGATTTGAGGCAGAGTGTATTGAGAACAGGAGAGAAAACAAAGTTGGGAGAAGAGCTCGGCCCGACCACAGGAACAGCAGGATGGAAGGCAGGCTCCTCCACTGCTGGCCCCCTGGGATTGAAGGGAGCAAGGGCCCAGGGCAAGGGGGCTTCACCCTGCTCTGGGGGGGGATGTGGCATGAAAGAACTAAGCTCCTTTACAGCTCCCCAAGCATGCCCCCTCGGCTTGTGGTTCTGTGCAGAATGAGCTCACTGAGAAGGCACCCCTGTTCCCATGGAGACAAGCCCTGAGCTCACGAAAACTGCAGGCTCAGCCCAGCATGGGCACCGCCTCCACTACCCCTCGCCCCTCTGGGAGCCCAGAAATAGGACTGGGAAAAAGGAAGTGGGTGGTCCTCGGCCCCGGTCTTGGGCAGCTTCCATCTGAATCCTGCTGCTGGTATCTGTCTTTTCTTATCCCCCACAAAGCGTAGTTTTGGGCGCTGCATCACATCAGAGGGGTGGAGGGTGGGGATGTCTGGCTACCTGACTCAACACCTTCACTGTGTGAATGGGGAAACTGAGACCCAAAGATACACAGGAAGTCCGTGCATTAGAATCCAGGTCCAAGTCCCAGGCTTCCCTCAAAGCCTTAGGTCTTTTCTGTCCCATCCCCCTGAGCTGCTGTGGGCCTATCTCAGCCAGCGCCATTTCCAGTCTCCAGGCAATCCCCACCTGAGCCATCCCAGCCCAGGCTTCTGAGCCTTAGGCCTCCCACAGCAGCTCATTCTAACATACCTCACCAAGTCCCCTTCACAGATATCTAATTCCATCTGTCCTGTTTCCTTTGTCTGTCTTCTCAGAGACTATCTTGTCACTTACAAGCCCTTTCTCCCAAAGTACCAGCCTATCCTCTCAATCCTCACAGTTTATCATGGCTAGAAGGGCCTTCGTAGTATAGATGAGAAAACTGAGGCTCAGAGAGGGAAAATGACTTGGCCAAAGTCACACAGCAAGTGGAAGGCATACATGGGACCTCCTCCCCTGCCTCTCTCCCTGTGCCACTGCACTGAGGTGAAGCCCAAACAGCCCTTTGATACCTCACTCAGGAGCCGCCCTCCTAGCGGTACACACACATTTGCACATCATTCCCTCAGGGATCCCCTGGGATGTCCCCCACCCCAAAACAGAAAGGCAAGCCAGGTGGAGCAGGACTGAGGCCTGGGCAGGAGTCTCCCTCAAGTGGAGCCGGGTCTTGGAGAAGGTGCAGAGGCAGCTGGGCAGAGC
This sequence comes from Tamias sibiricus, assembly GCA_025594165.1. Taxonomy (NCBI): domain Eukaryota; kingdom Metazoa; phylum Chordata; class Mammalia; order Rodentia; family Sciuridae; genus Tamias; species Tamias sibiricus. The sequence goes on from CM046662.1 coordinate 60,814,585, forward strand.
AGGAAGAACAGCAGCAGACAGCAGTGGTGGGCCAAGTCCACGTCCAGCAGGAAGCCCCGGAGAGAAGAAAGGGTGGAGGCCACACAGGCTCTCTGAAGCAGTGGAGAGGAAGCGTCCAGAGGCAGAGGGGGAGAGACAGGCCTGCAGAGGTGAGAATCCAGCAGCAGGAAGGAAAATGCCAGGAGCCTGGGCCACATGGGGAGGCTCTGGCCGCTGAGCAGGCAGACCCCTGGCTGGCAGATTCCTCAGGCACTGGCGGCTCTGTCTGCTCCAGAAGTCCCCCTCAGCATCCCCTTTCCTGGCCATGCCCCAGCAAGTCGCTGGCTTCAGACTGGCAGCCCTGCAGCTCACCAAGGCTGGGAGGAGCCCCTTGGCCTCATCATGGCCTGCCAGCGGGAGCACTCTCTACGACCCTCCTTCCCACCCCGACTTGGAGTCCAAGACCCCTTGTAGTGGAGAAGAGGCTGCTGTAGCTCAGAGAGGGCAGGCAGCTCACCCAAGGTCACATAGCTAGCTGGCGACAGTGCAGACCTTGAACCATGGACTCCCCATCCTCCTCACTAGGCCCTGGGCCGCTTCCTGCCACCTTTGCTCTCCACCTGGCCCTTGGAGAAGGGGCCTGGACAGGCAATGGGACCCTCGTGGGATCCGTTACTTGAAGCAGAAGGAAGGCTTCCACACCTGAGCCTCGATCCCTGCGTTCCGCGTAGAGAAGGAAGGCCTAGGGGCCTGCTTGGCGCGGGGAGACCATGCCCGGGAGGGAGACACCGGGGAGATATCACTGCTGTAGGTGGGGCTCACGGCAGTGGGCTGGAGGCCGTCCTGGCCGGGTGAGGTGTAGAGGCCTGGGGAGGATCGGGAAGGCCGAGGCAGTGCCGGAGACGGCGGGAGACCCGCCTTGGGCAGGTTGGGCACTAGGTCCAGGGAGCTGGCTTGGCGGGGGAGGCGGCTCTGGTGGTGAGGAGGCTCTTGAGGAGGCAGCTCTGGAGGAGGCAGCTCGAGGGGCGGCCTTGGCAGGTTCCTTGATGGGCGAGAGGACAAAGAGAGAGGGCCGCATCTGGTACGGGGGCTGCTTGGTGGGCTCTGGGCGCAGGACTCCATTCTCAGGCAGGTAGCCGTGGTAGAGGGAGGCAGGCGGGGTCCGCGCTGGGCTTAGGGACGCCACTCGGAAGCCCCCGGGGGCGTTCGTGGAGTATTTCCAGGATGAAGGCAGGGACATGGTGGGTGAAGGGCAGCGGGCCAGCTCAGCGGGGCCTGAAGATTCGATGACGTACTTCTCCATCCGTGACTGGCGGCGCGCGTAGAGCTCAGCCCCCTTCCCGGAGGCCTCCGAGAGGTTCTGGTTGGGTTTGGGCTTCGGCTTGGCCTGGATGCGGGGCGACTTGAGGCAGGAGGCCCACTCGGGGACAGCCTCCTCCGCGGCTGCAGGGCTGCCCCTGTCCCGAGGGGCTGGCTCCTGCTGGAAGTTGGAGGCCTCGGCGCCCAGCGCGAAGGGCTCCTCCTCGGCGCCCGTCTCCCCCTGGTCCCTCTGCCTCCGCTTCTCGTCGGCCGTCTGCACCAGATCCAGCAGGTCTGGATTAGGGGTGACCTTTGGCTTCTCCACAAAGGTGAACATGGATTTTCGACTGCCTCTGCGGATCATAGACTCCTCCAAAATGCCTGTCTTGCTGGCGGGAACCGCCTGGCCCTTCAGATGAGAAGGCTTGGGGTCGGAGCTAGGGTACAGGGCAGAATAAGATGGGGGAGACCTAACCCGGGAAGCCGGGGGTGCAGCCGACAAGGTCTCTGCATAGGTGGGGGGTGGGGTGAAGTTCCCCAAGGGGCGTCTCTCCAAGGCGGGGCTTCGCTGCCCCACCAGCCTCCTTTCCACCATGGGGCTGTGGGACATGACATGTCTCTGTGGCCGGGGACTCCTGTCTACCATGGTGGGGTGCTGGGGAGCAGGCACCTTCTCCCCAAAGTGTCGTCTCTCCACCATGGGGCTCCGCTCTATTTGGCTAGTGCCCCCTGATGCCTGGATCCCAAAAGGCCTGGCCGTCCTGTTCACCACGGACTGGGGCTTGGCCAGCGTGAGGTGGACCTCACTGTACACCTTGGTGGGTGTAGTGGCTGCTGGCCGCCCAGACATCTCTTGTTCTGTTGACATCACTAGGGTGCTGGGCTGCACATCGATGAGCAGAGAGCTGGACATGAAATCTGAGGTCAGGGGCCCAGAGCCCTGGATGGGAGTAGCTTCTCTGGAGCAGGTGCTGGTGGCAGAAGGCGGAGTGGAGACCTGGTCAATCAGGAGCATACTGGACCTCACCTCCTCTGGGGGAGCCTGGGGCTGCCCATCAGCACACAGGGTGCTGGGTTTGGCATCTGGCACTGTGCCATTCTGTGGGCACTGTGCCTCGGGGGAATTGTGTTGGGTGCTAGAACGCGGCAGGCTCTGGGGGGTGACAGTTGCTGGGGTGTTCTGATTGACATCGGTGGCTGGCAGGTTGCAGTTGTTGTTAGGAGCTGGTGTGGCGAGCACAGCACTGGGTGAGGAAAGGTTTTGGTTGACATCTGCAGTTGCGCTGCGGACCTCCGCCGGAGAAGGGCTGGACGGGGACTCCTGGGCCTCTCGGTTCTGGGACAGATGGAGCCCATTGGCCGTCAACAGGGCTGCATTCTCCTTTAAATAAACCACCAGTGGTACCTCTTCCTCCTCACTGGCCACCTTCTCCAGGTGCCGCAGCAAGCTGGTCTCTTCTGAGTACCCCTCCATGCTGTGGGCAGGGACCCCTCTGTGGCAGGTCTGGGGGTCCGGATGCCTGGAAGGGCCTGGCTTGGGCAGCAAGGTGGAACTCAAGCTGAGACCTGGGGCATGGCCTGGGGGGCTTGCAGAGGGCTCTCTGGGGGACTCCTGGCCAAGCTTCTGTACCCTCTGGCCGTGGCTCTCCAAAGTGAACTCGTTCACTCTCTGCCGGCGCCTGTTGAAGAGTTGGACACCGCGGGAATTGGAGCTGGGAGGGGTGGTCAGCTGGGCTGCAATCTGCTGGCTCAGTGCCTTGGCCTCTTTCAGATCCTTCTCGGTGAAGCTAGTGCTCCGGCCCAAGGCTGCAGGGAGGAATGGAGGCCCGGTTAGGAAATGGGAATGCAGTGCCACAGGGGCAGGCAGACAGGTGGTCATCCACGCCCCTCCTACACATGACCTTTTCCTCTGGAATTTGATCTTTACTCACAGTTTCCTAGAACCAGCTCATGACCCAACTAAAGATACATGACCCCACTTAAACACTACCACTTCTGTGAAGACTGCCATGATTGCCTTTTCAGTATTAACTGGCCCTTCATTTGGGTTGCCCTCCAAATCTGTTGATGCAGCATGTCGCCAAACTGAGCCTGAACACCTGGCCCTAGAAGTCAAGACCCCATTAGGCCCTGACTCCTCATCCACCACCCTCATTCTCTCTACACTCTGCTACTGTCTTTTTGTTCCTTGAAAATGACATGTATGATCCTGCCCCAGAGCCTTTGTTCATGCTGTTCCCTCTGCGTGCAATATCATCTTCCCCCAGATGACACTCCCTGTTGGTTCCTTCTTGCTACTCAGGTCTCAGCTTGGATGCCACCTCTCTGGAGAGGCCTTCCATTCTCCTATCCCATCTCTTTACTTTATTTTGTTCATAGCATTCATCACAATTTGAAATGGTCTTCTATGCATGTCCTTGATTATCACCTGTCTCCTCACCTAGAGCACAGCTGTAAGGAGATGAAGACCTTGCCCAGCTGGATTATCTCTCTACCCCTGGTCCCTAGCATGGTGCCTGGTCTAAAGTAGGCACTAAGTTAAGATTGCTGACTGTACAAAGGAACCCCTGGGGCATTTTTCTATGTGCCTTTCTCCCTCCCTCTCTTTCTCTCTATTTTTTCAGTACTGGAGATTGAACGCAGGGATGCTCTACCACTGAGCTACACCCCTAGCCCTTTTTATATTTTATTTTGAGAAGCAGTCTCCCTAAGTTGCCCAGACTGGCTTTGAACTTGGGATCCTCCTGCCTCAGCCTTCCCAGTCTCTGGGATTACAGGTGTATGCCATCACCCCCGACTCTATGTCCCTTTCTTAGGTTCTTTTATACTTTTAAGCTCATAGTAATTTTCTTTGATCTTATAGAGTTGCCACTAACATTTCTTTTTAGAATAGGTGATACATTCACATTTCATTTATAAAAATAAAAACATAAAAATGTTATACAGTGAAAAGTATCCCTCTGCCCCTGATTACTCTACATCACAATCATGGAACCACTCTCGTCCATTTCTTCTGTGTCCTTCCAGAGTTACTTCCTGTTTTTATTTAAATGGTCATTTAAAAATTCACATATTTTAACACTAGAAAAGTAATAAATCGGGCTAATTCAGTAGGGACCACACTGGAACGTTGCATCCTTTCATTTTTATCCTTGTAAGCACGCCAAGAGACAAGTTAGTTGCCCCTGTTTTGCGGAACAGAAAACTAACGTTCCAAGACTGGTAAGTAACTGACCCAAGGTCATACAACTAAGGGTGGCAAAGCTGGAATCAGTCCACAGCCCATGCTCAAGGTCCCTTGGGAGAGTGGGAGGGGGACAGATAAGTGTGGGGTGCCGGTCCAGTCTGGGGACTGAGGTCAGGGGTCAGGCCCCTGTTAAGTTCACTGTGGGCAACAATTTCTCTTTTTCTCCCCAGTGCCCAGTTAGTACACAGTCAGTGCTCAATTTGTGCTTGTTGAACAACGAATGAACAAATGGACACATGAAAAAATGAACCGACAGACAGATGGATGGATCAGCCTGTGGCTAGGGTCATGGGCTTAGTCAATAGCTGAGAAAATTCCCTCCTCTGTCACCCCTCTCCCTGCTACTGTGGGAAGCTAATTAGTTCTTGAGGAATGTGACCCTGCCCTCCCTCCCACTTGCCCTCATTAGCACTGGCCATGATGTGCCGAGTGGGTCTCCAGGGACAGTCTTTCTAGGCACCCTGCCAGCCTGGCTCAGAATTCCTGGACTCTCGGGGCTGCAAAGGCCCTTAGAGAAGAGCTACTTCACCGCCACTCCATTTTATAGGTGGGGAAACTGAGATCCAGAGGGTCATCCAGGGTAGAGCCTTCTGACTCTGGAGTCAACGGGGAGGCCAACAGAGGGCGTACGCTAGTCTCACTGGGTCCAGGCCAAGCAGCCACAGCTTTGCGGCCCCAACTCTTTCTTACCTGCTTCCATTAAGGCCTGGATTCCCTCACCTGCCAGAAACAGTGAACACACACAGCCCACCCCACCTGCCCATGACACCTGTGGCCCCTGGGAGGGCTCCTCTCCTGTTTGTGTCACCTCATCAGTAAAAAATGAAGGGCTAGGACTGGGGCTATAGCTCAGTGGTAGAGCACTTGCCTTGCATGAGTGAGGTACTGGGTTCGATCCTCAGCACCACATAAAAATAAATAAATATTGTACCAACTACAATTAAAAAAAAAAAAAAGTGAAGGGCTAATCTGGGTACAGTGGCACACGCTTATAATCCCAGCAGCTCAGGAGGCTGAGGCAGGAGGATTGCAAGTTCAAAACCAGCCTCAGCAATGGCGAGGTGTTAAGCAACTCAGTGAGACCCTGTCTCTAAATAAAATACAAAATAAGGCTGAGGACGTGGCTCAGTAGTTGAGTGCCCCTAAGTTCAACCCCCGATGCCCATACACACCCCCCAAAAAACAAAAATGAAGGGCTAATGGTAATTCCAGCTACTTTGGAGGCAGAGGCAGGAGGATCACAAGTCTGAGGCCATCCTGAGCATCTATCTAAACAAGACCCTGTGTCACATAGAAAACCACAAGGGCTGGGACTTAACTCTGTGGTAAGAGGGCCTGATGGGCTTAATCCCCAGGAAAGAAAGAAAGGAAGGAAGGAAGGAAGGTTCAGCTAGATTGCTCCCAGGGGAGCTGCAGTGGGGGCCACCAGCCACACAGGGGGTCCTGAGAGGTTGCTCTGTCCATGCAGTATATGTTTCTGCTCTACTTGGAACCCAGACCTCCTGCCCAAATCCAAGCCATTTGCTAGCTGTGTGACCTTAGCAGGCGCCTGCATCTCAGAGCCACAGTCTCTGTAACTGAGAAGTGGGGGTGAAAGCACTTGGTGGTCAGTGTTGGGAGGTCACATGAGGTCATGAATACCAGGGGCTTAAAGTCATCAAGCCCCAGTGCACACAGCAAAGGGCTCATGCCACCCTGGGAAGAGTTGGCAATTCATGACCCTACTCTACTCCCTGGAAGGGTTCAGATGTGCTTCTAGCAAAGGAGATTCACCCCCTAGATCAGGGTCCCGAGGGTCACACAGCAGGGGATCCCAGAGTTATGGGGAAGAAGAGTTTATGACCCCAAATCACAGAATCTCAGTGGCAACCAGCACAGGGTCCAATTCCCCCACAATTTCTGCATCTCCCAAACCACACTCCTGACATGTTCACTACCCGAGGGGGGTGCCTTCCACCCATGTACACTCCTCAGAAGAAATAAACTGCCACTAACTTCCACCGCTAGGTGTGTCTCTGCCCCCAGCACCACACAGATATGAAAGCTTTCTCTTTCCAGCCTGACCACCCTGCAGAGATTCACAAATTCAAATCACAGGACATGGTCAGGGATAATCATTCCAAGTTCCTATGACCCAATGGCAATGACAGCAGCTAAGATTTATTGAGCACTGACTGTGTACCTCTAGCTGTACTTTACACGTAGTATTTAATTCTCCCAACAATCCAATCAGGTACAAACTTGTTACTGTGAACATTTTATTGATAAGAAAACCAAGGCTCAGAGAGGTAAAGTGGGCTACCCACCATCACAGAGCCAGAAAAGGAGTAGAGCTGGGTTCACACCTGCTTCCACGTGGCTGCAGAGTGCCACGCTCCTGGCCAGCAGGTTCCCACGGGGTGGGACTCAAGAAAAGTGCTTCAGTGTGGGAATCTTTCAGACCTCAATGCGCTGCGTCTTTCTGCTTTTCTCCTTACATTTCTGCTTCAATCTCATCCCCTAGGCCGACTCTAAAAGGCCTGGATTTAGAAAATTCTCAAATGCCAGAGTGTGACGGGCCCTTAGGAATCAGCTGGCCTGGGAGGCTCAGAGGGAAAGGGTCACAAAGGAGGACATGCGCTCAGGACCCAGGTCTAAGTTGGGCTCCACACACGGCCCGAACTGCCGCTGCTGACCCCTTCCCACACCTCTCTGAGCTTGTAACTGCCCCCAAGGCTCTGGTCTGAGAAGGAAGGAATGGCAGAAAAGGCCAGAGGGGAGTGAGCTCTGCCCTCTGAGGACAGCTCCCGCACCCCCACGCCAGCCTGCAGTGACTGCACAGAAAAGGAATTCAGCAGGAGGTTTGGACCAGACCCAGCCAACAAACCAGATGATTTTTGCCACCCTGCACAAACAAAGCTGAAAGAAGGGGGAGGGCTTGACCAAACACAGCCACCCTCAGTCCCTTGTCCAGGGCTCTAGGGAGCAGCTCCATCTAAAATTCCCCAGCCTAGGGAGGGGAAAAGGAGGAACTAGGGAATGCAATTGACCAAATTATGTTGTGTGCACGTACAAACCTGTAGCAATGAAGCCCACTGTTACTATAATTATAATGCACCAATAACAAAATCTTTAAAATTAAAAAAATAATTTTTTTAAAAAAATTCCTCAGACTAGGGAACCTGTAACAACAGTCACCTGGCCTAAAACTGTGCTCCCTGGTGTCAGAGAGACAAGAGGGGACCAAAGGCCACAGGAGACAGACACCTCACTGAGCCCTCAATCTGCCTGGCTGGGGCCTGACCTGTGTAGGTCATAAGGGCCCCGCCCCCAGCAGTCTCAGCCTCTTCACGGCCAGGTTGGGATCTAGCCCTTTAAAGGCCCACCTGGGATGTTGGATCAGGCCTTAAAGAGAGGAAGGGGTAGAGGGCAGATGCAAGGAAAAGTAGCTGGGGTCAGTGGTCCAAGAGGTAAGTCCCCAGGTGGGGGTGGGATGAATAGCCCCACGCGCTGCCCTGGGAGGCCTGCAGCAGCTGCCTGGTCACCCGACCTCACCACAGCCCAGGTGTACTGCTGTGCACCTTATACTCCTCTCCTTCCATCCCTACAATCCCAAGAAATAAATACTGTTCATTCTCCCATTTTGCACGTGAAACCCAGGCTGAGATACCTGCCCAGGGTCATTCCACTTGTACGTGGCCGAGCTGGAATTCAAAACTCAGAAAATTCTGGCTGCTAAGTCTCATGTCTTAACCACTGTGTCTTCCAGACCAGCCCAAGAGAGGAGCAGCAAGAAAGGCTCCAGGGCTCGTGGATGATGGGCTGCACAGCCCTGTTTCCTCATCCCGTGATGATGCCTTCAGCAGTGCCCTTTCCCCTGAAAGCTCAGCTGCCTGGGACAACTCATTCTCTCCCTTCTTCCTCTCAGTGGGAGAGCTGGAAACTCACTCTTACTAAGGTAGAACTGACTGCTGGGTATGAAAAATTAGTGGAGTGGAAGGATCGTGAGGTTGGGAGTCAGGAGACCCCCAAGTTCTAGTTTTTCTCAGGCAGAGACAAGAGCTTTTCCTCATCCCTGTCACCCTCTGTAGGCAGCTGCCTATGCTGCCCATCACTGAGGCTGCCCAGACCAAGAATCCCTACAATCCAAAGAAGGGGGTGAGGCAGGGCCAGGGAGGCCAGAGCGGAAGTTGGGACAGGGAGAATTAAAGGAAATGCTTCTTCACATAGCTGCCGTCAATGGAAATGTCCAGGCCCAGGTCGAGCGGGGTAGACAGGGAGCCAGAGGTAGGAACAGAGACTGGCGTGGGGCAGCCCATTGTGGAGTCTTGGCAACAGGCTGGGTAAACAGGCTGGGTAAGCTGCTCCCCTGGTGGGATCAGGAAGGAACCAATGGCTGGCCTCTGAACAACCTCTGGCTTGGCTGGGGGGCAGGAAGATGAAGAGGCCTGAGTAATGGCCTGGCTACCTAGCCAGCCCCAGCCTTGCATCCTCCCCACAGAAAGGAGGAAATGACACATTCGCCCTGCCCCAGGAGCTCTCCAGCCAGCCGTGGGCAGGGGAGTGCAGCCCGACTGAGGCCAGCAGATGGCCAGACCTCCTCTCTGGAGAAAACCGCTACTTGGTGGGAAGGACTGCAGGCACGGGGGACACAGGAATGGGAGTGGGGAGACCAGCCTGGCCACTAACGGGCTGACAGAAGTCACCCGGATGCATCTCCCTTGATGCCCAAAAGGGAAACTTAAGATCATAAACGGGATGCCACATACCCTGAGTCACACCCCCAGCCACAAAGGCACCTCTGGGTGCTCCTCTTACTCACTCCGATGGGTCCTCCCTGCAGCCCAGCTCCCCCCGGCTGCTCCCGCTGGCTGCAGAGACACGGTTCTCAGAGCCTCCAGGAAAGGCACCCAATCACCCAGTTGACAAAGAGAGGAAAATCCCACCTCGACAGCAACACGGAGAAGCTGGATATGACTTCTCTCCTCCACAGATGACTCAGCCCAGCTCTTTATCAGGAAAACTGATTTTGCAACAGCCTTTTAAATGGCCTCTCCACCCCCAGCCTCTTCCCCCGCCAATCAACCCACCCCACGCAGCCAGATTCACCTTCCCAGCTCCACTCTCATTTCTCTCCTGCTCAAAACCCTCACTGTCTCTCCAGGTCAGGGGGGATGGAGAAGAGGGTCCTGCCCATCCTGGCATTCAAAGCCATCAGGGCCTGCCCCGGGAGCTCACTAGCCTTCTCTCTGCGCCCTAAGCAATGGTGGAGGGAGTTGACGGCTCATGGTTCCCACGCCTGCCCTGTGACTTCCTGCCGGCAGAGCACCTTTTGCACACACCTCCCCACACGGAACCCTTCTCTGTTTCACATTCTTTTTATGTACCCTGATCCCCCAGCCTCCTGACTGACTCAAATGCTACCGCCCCCTCCCCAAAGCCTTCCCTGACCACCCATGTTTTATCAGCACCATTTTGTGGACCATTCATTTTAGTAAAAATTACCCTTCAGGCTGTGCTCACCACACGCCAGGCCCCATCACGGCCCATGCCTCACTGACCTTCGCAGCAACCCGTGAGACCAGAAGCAACCCCATTTCCACATTAGAGGAGAAACTGGCTCAGTGGGCACAGTGACTTGTTCAGGGTCACACAGTCTCAGAGGCACAGTTAGGTTTCAAACCCAGAATGGCCCAATAGAGCCTAGGGCCTGTCACAAGGCCTGCACTGCCTCTCCCAAGGTTTAGCTCTGTAGCCATCATGATCTGGGTCTTGGCCACCCCCACCCCCAAAAGACTGTAGGAGCCTTGAGGGCAGGGTCTCAACCCTCTCGCTCCCGTATCCTCCCCCACCCATCTTCCACAGCTTGATGAAGCTGATCAGGATGACGGCAGCCAGCATTTTGGGAGCACCAGATGCTGCAAGCGAGGGGTTCAATATGTCTTTGCTCGAATCCTCATAGCAAATCTTAAGGGCATTTGCATTATGACCATTCTAGAGACGGAGAACAAGCAGTGGAGAGTTAGCCCAGTCATTCAGAGTCTCACAGCCAGCAAGGGGCAGAGAGAGCTGGAGTAGGGACAGTCTGATCCCAAGCTTGGGCGCCTTCCTTCTGGAGAGCTCTGCCTGCAATGTGCATTCACTTTCCCCACCCACTGCCATAGACCCAGCCTAACTGCCACTTCTTCCAGGAAGCCCTCATCAATCCACCCAAACTCCTAGATTAGCATGCCTCTCTTGCTCATCCTGGCCCAGGGACCTCAGAGCAGGAGTGGGGCTCAGAGGAAATGGCAGGCTAAGAAAGCTCAGAAACCACTGAAGAGGGAGGCTGGGTCTGGCTAGACTCTTGGTTTTTCCCTGCTGACAGTGTAATGGGATCAGGGAGGGCACAGATGGGGGAGGACGGGAGACAAAGATGCAGGCTGGGCTGGGGCAGGCAATAAGCACTGTCCAAACTGCTGGCTTACCAGGACCTGCCTCAGGGTCCTGGCCAGGAACCAGGAGTCAGGACAGAGCATCCTTCCTGCCTGTTCTACTGGCCGAGTCACTAGTACAATCAGTAGATTTTAGAAAGTTAGAAATTTTAAAAAGGCAGTTTCAGTTCTAGGCAGACAGCAAACTGGAGGGCAGGTTTCCAGAGAGCCAGTGTCAGAGCCCAGGCTCCCAGCTCCTGTCCTGCCCTTTGGAAGTCAGGCGTGCCCTCTCCAAGCTGGGGTAGTTACTCCCCGGGCCCAGCTCCCTGGAAGCCTTGGGAGACTAAAAGGACCGTTGCACTCCAGCCTTCCAGAGAAAACACATACTCCAGGAGATGCAAAGGTGGCGAGCCAGGGCAGAAACGAGGTGGATTCCCTTAACCTGTGTTTCTGCCAGGAGCAGGCTGGAGCCTAGGTCATCTCTGGGTCCCCACCATGCATCCCAGGGCCCGGCACACCTTGGGTCCTGCACAAAGATGTGGCTCTTCCTCTTATCCCTGTGCCAGTCCAGGGCCAAAGCCAGTTCTCCTCCTCTCTAACTGCCCTCAGACCCAGCAGGGGTCTTCACCAGGAAGGCTTCAATAATTGCTAAAATCAGCCACTGGGGGGTGGGGGGAGCACTCCCACATCCAAAGCCTCCCAGCTTCACATTTGCTCCTCCATTTGCCCCTGGAACCTGATTCTAGATCCTTCTAGATTCTAGACTGGACACCTTGAAGGTGGTTCCTGGGGGGAGGGGGTTGGGGAAGAGGGAAGGAGAGAGCACCAAGTCTGCAGGTGGCAAAGGAGATGAAACCTCAAGTTGCTGTGTTGGACCTGAGAGGTAGAATGTTCAATGAGGTGCCAGGAGAACACGGACCCCACCCCACCCCACCCCGGGAAATGAATTAAGAGGGAGCAATCAGGAAGGCTCCCTGGAGGGGGCGGCATGTACCGCAAGTCTTGAAAGTTGAGCTAAGGAGGCATTCCAAGCAACCGGGACAGCGCTGCAGGGGCTGAAAGACTCGTAATCTCCACACTTCCTTACCCACCCCGACTCCCCAAATCGAGAGCAGCTGGAGAGGAAGGGACCTTTGACTGGACCACGTCCATCGATCGGGCTTGCGCAGAGGCCGAAGCTGAACGGGCTGAGCCAGGCACAGTTCCACGGAGCCATGCCTATTGCAAGGCTCTTGCCCCTAACCCAGGCGCACCGTGTCCCAGCCCTGGGCCTCGGGTGGGTTACATAACGGCCACTGCTCCAGACTCCGAGCCGGCGGGACCCTGGCCTCCTCCCCTCTCCTGCCATCTGTCTCGGCTGCTTCCTTCTCATAGAAGAGGCCGCTGTGCCGCCGAAAACGAAGGCCAGCGCCCTGCGGTAAATTCCCCACATTCCTTCCTCACAGAAAAATAAATAACCCGGGAGGAAAAAACGCAGGAGGAATGGTAATGACGGCCCAGGCCCGCTGGAGACGCAGCGCAGGCTCGCGGGTGAACAGCGAGGGGCCGGGCGTCCTCCCGGGAGGCAGCTTCTCAAACGTCGCTCGGGCACCGACTCGGGCTCCGGAGGGCGGCCCCGCCCCCCGCCCCGCCCCGCCCCCCGCGGGCCCGGGCGGCGCTCACCCTCGCGGGGTCTCCAGCTCGCTCGCACCTGCCCGCGAAGACGCTGGCATTCCCGCGCGGATGGCAAGGGGTCACCCGGGCAAACGTGGCCGGGCCGAAGGACCCAAGTTCATTCAGGTTGCGGCCTCCTTGCGCACGTCTGTGTGAGCGATTCCTCCACTGTCATGTTACGATGTTTGGTTTTATCCTGGCTGGCTGCGAGGTAGGGACTGCGCTTCTCTCCATTTTGCATATGAGGAAGCTTGAGGCTCAGAAAAGTGTGGGAATTCACCAAAGTATTTGGCCAGCGAGTTGAATGCGGGTTTCTGGGCGCCTGCCTTTCACTCCCGTATCCTTTCAACTGCCTACTCCTCCCCAGCCAGCCCTCCTTCACCAAATTCAACCCGACATGCAGCCTGTTCCCCTCCCCTCTGCGGTTCAACAGGGCATCCCATTCAACATGCTGGGCTACCTTTGGTAAATCACTTCACCTCTCTGACTCTCAACTTCCCCATCAGTAAAACAAAGAAGGAAAATATCTGCTTAAAAGGCAGCTACTGAGCAAATGAGATGCAGAAATGATTTAAAAGAATAAAGCACTGTGCACACCTGAGGGGAATTTTAACTTTGGCCTTTTGCAGACACCTACTTCTGCATGACTCTCCAAGGCTGGGGCTCTGGCTGTCTCCTTCCCTCTGTCCTCGTCACCAGCTCTGTCAGGGTCAGATCTCCCACTTCTGCGCACATCAGGCACCTCCTGGTCCCCCCGCCCGCCCCCCATCCCTCACAGCACCCTCTGCACAGGAGACCCCGGCACTGACCTCTATCCAGTGTGCTGTAGAGAGAGAGCAGGTTTTGAATCCCTGGCCCCCAGGAGCAGACCCCAGAGGGACTCCTGGGAGGGAAGGAGCAGCCTGTGCTGGCTGGGGGGCCAAAAGGGCCCCGCGGTTCATCACCAACCGTCACTAACTGGGAGCTGGGGAGGGGGAGGCTGGAGGCTGCAGACCCTAACCCTTCCCAGGAGTCCAGCCCCTCCAACAGGAGGAATCTCCTGTAAGGGCCAAATCATCCAGTCTGCTCTCCCCTTTTCCCTCGAACTAAAAGAAGACTGGAGGTCGGACATTTGGCTCCACTGTCTGTCCTGTCACAGTTTGGATGACATTTGGCTAATCCCTCAGCCTCCTTGAGGCTCAGTTGACCCGTCTGTTCAAAGGGACAACTGGACTGGACCATGAGTCCCAGAGTATGGTGCCGCCCTCCTCTGGTGAGAGCAAAAAAGATTTCAGGTGGAATCCTAACATCTAAAAGTCTTGATAGTTACATAAGTTTTGAATGCATATTGGAAAATATACACCAAATCTGTGGTCTTGGGTATATTACTACTTAGGGGGAGGCTAAAATAGATATTTCAATAACAGACAATTTAAAGAAAATAAATCTAGGTGGTACATGGACTCATTCATTCAACCCATAGTTATAACCACTAAAAGCCAGGCACTGTTCACAGCCATGGAGAGAAACAGACAAAAAAAAAAAAAAAAATCTGCTTGTGCCAGGGGGTACAGTAGTGGCACACACCTGTAATCCCAGTGACTTGGGAGGCTGAGGCAGGAGGATCACAAGTTTGAGGCCAGCTTCAGCAACTTAGTGAGGCCCTAAGCAACAGAGCAAGACCCTGTCCCAAAATAAAAAAAATTAAAAAAGGGGTGGAGATGCGGCTCAGTGGCTAATCCCAGGTACCGATAAATAGATAAATAAATACTTGCATTCTAGTAGGGGAGCAAGATAATAAATGTGATTAACTCAGATGGCAAATGCTACAGAGAAAAAGAAAACACGGATGGAATGTATGGGGTGGGGAGTGGTTTGCAAAGGTAAATACAGTATCGGAGTTGTCCTCACTGAGCTGGCACATCTGAGTGAAGGACCGAGAAAGGTGAGGGAGTGAGGCATGGGCACATCTAGGGCAAGAGAGGCAGGGGGAGCAGCTAGTGTTAAGGTCCTGAGGCAGGCTACACCTGGCAGGTTGGAAGATGGTGTGGAGGTAGAATATAAATAAAGAAAGGGGGTTCTCTAAGTGGAGCTCTTCTTTTGCTCTTTGGGATCCCTGGGATCCCCCTGCATTGCACCCATTGGCTCTCTCCCTCTCACTTCTTAATGCTGGACAGACTCCAGCGAGCAGCAGCACAACTCCTCTGCACATATGCCCATGCGCAGAAGGGCTGCTTGCGGCAGGCCTGCCCTGCACGCATGCGTACACCACACAGTGGAAGCAAGACGTACGCACATACCTCTGCACAAGAGCACCCAAGGACATGCACACGGAGGAACGTGGGTATAGTGCATCAGGTGCCCACCTGTGGGAGGGTGCCTGTCTCCCTCCTGCCAGCCTGCCCTGTAGACAGGTAAGGCAAGTTCCCAGACAACACGTGCCCTTGAGGGGAAAGGGGAAAGGGTGGTGTGGCTTCAAATTCCTCTCAGTATCTCTGAACCTCAGATATAGTCTCCCTTTCCCAGGGGTTCATCAAAATCTGCCACTTAATGCTCAAGTGACCCAGGTTCTCTGCTGCTGAAGAGAATGTCCCCTTTTTACCCCTACTGCGATGAAACAGGATAAGCCATGTGAAATGCCTAGCACAGCAATGTGACATTGGCAGCAGCAGCAGCCATAATCAGAGTCTCCCCATTCCTTTAGATGCTTGGGGACAGCTGAAGAACAAGAGGAAAGGACCAGACCAGGTGCTGGAGGCCTGGAGTTTAGCCTCAACCTGGTCTCCAACTCAATGCGAGGCCTGGGCTTGTTCCTTCCCCTCTTCTGCTCAGACCAGAAACTTGCAGGTGCGTCAGAATCCCTCAGGGAGTTAGTTCAACATTCAAATCGCTGGGCTCCAACCCAGGTCTGTGAGAACCCAGAATATGCATAGGCTCTCTGAGGGTTTCTGATGCACAGCCAGGTTGAGGACCCACTGGCCTTTAGAGTCAATATTTTATAAATAATTTATAGTGGGCTGGGGTTGTGGCTCAGCGGCAGAGCGCTCGCCTTGCACGTGTGCGGCCCGGGTTCGATCCTCAGCACCACGTAAACATAAATGCATTGCATTGTGTACAACTAAAGCAAATAAATAAATATTTAAAAAACAAATAATTTATAGTAAGTGAACACATAGGAAAATGCCTGAACTGTGTGGTCAGCACATAGTAAGACTCCATAATGTTAACAAAATACACATTGAATAAAATATATTGATAATTATATATAGTACTTGTATGATATTCTTTGAATACATGCAACACTTTTATAGTTTTCCTATCACTTTTTATCCATCAGAAACAGGGGCAGAAGCTGGATGTAACGGTGCATGCCTGTAATCCCAGCTACTTGGAAGGCTGAGGCAGAAGGATCATAAGCTCAAGGCCAGACTCAGCAACTTAGTGAGACCCTGTCTCAAAATAAAACAATGACAGGTCTGTGGATGTAGATGGATGTTAGAACATCACGGGGTTCAGTGCCCAATACCACAGAAAAAAGAAAAAAAAAAGGAAGGAAGAAAGGAATGAATGAATAGCTGAATGAATAGAGGCAGAGGAGGGACTGTCAGACTGTTTTACAGACTAGAAAACTGGGACAGTGAAAGGCCAGGAACCGCCCCAGGAGCTCAGCACCCAGGTACACAGGTCTTTGGCTCCCAGCTTCATGAACTGTGCTACCTTGGGGTCTCATACACTGGCCCCCTATGATTTTGACTTCCAGCCCACAATTTTGACCTTCCATCCAGGCTCATGAAAACTAGACACACGACTTCCTCAGCAACTCAGGATTCACTAAGAACAGGACAACCTCAACCAGCTGATCTCCCTCCAGCATAAAGGCCCCTCTCATGGGGCAGAACAGAGGTTCCCAAAGCCTTCCCTTCACACCACCATTTGATCTAAAATACTTGTTTTGTCCTAGCCAATCTGCGTTCCATCTGATCATGAGCAAAGGTGACGTGAGCAAGGCTTGTGTATGCTGAGCCTCAGTTTCCTCTGTAAAAGGGTCTCCTAATTCCTGCCCTCCTGAGTGGTTGCACAGACCAGCTCACGCCTTTGCCAAGTGCCCAGCGTCAGGCCTGCACACACGCTAGGGTGATGACGGAGCATGCTGACGCGCTGGTTAACGTGCGAGCTTCTGGAAGGCAAGAACTTGGTTTCATTCATCAGGGCACCCACGCCTGCTGCCTGTGACCCGTGCTCAATAAACATGCGCTGAATGAATGAAAAATGAAATTATTTCACCAAGCAACTTTCTCCTCGTCCTAGCTAACCATTCTATTTCATGACCCATTTCCCTGCTTAATGGCCAGGGATGGAGGGACGGGCTATGGGTCCTGGGAAGTTGTCTTCCCCTCCACACAGACGGGGTGACGAAAGGGCTGTGAGGGGCCGTGTCCCAGGAGCCCGGAATGTAATCCTGTTGACTCAAGAGGCATAAATAATGCACTAGTATGTTCTCTGCTCACCACCCTGAAACTCTAAGAATAGCACCGGCTACCCTTTCAGGGACTCCAAAGGGAAGAGGGCAGGACACTAAGATGGGGACAAGCAGGAAAGACGTCACTGGGCTGTGGACTCTCAAGCAGCCCTGTTGCAAGTGCACCTTTCCAAACTCCTAAGACAGAGGACCCTGGAGGTCAGAGCCAAGAGGGCTCTCAAAGGCCACCTGGGCAGGAGATCTCCCAGGGGCCAAGAGAGGCCTGAGAAGATGCCCCCTTCCCCCACACTGTTTATCTTTTCCCCCTCCCCCTGACGCTCTTCCTAGTAATGCCTGTGCTTCAACTTACCCCTCCTCACTCCTGGGATGAATACAGAGTGGCTAGGTCTCCTCTTACATGTTTCAAATGAAACACTTTGGAGAGGGAAGACTGTATGGATTTTAGTCTTTTTTTTTTTTTTTTTTTTTTTTAAGTTTAAAAATGGCTGGTCTAGGGGCGGGGGTTGTGGCTCAGCCTCGCATGTGTGAGGCACCGGGTTCAATACTCAGCACCACATAAGATAAATAAATAAAATAAAGGTACAAAAAGAAATGGCTGGCCCAGAACGGTGCTCCTCATGCTTTAAGTACATAGGAATTGCTCATGGGTGTTGTTGAGACGCACATCCTGATTGGGGAGGTCTGGGGTGGAGCCTGATTCTGCATTTCCAACAACAAACTGTCAGGGATGCTGACGCTACATCCATGGGCCACACTTTGAGTACACAAAAACCAGGGTATTTCCTGTTACAGATGGGGAGACTAAGGCCAAAGAGAAAGGGAGTGGCAAGAGCGACGGCAGAGCTGGGCTCAGTATACAAGTGTCTGGACTTTTCCCAGGGCTTTGGCTTCAGGGGGCCTTGAGTGACTGCAGCCCAAGAACATGCCCTCACCAGCTGGTGGCCGAGGCTGCTGGACTCCCTCTTTGAAGGCAGGGTGCATCATGTGGCCATTCAGACGCAAGCAGGATCCAGGCAGAGCCAGAGACAGCCCCATGGGCTCGACATGGAGTGTGGCGGGCCACCAGGATGGGCATGCAGGGGAAACGGGATGAAGCAACACCAGCTGAGCCCAACGCCAGGGAGGCTTCTCCTTCCCAGCATCTGCTTCATCCCCTTTGAGCTCCAGAGCCTGGAGACTAGCCCCACTGGCCACTGCCCCACTGCGGGTCCTGTCACCTCTCTGAGTGGGGTCTCCAGCACTGTTTTTCAGTTCTAAGAGAGAGATGGGATCTTGGAAAGCTACAGAGCCTTTACTGATGTCATTATTCTGCCAATACTTGAAGCCCAGGGCAGGACAAGGCTTCATTCAAAGCCACACAGCCAGTGTGTGGTGACACCAGACCTCCCTGGCACAGCTTAGAGCCAAGAGCTTAGCTTCGGGCCCACCCAAGCTCAATGAGAGCACCATCTGCCCGGAGGCTGGGCAGGGGTGGAGGAGGAGAGGAGAGGGTAGCTGCAGAGTGATGAGCCTCAGGCCCAGAGCCAGTGGGAGGTGGGTGGGGCCCCAGCAGGAGACCTGAGTGGGGCCTGGCAGCTGGGCATGGGGGAGCCAACTGGCTCAGGCGGGCTAGCGGCATGCTTGTTCCTGTGCGCGTGACAGTCTATTTTTTTAATCAGTATCCTCCCCATTCCCCAACTCCCAAAGAATCCTATATCAGGAATCATGCTCTGGCTGAGGTCAGGGCCACCCTGGGGATCAGTGGAAAGGCACCCCAAGTCCCATCTCTTCATGCTTAGTACTAAGCAGCCTAGAATGCAGAGCAGACCGTGCAGGGATAAGAGAGCTCCTTCCTCTGTGTGGCCTTGGCTGGTCCCTGGACTCTACAGCCTCAGTTTCCCCTGTCTGTACGATGATGGGGCTACGCAACCCGCAGGGGAGTATTACACCTCGAGCGTTAGGCTTCAACTCCAGCCCCACAACATGAACAATGCTCACTCATCAGGCCTTGGCAGGGCCTCCCATGTTCATGGTGCCCACAGGGCACACTTAATCCTCCCTGACCTAATCCTAGGAGAAGAGGGGAAGGGGAAAAAAGATGCTGAGCTGGTTCAAATGCCAACCTCAGAGCCCTCTGCCTCAGACCTAGTGCGTTTCCTCCTTCCAGGACCTGAGGAACAGAAATGATGAGACCCAAAGAACACTGTGTGTTTTGGGGCAAGTGACTTGGTCTGTCTTTGGTATTCCATCTAAAACAAGAGATTGTGTTGTATACTAGTGGAGCTCACAGTCTTTGGTGTCAGACAGCCTGGATTGGCATCTGGCCACTTACTAGCTGTGTGAGCCTGGGAGCTCACTGATCCAACCTCTGTGCCTCAGGTTCCCATATATAAAATGATGATAAAGCAGTACTCACCTCACAGAGTGGCTGATGTGTAAAGATCTTGGAATGGGGCTGGGGAGATAGCTCAGTTAGTAGAGTGCTTGCCTTGCATGCACAAGGCTCTGGGTTCAATCCCCAGCACCACAGGGGGAGAAAAATCTTGGAATGCTCATGGCACATAGTAAATAACAATAACTACTCTTCAGAAACTGTGGCTTTTATCTATGACTAAAAGTAAGGCTCTCCTTGGAGATCCTTAGTCTGTGAGACATTTTATTCTAGAGGATTAGGTACAAGGGTCCACTGTCTTGTCCTGCTCATCCAATTGCCCCTTCCTTGACCCAGTGTTTTTGGTGCCTTTCACACCTGTGATCGAAAATCCTTACTGCCCATTTCACAGCAGCTCAGAACAGAAGCCTGAGACCTAAAGGTTTGCCCAAGACCACCGGCCTGTTAGCCACTCCTGAGGCTCCATCCAGACCCCTTCCCGCTGGGTTCATGTCCATCCTCCCGCCATCAAAACCTGTTCCTGGAAAAACATCAAAAAGTAATTTACACTGAGATATGATGAGTCTTGGGCCCCAGTCCACCTCCTCAAGGGCTTGTTATTTTCACAGAGATCAAAACACGATAATACTATTAATAAGGAGTAGCTCATTTTTAAAGCATTTATCACTCGTTTCATTTTCATAATAACAGTACAAGGGTCTATTATTGTCTCTGTTTTATAGATGAGGAAACAAAAGTCCAGACAGCTTACATAATGTGCTCAAGATCTCCAGCTGACCAGGAGTGGAAGCCAGGGGTCCACCACAGCCCTTGTGCATTAACCTCGCAGGAAGTGGGTAACACAGGAGCAGGTGGACTCTTGCTCCACCTGCAGCACCCTGGGTGACTGGGCAGCCAGGGCAGGATGGGGTCAGCCCAGTACCACACCAGCCTGCCTCACCAAATGGAAAAGATGAAGCCAGGGCAGAGGAATTCCAGGCAGCAGCCAGTGGTAACGATTTCATTCCAGAGAGAGGGCTTTTTGTAAGCCTCTGGAATTGCAGGGCCTGGGGGCCATTCCCAGATTGACTCCTCCTCTGGCCACATGGAGTAGCAATTGAACCCCAATGCCCCGGGACAGGACATTGTCACAAAGGACTCTGTACATGCACACACTGGCCTAACTTCTAGAGACTCCCCCTAGGCAGGCCCAGCCACCCTCTGGCCAGATTTCAGGCCCAGCTCCTTTGGGTCTGCAGCTGACAGCCTGGGGAGAGAGGGATGTAACCAACACCCACCCACCCACCCTCATTAGGCCATTTACCACCCTCCACCACACGCTTCCCCCCAACCAAAATCCCTCCCATTCTTCTGGACCCCAGGAAGCCTTGATCACCCCTCAAATACCATTTAGACTTCTGTCCCCCTGTCACCTCCTAAGAAAGTCCTTCTCTAACCACTAACCCAAAGTAGTCCTTCTTGCTGTTCTTCATCTTAACAGCACAACTTTTTTCCATGCTAGTTTACCTATCTGGAGTCACCTTGACATGTACTTCCTTCCTTGTTTTTTTTTTTTTTTTTTCTTTGTCTTATCCTCTCAATTAAAATGCAAGCTCCTTGAGGGCAGAAACCTGCCTGTCCTATTTACTACTAACCCCAGTTCCAAGCACCCACCCACCCACCGGTAGCCACCGAGGTCCCTAGAGGGAAAAGGATTCACCCAAGGTCACAGTAAGCAGGTGGCAGAGGTCAGCCTGGCACTGCACCCTGGGCACTTGGCCTTTCCCACTCTCTCCCTACTGACCCTCAGCCGGCCTGTCTTGCCCCTGCCTTCTCATTACAGTAGGGTCAGAGCCTGCAGATCCTTGCCAACAGTGCCCCTTTATTTCCCCGGGGACCTATGGTGCCCCTATCTAGGCAGCCCTGCCTGCTTCCCCCTCTGTCCCTCGTCCCTCCCTTCCTGGCATCAGCGGCTCTGATGAGCTCATGTCTGGAAGGTTGGGAGCTGCCCTGAAGGAAAAGGTGCCTTCCGGGCCAGGACTCTGGGGCTGGAGGTGTGCTGAGCCTCATGGGAAGGCAGCCCTGGCAGGGGAGGGAGTCTGCTGACCCCCACACAGTCTGCTTCCTGTAGCTCTTGAGAGATCAGGGAGACATCCATCGACCCGGATCACCATGACTAGGTGTGGAGAAGAGATGGAAAGAAGGCTCCTCCTGTGCTTCTCCCCTCCTCCAGATGCTCCACTGTCACTTGGGCCCTCCCACCAATCAAGGAGTTGCTCTTTCCCAGGGAGAGAGGGCTCTGCTGCCTTCTACCTACAGAATTTGCCCTGGGCAAATAGCTCCCCTTCCTTGGTCTCAGTCTTCCCAACTCCCAAAGTGGAGACTAGGTAAAATGACTAAAGGAGGCTAGCCAGGAACCAAGCACCAGAATGCTACAGGTTTGTGCCCCCCCCCCCCCTCCCCGCCAGCTTAGGAAAAAAATAGAGAAGGGAAATAGCTGACAAGGGAGAGAAAGAGTTCAAGACCTTATTTTAACTATGTAAATGCTGTGATTGGAAAAATCACAACTTAGTTCAAGTGCTAGTTGGCGGTGGGGACCCTGGGGTTGGCTGGTGGCTTGCAAAGTGGGAGCAGACCTGAAAGGTGGGGGCTGCAAGCCAAGATGACACAGCAGCAATGATTTATGTGGAAGAAGTTCTTCAAACATCAAACTTGACTGATCCTAGTTCATCCTCATGCACAGATGAGAAACCGAGGACCAGAGAGAATGAACCATTCCAAGATCTCATTGGGAGAACAAGGCAGCCGACGCTCCTACCAAGCAAAAAGGGCATTTCTAACTTTCTTGAGGGGGGTCTCAGCCTTTTCCCAAAGCAACACCGTAAGAAGTTGGGGAGTGAACCATCAGTTTCAGTTTGTGCCTTCACCCCTCAAGACAGGACGAGGGTCAGGCCTGGAGTTGGTGAGAGGGCAGGCTGGGGCCAGCAAGGCTTCCAATCCCTTGCCCCAGTGTACCCTCCTTCCCCTCCACTTTCCAACAGGACAGGGTTGGAGCACCCTCTGACTGTTCCTATAACCATCAACACTGTCCCCAGTGCAGCTGCCCCCTCAGTGACCATCTTGCCAACCTTCCCACTGGGAGCCCCAGAGAACAGGGGCTTACTCCAAGATCATGCAGCAAGATGGTATGTTCCAGTGCCACCTGCCAATCAGGATAGGGTGGAAGGGGGAATGGGACACATGCTGCTTTCCACTCAGTTCTTGTCCCTTAGAAAATTCAGACATGGAACACAGAGGGATCCCTGTCCCCATCCCAAATAAGCATATAACTTGGGGGTGGTGCGGGGAAATGAAAGGAGACCTTTTCCCCAAATTCCTCAGAGGTCTTGCAGGGACCATGAATGATGCTCTCCCACGGCCCATTCCACAGCACGGAGGTTATAAATGAGCCCCACCCTCCACTCACTTCACCTTTGGGGCCCCGATTCTCAGAGCAAATGGGGCAATCCTAGGGGTGTTATAAAAATTTGATGTGAAAGGCCCAGGAGTTTCCCTCAGCCGGAGGGCACTCTGGAAAGCCCGCGATTTCCCCAGGTGGGGCTTGGGCAGGGTGGTCCGCGGCGTAGCGGTTTCGCGTTCGGCGACCCCAAGCTCCAGCCAGACCCTGGTGCCCGGCGGCCCCGCCCGCGGGAGGTGGGGGTGCAGG
The DNA here is from genome assembly GCA_025594165.1 of Tamias sibiricus. NCBI lineage: Eukaryota > Metazoa > Chordata > Mammalia > Rodentia > Sciuridae > Tamias > Tamias sibiricus. The sequence continues at coordinate 60,837,670 of CM046662.1, forward strand.
CCCAGCGCAGACCGTTCCGCTGCCCCACGGGCGCCCATGTTGGTCCATGCGGGCAGCGCCCCACCCGCCGTTTCCCTGGTCAAGCCAGCCGCACTTTCGCAAAGCGCCCCTGGGGCACAGACCCAGGGCTGCCCGGGGCTTCCTTGACCCCCGATCTGCAGGAGGAAAGGGGCGCGAGAGCTGGAGCCCCTGCACCCCAGAGAACAGCTTCCCGCGGTCAAGGCGTCCCGCGGCTCCGGAGCTGCCAGAGAGCCCGAGATCCCTCAGCCTCCACCATACAGGTGGGGAAACTGAGGCCCAGAGTGGAGGCGCAACTTGGCCAAGGTCACTCTGCGTGCGGCGGCTGGAGCCCAGATGTGCCACCGCCTAAAGCGCGGTGCCAGCAACTGCGCAGGTGGGAAGGGCGAGGCGCCGGGCGCGCAAAGCGCGGTGCCAGCAACCGCCAGGCGCCGGGGCCACCCCCGCCAGGCCAGCGCCCCTCACTCACCTCCAGCCTCTGCGCGCGGTCCCCGAGCTCCCGGGCGCCGCCGCCTCGCCACACCTGGCCGCGTCCGTCAACGCGCCCCGCCCCGAGGTCCCCGCACTCCCGATCCGCGCCCGAAGCCCCCTCCTCGCCTCCGCCACCGCCGCCGCCGCCGGGAGGGCTGCTCGGACCGAAGCCGGGAGATGCGAGCGGGGCGGGCGGGCCCGCAGCTCTCCGGCCGCCCCGCTCCCCCGGGCCCTAGCGCCGCCCCTCCCGCCCGCCCCGCCCAGCCCAACCCTCGGGGGGTACGACTCCCCCCTCGGCTGGCTCAGCCTCCTGTTTCCAGGCGGGTCCCCCCTTCTCTCCCTGTTTCCTCGCGCAGTGCCTCCCTTTCTCTGCCAGGTTGCCTGTCTCTCCCATCTCCTCATCATTTTCTATCGCTTGGTTTGTCAGTCTGTCCTCAAATCCTATTTTCTTTCTGACCCGACGTGTTCTCCCTCTTTTCTTTGTCCTTCCCACTAGTCCCCCCTCCCTTAAATCTACCTTTTCGATTCTGTGTGGCACAAGTGACACCACCTCCCACCCCGAAAAAGTACCCTTCGGGACCATCTCCCACCACCTCCATCTCAGCCTTAATAACCAAATTAACTCTTTAACCTGGTAGGACTAGGCAAATGGGGACTGGGGAAGGTTGCCACCTCACCATCAGCCAGCTGCTGTTCCCCGACTTAACTAGTGGGTCCGCAACAAAGGCAGGGTGCTGTGCTGCCATCTTTCCTTGAAGGGGATTCCATTCACACGGAGCTCAGCAGACTCTCCCAGCAGTGGTCAGTCTGCTTCAGAGTCCTGGTGGGGATGCTATTAAAAGCCCATATTCCCACATTCCAGCGCCCCTCCCAAGGGGAGGGGTTGGTGGGCTTGGAAACAAGACTAAACAGTCACTTTCCACCCCTCCAAAATTTTGAAGTGCATTACACTTGGAAATACGCTGGCCTGAGCAGAGCACAGTGGTGCACACCTGTAATCCCAGCTACTCTGAAGGCTGAGGCAGGAGGATGAAAAGCTCACTGCCAGCCTCAGCAATTTAGCAAGACCCTGTCTCAAAATAAAACAGGAAGGACTGAGGGTGTAGTTCAGTGGAAGAGTGCTTGCCTAGATTTGATCCCCAGTATAACAACAACAACAACAACAAAAATGTTGGGCTGGGTTTTCACAAATTTCCCTGGGTTTCTCACCCTTTGAACCAAGGTGGTTCCATTTTCATCTGTCTTCTGTATCAAGAGCTCTATGTTTAGATTTCTGCAAAACGAAGTTAGAAATGTGCAGATATAAGCCACCCAAGGTTTTCTGAAACACAGACCTAGAGGTAGGTATTGGGGGTCTTGGTTGTTCCCTGTCCATGGTGGGCGGGCTCAGTGTGCAGGAGGTCAGGTGACTGAGGAGACAAACCCTCTCTGGCCACTCCCATCCCGCTGCATGGCCTCAAGGGCCTCAGAGAATTCCTCTGACCCTGTTGCCACCCGTCCTGTTTTGCTGGGGTTGGGGGGCAGGAGATTGGCAGCAGGTAGGGTATTGCTTACCCTGAGAGTGCCTTGCTGGAGAAGTGGTTGCAGCCCAGCCTGTGGGAAACCAGGAAACAAACTGTGTGGGTGAGAGGGAAAGAGAGACAGAGGCTAGGATTACTGCGTGGGTGGGTATGAAAAAGAAAGAGATGGGGAAAAGAAAGAAGGAGAGAAAGTGGTTCTGTCTGTACGTAGGTGTGTGACCGTGGGTGTGCAAGAGTGGATGTGCCTGTAGGAGAGAACGGGAACGCAAGAGAGCTTTCAAAGTGTAGGTGTGCAGAAAAGAACACAGAAAAGAACAAGCTTTAACCTGTATCTGTGTGCTGGTCTGAGAAAATGGGCACATGTCTGCTATGTGTTTTCAGGTGGGACTGTAGCTCTGTAAGCAAATCTAAAGCACATGTCTGCATGTGACAGCGTGATGGGTGACAGGGCCTTCAGGAGGATGCGTGCCAGTATCTACCCGTTGCCCAGATGTGTGAGTGTCTGAGGGTATTCATGTGTGCAGCACATGTGTCTATGTATGTGTGTGTATGTGTGAGTGCACAGTGAGGTATATTGGTATATTGGTGTGGGGTGTGGAAAGGGCACTGGGCAGCTTGCTGCTCAGCCTGAGCCTGAGAAGTAAAGACCTTGTCCTTGGACCGGTGACTACTCTCAGCTCTTAGCCTGGGTGCAGGCTCATCTGTTTAATCAAAATCAATGTGCAGCCAGGAGTGCGGCTCATCTGACAGCCTAGACCCCCACTCTCACCCCAAGACCAGCCTGAGGCTCAAAACAGTGTCCACTAGAGTTGGAGAGGCCTCCTCACCCTCTAAATACCCCTGCCCCAATAATATAAAAGTCACCCACAAGGAGAGGCCACATCAGCAGTGGGTCCCTGGCCTCCCCAGTGCATCTGAAGGGGAAAGAATGTGGTTTGTCCAAATCCCCCCACCTACTCCCAGAGCCTGAAAAACCTTTTACCAGCCCCAGGTGGGTGGAAGAACACGGCCTGCTGCCTCGTCTCCATGGAGACAAGGCAGCCGAGAGGGTGTTTAAAAACATGGGACCAGACCTCTCAGGGTTCAAATCTCAGTTCCTCCACCCACAGGCTGTGAGACTTTTGATGATTCCCTTACATTCCATATGCCTTAGTTTCCTCATCTGTAAAACAGAGACAAGAAAAGTATGAACTGCACGGGGCTATTTGGAGCATGAAATGAAGTAGTCCATACAAAGCATCTAACACAGTGCCTGGCAACTAAAAGCATCTAGCACAGTGCCTGGCAACTAAACAGTGAGGTAGAAGCCAGGGGTTCCAGGCTTTAGCTTTGCCACCAATTTACTGTGTGACTTTGGACAAATCAATTGTTGTCTCTGGGCTTCAGAGCCTCCATCTGCAATGAAAATCTCAATAAGCCCAGTTATAACCAGCTGAGATTTTCAAGAGGATGGCTACAGCATGGGGCTTTCTAGGTGAGCTGTGGACCAACTGGCTTGACTGAGACCTGATCGTGAGCCCTATGTTACACTTTCCTTCCCACATATACGCTCCCAAGTTGGAGGCAGCTGATGACAAGAAACTTGAGCTTCAGGCTGCTGCCCACCTCAGCTGTGTGCAGCCCCTCCCCTTCCAGCCTGCCAGCTGGTACTCAGACCTTGGAGAAATGGTACCAGTACCCACTGACCCCAAGTAAAGATCTCTGCAAAAGATGCCATGCCCATACTTAAAAACCACCAGGGAGCACTCCAAGAAGCAGGTATAATTGCAAAAGGATGAGTGTAATTGTCTGATGATGCTTATAATCCTTTGGCAGTAATGGAGGAAGCTTTAGAAGGAAGCCCTAATCCACTAATAACCTGGCAGTTCCACAGGCTTCTTCTCTGCGGCAGAGGGAAGGGACTCCAGCCACACCCTTTCCCCAGGGAGCAGAATGTCCAGTGTGGGCTCTGATCCAAGACCACACCGGATTTTGTCTCTCCTGCAAGATCCAGCTTCCTTCCTGTCTCCGCCTCTGAGAAATCTACCCATTTTATCTTCCTGAGGTCACTCCTGTTCCCTTTGTCCCTAGAAATGTTCAGACTAGAACTAGGTGACCAGCTGATTGGACATGAAAGGAAAAAATGAACCAGATTGTTCAAGGCAAAGGACACCATCATGGTCTCAGTGCAGGTACTGGCTGTTGCCTTGGGCAGGTGACTTGACTCTGTGAGCCTCAGTTGCTTCACCTGTAAAGTGGGGAGAGTACTACCGGCCTTGAGAGGCTCTATAAGAGAAGGAGAATGACCCCAGTGTGGGACACTGATGGGTTACATGTAAAGTAATCCTTTCTCCTCTCCTCTCTACCCACGCTCTTCCACCCCAGGCATCCACAGACCACACATACAATTCCAGAACAGAGTGATGGCTAGGAGCACATGCCTGTATTCAAAACACTGTGATTGAAACATGTCCTAGCAGCTTGCTAGCCCCGCATCTCGGACAAATCACTTACATTCTCTGAGCCTCAATCTTTTCATCTGCATAATGGAGATGATAACACTAGATCCCTGGGGAAGTGCCATCCGACAGAATGAAATAATGCAGGTAAAGCTCTTCACACAAGAAGCCTCAGCAAATAGTCTAATTGTTGAGTCGATGATGATCATTTCAATTGTCATCAATGTCCCCACATACCTATCCAGACGACTGTAAAAATTTCCAAAACATTGCTACATCTAAAATCATTGCAACCTCACAACAGCTTTATGAGGTAGATAGGATTCATAGTTTTATTTTACTTTCACAGATGAATAAACTGAAGGTCACCAAGGGGAAGGGACTTGCTAGGGCTTGGATAAGGCCCAGACCCAGTACCCCTGTCTCCTGACCCTGAGCTCTGGTCTATGTGAGGGAGGTGGCAGAACCTGGGGGCTCAGGCTCCAGGGGTCCCAGATTTGGCCTGCCTCCCAATTAAGTCTGGTGAGTCTCCCTGGAGCCCTCCTCCTGCCCTGGAGGCACTGAGGGCCCTTCTTTGCTCCTGCCCAGCTTCCTGTGTGACCCAAGCCTGGGTGGGAACTGTGTTCACGGGGGTGATCAGAGACTGGAGAGAATTATTTCAGAGAGTAGAGTAGGCGGGAAGGCTGGTGAGATGCCAGCCTGGGCGTCAGCAACGCCTGCAGAGAAATGAAGTGTTCCTTCAGTTTCCTGACGCACGAGCCCTCCCAGGACTATGTCCCCCACACGCCCTGCACCCCTGAGATCTGCTGGCAGCAGTTCCTGCCTGAGCTGAGCATGGCTCGGCTCACGTCCTCCCCATCTGGACCCACTTCAGGTTTCCATGGGCCCCGGTGCTGGAGGTGACTCAGCGTGGGTTTCCCTGCCCCGCCCTGCTCTGCAGACTCCAGTGCCCGAGGGGAAAATGATCCTCCACCCGCCTTCCTCCATGCCACACGTGCAGTGCTCCCCACACGCTGTCACTGGATCCCACTGCAGCCCAGGTGACATGGCTTCTCCTTTGTCATCTCTAACAGACGGGAAACCAAGGCCTAGGTGACTAACAGGCCAAGTGGCCCTGGCCGTCTCTCGCTCATGCTGGGTCCGTTTCCCCACCGAGGATGGATCAGATGAAAGGCTTCGGTGGCTGGCCTGAGGGCAGTGACCATGTCTGTTTGTCCAGTCTGCATCCTCAGTATCCCAAGTCACTCGAACTCTCTTCATTTAATGAGGGGTGCTGCCCCATCAGATGATTGGGACTTTCGTGGTCATTCATTCCCTAATCATTAAAGGGCAGCTGAGACTGAGAAATGGACTTTTTCCCCAACCAAGCATGATAATGTGGCTTTCTTTCACTGCCTGCTCACGTGCCCTCTTTGGCAGAAAAAGAAGTGAAGTTAGACATGGCACAGCCGGACCTTCCCGTGACCCACAGCTGCTTCTATCCCCACAGCTGCTAATCTGGGCATGCTTGAGGGACTGAGACAGATTGTCACGTTTCATGGGAAAATGGATGGAGGAGCCCCTGCTGAAGGACCTCTGGGAGAAGGAATGCAAGCTTACCTGGTTTCTGGGCCACCCTGGGCCCAGGGCTGGGGCTGGGGCTGGCTGTCATCACCTGCTGGGCCTTCACCACATCCCAGTCCTGGTTGGCTCTGTCGTCATGCTGGGACCCCCCTCGTGCTTCCCTGGAGCAGCTGCGTGGCTGGATGCCCAGGGTTCTGGACATCTGTGGCAGCCCTTGGGTGGCTCTGCAGGCAGAGTTGTCCCTGCTGCTGCTGACCACCTTGTTCTCTTCCAGGCCCATGGGCCCCGCCTCTCCCTGCAGGCCCTCTTCACTGCCGCTCTCCTCAGCCTCCAGAGCCAGGCACCTGTAGCTCCCATCGGGGATCTGGAAGGTGCAGGGGGTAGGCCTCCCTTCTCCAGGCCCGAGGGGCTGCGGTGGGAGGTGAGGGCCCAGCATGAGGCTGCCTTTCCTGATGAGCGGGCGCTGGCCCTGGGCTGGGGCGACTGCCTGAGCACGCCTCTCGGCTCCTCTCAGGGGCGTCCTCCGGTTCTCTGCAGATCCACCTTCACAGAGCTGGAGCGAGGTCCAGTCGAGAAGTAAGATAAGTCCTTTCTTGGCTGGGTGAGGACGCGGGTCCCCAACACCCTCTTCTTAACCCTTCTTGACCTCTGGAGTGAGAGGCCCCTTCAGGGAGATCTATCTGTACAGGGAGAAAAGGAACCGCCCATGAGTCAGCTCACCTGGTGTTCTGGGCTGAATTCCTGAGACCTGTCCATCTGCGGGTGGGTCTGAGAACTGGCTGGGGTTGGGGGTACAGGCCCCACACGTGCACAGGGAACTGTTGCCCAAGCTTCGGTCATCCAGCATCCTAGATTGGCACCACCTATGTGTGCTACCTGACACTCCATGGACTTAATTTTTTCCTTCCATCAACTGATACAACTTACTTCTATTACTTTAGACTTTCTTCAGCAATAATTACAGAAAAAACCGCAAGTATATTGTGCTAAGTCATTTTCCCCTGATTCACACTAACTAAATATCTAATTTAAAAACATTTATCTGAGCACCACTGAGAAAGAATTCTTTCACATTCCACGGAAAGTTCATACACGTCAGGAATCACAGGAACAGCAGGTGAGGATACAAGGCTGGGGACAGTTATGGTTGGATCTGGAATGTCCCCCAAGGGTTCTTGTGTTGAAAGCTTGCTCTTCAGTGCAGCAGTATTCTTTTTTTTTTTTTTTTACTGGGTGGGAATTGAACCCAGGGTGCTTTATTACTAAACTACATCCCCAGCTCTTCTTATTTTGAGACCAGGTCTCACTAAATTGCTGAGGGTTTCTTTAAGTTGCTGAGGCTGGCCTCAAACTTGTAATTCTCCTCAGCCTCCCAAGTGGATGGGATTACAGGTGTGCCCCACTATACCTGGCTCCCAATGCAGCAATGTTTAGAGATGGGACCTTGGGGAAGCAAGAGCTCTGATCTCATCCATGGATAAAACCTTGATGGATTCATGATCAGATGACATTACTGGGAGGTAGTAGAAACTGTACCTAGAAGAGGGGAGTGGGTTCCTTGAGGGTGTGCTCTTGAGACTCTCTTTTCCCCTTCCCCTTTTTTTTCTCTCCCCCCCTTCCCTTCCAGACCTCCATGAGGTGAGCAGTTCTGCTCTACTATATACTTTCCACCATAATGTTCTAGAGGCCTTACCACAGGCCCAGAGCAATAAAGCCAGCTGACCATGGCGTGAAACCTCTAAAACCATGAACCAAAATAAATCTTTCCTCCTTAATTTTCTCAGGTATTTGTCCCATTAACAAACAGCTAACCCAGAGGGGGACACCATGGTGAGCACTTATATGCCCAAGGCTCTGAGTTTGACTGTGATGGTCTCTGAACCTCTACTTCCCCAGCTGTAAAATGGGTATTGTAATATAGGTTGATCATCTCTAAACTGGAAACTCCAAATCCCAAATATTTCAAAAAGCAAAACGTTTGGAGGGAACAACAGGATACCACAAGTCCACATTCCACACCTGACCTCATGTGAGGGTCACATTCAAAACACAGGCACACTAAAAACACTGTGTAAAACCTTATTCGGGCTACGTGTATATATGAAACAAAAATGAATTTCAGTTTTAGACTTAGGTCTCCTCAGCAAGATGCCTCATTATGTATATGCAAATGCTCCAAAATCTGAAAACATCAGAAACAGTACTGGTTCCAAGTTTTTCAGATAAAAGATACTTAACCCGTCTCCCCAGTGTCACATTGAGGGTTAAACTGCTTCAGTGTTACACTGAGGGTTAAATGAGAAAATGCATGCAGAGGACTGAGCACGGTTTCTAAGGCATATCTTTGTACATTTGGCTATTCTCTCATTCCACAAAAAGTTCTTAAGCTCTTATTCTATTTCAGATACCATAAAAATTCCTGGGGATGTAGTGAGGATAAAGAAGATATGGTACTCTGCTTCATGAGCCTTAAAATCTGGTGGGAAGAGCTGTGAATGATAATAAGGACAATAATAATAATAGTATGATTATTTATAAATGTTAAGAGTGATGAGAGTCAGCGGAGAGGGGACATAGTCTTCCTGAAGCAATGGCGAGGAGGAGATGGATGGGAGAGGTTCTTGGGCAGAAGACTTGGCCAGGCCTGGAAGCAGATGGAGAGTGGGTGTGGAGGAAGGGGGAGGAGCCCAGGATACAGTGCAGGTCCCCAGCTCTGGTGACAGAGAGATTTTGTTAACAGAGATCGGGAATACATGGGAAGGAGCTGGTGTTCAGTGGAGCAGGGACATGAGTTTGATTTTTTAATTTCCAGGGGGAGGTGAGCAGTAGGTCCGCAGACAGGGGAGATTTCCAGATTGAGATGGAAGGTTTGGAAAGCGTTTGTGGAGGCAGAGCGTGGAAGCAGACAGGATCCCCGTAGGTTGAGCAGGTCACACTTAAGAAAGGGCTCAGGGCCGATTGCACTTCATCATATCAAATGACTTGATCCCCCATGACTTAGCTGTGTGGACTCTCTGGATCTCATGTGTCCTGTTGGAAAATGGGGAGAGAGCCACATGCCATGAAAGGCGGTGGACGTGGATGACCTCAGGGCCTGGACCCAACTCAGCGGCCACGCTCACCCCCCTCCGCCCCCAAGCAGAAGTTATGTGCCCCTGCCCCACCGCAGCAAGCTGGGTGGAGGCCGTGGCTGCTGCTTGGGGCTGGGCCAGGAGAGTCTGGTAGGCAGGCGGAGAGATAAGTGCATTACCAGGCCCGAGGACAAATCAGAGCCAACCAGGGGAAAGGCAAACCCACGTCAGAATCAGAAAGATAACCAGGCACCTGTTGGAGCAGCCTAGGCGGTAGCGGGAATCAGAAAAAAGCAGACAACCTGTGCCTGGGGAGGAGCAGCAGCTCCCAATGCTGAGCACCCGCCCCATCCCGGGTGGGCTATATGCTTAGGTTATTGCCATAAATTCTCACAAGCCTCCAAGACAGGCACTTTATTATTATCTCATCTCAGAGGTGAGGATGTGGAGGCTCAGATAGGTGAAGCAACACAGACATTAAGGGACCAGGCTGGATTGGAACCTAGCTGTGACACCTTGACAGTAATGCTGCAGCCTGGGACACAGAGGAGATGGCAGCAGGCGCTCAGTCCTCTCCTGGAGTGTTCTCACCCACCATCTGCTGCCACACGTCTACCATTTGAGTTTCAAAGATCTTAGCATCTCTTGAAGGGCCAGGAGGATCCCGAAGAGACCTAAACAGCTATGTGATCCTGGGCAGATGGCCTTGCACTCTGGAGTCAGTTTCCCCAAGGGCACAATTTAGGGTTGAGACAGATGGTGCTGGAGGGGCCCTATGCTCTGGTGTTGCAGGATCCCATGATTCTAAGCTCTGGAGTCACCCACCCCCACCCCACCAGAGCCAGATGGCAGGAGGCAGAGGGAGTGGGCGAGGGGAGGGGGCAGGGCTCTCTGACTCCCTGCAGGGACCTCGCCTCACTCTATCCCTGCTTCTGTTTTGCTGTATTTGACAGTGGCCACGGTTTCCAGGAAAGAAGAGAGAGGCGGAAAAGTTAACTTTCCGCCACCCACACAAATATTTTTGGCTGGCGTTGTCTCCAGGCTGCCAAGCCGGGAGGGAGGGGTTGGCAGGAGCACTCCAATTCAAGCCTCCCTCCCCTGGAGGGAGGACTCCCAACCCCGCTGGAAGGTGTGGGCAGGCCCTGCACAGGCCTGAGCCCTGAACACCCACCCGTGGTGCCCAGGACTCAGTGATAATGGTAACTGCCACTTCCAAGCATCTGGGAGGTGCTGGGCCAGCCCCTGACCGTGCACTCCTGTGAGGCAGGTGGGTGAGCACAGTCCACAGATGAGGAAACTGAGGCACGGAGAGGAAAACAGGGGTGCGGGGTAAGGCGGGGTGTGAATCAAGGTTGCCGGGATCTGTGCTCCATCTACTGCTCTCTCTGGCTGTGGACTCTGTCTCCAGGGACCCCCACGGCCCCTAAGGCTGCTGAGTCGGGTGGCAGGCCCATCTGCGTGAGACAGTCCCCTCCGTAGGCAAGAGAAGACCAGAAGTTGGCAAGGGTCCTTCCAAGCTCAGATTCCATTTCTACCCACATGCATACCCCTCATCTGACCCTAAAGCTCTAAAGCTCCTGAGCTGTGGCAGCCAGGGCTGGTAGAGCCCTCGGAGCTGCTGATCTCATCTCAGAAGGGAACTCTGAGCTCAGGTTATATAAGGCAGGGCTCTGGAACCAGGGTTCCCAGAGGCACAAGTTGTAGCACCAGAGGCCCAGCTGAGTGTCAGATGCCCCATGGTCAAGGGCCTGACCAGACATGCTGGGACTCCTGTTGTTGGCTTGTGGATGGGCGGGCCCAGGGATTGTGACCTTGAGACCCTCACATTCTTTCCACCGCTTCTTTTGGAGGAGGGGAAGGGCACTGGCTTGGAGTCAGACCCAGGTTCTAATTCTGACTCCACCATCCGGTGTGGCTGCCTGATCCTGGGCCAGTGCCTTATTTTTCTGAGCTACAGTTTATCTGCAAAATAGGGTTTGAGGGGCGGGGGTTGTGGCTTAGCAGCAGAGCACTCGCCTCGCACGTGCGCAGCCCGGGTTCGATCCTCAGCACCACGTAAACATAAATGCATTGCATTGTGTACAACTAAAGTAAATAAATAAATATTTAAAAAAAAAAAAAAAAAAAAAAAACAGGGTTTGAAATTGGGCCTTCTTCCCAGGGTTGTTGCAGGGATTAATAGAGGAAACATAGGATCACTGCAGCACCTAGCAGAGCGTGAAAAGGCACTGCTGTGTGCTCACCTGCTAGGCTCAGTGGGTGCTTGGGAAGCTGTTCCTTGGTGCCTGTGTGCAGGCTGCAGTGAGCACAAAACACTGCCTCGCTCAGATTCCCCACAGGCTGGAAAAGTGTGCGGCATCGCTGCAGAGGAAGCCTCTGAGCATCTGAGCATCAGGCACATGACAGGGCTCAGGCCATGGAGTACTTGTTTTCTCTCTCTCATTGCCTGGCTGGGTCATGCCAGGGAAATCACAGCATCTGATTTCACACATGGAAGACAAAAGCAGGCTGAGAGGAGAGAAGTAGCCCAGAAGACTAGACGATTCAGTCCTTCAAAGGCCCTTCTGCCAGAATTCTCCCTACCTGACCTCCCTCCACCTATAGCTTCTTCCTTGTCTCTATACTGTTATAGTCTGACCCAGTTTCCCAAAGTGCAGCTCTGAATGTGTTGCTCACCTGCTCAAGAGCATTCCATGGCTCCCCACTGCTCACAGAATAAAATTATGTTGCAAACAAAGGGAAATGTGAATTTAAAGGCAAATCTTATACGATTCTTGATTGACAGGAAGGAAGGATGGTTTCCTCAGGAAGAATGCCTATCAAGGCCCAAGGAAAACAAGAAGGCAGGGCCACTGGGGATAAACCCAGAGAACACACAAGCTTGGACAGACTGAGGCAGCGGCATGTTTGAAAAGACAAAGAGAATTAGGGCTGAGAGAGAAAGGGGCCAGATAGTGACAGTCTTTGATGACCTGGACTCTCCTGCTGGCTGAAGAGATGATGTCGGGGACAGCACTGTAGGACTGGGGAACTGGGCAAGACCAGTCCCGTAGGTTGGTGCTGAAGGCAGTGAGGCCAGAGCAGATGGCAGGAGGCTGAAGCAATGGCTGGCATGCAGGGATCCCTGGGAGAGGAGAATTTTGGAGCAAGCACCTCAGCACCAGGAACAGTGCCAGGCACATAGGACAATGTTGATGATCATAGCTGATGGCCATGAAGCATGTATTATGTCAGGTGCTATTCCAGACACTGAGTGTGCATGAACTCATCTGATCCTCATCACGAGCTGGAAGGAAGGTGCTATTATTATCCCCATTCTACAGATAAGGAAGTTGAGCTTCCAGGCCTGCCAAGCTCACCCAGAGAGCGTGGCCAAGTCAGGCTGACTTGATCCTGATTGTCTGGCTCCAGATATCACTCTTATCTACAAGCCTGCATTGTCCCAGCCACAAAAGTCATTACTGAATGAATGAATGAATGAATGAAAGGATGGATGAATGAAGAGAAGGAGGGGAAGAGGGAAGGATGGAAGGGAGGGAAGGAGGGATTCTCTCCAGAGCCTGGTACATGGTCTAACACATTGTAGGCACTTATTAAATGAAACAAGGAATGTGGAGAAACCAAGGGATTAGCTTTTCTGGTCAAAATGGTTGCCCCGGGGAATAGGGTAGCTCAGAACAAGTTCAGATGGCTCTGGGCGCCATCCCTTCACTGCCAGCAGTAGCTTTAGCCTGAGGATGTGAGAGGGGCAATGTCTGGCCTGTCCAGTTGTCCCTGCCACTAGGAAGAGAGCTTGAGCTGACCTCAAGAATATGACTCTTAGCTGGGCGCGGTGGCGCATGCCTGTAATCCCAGCACTTGGGAGGCTGAGGCAGGAGGATCATGAGTTCAAAGCCAGCCTCAGCAATGGAGATGCACTTAGGAACGCAGTGAGACCCTGTCTCTAATGAAATACAAAAAAGGGCTGGGGATGTGGCCCAGTGGTCGAGTGCCCTAGAGTTCAATCCCCAGTGCCAATAAAAAAGAAGAATATGATTCTTGCAAGAGTCGACTCCTGTCACCGGGCCTCTGTCTCCCCAGTTGGAAAAGGCCTTGGCAGGGTGGCTGGCGGGAGCAAGGACAGCCAGGGTTGATGCTGCTCCTGACTCCTCCCACACCTGCCCTGTCGCACTGTCTTCCAAGGGACGAGTTCAGTCGCACAGTGATGTGCAAGTGGTGACCCCCACATTGCCAACCCAACCCCTCATCCTGCAGGATGAACCAAGGGGTGCTGACCTCTTCCCTCCTTATCTCAGCAGCCTCAGCCTGGACAGTTGGCAGCCCAGCCTGCTGGGACCTCTCCTCCTCCTTCCTTCTTTCCTCCATTCCTGTCCACCTCCTGCAGCAGAAGAGGCTGGTGTTGGATGGGCAGCGTGTGGAGCTGGGGGAGCGTGGGGAGCAGCAGAAAACCCTCTCTGGCACCAGGGAACTGCGAGGGGCTGAGAAGAACTCCCAGCTGGCACGCTGGGTGGGCTCGAGAGCCCAAGTGTCAGCCAGGTCTCAGTTCAGCCTCACGATAGCTGAGCAACTTTGGATGAGTCACTTGTCTCGGTGAATGTCAGATGCCCTCTTGGCAGCACGGGGGACTCAGTCATTCATTTGTCCCCTCGTTCACTCAGCACACACTCGCCCTACGCCTGCTATATGCTGTTGCTATTTTAAGTACTGGCAGTACACAGTGAACAAAAGAGAAAGAAACCCTGCCCACGTGAAGCTCACATGTTAGTTGGGATGGACAGATAATAAATAAATAAGAAAGCATATCAGATGGTGCTAAATGGCATGGAAAAATAATTAAGCAGGAAAAAAGACGGGCGGGTGGGCGGGGTGCTGTGGATCACTACCATAGAGGAAACCGTGAGAAACCTCGACAGATGCCTTTCTGGGCTTTGCTTGGCATATGTATTTCAAGTTCGCTATTATGTTAAATTCTCATATGCAACTGTAAAAAACATAAAATCAATATTAGGTGGCAAACTCAGAAAGATAAGCCCTGAAAATCCCCGGGAGGTGTATTTTTTTTAAAAAAAAATCTTTATTTTATTTATTTATTTGTATGTGGTGCTGGGGATCGAACCCACTGCCTCATGAGTGTGAGGCAAGCACTCTCCCACTGAGCTACAACCCCAGCCCCAGGGTAGGTGCATTTCTTATGCTAATATGCTGATTATACAATTGCTTGCCACTGTAGAACCTTCTACTCCACTATGACTATGCTGGCCATTTAGGAGATGGTGTTTTTTTGCAATCTATATATAAACATATCACGTCACATATTAGCACTTTTTCCTTGAGAATATTCTTTTCCACGTTCATTAACTTGATAGGGCATCTCCCGAAGAATGGCACTGAACTGTCACTGGGAAAGTTAAGTAAGTGCTCAATGAGATGGCATGATTGTCACTATCATGATTACTTTGGGGAGGGAATGACTCAGGACACAATAAGAACAAAAGCTGCCACCTGTTGAATAGGACAATGTGCTGGGCACCGTATCAAATGTGACCCTGTTTATTCCTCACAGTAGCATTCTGGGATTACCTACTGCTGTTCCCAATTAACAGATAAGGGAAGAGAGAGTCAGGGAGGGTGAACCTTTGCCCCTGTCCAGAGCAAGGAAATGACCAAGCTGGAACCTGATGGGTGCCTGGGACAAGGGGTGGTCCTGGGGGTTCTCCCAGGGTCCAGAGAGAGGCCATCTCACACAGTACAAAGAACGCCTCACTTTGGCATGGCTCTGCCATGCCCTCTATGACTTTCGCCACATCCCTCCATTCTTGGATCGCTGTGACCCCCACCATGCAATCACAGGGCTGGGCTTGAATCTCAAAGCCCTCTACCAGCTCAGGATTGCCTGTGGAACCTGGCACTGGGGACTCGAGCCCGATCCAAATGGACTCACCGAATCCAGCCTGTTCACAAATCAGCTAAGCCCCCTGCACGTCACATCTATTTCTGCCCCACTGGGTTTATAAATACATGGGCCAGGGAACCAGCTTCAACAGAACTGGAGAGACTGAAGTCATGGCTATAAATACAGGCCTGAGGCTGGCTGGGGTCTGGTGGGCTGTGGCAGGTCCAAGGCCACCCTGGGAAATCACACCCAGGGGGTCCGCATATCACCTAGTCTCCTCCTGACTAAGGGAGGAAATGGAGGCCCAGATGGAGAGACCCTTGCCCAAGGCTAGGGGGCCAGTGAAGGTCAAGGGTGGGCGTGGAGCACAGGCCCCTGACTCTGAGGCTATTACCAACCATCCTCACCCTGCCCCGTAAGCTCAAATGGCGGTTAGCTCCATTGGAACCAGAGCATGACAGAATGATTGAAGTTTCAAACTGATACTTTTGCTGGTGCATATTTTATTTGTTATATATATTAGGGTTCTCAAATATTTCATTAGCTAAAAGATTCTAGGGTAAAACATTCAGAGAATTCCTAACCATTTCTCCCACCCACCTGATAGGACTGGGGCTACCACACTGACTCTACTGAAAATCTCTTCCCACCTGTGCACGGGGAGTGGCAGGGCGGGGGGGCGGGGGGCTAGAGGGGAGGTGTCAGTTGGTAGCTTAACATAGGCAATGGTGGGAGTAGTTACACCATGGAAATGGGCAGATGATGAAAATCAAGGCCCTTGTTTTCCCTAGAGCACCCCCTGTGGTGTTTATCAGCACAGCGCTAGTTAAAACCCTGGCCAGCAAATCCCCAGTGAGCTCTGTCCTGGAGGTCTGAACTTGAGCCAGTTCCTTGACCTCGCTGAGCCTCATGGGTAATGGGAACCCAAACCACACCTGCATCACACCTATTGTGAGGGCTACCTGAGCATGTGCCCAAGGGTTAGCACATGGTTCCCAAACTTGCCCACACATTAAAACCACCCAAGGATTTCTGACATGTTCCAAAACCACTGCCACACCCAGATGAGTTCAATCACGACCTCTGGGAAGAGGATCTGGCCACTGGCAGCCTTTGATGCCTCCCTGCTGATTCCCATGTGCAGACAGCTTTGGGAGCCACTGGTTCTTTGCAAACGCTCTTTGGCTATCCTAGGACCACAGAGAGGAGGGGACAGTGCAGACCCCACATCCCTGCTCCATTTATTAATTCATGGGGCTTTCATTAAAAAATCAGCATTAAAGATGGTGGCGTTTTTTGTTTGTTTGTTCCCCTGTTAAAGTCCTAGCTGGCTGAAGGCATGCAGGAACCCAGGAAGAAGAGGTCTTTGTCCCCTCCCTTGCAGCTGTGGGTCTGGTCACCAGCACACCCCAGAGCAGATGGGCCACAGGCTTTCAGACAACCCCCCAGGAGGCCTCACTTCATGTGGTACCCAGCTGGCCAGCCAGGGATATGAGAGGGTCTCTATCAGCTTCTCCTCCCCTCTTAGAGAGTCAAGCTGGGTCTTCTCAACCCACAGGCCAAAGGTTCATGAAGTTGGCTGAGCCTGGGAGACATCAAGTCCTTGGCCAGGAGAATTAAGAATAGGGACATCAGTGTACAGTTTGTGCCAAGGGCTTGGCACCTTGACCCAGCGTCTTCCCAGACCAACAACAACCAGTGATAAAAATAATCATACAAGTGGATGACATTTATTGGTTTCTTCCTGTGCACCAGGGTATTCCACAGTAAGGACCTTGAAAGGCAATACAGTATGAAACTGTGCTGTCCACATGTGACATAAGAACTTGAACTGTGGCCAGTTGGAATCAAGATGTGCTATATGTAAAGAATACACACCATATTCCCAAGACTTAGTACAAAAAGGACAGTTTAAAATGTCTCATGAATAACTTTTTAAAGTTTATTACATGTTGAAATGATGTTATTTGGTTTTTAAATAAATGCATTATTAAAAATGATTTCACTGGCTTTTTAGAAAACCTTTTAGTGTGACTGCTAGAAACTAAAGTTACATATGCAATCACATTATATTTTGGTGGATAGCACCTGTATAGAACTCAGGAGGGTATGCTCTCTGATGCCACATCCCTGGGTTTCAAATCACATTCTGCATTCTGCCATTTACCAGCTGAGAGACTTCGGATAGGTCATATGACCGCTGCCTGTCTGTTTCCTCATTTGTAAGAGTTAGATAATAATAGTACCTCCTTCTCACAGCTGTGGCGCAGGTTTAAGTGTGCTGGGCATGGAGAAAGCACTCAAAAGACTAGGGCCCGGGGCAGTAGCACATACCTGTAATCCCAGCTGCCCGGGGAGGCTGAGGCAGGAGGATCACAAGTTCAAAGCCAGCTTCATCAACTTAGCAAGGCGCTAAACAACTCTGAAAGAATGTCTCTAAATAAAATGTAATAAAGGGCTGGGGGTGTGGCTCAGTGGTTAAGCACCCCTGGGTTCAATCCTCAGTACAAAAAAAAAAAAAAAAAAAAAAAGAATAGGACCCAGGACCACATGGCACTGGTAAGTATTTTCTTGGATTGTCACATGTCCCAGGAGATACAGAGCTCCCCTTCACTGGTGGGGAACAAGCAGAGCCTGGGAAGGACGTCATCAGCTTTCACTGGGCAAAGTCCAAACAAGGAACCTGGGAGGCGCTGGCCAATGGTCTGTGAGGACGGCATCCAGCAGCTACTCTAGGCAGGAAGGCTGGCATCCGCCCCGCCTGCGTCCTCCCCTGTCCTCCCTCACCTGCCTTGTGCCCTTTCCCCTCCCCAGTTTTCATCCAGTGCAGCCGAACGTGATGGACACCTGTAGGTGCCCCTGCGCCAGCGTCCCACAGGACAGAGGGAAGGCAGCTGCACTCCTGCCTTCAACGACTCTAGCGGGGACAGGAGGGCATGACGCAGGGACCTGAGCATCTCCGATCAGGGTAGGAGGTGACAAGGCTGCGAGGAGCCACGTAACCATGGGCCTCAATTTCCCCATCTGTAAAATGGGGCTAAGGACTGGATGGGCTCCCAGGCCCTGTTGTGGGAATGAAATGAGGGGATGCGGGAAAAGCTCGGGACGTCACTCCAGGCCCAGGTTCAGGCTGGGGAAGGCTGTTACTCCATGCCCTGCGGGTGGCACCATGTCAGTTTCCTCTGCCATCCATTTATGGGCAAGTCATTTTTGAGCATGTCCTGCAAGCTGGGCCTGCTCTGAGAGCTGGGGGCTGGGGCAGGCCCCCCGTCCTGCACTGCAGGGTGCTGGGAGGACGGCAGGTGAGACGAACAATGAGCTGGGAGGCTGCTGAGCATGCCAGGGGATTTTAGAAAATGAAAAGTACTCCAAAGGTGGCAGGGCAGGAGAAGAGTGTCACTTCCTCCTCTCGTACAGCAGCCACTGGGTCCCTAGACCTACTCCACTGCCTGGTACCTAGTAGGTGCTCCATAAGTCCACGTGAACAGATCTCAAACAAGAAACGCCATGGGGTGTGGGAGAGAGTGGGGCTGATCCTTCCTGGACGCCCTCTCGGATGAGGGAGTCTGATTTCCCGTCCATGAGTGCTCTGGCAGGCGGGGAGCAAGAGCCAGGGCTGCAGACCTGCTTCTGCCGCCTCCTGGGAGCCCCCCGACTTCAAGAAAGCTTCCTCAGCTTGCTCGTCCATAAAGGGAGGGGGTAGACAAGGTACTCACCAAGGGCTCCCTGACTTTGGAAGTCTGGGGATCTCTCCTGCCCAAGACCCTGTCCTGGCCCTGGGGCGGGGGAGCCATGGGAATGGGCACGTGGGCAGAGGCCATGCAGCACTCAGAGACTGGTGCTGGCAGGGCATGGCCAGGCGTCCCCAGGGGGTTGGCATCCTCAGCACCAAGCATGGCGAGACCAGGAGTTGGGAGACACTGAGTCAGGGTGGTGAAGCACTGGGGCAGGTCGGGCACTAGAGCCCTGATCGCTGAACCCCCTCACTCGGGCGCCCAACCCAGCTTGTTCATCTTGGTGAGGGGGAGCCGACTCGTGCTGTCTGTCCATCTGTAGAACCCCTTTTTTTGGTACTGGGGATTGAACCCAGGGGTGCTTACCCATGAGCCACATCCCAGCCCTTTTTCATATTTTATTTAGAGACAGGTTCTCACTGAGTTGCTTAGGGCCTCACTAAGTTGCTGAGGCTGGCTTTGAACTTGAGATCCTCCTGCCGCAGCCCCTCAAGTCACTGAGATTACAGGCGTGTGCCACTGTGCCCCACTAGAATCCCTTTTCTTTAAAGGTGACATCTCCCTCCTGGCAGCTCCCCCTCCCCGCCACTGACAATCCCATCCTCGGAGGGTGCCCAGAACAACTCATCCCTCCTTTCTTTTCCCTCCCTCCCTCCCTCCAGCTAAACCTCAGTACCCTTGCCTATTTCATACCAGAAAGAATTTCCAGAGCCCTTCACATCCTGTTCACGCTCCCTGCAACCAGCCCCCTTTGTCAGCCTCTCAGAAGCAAACTGAACACAACATTCCAGGAAAACCAAACCTGCACAGAGTATGGCAAGACCACCACCTTCCTTCTTCTGAGACTTCTACCTTTATTAATGCAGCTAACATCACACTAGTGCTTGTTTGTTTTTCTTCTTCTTTCAACAGTTACATCCCTGCTAGATCTTATTATGGTCCACAAAGACCTCACTGTGCAGCTGGTCTTCTTACGCCATATTGTCCACATTCCATACCTATGTAGTTGGCATTTTTAGCCCAGTGGAGGACTTGATAAATATTTTAGTTAGTTTGACCCCCTAAGGGCAAAGATTCTCAGTGAGGAGAGGAGTCAAGACTCAAGCCTATCAAAAGAAGAAGAATTCCCTCCCTACCACCACCAGGCTGAAATAAAGTAATAGGAAGGAAATGTGTTTTGTCAACAGTTCCCAACTTACAATTAATCTAGCTCAGGACCCACTTGGTGGGCGATGTCTGGCCGAGTGAGCGAGACACTGGACAGGTAAGGTCCAGGGGCCAGGTGCAGCCCCGGGCCTGGGGCAAGCAAAGGAGAGGAGCCTGTGGAGGAGGCTGCAGGAGGAGGCGTGGGGCACGCCAACACATTCTGTCCTGCTCTGTCTGTGCTCTGTGACCAAGGGCAGGTCACTCCCCACCCTGGGCCTGAGAAAGGTCAGATTCTATTGCTGCTGTACAGGCAGGGCTATGGTGAGGTGAACAGCTGTTCCCAGAGCAAGAGACTGGTGCCTCAGAGAGTGGCACAGGGGTCAGTGTGTACGGCAGTCTGCATGTGGGTCTGCACGCACACGTGGCATTGCATATATATATGTGCATATACATTTCTGGTGTCCTGCTTTGGAGTAGCTGCTAAACAAACTGTGTGACCCTGGGCAAGTTAATTTCCCTCTCTGAACCTCAATTAAGGCTAATCTCAGTGCCCACCTCATGGGGATTATGAGGATTAAATTAGTCCATAACAGAGAAGAGTTAGAGTCCGGCACAGGGAGTGCTCAGTACATGGTGGTGTTCTCGCTCTTGCAGTGAAGGGGTTGATCTGGTACAGATTGTTGGCACAGAGGGGCGGGAGGAGGTTGAGCTAGAAGGAACTTCAGAAACCCTCCAGCCTGGCAGCTGCCCTCCAGCATGGAGCTTCTCCACCGTGTGTCTGTGCACGAGTGTGAAGGCCTCATGTGGGTCTGCACATGCATGTGTGCATGTGTGCATCTATGTTTCCGTGTGTCTGTGTACCCGCATGTGCATGTGGCTGTGTGTAGCTGTGCCTGCATGTGCGTGTCCGCATGGGCACATACAGTCCACACGTGCCTCTACGTCTCTGTCTATATGTGTGTGCACCTGCGTCACGGTTGCTCTGCATGTCTGTGATTGTGTACGTGTGTTGTGTGTGTGTCTGTGTATCTGTGTGTGAATCTGTGTAGATCTGTGTGTCTGTATGTCTGTGTGTCTGTGTGTATCTGTGACGTTTATGCATCTGTATGCCTGGGTGTAGCTTTATGTTTGTGTCTTTGTGTGCCGCTCTGTGTGTGTGTGTCTGTGTGATGTGCACATCTGTTGGTGTGTACATCTGCGTGTGTGACACTCTGTGAACACACTCACGTGGTGGGCTGCTGGGAGTGGCCCTGGCAGTGGCTGGGCCAGGCCAAACACCCCAGGGAGCGAGCTCCAGCTTCTCTCTGACTGCTGGCTCTCCGCCTCTCCTTTCCGGTTCCCCTCTAACCTGTTGCAGCTTCCAGGGGGCTGGGAGGGGGTAGCTGCCAGGGAGCGGCCCTCCTGCCCTCCCAGTAAGCTCTTCTCTCCTCACTTCTCTGGTTCCTGCCCACGCAGGTCCCTCCCTTGCTGAGACTCCGTGTCCCTAGCTCCCTCGTCCTCTGCATGCCCTCCAGCTCTGACCTGCCCCTCTTGCTGCTCTCATGGTGGTAATGAAGAGCACCCTATGGCCACCGCCACCCCAGGAGGCTCGAGGCAGAGCCTTCCGGGAGGTATGGTTTTATGGCAAGATTTGAGACCCCAGATGGCCCCACTGGGGGTCCCGGAGTCTCTGGCTGCCTGGCCTCACTGCTGACAAGGGCTGAGCCCGACAGGGGACTATTGCAGGGCATCAGTTTGAGGAGCAAAGTCCTCCGTGCCAGTGTTTGCAGAGCACCCGACTGTGGCCCGAGCTGTCGGCCGGCTCATTTCTCCTCCTTAGCCGCCTGTGAGGTGGGTGCTGCTCCTGCAGAGACCTGGCGTTCAGTAACCTGCTGGAGTCACCGAGCCAGCAGGGGCAGGGCTGGGACTGGACAGGCCTGGGAAGGAATGGCGCTCTTCCCCAACCCTGCATAGGGCTGGCGTCTCCTCCTACCTCTGTCGGTGACGCTCACCTTCCTCCTGAAGCTGGTGGAGCTAATGGTGGGACCGATAGATACCTCGGAGCTTCTGTTTACCCTGTGCCAGCCACAGCGTGTGCCAGGGCTTCTCTGCTCTCCCCTCGTGACTCTTCATGACGACCCATTTCACAGGTCGGGGGGGAGGAGAGCTCGGGGACACGCAAGCCCCACAGCTGTGCCCAAGGGCAGAGCGGGTCCACCTGACCTCATTCTGCTTTTTATTTCTTCCCAACCCTACAGCAAACTTCTGCCTTCCTTTGCCTGAGGTTGAAACTGTCACCATAGGCGCAGGGGGACTTTATAAGGACACTGCTTTGTCATCCATGCCACACTGCCTCTACCAAACCCAGGAAAATGGAATCAAGTTGAAATCTGAGGAAGTGGGCATCACTGTGGGTGGGTGAGCTTGTGGCACTCCAATCTCCGCTCCACCTGAACCCCGGCACGCAGCCCACCGAGGCCGGCTTACTTACATGGTAGTGGGAACGGTTTTCATCTTCTACGTGGGATGTTTCTTTGGGAAGGAGCCGCCCTTTCAGCTCACATGCTCCCGCTCCCTGGTCAGGCACCATCTGTAATGATGACCGAGCTGCCCAGGGCAGCATCAAGTGCATCTCTGTTTGCCCTTGGCCTTGGGTGTAGCTGTTGGTGGTTCAGCAGGACTCACAAGGCCACCGAAGGCCATTTTGATTGTTAAGTTCTGTAGGCAGGGACTGTGCCCCTGACCCTGGCCAGCTGCTTCCTCACGGTTTAAAATAGCTGGCATGGGCCCCAGAGGAACACGGAGTGTGGGCAACTTCCATGATCCAGGGAGCCCAACCCCAAAGCGCAGGGTTCTTCCAACTAGAGAAAGTACCCATCTAGAGGAACAAGAATCCCCAGGGCAGAGCTAGAGAATCACTTCAGCCTCATCAAGGACAATGACTCCTGAAGTCAGAGAAAAGAAGGGCCAGAGAAGGTAAGGAGCTTGCCCAGGATCACACAGCATGTTCGCAGCAACGTTTAGATGAATCTATCCCTGGTCTCCTTACTTGGCAGCACCTGCTACCTCGCCACAAAGGGGTCATGAATTCACCCTCGGCCAAGAGTGCTGTTCACATCTCTGAACTTTCACATCTCTGCCTGTTACAGGATGAGACAAGAAAGAACAGTTCCAGAATTTGCCCTTTCAGCCACAAAGCAGAGCAGGGCTCCTCCAAGGAGCTGGTAATGAAACACATCACCACTGAAGATCCGCACACAGGCAACCATCAAGAAATAATAACAGCCACTGTGAACTGCGCAGGAGGGGGTGGCTGTGTCCTCAAGGGTGGCAGCTCAGAAGAGTTCAGCCTAGAGAAGTGACTGGGCCACTCTGCCAATAGCCCCCGCCCCCTCCAGTGTACCCCACCTGGGCCAGTCCTGGATGGGCAGATAGACTGCAGCCAAGTGGCCAGGGAGTCCAGGCTGAATGGCAGGAAAGGCGGAAGCCAGGGTGGCCTCACAGCTACCCACCCACCCCTACAATTCAAAGCACGGCCAAGGCTGGACAAAGCACTTGAAAATTTTACTCAGGGGTCACTCTCTTTCCCAAGTTCCCTGGCTTTGACCTTGGCATCTGACCCCCGTCTAGGATGGGCCCGTCTTTCCCCAGCTCTGCTTATACCACCCCCTGCCCCTTCCCAGAAAGCATATGCCACACACATACAAGGTGGTAGCTGGGCTTTCTACTCTGTAATCACAGAATTACGGGGCTGCTAATTTGTGGGGGCCAAGAGACAGTCTACACAGCAGATCATATCTCCTGGCCCTAGACAGCCAGAACCAACACTTTTTTTGGCGGGAGGAGGTACTGGGGATTGAACCCAGGGCTGCTGTTCCACTGAGCTGTATCTCTAGTCCTTTTGATTTTTGGGGGCATGGTCTTAAGTTACCCAGGCCGGTCTTGAACCTGCGACCCTCCTGACTCAGCCTCCCCAGTGACTGGGATTTACAAGTGTGCACCAGCACACCAGCAGCAACACTCTTAAGGACGTTTGAAATGGCAAAAGCATGAAGAGAGCCCAAGGCCAAGATGGACAGGACCCAGAGGACTTTGTCCTGGTCCCTAGGCTTCATCCGTTTGAGTAATTTAAATCTACTCGCTGGTTTGATGTTATGCTATTTATATATTTTCCCCAATGTACGTAAAAGTAACACATTTCTTGTTAAAATGAAAGCGCACAGTCCACCCAGTGTTGTGGACAAGCGGTCAGAGGTGTGCACACCAGGCTTTGGAAACACCACCCTGGCCCAACCCTGCCAACGCAAGAGGGGAAGGGGACCCGGGATGGGAAGGGACCTGTCCAACACCCACAGCATGGCAGGGCCATCACCAGAACCAGCTCCCAGCAAGGCTCATTCTTAGGGGGAGAAGGCTCCAGGTGCAGGTCACCTGGCCCCACGGGAATGATCCCATTTGCCAGAGAACCTGAGCACAAGCCCCCAGACCTTCCCTACTCCCAGGAATCCCCTGGGATGGGTCTGGACACCCCCTCCCTGCCACGGTCTCCCTGAGAGCCGCGGGCAAGTTGTCCCTTGCTCGGGCTTGGCTTCCTCACCTTCCGAGGCTACAGTGACGGTGCCAAACTCCTGCAGGGGAGGGGACTACTCTGAAAAACAGGAAAACAGATGTGGAAGGTGGGATTGTTCCCAGCCCCTCGCTCTGCCTCTCGGCCTTTCCCTCTGGGAAATGGGCAGAGCCTGCGCAGGTGTGGGGAGACTGGACTGGGCTGGAGGGGAAGGAACAAGGGGATCGAGGGTGGGAAGCAGCCGCTCTGGGGTCCCACCCACTCAGCTGGCCGTCGCCTCCCCCAGGCAGCCAGCAGGCTCCCAAGTGCTGGGTGACAGGTAGGAGTCTGCCCAGTACTCGTGCCCCAGGAGGCCAAGAGGGAGGCCACGCTGGCCCAGTGGGTCAAGGCACTCCCCGGCCTGCAAAATGGGCTCATGTGCGAACACATGCGCGTGTGCACACACACACACACAACTCAGTCACGCACACTCCTGGACACACGCTCGCTGTACAAAGGCATGGACCCCAAGCCGCCTGCGCAGCCCCTCACCCACTCCGGGGCACACATGGGGCCATCCTGTGTCTTGCTCCCCCCAGTCCCAAGCCCCAGGCCTGGCGGCGTCCTTGTCCTGCTGCCTGGGAGACACATGTGGTTTCAGTTAGCGGCAGAGCGGGCATTTCCGTCCCAGACAGCGGAGCCCTGCCAGGGCCCCAGCCCCACTGGAGCCCTCAAGAAGGGCCACCTCAGCCCCCGCTGGCCATCCCAGGGACCCTCAGCCCCTCTGCCCTGGAAGACCCTGCCGTCCCTTCCTGCAGGCACCCCTCACCTGGAGCCAGACTCCGCACCCACTCAGCGGGGACCGGCTGTGCCCAGCCTGCGTCCACGGCTGCCCGGCTGCCCGCCGCCTGCCCGCCGGCCTCCTCGCTCCTGCTCTGTCTCCAGCAGGCTGAAGGGATGGGAGGAGGGCAGGGTGTCAGGGGGCGGGCGGGAGGGAGGGGAGGGGGCGTGTGGAAATGAAACTTTAATAACAGAGCCCCTTTTGTTTCCGAGCATATGGGATATTTCATACATACTGAAGACATTAGCCGTCTATATTTTTAAGGGCTCGGGCTAAAGGATGAATAAATACAGCCCATATTCTGCTCAGCAAACACACATGCAGGGCGCTGACTTCTGCAGCATTTCAAACCCAAAGAAAAAGCCCCCAGTGACACGGGACACTTAAAAATAAATATTCTTCCAAGCCCTCGGGCTGGGCTTGCCCCCTCTTAGAGCCACCTGGAAGCCTTGAGGCTCCATTTCCCCCACAGCAACCCCCCACCATGCCCTACACCTTCTGCTCTATGTGGGAAAGAAGTCCCTGGATTCAGCCCCCCATCCCAATTTCTTTTTCCAGGCCCCCAGGCCCCCATCAGATCCCAGAGTGTCAAAGTTCCAAAAGAGCCTGGAAATCTCTGTGCTCCTCATTACAGAAACAGGGGCCAAGGCGCAGAAAGGGGCAGGGACTTGCCTGAGGTCACACAGCAAACAAACCAGGATCTTGGGCCAAGGGGCAGTGCTTCTTCTTTCAACAGGAGGCATCCCCCACTTCCTCACCTCAGGGGTAAAGGTGGGGAGACCCCAGGGCCTTGGAGGGAAGACCAGCGTGTGGGCTGGGAGCGTGCCCGCCTGCCTTTCCCACTGGTGAACTGCTCTGGGCACCCCCCAACTCCGGGCACCCATCCAAAGACGACGTCAGCAGGGCTGGGAACTGGGCCGGCCCCAGGAAATCCCCTTCAGGCCGGCAGATCCCAACAGGCCTGGAGGCCTCAGGTGCAGGAGCCTCCTTCCCTGACAGCTCCACTCCTGGTCCTCTGGTGCCCTCCATCT
Source organism: Tamias sibiricus (assembly GCA_025594165.1). Classification (NCBI taxonomy): domain Eukaryota; kingdom Metazoa; phylum Chordata; class Mammalia; order Rodentia; family Sciuridae; genus Tamias; species Tamias sibiricus. Next base: position 60,863,921 of record CM046662.1, read on the forward strand.
GTCCTCCAGGAAGGAAAACAGAGGCCCAGAGAAGAACGGACCTTCAAAGTCACACAGCAAGATGACAGCAGGCAGAAAATTGAACCCGGATCTCCAGGCCTGTGCCTGGGGCCTGGCTTTCTTGCTAAGCAGGTCTCCAACTCCCTCCAGCTGGGCCCCTTCCTCCTGGTCTGCACAGAGTCCCCCCCCACCATGTTTAGCCATCCCCCAGAGGTGGCCTTAGCTCTCTCCTCCTGTTCGCATTCAGCCTCGGTTTACTGTCTAGCATGCATTTAGCTAAGTGGATAGCACAGTACTTAGAAAGTGTTCATAAACACAAACCCTAGATGATGCCGATATTGACTGAGTTTCTGCCGTGCCTAAGTCTATGCCCCTCACTGACGCTGTGAGTTCCTTTGAGACCAGCCCACAGCTCCCCATGCTCACAGTGGGGATGTCACCTCCGTCTTCACGGGTGGCTGCTCAGGGATCCCCCACTCACCTTGGCAGTGGGCCCCGCAGTCACTCCCATCAGGGGCAACTGAGGCTCAGAGAGGTGCAGAGCTCCTCAGGCCACAGTGGTGGTGAGCGACGGGCTGGGCCGCCAGCCAGGTCCTGAGTCCGGAGCCGGTGCACATGACCTTCTTGTGGCTCACTTGTTGCTTGTCCCCAGCCCTGGGCCCAAGACTGCACAGCACCTCGCTGAGCCTCTCTACACCTAATAACACTCCTGGCCCTGCCAGGCAGAGCACCTCCAAGCCCTCCGTGAAAAGGGGCACTGGCGTAGGAGCTGGACACCTGGCTTTTCAGCCTCTTCTGTTGCCGTCAAGCCATGAGTGGTCCCCTCCCCGAGGACACGGTTTTTTTCTCATGGATGAAGGAGAGAACCATTTCACCAGCAATGATCACATGACACAAAGATGTGTGAAGGGCTTGGCCCAGTATGTGGTGATTTCCCCGCCTAGAATCTCGTGTTATAGATGGATTCTGGCATTAATTCTGTCTGGGTTCCAACAGGCCCTGACCGGCCTCCTTACCCATGGGTGGCCCTCCATGTAACCTGCACCAGTCCCCAGAGCCAGCTTCCTGAAGAAGCCTTTCCATCTTGACACCCCAACAGTGAGCCAACAGCAGCTCTGATTGCCCCAGGACAACTAATGGGCTAGGGGAGCCTTCAAGACCCTGGTGAACTTGGACCCCACCTCAACACCCTCTCTTCCCCACCCAGACCCTGTACCCACATCAGCCTGGCCCCTCAGGCCTCCAGAACGCCCTGCACTGTCACCCACCCATCCCTTCCACCTCTGTCACCAGTTCCCTGTTGAGGAAAGTCCACGCGCTTTGCTGCTGGGTGTGGAATCTATTGGTAAAGCACAGAGGCCTTTCTAGAAGCAGGGCTTCTCTAAGTTCTGGGCTGGGTTCTTCATCAGGAAGTTTTCCAGGGTGGGAGACTAGATAGTCTTGATGTTAGTTTTTTCATAAAATAATAACACTGCCGGTGGTGGAGCGCCGATTCTGCTGGCACCCTGCGAGGTCCTCTCATTCCTGACCACCCTTGGAGGCAGGGAGGGAGGCGACACTGCCAACCTGAAGCCCCCCAGCCCACCTGCCGCAGAGCTGGGATGCAAGTGTCACCCCCACCCCCAGCCTGTGCTCTTCTCTGCTGCAAGACGGGCTCTGCAGCATTTTCTAGCCCCAACAGCAGCATGAGTCCCTGAGGGCGGGAGAGTCCCCGTTTCTCTCTGCAGCAGAGCTGAGCAGTTTTGTCCTGAGCCATCACTAGTGAATGGGCTCTGAGATGAACTCGAGGGTAGTGCTGGGTAGACTCCTGGATGGAAGCAGGGAGCGTGTTCCTGGAGCTGTGTGCACAGCTTGGAGAGCCCAGCATGACCCTGGGGAACACAGGCCCTCCCCCTGGAAGGCAGTGGGCATTCACAGGCATGATCCCACAACTGACCAGTGTGAGGTTTTAGCCGCTGTCACCCAAGCCAGGTCACCCCTGCTAAGGCAATATGACGGTTCCCCACTCCCAGAGGCCACTTTTGTGTGTGTGTGTGTGTGTGTGTGTGTGTGTGTGTGTGTGTTTGTTTTGTTTTGTTTTTTTAGTTGTAGAGGGACACAATACCTTTATTGATTATTTATGTGGTGCTGAGAATCGAACCCAGTGCCTCACACAGGTTACCACTGAGCCACAACCCCAGCCCCCGAGGCCACTGTTTTAATGCTAAGTGTAGCAGGAGACCCAGTCAGCAGTGTACTGTGGCTCATAACGCCTGGGCGCCCGGATCCTCCTGTGTAAGCTAATGGCAGCGGGGGTGGGAGTGGGGGGCAGCAAACAGCCACCGTGTCCAGGAAAACAGTCCTTGAAGTAGGGGCTCAGAGTAAGAGGAGACTTGATCACAGGAAGTCCACTGTCGCCCACTACTCAACTTAGCAGAAGCCACAGGAAGACAGCAGGATCATCGTAGTTTCAAAAAGCAAGTGGACTAAGACACAGCCCTAGGTCCCAAGCCCTCACTGTCTCAGCCTGGCAGCACCAGCCTGACTACTGAGGATCCTGTCTAGGGTTCAGGACGTGAATAGGGACATGAGGCCTATCACCCTTTGCAGACTTCATGGGCTGGGCATTTGGTGGGGCCAGTGCATAAAAAACCCAGCCAGGCGCAATGGTGCACGCCTATAATCCCAGCAGCTCGGGAGGCCGAGGCAGGAGGATCGTGAATTCAAAGGCAGCCTCAGCATCTTATTGAGGCCCTAAGCAACTCAGTGAGACCCTATCTCTAATAAAATATAAAAAAGGGTTGGGGATGTGGCTTAGTGTTTAAATGCCCCGGGTTCAATCCCTGGTACCAAAAAAAAAAAAAAAAAAAAAAAAAATCCATATACCATCTTCCCTCACCCTTCAGCCTCAACACCCTGGCTCAGTCTTTGACCTGGGGGCCTGAGCCAGTGCAGAAGGGGAAACCTCTCCTTGGTCCCCTTCCCCTGCTTGGCAGAACACTGCTCACCAGACCCTGTCTCCTCAGGGGAGAAGGCACCCTGGGCTGCGAGAGAGATGGATCACAGACCCTGGGAACCCTCATCTTTGGCAAAACAGCCTTCACCAGGGCCCCCTCCGACACATGAGCCGTCCTGATCGAATCACCGGTAATTGAGTTGCTTTGGGGGGTAAATTCCATCCAGATGTGGAGGGTGGGGTGGACTTCCTGAGCGAGGCAGGGGCGGGGCACTGACACACGGGGCCATGCCATGCCACCAGCTGCCATCAACCCGGGAGGACTGGAGAAGAGCGTGGTCCTCTGACAAGCCAGGGGGCACTTCAGGCCAGGATCTCTCCCCATCCCCCTTAATGGACAGAGGGGGAAACTGAGGCCCAGAGAGCAGAAGGGACGAGGAAGACTACAGTGACTGGAGGCCCGATCTCTTCTGTCTGGGGGTGTGGGATAGAAGTTGGTGTCTTCTCCAGAAATCCTCATGGAGCCTTGGACTGGGAGGTCAGGAGTGGGGGGTCAGGAGGTAGAGAATCTGCCGCTGGGGGAGGCCCTGATCACCTCCAGCTTAAACCCACAGCCCAGAGTGTGCAGCATTGTGCTTGCAGAGATTATAGGGATGGGCTGGGGGGAGACAGCTCTCCGGGTCCAGGCTGCGAATGACATGTCCCCCGCCCCCACCCCTGCCCGGCACAGTCAGGACAGCCTGTGGCCTGGGCCTGTCCCCAGGGGAGGCCCCGCCACGCTTCTCTCCTTTGACCTCCACGGGGCCACATACCTTCCTGGCTCCTTTGGGCTGGCTTACTGGAAGGCAGGAAGAGGCCAGCCAGTGGGGAGGGGGGGCATGAGAACTTGGAGAGAATGAGAGGAAACGAGGGGGGAGTGGACTAGGGCGGGGGGGAGATTAAACGGGGAATTTTTGCCTCCTGCCTCATGTTTTGGCTGCCTTAGTGTGAACACGTCTAGGCGCCTTATCGTGAAGGCCAGCACAGTCTGCACTAGAAAGAAAATAGTGTCTGCAGCGGGAAAATTACATCTTGATAAAATATCCCTTTGGAATGGCACTGGGGTCTCTTATCAGCAGGCAGCTGGGCCCCACATACCTCTGTCTGCCTGTCCCTGGGCCTCCAACCTCCTTTTTCCCCTCCCTCTCCCCTGTCCCCCCACCCTGCTACCTCCTCAGACTGCAGCCAGTACCAAAATTGTCAGGGAATCCAGAAGACCTACATTTTAGTCCTGTCTCTGTCACTGATGCTGTGTAACCTGGGTCAAATTCGTTGCCCTCTCTGGGCCTCAGTTTCCCTTCAAAAAAGGGCAGAGAGGGAGGGATGGACCAGATGGTTTCTAAAGATCCTTCCAGCAGTAACACTTCTTGAGGCTGACATTTTTGTACTCTGTGATTCTGTATGGTATGAAGTTTTCCAACCTCCGCCCAAAATGCCATCACATGCTAAATGTCTCTAATCTAAAATGTGCAAATCTCCTTTACTTCCATGAGACACTTAAAGCATTTGCTTAAGCCCCAAGTAAAGCCACCCAACTCAGAAGAGGGTCCATCTCAGCTCTCCCTGGAAAAGTCCTGCAGCAAGATAGGGCTTTCAACATGTTTAGAACCAAATATTTTTTTGCCCTCAAAATACATCCTACATGAAGCCCACATAGAAAACAGGTACATGAAGCAATTGTGCCTGTTCTGACCTCCCCCCACATGCACCCTCCAGGCCCCTGACTTTATTCCACAGCACCCAGGACCCCACTAAACCCCTTCGATCTCCTCTGGGTCAGTGGCAGGTGGTGAGTGTGCAGAGTCTCGGCTCGACCACAGTCTCACTATGTGGATGCGACAGCTCCTTTCCCCTCTCGGAGCCTCAATTTTATCACCCCAAATAATCTGGAGGACTGGCACCCTGCCCCCGCGCCGTGCCCACCTCCCCAGGTTGTTGAGAGATCAATAGGAAAATAAATAGGGAAGCGCCAGTAGGAGGACTGTAGTTGGCAATGATTAATTACATATTTCAAAATAGCTAGTAGAGCGGATTCTGAATGTTCCCAACACAAAGAGATGATGAATGTCTGAAGTGAGAGATACGCCAATTACCTTGATCTGATCATCACACTTTGTATACATGTACTAAAATATCACACTGTAGCTCGTAAATATGTATGATTATTGTGTCAATTAAAAGGAAAAAAATCGAAAAGTGCTCTGTAAACCCAAGAGCTTATGAAGATGTTGATGGAGGACTTGGAGTCTGCAAATGCGAGACCAGGGAGGCCCTTTACCCAAATTCTTCCCCACGTGGTTGGGGGAATGAGGCCCAGAGAAGGGGAGGGACTTGACAGAGGTCACACAGTGAGACAGTAGCAGAACCAGGGGCAAAGGAGAGAGCAGGGAGGTGGTGAGACCCACTTCTTGGGTCACCTGTCGAGGAAACACTGGCTGGATTCAGAGAGTCTTTCCAGCTTGAGGATTCAATATGGCCCTTCCAAGATGCTCAGGCTCTGACCTCCCCTTGTCCAACCTCCTGGCAGAGTGGGGAGAGAGCCTCTTCTGGTGGCAGCTGAACCCAAACTCTGACCCATGATTTTGTTCCCTAAAGACTTTCCCCAAGAGAAAAGCCACATGCCTACCCTCACCCACCCACCACCCACTTGTCCAGGCCCCTGCTGCCTCAAACGGCACCCTCCAGCCAGGACTCTTGGCCTGAGCACAGGATGCCACAGACAGCCCTGTCCCCTGGTGTCCACATAGAGGACAGAGCTAACACATGCCATGGGCTGAAGAAGACAGGGCCAAGCGTAGGGCAGTTCCGCCATCCAGCAGGGACATCCCCTGGCTCTATCTGCCTTCCTGCTTTCTTATTCCTGAGTCAGATGCTGCCAAAGCTGGCAGCCCCCTCAAGACCACCATCAGCACCTGTGCTGCTCCCAGATCACCATTCACTGGCCACTAGCTGCCTGTTTCCGGCCCCCCAAAACCCAAACACAGCCCCTGAATCCTGCAACTACAGTACTCCCATCATCGGCATTAACCAATTAGAACAGACACAGATATTTTTACTGTTAAAAAAAAAAAAAAAAAAAAAGCCAAGCACTATATAAAATACAGCCAAGGCCCAGAAGGGGCGGCGGGGAGATTGACTGATGTCACACAGCAAATTAAGAACTGAGCAACAAACAGAACCCAGGTCTCCAGGGCTCCTCCTACAGCTCCTGCTGACTGAGCATGGTGAGAAAGCAACTTCTCTCTTTGTCCTGGTCCTGTGTGGCCTCGGCCCCCAGCCTTCCCCCAGGGCCAGCCTCTTCCTTGCTCCTGCATGAAGACAGAGCATAACGTAAGGGCCCTAAGAAGAGCGAGCCCTAAGAAGAATGGCTCAAAGAATTGGGTTTACTCAGACTTCAGTGGACTGTCAACACAGCAGGCAAATCTCAGAGAGACTGTCTTGGGGCAGAGACTGTGTCAGTCTGCAGAGACACTGGAGAGGCCGGACTTGTGCAGTCCAAGAAAGAGCTTTCTGACTGCCAGAACTTCCCCGTGGCAGGAAGAAAAACCTTGGTAGGTGGTGAGCTTGCCCCACTGGACACAAAATTCAGGTTCCTGGAGGGGACAGGCAGAGACAGCAGGAGGTGAAATAGGAGATGGCCTCAAAAACCCTTTTCTGTCCCCAGAGGGTGTGATTAGGACAAACACACAGTCACTCATGCTCATAAGCCAGCCCCTCAGACACAAGCCCATCTGTCCTTGGAGGGCAGGGTCAAGCCTTTATCCCTGAGGAGTGTCCTCTATTCCTTGGGCCAAGGACCAGGATGGGGAGGGGTGCTCAGAACTTCTCAGTTGTGGCCTTGCACAGCTGGCCCCTCAGGTCTAGCTCCAGAGCCTCCTTCTCCTCCATGAAGCTCTGCGAGAATCCCCCTGTTGGAACGTTCTGTCCCACCTCCAAATTCCCACAGGAATAGACTTTGTTGGGCTAATTCCACCTTGAATCAGAACAGGCTTTCTCAAGATTATTTTTGGTGGCATTGGGACACCACATGGAAACATCTACTCTCTTAGCAGTGAGAAAATTATTCCTTTGAAAACTTTCTTTCATTCTTCAAAGGTAGGACTGCCAGATTTAGCAAAGAAAATACAGGGAGCCCCACAAAATTTGAATTTCGGATAAACATAGTAAACATTCTTTAGTTTTAGAAGTTTTATAAGTACAGCCCATGCAATATTTAGGATATACTTATACTAAAAGGTTATTCCTTATTTATCTGACATTAGAATACAGAAATCCAGCCTCTCCAGTCTCTGCAGACTGACACAGTTTCTGGCCCAAGACAGTCTCTCTGGACATTTTGTATTTTATCTGACATGTGGAATGGAGAAATTCTTAGCCGGGTGCTAGCGTGTCTTGAAAACAGCTCTCACATTTATTAATCTTCCTTTTTATCAGAAAGAAGCAGGAATCCCAGGCGCTCGGTAAAATTTAACAACATCACTTCATTTTTTTTATTGTGTTCTACTTATATGGTGACTATATAAAGGAAGTGAGACAAGCCTTCCATTTACAGTAGCAATGTAAAGTTCTTTTGAAATTAATGTATTCAAGTTTTTCAACGTGATTCAATTTAAAGAAAAGTGTCATGTAACAGGCCAAACATGGATATGACAGAAAAATTGGAAGGTGGAGCCCTCCCCCTGGAGACCAAGGCTTGGAATGTCTGAGAAGGTGGTTCTCCTCTTCCCCCGTGGGCTGCTTCCTCCTCTGCCCTGGTCCCTTGTCCCTAGTGCACAGCTCCAGGGCTGGAATTCTCCAGGTCCCGGGGGGCACATTTGCAGGAAGTCCTCAGGGCTCTGGAGAAGCCGCAGCCTGTACTACAATTCCAGGGAAGAGGATTCAGCCTGCACCCCATCACTGAGTTCCCTGGAGCCCCTTTTATACAAAACAGCCTCCCCAGTCCGGGCTCGACTTCAGAGAGGCTGTTTCTGAGGAGGCAGCCTCTAGGGACTTCTCAATGTGTTTCCAAGTCAAATCCAAACCCTTTCAGCTTTGCCAGGAAACCACCCCCACCCGTCCTCTCCACTTCGGCTGCCTCCAGGAGTCAGGGCCACAGGGCCGTGGCCTCCAGACTCCTGCCCCCACCTGCCGGACCTTCCGGACCAGACAGAGGAGTCATGCCCCCACCCTGGGCCTGGCACCTTTCCCTCCTCCTACTCCAACCCTGGGGCTCAGAAGGCAGCCTTCAAAATAGAGGTGTGAGGTTGGGGTGGGGGCAGAGAAGGAACTAATTATCCAGATTGCAGCGAAGGCCCCCGTCCCTCCTGGACCATGGGCGAGCCAGGGGAGAAGAAGTATATGAGCAGGTCAGTTCTGCACTGGCCCCCACTTAGAAACGCTTCTCCACTCCCTTTATATCACCATCATCAACAAGAGCTATTCTTTTTATATATATATATATATTTATTTATTTGCTTTAGTTGTACACAATGCAATGCATTTATGTTTACGTGGTGCTAAGGATCGAACCCGGGCCACGCACGTGCTAAGCGAGTGCTCTACCGCTGAGCCACAACCCCAGCCCAACAAGAGCTATTCTTTTTGAGACTCTCCATACATCAAGCACTTGCTAAGTAGTTCCCACAGATCTCACTTCACCCTTGCAGGGACCCTCCGAGGTGGGAATTGCTATGGTCCTGTTTTAGGGAGGAGCAAGTTGAGGCTCACCTACGTTAAGTAACTTGCCCAAGATCACAAGTTAGAAGGAACGGAGCCCAGGATCTGAACTAGGCAGTGACTGCAGACACCCACTCGTAACCGCCCTCGGTTGCAGAGTATCTGCACCAAACGAGTTCTAGGAAGCAACGGGAAAACAGATCGAGAGTGACAACGGCTGCCAGGCTCTGTTCCATGCTGGCAGCTGTGGTGCTCTCCCAGTTCACCCTGCAGCCTGCACAGCCCCTGCCCTGTCCAGGCCTCCACATCCTCTCCTGGGCTCCATCGCAGGGCCTTGCAGTTTGACAAGGCTGTGATGGTCCCTCTGCCCTCTCCCGGGGCCTGCATTTCCCGCGGGAGTGGAGCCAGGGGAACACATTGGGGAAAGGCCTGGAGACCATCTCAGGCTTCACTCCCTTCTTGATCCTCAGCAAAGATGTGTCTCCCCGAGGCGGAGGCAGGCTCTGACCCAGACATCAAAGGGCCTGCGCGGCTGGCGCTTTGATGGGAGCCTTGTAGAGTAATAGGAAACATGAGGATGACGCTGTGCCCCAGTCAAGCGCAAGGCCCCGAGAAATGAGAAGAAGAAACTTGGCAGCCTCCTCGCGGGCTTTGGCTGAACCCAGCCCCGCGCAGCTGCCGGCAGCCTGTCCTCTCCCCACCAGGCCGTTGGCTGTTGCCCTTGGGGGGGAGACAGGTCCTTGCATGGCTGAAGGAACTGGGCCTCTCCCACAGCAAGGGAAGGTCTCCACTGGGCCCCTCTCCTGGGCTCCACAAAGCACTATAGACCACCAGAGCTCGAGGCTAGGAAAGAGCTCCCAGGGCCTCAGGATGGATTCATTAGAAGATCCTGCAGCCTTTCTCAGACCTTGAGACTGTGTGGCTCATAATCCAGTCATTGGCTCTTTCCACTCCCTGCCAAATGCATCAGCAGCAATGAACTAGACCATGGAGGTGACAATCTGCTGAATAAAATACACACACCCAGCAACACCAGTTCTAAGAGGTTACCCAGCACGTGAACCAGACCGTGTGCTCAAAGGGATGCGCCAGGATACATATTCACTGCAGGGCTATCTGCAAAAGCAAAAGGCTAGAAGCAATGTCAGTGTCTATCAGTAAGGACCCAGTAACAAAGTGCAGAGCATCCATTGCAGCAGGCCAGCATCATGGGGCGGCGGGGGCGGGGGTGGTGAATCAATGACACAGACCTACGCGTGCTGCCAAGAAAAGCTCTCTAAAGCCCACGCTGGACAGAATGGCGCGTATAATAAGTAGGATACTATTTGTAAAAAGGAGGGCTGGGCTGGGGTGTAGCTCAGTGGTACAGCATCTGCTGAGTGTGTGCAAGACCCTGGGTTCAATCCCCAGCCCCACAAAAATAAATAAACAAATAAATCAATAAATAAAAAGGAAATTATGGACACTTTGAGTCAATATAGCCTAGAATCTCTCTCCAAAGATGTGCACAAGAAAGGTCCTCAGTGGAGGGGAAAGGGGAGTTCAGCTGTACAGTTTGCTTTTTAATCACTTTATAATAAGCATACAATATAAATTTTTAAATGTCCAAAGCCTATGAAAGCCTTTGAAAAAACAGAGTACTCCCATCATGGGAGATAAAGTCCAAAGGCCTCCGCCTGACTTTTATGGCCCCCGGGAGCGCCACTCCGCCTCTTCTCTCTGCCCCTTCCTGTACCCCACTCCTGCACGGTCACGAGGCATGGTATTCCCCAGCCCAACAGCAGAGCATGAGAGGCCCTCCTCACTTGGCTCTGTGGCCCTGTGTCTGGGGCCTTGAGCATGCTGAAGACCTACTTCCAACCATGATTGTCCTTACTTATCAACACAAGACCCTTTTCTTTGGGGCTGGGACAGGCAGCCCAAGGCCTGCTGTGGGGGAGCTCCCTCAGCCTAATGCACCCCCAGCTTCAGGAGCTGCGACTGCAGGAGTCCAGGACAGTGAGGAAGTCCCAGGCAGGGACAGATGATTTCTGAGGGGCTTGCATCACCAACCACCCCCAGCACACTGGAGTGGAAATCACGCATGAGATACGGCAGGTGGCCAGGCTGCCTCAAGTAGGGATAGAGGCTGGTCCTCTGCCACAGACCTGGGGCCTCACTCCACACCTGGGGCCCTCCTGGTTAGGTCCTTGAGCTTTGAGGAAGGCATGAGGAGGGGTATCAGGACCCAGACCTGACAAAGCCCAGAGAGGCTGGCCTTCCCAAGAATGCAAAGGAAATGCTGCATTTGAGGCCCTTGGAGAGAAAATGGAGGTCAAATAACTTGTCCCAGGTCACACAGAAACTTCAAGGCTGGAATGAGGGATTTTGACCTTTTTCCCAGAGGCTGTTTTCACACAGTGGTGAGAAAATGAGTATTTGGGGTCATCTAATTTGCTGTGTGACCTTGGACAAATCGACTTCACAGAGTGTGTCTTCATCTCTGATATGACAGAAGTGAGCTCTGTAATTGTCCCTTCTGATTATGTTAAGGCTGTTACGTTCGAACAATACAAATAAATAATATCCAATGTTAGCAGTCTAGAGTTCCATGATCATTAATATTCTAACAGTCTAACATCACAAAGTTCCACCCACACTTCCTTCCATCTACCCTGCCATCCACCCACCCATCTACCCATCCACCCACCTATCCAGCATCAATTCATCTAAGCATCCTTTCCTAGCCACCCATCCATCCATTTGTCCTCCCATTCGCCCATCCATCCATCCATCCATCCATCCCACATCCACCCACATGTACCTCTCCCATCCGCCCATTCATTTGTCCAGCATTTCTTGGGTTCTTACTCTATGCCAGTGCCTGAGATCACCCAGGTAAATATTACAGAAACATCTCCTTCCCTCTTAGAGGCTGCAGCTAGAAAGGGCACAGTACCAAATAGTCCCACAAGTGAGGGTACAAGGACAAACTGACAGGGGGAGCAGCCTGACTCCAGAAGGCTATTCCGGAGGAGTTCAGCCACATCTCTGAGGGTGGGGCAGGTTTTCCAGAGGAGGAGTCACGGAGCTGAGGCCTGAAGCACGAGGAGTGTTGGCTAGAACAGGGGAGACGGCTCAAGGAGGCCCCACAGGCTGCCGTTCTGCAGGTTTCCGCCTGGGTCACCTACAGGGTCTACGGAGTGTCGGCGTAGATTCTTCCGTCGATTTGGGGATTGACCTGAGCCCAGCCCTCTGCTGACCTCAGCTGCTCCACTCTACAGAGCGACGACTAATGACGGTAGGGTCTCCCTTCTCCTGTCCCCACTTTCTAGCCACCCCCACCACCCTCCGCAGGCCTGCCAAGGCCAAGGGCAGCCTCTGCCTGGACTCACCTGGGTCAGCCTGGCGCACTGGCCTGCAGCCGCCACGTACACAAGGGAACTTGGTTCTCACGCATCCTGAGGACCTTGAGCCTGGTACCTGTGCCCGCCCCTGACAGCGTCCCTCTTGGGGGTGGCACAGCCACTGGAGTTCTCTTGGCTCCTCCTTCCATTGGGGCCTGGTTTATGACACCAAAGAGACCTTTGACCAGCCCAGGGCCTCCTGCAGCTCCTCCGAGACCAACCCTGGCAGAGCCTCCGAGGGCTTCCTAGACCTCGGTATCTGGGCCAGACTTGGTGGCTCCTCCTTTGAGAAATAATTTGAAGGGTACCAAGGGCTCCCCTTGCTTCCCCAGCCATCGCCCCCTGATTGCTGTGTCTCCTCATTGGTTGCAGGGACTCACAAGGTACATTTCTGCCTCCATGTTGGCTTAAACAGTGCCCAAGTCCCAGAACACTCTCCCCACACCCCATCTTTTCTTTTTTTTTTTTTTTTTTTTTTTTTTTTTTTTTTTTTTTGGCAGTACTAGGGTTTGCAGCCAGGAGCTCTTTCTCCCTGAGCTACTTCCTCAGAAAACTTTATTTGTTTTATTTTGAAGCAGGATTTTATTAGGTCGCTGAGGCTGGCCTTCAACTTGCAACCCTCCAGTCTCAGCCTCTTGAATCACTGGAATGATGGGTATGTGCCACTGCACCCAGCTCCTCCTATCCTTTTTAAGTCTTGCTCCTTGCCAAAACCTTTAGCCAGGGCAGTGCAACCTGGTGGGAGAGCTTGGGTTTTGAAGAAAACAGACCTAGACTTTGTGAGCTTTTCTGTTTCCTTATCTGTAAAATGGCAACAAGATGGTCATCACGGGATCCACCTGTCGGGTTATCAGCACAGATAGGAAGGAGAATGCATAGAAGTGCCTGGCAGACATGAGCTGATGCCTTGGGGCTGGGCCTGGGTCAGAGCCGTGCTGTGCGCCCGAGCACTCCAGGGCTGAGCCACGAGTTTGCCCAGCAGTCTACACCACCGTTCATTCTGGCGAGTCTGTGCTGGTTCCCTGGATAGAAGCCCTGGCCTGGGCAGAGGGGCCTTAGCCATCCAGCCTGGCTCTGCTGCTCATTCCTGTGTGGCCTTGAGCAAGCCCCTTCCTTCTGGGCCTCGTGTGATTGGATGAACTGTCAGCTCCCTGAAGACAGAAACCTAGCACCCACCACCACCCGCCCCGGACACAGGCCCAGCATCCATCCCAGAGACAGGCACACAGTGGATAGACCCTCCAGGTTGGCTTGAGAGGGCAAGTGGGGAGCAAGGGGAGAGGCCTGGAGGGAAAGAAAAGAGACTCTGAGACATGGAGGGGGTGTGGCTGCTATCACCTTCCAGTTAAGAAGCTCAGGTTTGGGACAAATTCTTGAGTCTACACAAGAAGCCCAGAGGTAGTTTATAACCCAGATTTACTGCATCTCCAGCTGCCTAAATCCAGACAGTCAGGTCTGTTCAAATGTGTACCAAGGGCTGGGTGAGGCAAGGCGGGGGCTTCTGTGGCAAATGCTGAGCCACCAAAGCCTGGGGAGGAAGGCAGCAAGCAGGGGAGGGAACCGGCCAGGGAGTGTCCAAGTGGGGCGAGGGCAGTGTGTGTTCAGGGCAGGGCTCCCATGCTCAGCACTCCTCTGACCTTAGACAAGTGACTTCACCTCCTCCATGCAATGGAGCTAACAATGAGAGGATTAAACAATGCCTGGGAAGGGCCTGGCACATAGTAAATGCTCAATAAATCAATGAGTGTGCTATTAAAAGTACCATTCTCTTATTGTGTATCTGAGTGCGATGACGTGAGTGCCAGAGGCATTGAAAGTGCAGGCTCCTGTGTGTGTGTGTGTGTGTGTGTGTGTGTGTGCACGCGCGCGTGAGTGCCCATGTGCTATGAGCATGCGTAGGGCAAAGCATGCTGCTGGGAGTAGTTGACTAACAAGTTTTCAAGCAAAGTTAAAGGTGAATATATGCATTCAAATGTCACAAACGTGCTGGTTCCATGCAGTTGACAGGATTCTTGGGTTTCCGGAAGCCCTGAGTCATCACCCCCCAAGTCTGAACTCCTCCTCCAACCTCCTCTGAGTGTCACAGTCATGCCGCCCCGTCACACATCCCTTCCCCGGGGAGGAGCAGCCGACCCTTCCTGAGCTGCCCACTTCAGGGCTGTCCCGCTCTCACCCTAGCTGGGTCTCCCAGTTTCTGTGGCCACAGCCAGCCTGTCGCTGCACAGGCCCATGCCTGGGACAATCATTCATGACACGGACATCCTGCCTTTCTGCTCACTAGTCCCCACCCAAGTTGCAGAAGTCCCTGCCTCCAGGTGGGATCGGGGAGGAGACACTGAACCAGGGAGCTGCACCCTGGCTCCCCCAGGCCCTGATGGGAAAGTGTGGACCAGACAGGAACCTCCCTGACGGCTGCTCTGTTCTAGGCTAGAACTTCCCCACTCCTCAGAGACTCCTAGGAACCTGGTACCACAGACACAGGCGAGGGCCACTGCAGGGCCCATCAGCCACCTTCCTCCCCAGGCAGGGCCAGGGCATGGCAGACACAGAGAGCAGCTCCGGAGGGAAGGGTGAAGGCAGGTGGGGGAAAGGAGGGCCTGCCCGGGCCAGTGCAGCTGATTCATATGACTTAGTCTTTGAACAGTTTTATCTCTTGGAATTTCTTCCAGGCAGACACTCCACATGTGTGTACCAGTGTGCAGACTCAAGAGACTCCAGGTTGTCTTGACCATATTAGGGCAGTTTTGAAAATCACCTAAAACCCCACCAATACAATGGAAAGACACCAAAAAGGTGGATGTGGCTTTACATTTCCTAATGTGAGCAGATGTTCACGGCATGCTACGGAGTGGAAAAGGCAGTTTAGGAAGCTAGACAGAGATGAGAAGCCTATGTGTGTGTGTGTGTGTGTGTGTGTGTGTGTGTGTGTGTGTGTGTGCGTGCGCGCACATGCAGATATTGATATGCATTGACCCAGAATATAACTACTAGAACAATTTATACCAACATGTAGCAGTTGATCTTTCTACCAGGTGAATCTCTTTGTTTGTTTTCTTTTGTTTCTTTGTGGTGCTGAGGGTGGAATCCAGGGCCTTGCACATGCTAGGTGAGGGCTCCCCCGCAGAGCTACACTCAGGTTCTTGGAACTTGGCACTTCTGCTCCAAGCTCAGTGCTAGAGGAGAGCTCCTGGGACAGCACGCTCCAGTCTGTCTTAGCACCTGCTGCTGGAATCTTCTTTGAGGAGTCCAGTCTGCCTTCAGACCACCCTCCAAACCACAAATGCAGGAGCCTCACCTGTATCTCGCCACCCTCTGGAGTGTTCAGACCCTGGTCATGTCTGAATAGAGAAACACAAGCACCTCGGGCAGATGGAACATTGTCCTCTTTGGAGTTAGAAGCCCCTTCCTGGGCAGCCATGTGCATCTCCCAGCAGGACAGGGTAAATGAGCACCACCGTCCCCAGTTCTGCACAGAGTCTGAACTTCAGGGAAACCCAGCTACTGGCCAAGGTCAGCAACAAAACCAAAGCCACCTGAGCCCAGTTGCTTAGGAGGAGGTAGAGGCCCAACATCTGGGTGACTGCCCTCCGGCCCACTGCCAGCCTTCCCTGCCCCCACTTTTAGCTCCCCAAAGGCCAAGAACATCTGGCTGCTGGCCTCACTCCAAGAGGGTGAGGGGGGCCTCCTTCCGCCAGGCCCAGGCCCGAGGCTGCTGCCGCAGTGCAAGGCACATCAATCAAGGCTGCAGAGCTGGCTGGTGCTGGGAGAGAAGCAGGCTTCTCCCCACCCCCTTCCCAGACATTCCTGCGTAATGGAATCTCCTTTCCTGTTCATTTATTACCAGCCCACAGAGCTCCGCCAAGCCCAGTCTGCAGACTCAAGCCCCACCAGCGCTGCCTTTTCCTGGGGAATGAGGTTCCCCGGGGAGGCTGGAAGAGCATCAGACCCTCCTGCTCACCAGCATGCTCCCACCACGCCCCCTGGCCTGCACGTGGACTTGCCTGAGGAGCCAGCTCTGCTGCCTACTTCACCTAAGGCACCTCCTGTGTCTATGCTCTTGAACTGAGAGCATTTCTCATTACTTTCATGTTAGCAGATGAGAAAACTCAGGCTCAGAGATATGAAGTCCCTTGCTCAGAGTCACACAGCAAGACCATGGCAGAGTTTGCTTGATCCTCAAACCCAAGTTCTTTCCTTGCCCTTCTCTTCCTGTTGAAAAAAAATTATTCTTTCCTCAATGAATGTTTAGCAACACTTGTTGACAGTCAGTTGACCATAGGTGTGTGGATTTCCTTCTGGATGTCCAGTTCTAGCCCTTGACCTTCATGGCTAGCCTTGGGCTGGTACCACATTGTCTTCATTACTGTTGTTATGCAGTGAGATTTGAAATCTGGAACTGGATTTTTCTACTTTGTTCTTCTTTTCAGGGTTGTTCTGGTTATTTTGAGTTCCTCAGAGTTCCGGATGAATTTTAGAATCAGCTGGTCAACTTGAACAAAGGAATCAGCTGGGATTTTGATGGGATTGTGTTGAATCTGTAGATCGTTTTGGGAAGTGTTGCCTTTTTAACTATGTGAATGTGTCTTCTGGTCCATGAACATATGATGTCTTCCCACTTATTTAGATCTTCAATTTCAGCCCACCAGTTTTGTAGTTTTTAAAGTTTTGTACTTCTTTAAAGTGATTTCTATGTACTTTATTCTTTTGAATGCTGTGTGGAATAGAATTGCTTTCTTAATTAATCTTAGGTTCTTCATTGTGAATGTACAGGAAGACAATTGACTTTTTTTAATATTTATTTATTTGCTTTAGTTGTACACACAATGTGTTTACATGGTGCTGAGGATCAAACCCGGGCTGCGCACGTGCTAGGTGAGCGCTCTACTGCTGAGCTACAACCCCAGCCCCAAGACAATTGATTTTTGTATATTGATCTCATATCCTACAATCTTGCTGAAATTATTAGTTCTGATTATTATTTAGTGGATTCCTTAGGATTTTTTAATATCAGATCATGTCATCTATGAATAGAGACAGTTTAACTGCTTTCATTCCAGTCTGGATCTATTTATTTATTTATTGCCTAATTGTCCTGAGTAGAGCCTCAAGTTCAATGTTGGACAGAAGAGAAAAAAGTGGGCATCCTGTCTTGGCCCTTTTCTTCTTTATGCCCTACATGCCTCCCCTTCCTTCCTAGGCTTCCTTTTCCTCTCCTTCCACCCTAGTAGGAATGGAGCAGGGTATTAGGAGAGAAGAGTATATTATGCACAAGGTGAGTGGGAAAGAAAGATGAAAGGAAGAGAGGAAAGAAAGAAAGGAAGAAAGAGAGAAAGGAAGAAAGGGAGAGAGGGAGGGAGGAATGAAGGAAGGGAGGGGAGGGAGGAAAAATGGAAGGGAGAAAGGGTGGGAGGGAGGAAGAAAGGAAGGAGGAAGGGGGGAGGAAGGAAGGAAGGAAAGGAGGGGAGGGAGGAAAGACGGGAGGGAGGAAGAAGGGAAGGAGGAAGGAAGGAAGGAAGGAAAGAAAAGAAAGTCAGTCACTGGATACCTCAAATTCCTAAGGACCCTATCAGGATGCCCCCTGAGGCCCAGAAACAAGAGATGTGACAATTAACATCTACCAAACATCTACTCCATGCCAAGGACTCAGGATACAAAGATAAATCAGACACTCAAGAGTCAAAGCTGGAATTCAAACTGAGAAAGCCCAAGCAGACCCATACTTCCATCTTGTTGAGGGGCAAACAAAGGGAGCCCATTAATGTGGCACCAAAACCCTTTTAAAGCTCTAGAAGTGGCAGGCTCGGAGCTGTCAGGAAGGCAGCGAGTGGAGAGTCTGGTTCAGGTGGAGCCTCTGATAGTTCACTTCCCAGCTATGGAAAAGTGGCACATACGAGCTTCCCTAGAATTCAGTTCACCCTTCTGTGAAATGGGGTGAACTATAGCAGCCACCTCAGAGGGCTGTTGTGAGGATGTATTTAGGTAATAGGTCAAGTATTTAGTAGAGACAGACATGCATCTTTATGAATTGTTCCTCTTCTGCATGTTTGCTGCCCAGAGAAGCCAGCCTGGTGTGGTGTGGGGTAGGCGACTTTCATACTGGGGGAGCCTGGGAAGTGACCTCTTCTTGCTGCCCCACCCCTTTGGAATTATGAAAGAACTGCCATAACTTCTGTTCCCCCTTATAAGACAGGATCCCTTGGTAATTGCCAGGGTCCTACTATGTGCAGACCCACTGCTGGAAAATCCTCAAAGAGTATAATGATTATTATTATTATTACAGCTCACTATGTGACCAGTCAGGGTTCATGCAGAGAAACATAGTAAGAGATTTCTATTACAACATCTTTTCCAGGACCTGGCCTACGTGACTGAGGAGGCTGACTAGGCAAGTCTGAGATCCACAGGTGTGATGGCTGATTTTCTGCATACATTTGACTGGGCCACAGGGTGCCCAGATATTTGATCAAACATGATTCTAAGTGTTTCCATGAGGATGTTCTTGGATCAGATCAGCATCCGAATCACTGGACTGATTAAAGACGATGATTAAACACCCAATATGGGCTGGGCGTTCGATTAATCAAAGGCCCAAAACAACAAAAAGGCTGACCCTCTGGGAAGAATTCTTTCTGCCTACCTAACTTGGCACTGGAACATCAGCTTTTTGCTGTCCTCAAACTTGAACCAAAATATTGGCTCTCTTGGTTCCCGGGCCTTCACACTTCAATTGTCAGCGGCAGGTTTTAGGACTGGCCTGCCTCCATAGTCGCCTGAACCATTCCTTATAACAAACCTCTTTGTATGTACAGACAGACAGACAGACAGACACACACACACACACACACACACACACACACGCACTATGGGTTCCCTTCCTCTGAAGAACCCTGACTGCTCCAGGAAGGCAGGCCATCAGGAAGGACAGGCTGGAACTCTTAGGCATAGCACAAGCTGAAGCTGACGTCCACAGGCAAACTATCCTCTCCAAGGGGTCCTCAGGTCTGCTTTTAAGCCCTCAACTTGACGAAACAAGGTACACCCATGTCATTGAGGATAATCTCCCTCACTTGTAGAGAATGGATTCTGGATTCAATCACTAGATCTATTCAGGCAATACCAGGTAAGAGTCTAACCTGGGGACTGTGGCCTGGCCAAGTTCACACATCAACTGACCAGCACATGTGCCAAAAGTAATGCCAAGCCCATATCAGCTGATTTGCTTCCCCAGTAATCCCATGAGGAAGATCTTTAAAACCTCTTTCCTAGAAGAATGTGACCTGCCCAAGGTCACACAGCTGACAGAGAGAAGAGCTGGGTTTGAACCCAGGTGGCCTCCGGGACACTGGGGACTCTGTGCCACTAACTCACCACCTCAGTTCTCCTGCAGCCCTCCCTGGTGGGATGCTCTTCTCTGCCTTAAGGACACAGGGGCTCAGAGAAGGTGGCCACTAGTCACACAGCTGGGGAGAGGAGGGCCGTCCCACCAGGCCTCCAGTTCCTTCCTTCACCTCAGCAGCTCACCACACTTGCAAATGCTACACGTGAACCCTGGGGACCACGACACTCGCTTCCCCCTATGTAAGGAGGCTCCTCTGGCTTCACATTGAAGGCCTGGCCTCAGAACACAGGGTAGGGTCTGGGGGTCCTTATTCCAGACAGCTGCTGTTCTGGGGAGAGGCCACCCTCAGGAGGAGGAGATGAGGGCACTAATCATTCAGGACCAAATGCCCCTCTCCCAAATGCCCAGCCTCAAGCTACACCAGGCCAGAGTAGCCCCATAGAATGTGCATTCCATGGGACCAGCCCCCAAAGGGTTGCAGCTAAGCCAAGCCTGCGGTCAGTGCTGGCCATGGCCTGGCCTACCCACCCACCCCTTCCTGTGGGGGCCTCTGTGCCAGGAGAGGCGGGCCTGTGAACAATGCCCCACTCTGTTCTTGGGCTGAGTGGGGGTGGCTAATTCAGGTACACCTCGCACTGCTGGGGATCCTACTCTCCTGCTCACCCTCACAAGCAGACATCTTGGGGCCTTGAAGGAAACCCAGATGGTCTACACAGAATGTCCTCGCTCCTTGACAAACCACAACTCAGAGATCAGGAGCCAAGCAAGGGTCCTGGGGTTGGGAGACTAGGAGTGGCACACCAGCAGAGCCAGCCATGAACATCCACACCCCAGCCAATCGGCTCCATCTTTTACTCAGCTGCTTTGACCAGACCTAGATCATCCTGCAGTGAATGAGGACAGAGGGCTCAGAAAGGCTGGGCAGTTTGCCTCTGGTCACACAGCCCAGAAGCAGCCAAAGCAGAACTGAAGCCCAGCTCTGTGGCCTCTAAAGCCTGCACCAACCCATGCTTGGGAACCCCTGAAGGGATCAAGGGATCGTGAAAGTTCATACATTCAGCACATACATGTACGTTCATGCTATGTGCAAATACACACCTCTTTTTTAGTAGCCAAATGCTGCTGGTAGGGCCTGCCCTTCCTGGAAAGGTCCTTGCAAGGGGCTGAGGTGTTCCAGGCCTGGTTCTCCCCCTCACCTGGAGGGAGCCTCTCTGCCTCCCACAGGCCCAGCCTGATCCAGGATGCAGGGTCCCAGTCCAGGGTGCCCTTGGTGGGAGGAGGTGGTGGGAAGAGGTCAGTCCTACCCACCCCTGCCCCGAGCACCACAGCCTGGTAGGCCTGTGGGTCAGCAGGCCCCCTCCCCCACCCCCCAGAGCCCACAGGCTGTGGGCCAGGCCTGGCTTCCGGAGCTGCCGCCACCTTGGCCGGCCACACCACACATGGTTTTAATCAGCAGCCCGCCTGGATGAATGGCGCCTTGTGAAAACGCCACAGGTCTCACCTCCGTGGCAGGACTGCGCCAGGTGGGGCCGCCTCCTGGAGGGAGCAGTGTGAGGGGACCCCAGTGGTGGAAGGGGCAGGAACAGGGGACAGCACAACACAGCAGTTATGAGCCAAGGCCTGTGGTCAGACAGAGAGGGGCGGGTCCTGGCCCTGCCACCCACAGTCTGAGTCCAGGCAACTGAGTGGACCGCTCTGACCTTGGGTCCACCCTTGGTACACAAGTGGTCATGGAGCCCCTGAGGGGGCTGTGAGGACTCAGTGAGAGGACATTTCGCACACACATGCACTTCACCCCTGGAGTCCAGCCCAACCTGTGGGGGGCAGAGGCAGGGAAGTCACAAACCAGATTTACCAGGACGGCAGGGGACCCAGATAGGAGCAAGGGAGCTGGCCTCCAGGAGCCAGGGGGTCGCATTTCTCAAGGGAGGGAGGCTACAGTTGGCTCTGGGGTTTCATCAGCTCCTGGGGCCTGCTCCTTCCTCACCTCAAAGGAGTCTCACCTGAGCATCAGAAGAGACCTCAGCACCTGAGGGCCCTCTGTCCCCCACTCAGTGACAGCCAGAGCTTCAGACAGCAACAGCTAGTGTCCACAGAGCACTCGCCGGGTGCTGCACTGTGGACGTCTCAGGCCTTATCTCACGTAACCGTGCTTCTTTCATTTTTGTTTCCATTTACACATAACAAAATCCTGAGTCAGAAACGGCGGCCAGGCCCTGGCCACGCAGCTCTGGGGAGGAAGACCTGGGCTGTGAAGCCCCGCGTGGTGCCACTCCAGACCTCCGGCTCTTGCCTCTATACTGCTTGCCTTTGGAGGGAGCACCATGTCCCACCTGATGGCAGCTTGCCTGAGAGAGCCCAGGGCGACCTCCCTGTGGGCCCCCCGTGGTCAGGGCTGTTTTGCACACCAGCACCCCTGTCCAGCCTCCTTGCCCACCCACAAAGCTTCCATAAGCCCAGGCCAAGGGCCCAGGACCCATGTCCTCCTCCTCTCCCTGACCTGAGCATCCCACCACCTGGCACAGAGAAGGGGCTGCTGGGCGTTGAGAACAGAATGAAGAGAGGAAAGGGAAGTCTGGGGAAGGCCAGACCTCACCACCTCTCTCCTTACTGGGCCAGTGTGGGGTCCTGTCACTCTTAGGAGGAAGCATAGGCTCCTTATCCCTTGCATTAGGCCCCACAGGACTCCAGTTCAGCAAAGGCCCCGTTCCTTGTACCCCTCCCTGGCTCCTCTCTAATCTTCCTGTGCAGACTGAGTGGTTAGGGCCTGGGCAGTCCTTGCCCTCTGGTCCCACCTCCAGGTGTGCTCAGGCTTCCCCTGCCAAGTCCCCTCGCCCACCCATAACTCGTCCTCTGAGACCCAGCCCAGCCCCCAAGCACCCCGTGGGCCAGGACGCCTGCTTTGTCCGACTGTGTTGGGCCCCTCTGCTCCTGCACTTCTGGGAGCAGAGCCCTGGGGCTTCTGGGGGTTGCCCCAAATTCAGAATCCATCTCTGCAGAGGCAAAAGCTGCTTCCTCTCCCCTCTGCTGAGCACTGAATGCCACCTTTTCAGACTGGTTTGTTCTTGTTCCCCTTCTAACCCACCCCCAGTGGAGTCGCGGGCTGTGCTGGCACGACCCATGGTGCCATCTGTAGAAGGGTCATTCCTAGCTCCCGGCTTTCAGGGCTTCTCTGAAAGACCGTTTCTGGGGGCCCACTTAAAGAACAAGCCATCCCGCTATCTTCTACAGGAATGCCCCCCTCAGGCTGAGCTGGCCCAGCTGAGCCCATCTCATCGGATCTGCTCCAGAGCTACCCTAACCCTTGCCTTTTGGAAGAATGGGTCAGTGGAGGCCACTGGGGAAAAAACAGCCCTGTGAAAATAACTATGGACATGCTCAAAGGTTAAGCCACAAAAATGTTCAGCGCGCCTTTGTTTATGATACTAAAAAATCTAAAATAATCCACACACTCTACAGTTAAAGTGGGGGGGGCTTCACAAAACTGAACCCCCTGAAGGATATTTATGTCACAATTTTATCTGTAAGTGAAAAATGCAGATTATAAAATATTATATTGAAAGAGGAAAACCTCCAGGCCACTCTGTAAAAGAGGCAGAGGGCTGTGGAGCCAGGAAAGCTCACAGTGGAGCCTGGGTTCACAGGAGACCCTGCCCTCTCAGAGCAAGAGACTACGCCATTCGCCACCTGCAAAATGGGGACACTACTGTGCCTATTGACATGTGCTGGCACTAAGCACAGTGTAGGAGGCGCAGACTGAACCCTGTTAATACACCAAATGGGGGAAATGCTTATTTCCATATCATGGGTGATTTCTGTGTTCTTAGATTTGCTTATTTGTATTTTTAGAATTGTCTGCAACGACTGTGTATTACTTGTGTTAATCTTAAAAATAAAAGGGAAACATGGTTTTATAAGGAAACAACCCAGTGGCACTCATTCCTGTGTTTACTGCCAGGATGTTGTTAAGGACATTGCTGGTTATGTTGCCCAAATGAGATTTTTGGGGCAGAAATTGTGATCAGATCTTATTATCAGAACATTTTCCCTAGTCACACTGGCTGCCTGTGGGCTTCAAGCTGCAGCTGTACACCTAACCTCAGTGCCCAGTGTAAGGGGATCATTTAAATAAACTAGGACACAGCTATACCACATATATATATTTGCAATGTGCAAGAAAAATGTCTGAGGGATTCCCACCAAAGACTTAGAAGTGTTACCCCAGGAATGGGGGCAGGGGGACACTTGTGCTTTAGATTCTGTGAACTTCACTAATAATTGCAATTCTTTCAACTAAGCTGGTATTGTGAAACAAAATGGAACTTAGTGAGACTCTGTCTCAAAATGAAAATAAGAAGGACTCTCAGTGGTAGAGTGCTCAGTGGTAGAGTGCTCCTGGGTTCAAGCCCCAGTACTACACACACACACACACACACACACACACACACACAAATTTGTCCTCATAGTCTCCTTTCTACAAAAACAACTTTATATAACAGATAGAAAGCAAAAGTCCTAAAATGGTGGAATATAGGCATTTACATTCTTTTTGGTCTACGTGTTCTAAGTTTTCCACAATAAGTAAATGAATGAATGAACAAACACACACACACACACACACACAAAGTCAATCACAGCATACGTGTGTGTGTGTGTGTGTGTGTGTGTGTGTGTGTGAGAGAGAGAGAGAGAGAGAGAGAGAGAGAGAGTGTATTCTTAAAAGAAAAGATATGGCCAAGCCTGTGGCACAGGCCTGTAATCCCAGGCACTTGGCAGGCTAAGGCAGGAAGATCGCAAGTTCAAGAACAACCTGGGCAACTTAAGAAGACACTCTTTCAAAAAATAAAAGGGGTTGGGGATGGAGCTTAGTGGTAGAGTGCCCCTGAGTTCAATCCTAGTATCCCGAAAAGAAAAAAAGGAAAGATTTGGCCCCAACTTCTTCCCGTACTAAGAGCCTAAGGCTCTACAGCCTGCACTTTTAGCCTTTTCCCTGCCTCCACTCTTTCCCCACCCGCGTGTGTCTGTTTTCTCACAGGCTTTTAATTTGCGCCATCTTGCTGTCCTTCCTGTGTCCTTGTAAAAGGCCTGAAGTCCTTGCTGGAACCAGGCAAGGCAGAAGCCAGGGCACGGGCCATCCAGTGGTCCCCCACCACCCCACGCCACCTCCTGGGGTATTGTTCCAATTAGAGGGGACTTGAAGCAGATCCAAAGGCGGAACTATAAACACCAGAGGCAGAGACCCATAAACAGCTGGGTAACCAACTCCAGCTGTGCAGATGGGCCCTGGCCCATGTTCCCACTGGGAGCAGAGGGGGGATGAACTGGCCACTGAGAGTCGCCCCCGACTCCTCTCCTTAGAACATGAGCTGCCACGATCAGGACAGGCACCAGAGTTAGAGAACTGGGGGGACAGGGGAGGCCTGAACAAACCTGGGTGAGCTCACATCCAAGAGAGCAGGGCTGTGGGGGCCAAGGGCTCTCAGTCACCTGAGCCCCATTACCTTTATACCTGAGCCTCAATTTACCTGTCTGTAAAATGGGGAAGACAGAAAGAAATGGACTAATGGGCCTTCTCAGCTCTATCACAACATGATTAATTTGTAAATCTATGCACTGGACCTAAATGCTTATAATACAGTTGTACAATATAATAAAAATATATACCATGTGATAACAATATATGGTATAATAAAATCATCTGTAATATAAGCCCTACATATTCTATATTATTGTATCATACTCTTGAATATGATTTTTCTTTATTTTGTAATGGCCATCTCTGGGTACCTGTGATCAGAGAGTATGTGAGGAAAGCCAGGAAGACTTCTCCTAGGAAGGAAGATTTAAGGATCATGAGTTTAGCAGGGGAAATGAGCCTCCAAAAAGGTCTTAGTGGAGGGGAAGGAGAGACTGAGTGTAAGGGGGTTCCCACGACTGCTTGGGTGGGTGGTCATCAAGTATAAGGGACTAAGATGACCAAGACGTGTCATTCCATTTATAGGTCCTAAACCTGGCTACACAAGAGATCCCCTGGTGAACTTGATAGACTTGGGGCTCTTACCAGAACTCCCAAATCAGAATCAAGGGCAGCAGGGCCATCTGAACGTTTGATAATTGTGTGGTGAATTCTGAGCCTAGAATTCAGACAGGTGGGTGTTGGGGAACCCCTGGCCCAGAGTTCCCAAGGGCCATAGATAGGATGGGGGTTAGGGGTCACCCTGCCGTGTGTCTGATCACCCAGCTACAGGGCACAGTCATTGCCAGGCAGCCAGGTGCCACCCTAGGCTTGGACCCTGGGGAAGCTCATCAACTAGTGAGGAGTGCAGACCCCCCACATCTGTCATCTGAGCTCAGTGCTGGAGGTTGGGGTCTCCTGGCATCATAGCCCAGAGAGTGGGCTCTGGAGGAGCTGAGGGAGGGAGATCTTCCCCTGAAAGCAGGGTAGGAGGGGCCACGAGGGCAGGGTAGAGTCCAGCGTAGAGCATCCCCTGGCCTGGGCAAGGCCCAGGGCTGGATCCCCAGCACTGCAAAAACACAAACAAACAAACACAAGGACCACAGAAGGCTTTCTGGAGAAGGTTCCCCAAAAGATGAGAAGGATCCATGCAGCTGAAGAGGAAAAGTGGAGGTTCAGTAGAGGGGGGAAATGTAGAGGCTACTTTCTGGCCTTGCGGTTTGTCAGGGGCTCTCCCCTCTGGGCACTGGACAGCACAGGCCCAGAGCCAGGCAGCACACCCCTGTCACAGGCAGCTGGCCAAGCCCCAGGTGGAAGCCCGGGCTGGGGCTCCCCCACCTGCCTGTAGATTTCTCCCCTCGCTCCAGGCCCAGCCACGTGGCTTCCCACGGGCAGGTATGGGGCGGGGTGAGTGGCAAATTCCTGTCTCCAGGGTCAAAATCTCCTTTTCCAGAAGGGCCCCTGAGGCCAAGCCATGCTTGACCCAGGTCACATCTCCCCAGGCCAACTCAGTTCCGGTTGCCGTTCCTACCTGCATCCCTTTGTCACACTGGAAACGTGGAGACATTTCCTATGTTATTATAAAAAACAGCAGAGCCTGACTGGAGACACTTGAAGCTATAGAGACTCCTTAAAAACAAGTAAGGATGACATAAATACCTGGGAAGTTATCCCCTGTTCATGAATCATGTGAGACTTAGAAATGTTAAGATGGCAATACACCCCAAAGTGATCTATAGATTATTGCCTTCCCTATCAAAATTCCAGCTATCTTCTGGGCATAAATTGACAAGCTGTTTCTAAGTTTCACATGGAAATGCAAGGAACCCCAAATAGCCAAAACCACCTTGAAAAGGAAGAAGAAATCTAAAGGACTCACCCATCCCAGTTTCAACAATTACGACTGAGTTACAATACTCAAGACTGAAAAACTGGCTTGGGCTTAGACCAATGGAAGAGAATTGAGAGTTTATTTACATATTTATATTTAAAGTTGATTATTTTTTGACTAGAGCATTATGACAATTTGTGGAGCAAAAGAATAGTCCTCTTGTTTAATGGTGCTGGGATACTGGATATCCACATATAAAAGAAGGAAGTTAAGGCCCCTACCTCACTCCATACACAAAAATTATCTCAAGCCAGGCGTGCTGGCACATGCCTGTAATCCCAGTGGCTCAGGAGGCTGAAGCAGGAGGATCAAGAGTTCAAAGCCAGCCTAAGCAAAAGCGAGGTGCTAAGTAACTCAGTGAGACTCTGTCTCTAAATAAAATACAAAAAAGTGCTGGGGGTGTGGCTCAGTGGTTGAGTGCCCCTGAGTTCAATCCTTAGTACCCCACCAAAAAAAATTATCTCACGTTTGAGGCCCTGGATTTAATCCTCATCACACACTCGCGCGCGCGCGTGCGCGAACACACACACACACACACACACACACACACACACAATTTGACTCAAAACAGATCAAAGATCTAAATGACCTAATGGATAAAAAATCTAGTATCCAAAATACTAAAATCTAGTATCCAAAATACTAGATTCTTAGAATTCTACAACAGAGCTAGGCACAGTGGTTCATGCCTGTAATCCTAGGAACTCAGGGGGGTCAAGGCATGAGGGTCTCAAGTTCAAGGCCAGCCCGGGCAATTTAGTGAGATCCTGTCTCAAAATAAAAAAGGAAAAGGAGCTTGGAATGTAGGTCACTGGTAGAGCACCAGTGAGTTCAATCCCCATTACTGGGGAAAAAAGAAAACAAAGATCTCTACAACAGAAAGGCAAACAGCTCAACTCACAGATGAGCAAAGAACCTAAATAAATATACTCCAAAGAGATATATAAATGAACAACAAACACACAAAAAGATGATCAACATCATTAGTTATTAGGAAAATGCAAATGAAAACCATAAAAAAATACTACTTCGCACCCATGAGGATGGTTGTGATATCAAAAAAAGTGGAAAATAACCAGTTTTGGTGACGATGTGGAGAAATTAGAACTTTCCTACATTGCTGGTGGGAGAGTAAATTGGTTCAATTGCTATGGAAAACACTGTGGTGGTTCCCCAAAAAGTTAAACATAGAATTACCCTGGGACCCAGCAATTCCCCTCCTAAGTACAAACCAAAAAAATTTCAAACAGATGCTAGGACATGAACGCTCATAGCAGCACCATTCACAATAGCCCAAATGTCTATCAGCTGATGAACTGATAAACTACACCGGCCATGGAACATTATTCAGGCATTACAATGAGGTCTTGATGGACACTACAGAATGGGGAAACTCTGAAAGCACGATGCTAAGTGAAAGACACCAGACACAGAAGGCCACGTGTTGCAGGATTCCATTTGTATGTAATGTCCACAAAGAGCAAGCCCTAGAAACAGGAAGTAGCTTAGTGTTGGCCAGGGGCTGGGAGGGAGAAAGAATAGGGAATGACTGCTACTGGAGAGGAGGTCTCTTCCTGAGGTTATGAAATGTTCTGGAATTAGATAGTGGGATGGTTGCACAACTGTGAGTTTCACTAAAAAGCCACCAAATTACACACATTGAAGCATCATGTTATGTGTGTGAATCATAAATTGATTTTTAAATATAGAGCTTTCTTGATTTCTGTATAATCCTCCATATTTATTTGTATTGTGGTAAGATACATAGGAAATTTGTCATTTTCACCATTCTTAAGTATACAATTCAGTGGGTATAGGTACAGTCGTGTTGAGTAACTGTCACTACTTTCTATTTCCAACATCTTCATCACCCCGAGCAGAAACTCAGAGCCCAATTTACCAATTTACTCCCCCTCCCCCTCCCTTCAGCCCTGGTTAGGGATCATCTGTTTCCTCTATGAATTTGCCTCCTGTGTCTGGCTTGCTTCACTTGGCATAAAGATTTGAAGCTTAATTCAGGTTGTACCATATATCAAAACTTAATTTCTTTTTCTGACTGAAAACCATTCCACTGTACGGATCTACCTCATTTCGTGTATGCGTTCATCTGTTTGGGGGCACTTGAGTTGTTCTCAGCTTTGAACGATTGCATCTAATGCTTAGCTTTTTGAGGAACTACCCAATCCTTTCCCATAGCAGCGCTGCCATTTTACATTCCCACCAGCAACGTAGGAGCGTTCTGATTTCTTCACATCCCTGCCTTTTAAAAAATAAGTATAGCCACCTTAGAAGGTGTGAAGGTTTGATCAGCATTTCCCCAATGACTAATGTTGAGCACCTCCTCACATGCTTATTGGCCATTGGAGAAGTCGATTCAAGTCTTTTGCCCATTTTAAAGTTGGGTTGCTTATCTTTTTATTGGTCAGTTGTTCTTTATATGTCTTTGATATTCAACCTTTATTAAACATATTTGTAAATATGTTCTCTCATTCTGTGTATTTTTTCACTATCTTTATAGTGTCCTTATTATTTTAATGAATACCAATTTATCTATTTTGTTTTAACCTATTTCATTTTCTTTTTCTTTTATTCATCAGAGCTTTATGGTTATACATAGTAGTTGGGTTCATCCCGACATATTCACACACATAGAAATCAATTTTAGTTTGTGGTCCCCCCTTTTCCCTCCCAACCACTCCAATTTATCAATTTTTTGTTGTTATTGCTAGTGCTTTTGGTGTCATATTTCTAAAACCATTACCAAATCTGAGGTCATGCAGAGCTGCACCTGTATTTTCTTCTAGTAGTTGTACAGTTTAGATCTTACATCTAGGTGATTGATCCATTTTGAGCTTATTTTTGTGTATGGTATAAAGTAAAATTCCAACTATCTTCTTTTGTATGTGATATCCAAGTTTTGCAGTACCATTTGTTCAAAAGTTAGATCTTTCCCCCCAAAGTGGTCTTAGCATTATTTCAAAAATCAGTTGATGCCTGTAATCCCAGCTACTGGGGAGGTGGAAGCAGGAGAATCGCTTGAGCGCAGTAGTCCAGAACTGGCCTGGAGAGCAGAACAAGGCCCTGTTTCTATTAAAAAAAAAAAATCAGTTGAGGGTAGGAGTGAGGGTCTGTTCCAACTCTATTCCATTGTCTCCGTATCTATACTATGCCAGTGCCACACTATTTTAATTACTGTAAATTTATAGTGAATTTTGAAATCAGAAATTGTGAACCCTCCTCAACTCTGTTCTTTTTTAAAGACTGTTTTGCCTATTTGGGGTTTCTTAAAATTCCATATCTATATTAGGGTGGATATTTTTTATTTTTTGGGGAAAAAAAAAACCTCTTGGGGTTTTGATAAGGATTATATTGCATCTGCATATTCCTTTGGGTAGTATTGTCAATTTTTCCATTTTTTTATTGGTTCTTTTTTAAATTTTTTTTTAGTTGTTGATGAACTTTATTTACTTATGGCACTTATTTATTTATTTATATGTGGTGCTTAGAATCAAACCCAGTGCCTCACACATGCTAGGCAAACACTCTACCACTAAGCCACAACCCCAGCCCCTATCAGTTCTTTATAATTATACATGATAGTGGAATTCATTGTTACATGTTTATACATACATCCAATTTAACAGTGCAATTTGGTCAATATCATTCCCCAGTATTTCTTCTTTCCCAGTATTTTCATTTTAACAATATAATTTTTTGATCAATAAATAGTCAGGTATACTTTAAGCAATGTTTAGCAGTTTTCAGGATATAAGACTTTTACCTTCTTCATTAAATTTATTGATACCTATTTGATTATTTTTGATACTATTACAAATGGAATTATTTTCTTAATTTCCTTTTCGGGTTGTTCATTACCAGTGTGTAGAAATACAACTGATTTTTGCATGTTGATTTTTGTATCCTACAACTTTGCTGAATTCATTAGCTCTAATATTTTTCTGTGTGTGTATGGATTCTTTAGGGTTTTCTAGACATGAAATCATGTTGTGTCTAACTAGAAAGTGTTTCACTTTTTCTTTTCCATATTGGATGACTTTGATTTAACTTTTGTGCTAAATTGCTCTGGCTAGAACTTCAGTGTCACGTTAGATAAAAGTTCCTGAACAGAAGTGGTGAAAGCAGTCATCCTTGTCTTGTTCCTGAACCCCAGGGAAAAGCTTTCCATTTTTTAAAAAATATTTATTTATTTGCTTTAGTCGTACACGATGCGTTTATTTATACGTGGTGCTGAGGATCGAACCTGGGCCACGCATGTGCTAGGCGAGTGCTCTACCGCTGAGCCACAACCCCAGCCCAAAACTTTCCATTTTTTACCATTGAGAATGGCGTCAGCAGTGGGCCTTTCATACACGACTTTTGTCATGTTGAGGAACTTCCCTTCCACTGCTAGGACATTAAGCATAAATATATATATATATATATATATATATATATATATATATATATATATATATATATATTGTGTGTGTGTGTGTGTGTGTGGTACCGGGGATTGAACTCAGGGGCACTCGACCACTGGGCCACATCCCCAGCCCTTTTTTGTATTTTTATTTAGAGACAGGGTCTCACTGAGTTGCTAAGTGCCTCGCCATTGCTAAGGCTGGCTTTGAACTCGCGATCCTCCTGCCTCAGCCTCCTAAAGTGCTGGGATTACAGGCGTGCGCCACCGCGCCCGGCTAAGCATAAATATATATTTTTATCACAAAACGAGGTTGGATTTTGTTAAGAGCTTTTTCTGCTTCGATTGAGATGATAATTTTCTCCTTCCATTAATGTGGCATATTATCTTGATTGATTATCATATGCTGAACCACCCATTCTTAGGATGAAATCTACTCAATCATGGCATGTGATTGTTTAGCATGATTGTTTAAAATTTGGTTTTCCAGTATTTCCTTAACAGAATCTTGCATTTATAATCATAAGGGACACTGCTTACAATCAGTGTTCTCTAGCTTTAATATCAGGGTTACAATGGCCTTGTAGAATGAGTTAGGAAGTGTCCCTCCCCTTCAAAGTTTTTGTAAAAATTTGAGAAGGACTGGTGTTAATTCTCCCTTAGATGTTTGGTAGAATTCACCAGTGAAGCCATCTGATGCTAGATAGTTCTTTGCTGGAAGTTATTTGATTACTGACTGATCCAATCTCCTGACTTGTTACAGGTCTATTCAGATTTTCTATTTCTTTTTGAGTCAGTTTTGATAGTTTGTATGCCTCTAGGAACCCATCCACTTCATCTAGGTCATCCTGCTTGTTGGTGTGCAGTGGTCCACCGTAGCCTCTTATACTCCTTTTCATTTCTGTGAAGTGGGTGGTTGTATGTGGATATTGAAGGGTGGTTCTCAGTGTCCCAGATCACCCAGTAACTTCCACCCCAAGGGTCTCAGGAGGAGCCATCAGATGTGATGAGCCTCTATAACTGGTGGGCCTCTCAGCCCCTCATTCTCACCCTCATCAGTCTCAGGATAAGGTGGTAGTGGTGCCCCTAGGCTTGGGCTTAGACATGGAGGTCACTTGAGTGTGACCCCAAGAACCAGAGAAGACTTTACAGGTTACTCACTGGCAGCAGGCTCCCGCTGTGGGCTTTCCTGGCACCGACTCCTGACTCCTCCCAACAGCCCTGTTGCCTGGGAGCTATCACCATCCGCATTTCACAAATGGGGGGACTAAGGCTCAGAGACACAAGGAACCTGTCCAAGGTCACACAGCCAATATGAGCCTATATTTGAGACCAGATTGGCCCACCTGTGTACTTTGTGTGTACTTTGACAACTATGCTATATAGCCTCATCGTAAGCACTCCAGAAAGGGACAAAGGCTGAGTAATTCAAGCTCGAGCCTCTCCCTCCATCCCTGAGAGGCATAACAGAGCTGAGCCTCCCCAAGTACTTAAGGCAGAAGACAGCCTCCATTTGTTGTCTCACAGGACAACAAATAACCTTCCAGCCAGTGCCCAGGGCATGAAAGTTACAAACCAGCAGTGAATTTATACATACTTAGTTGCTCATATATGTAAAATAATTTCTGGAAGGGTCCACAAAAATTGGTAGTGGTGGTGTCCTCTGAAGAGGTGAGCTGGGAACAAGGTCAGGAGCTGTAAGGAGACTTATGTCCTGCTATGCTTTTTTGGGGGAGGGGGACTTTAGATTAGTAGATACATAGAGGAGCAGGGTGGGGCTCACTGCATTGGCCCACGCCTCAGGGCGTGGTGTCTCAGCTGAAATGGCAAGGCTCACAGGAGGCCTCGGACTCAAGAGGACTTCAGGCTGTGGAGTCTCAAGGATCAGGGACTCTGGACCATGTGATCCTAGCAGCTCCATGGCCTCTTTGCACCTCAGACTTCCACACAGTAGGAAGGTAGAAATGCCTCCCTCAGAGAAAGCCCTACGCCAGCAGAGTGCCTGACTGATGCACCCTGATAAATACTTTATATTTATTCATGTTTACTTAATGTATTGATGTTATTATTTGAACAGACTTACCTCACCATCAACTGCAAGCCCCGTCTCCGTGGGCGGGCAAGCCAGCGAGAGATTGGGGTGAGAGTGCCCCCTGGTGGGCACATTCTGGACTGCACTGGGTTAAGTGCCAATCCAACCCTCCAGAGAAAGGCAAAATTTATTTCCATTTCTTCTCTGTTACCCCTAAACATTTCAATGTTTGCTTCTTAAAAACAATGATATAGGTTTGGGGTTGTGGCTCAGCGGTAGAGCACTCGCTTAGCATGTGCGCTACCCGGGTTCAATCCTCAGCACCACGTAAAGACAAATGCATTGTGTACAACTAAAGCAAATAAATAAATATTAAAAAAAAATGATATAGGGGCTGAGGTTGTGGCTCAGTGGTAGAGTGCTTGCCTACCATGCCTGAGGCATTCAGTTCGATCCCCAGCACCACATAAAAATAAACAACAAAAACTGATATACCCCTACAGAACAGCATAATAATCAAAGAGAGAAATTTTAACATGAGAGCATACTGTTCTCTAGTCCACACAGTCCATATTTACATTGCCAGTCATCCCTATGGTGTCTTTCACAGCTCGTTGCTTCCTGATCCAAGACCCCTCCAGGGTCTCCGTGCATGGCCTTTGATTACCAGTTATCTTTGCTATCTTTTAATGACAAGCCATTTCTCAACCTTTCTGTATCTTTCATGACCTTGACATTGTTAACATCCAAGTCAGTTATTTGGCAAAATGTTCCTTTATAACGTCATATCTGCCATTTCCTCTCCGCTCCATTCAGGATCCCTGTTTTTCCGGGTCCACGGGAGGTCACAGCACGGAGCACATGATGTCAGTTTGTCCCAATACTGGTATTACTCTCACCACCCTGTCGATGAGATCGGAGAATCTAAACTCCCAGACCAAAGAGGAGCTGAGACTTGCCTCAAAGGCCAGGCTCCCCAGCTCAGGATAAATATTGCCGGGAGAGAAATTCTCCACCACCACCTGTGCCTGCTCAGGACAGAGCATTGGCCTTTATGACGCCATCCTGATCAGCTAGTTATCTGATCAGCCTAGTTATCTGGAACCTCCCTTTCTGCTTTGTCCATTCCTATTGATACTTAAAAAAAAATTTTTTTTAATTGTCAGTGGACCTTTATTTTCTTTATTTATATGTGGTGCTGAGAATCAAATCCAGTGCCTCACACATGCTAGGCAAGCACTCTGCCAACTGAACCACAACCCCAGTCCTCTATTATTACTTTTTATTCCACAAATGATATGTGATTACATTACCCTTGTTTAAAAAAAAAAAAAAAAAAAAAAAAAAAAAAAGTGTCCACCAAGACTAAAATCCCCTTGGTGAAAACTCTCCCTTCCAGGTCTCCTCCGGATTCTCCAGAAGTAACCACACTTTTTAGTTTGGTATGTTTTAGTCAGCTTTTTCACTGTGTCACTAAAAAGACCTGACAAAAACAATTAAAGGGGGAAAAGTTTAGTTTCCATAGACAACCGGCTCTATTCCTTTGGGGTGAGGTGGAACATGATGGCAGAAGAGTGTGTGAAGGGAAGAGGCAGGACATGCCAAGGAAGCAGAAAGTATCTCTGCTTGCCAGACACGAAATATATACCCCAAAGGCACAGCCCCAATGCCCCACCTCCTCCAGCCACATCCTACCTGCTTTCAGTTACCAGTTAATCCCTTCAGGGGATTAATTCACTGGTTGAGTTAAGGCTCTCATGACCCAATCATTTCACCTCTGAATCTTCTTGCATTGTCTCACACAGGAGCTTTTGGGGGACACCTCACATCCAAACCATAACAGTGTGGGATATTTATATCTATACCTCACAAACTGTCACACTGTATAATTCCATATTGTAGAAATTTTTTTTTTGCAGGATTTAGAGATTGAATTAATTTTTATTACATCATCATTTTCCAACATGTAGAAATACACAAGGTCACTTAGCTGATCCCCTTTTGATGGACATTTAGGTTGTTGTCGTCATCATTTTGTGGTTATGAGACATGCCAGCACATACACATGATCATGGGCTTCTCCGAGGGAACTTCCTACCTCTAGAAGCCTGGGCTACCTTTGAGGTAGCAGAGTCCCTGCATCAACTCCTCACCAGAGGGGACGAGGAGGGCCTGATGGACTTTTATTAATGGAACCTATTAGAATTTAGAAGTCCTGTAAGCAGGACTTCTGTGAGCACCTGGGATAGGTTTCCATCATGTGTTTCAAGGAATCTTAGGGTTCCAAGATAGGATGGGAGAAAAGAAGGAGCTGAGCTAGTGAGACCGTCACCCCTACCCCAACAAGAGCACCCTGGTCTTTATCTGGTTTTCTATTGAGTCTTTTGTGTGTGTGTGTGTGTGTGTGTGTGTGTGTGTGTGTGGTGCTGGGGGTTGAACCCAGGGCCTTATGCATGGGAGGCAAGCCCTCTACCAACTGAGCTATAGCCCCAGCCCTTCTATTGAGCCTTTCAACCAATTTTTTTCAGCTGTTTTCAAATCCAGAAACCTCTGATGGGGTCTGACCCGTAGCTGGCTCAGGTGTCCCTGCTGCACCATGCCTTCTGGATCTGCTTCTGGCAGTGTGGCCTCCAGTTCCAATCGTGTTGGTGACACCACATGACCTGTACGAGGCTCCCACTGGCAAACCCAGAGGCATCTGCAGGTGCTGCCCTGTGCCATCAGGGTTGGCATCTTGGTGTGTTTGCTTTGACCCCCTTGGTCTTCTCTCTTGGGTCCTGGGACCCAGGACTACAGCTATGTCCCTAGCACACCCCTCCTCTACCCCTGGAGAGCTATGCATGGGCTCACACTTGGTGTCAGAGAGATTGTTAAATACACATTGCTGGGACCCCCTCCAAGAGGTTCTGAATGAGTGGATTTGGGGGCAGTCCAGGAATGTGCATTTTTAAAGCTTCCCAAGGGGATTCTGGGAGGAGGTTCATATTTCTGCACTGAAGGCAGCTGGCTTGGCTGGACTCTAGCAAATCTCAAATCTGGCCCTTAATGAGGTGAGGAGTTCTAGCAAGTCACTTATTTTACCTAAAGTTTTCTGGGACAGCGGGGCTCTCTGCATTAATTAGAACCTGCAGGAACTTTCAGCCAGCCAGGATTTCTCAAAGTGCTAGAGACCTTGTTCAAAAGGCCCACCCCACATCTGCAGGAGCTGAATCACTGCAAGTGAGGTCTAGGAATCTGCAGCTCAGGCACATTCTCTGGGTAAACTAACTTCCTCCACATCCCTAACAGGCAAGGGAAACTGAGGGCCAAAAGTAAAAGTGAGGCCGGGCGTGGTGGTGCACACCTGTAATCCCAGCGGCTCAGGAGGCTGAGGCAGGAGGATCATGAGTTCAAAGCCAGCCTCAGCAATGGCAAGGTACTTAGCAGCTCAGTGAGACCCTGTCTCTAAATAAAATACAAAATAGGGCTGGGGGTGTGGCTCAGTGGTCAAGTGCCCCTGAGTTCAATCCCCAGTTCCAAAAAAAAAAGTAAAAGTGACTTGTCCCTGGTCATGATACACATTAGTAGCAAATGACCTAGCCTCTGAGTCTCTTCTCAGTCGAGCGTCAACTCCTCAGCACTCTTGAAAATCCAAAGTGTCTGCAGGCTCTTGGTCATCTGAGATGCCCCACATGGCTGCCCTGGGATGGGCCTCTGCTGTATTTGAAAAGACTTCAATTTATAATCCAGTGGAAATGATCTGCTTTGGCCAGGTCACTGGCCGAAACTCTACCCTCCCTCCAGGCCTTGTGAAGCGATCAGACAGATGGACAGACAGACAGACAGGACCAATGTGTACAAACAGAACCCCACTTTATTAGCAGTTAGTTCGAGATTGTACATTAATGGAGGAAGGTTCCCACTTTTAACACAACCCAAAACGGCTGGTTCGAGAGCCCTCGTCAGGTGAGCTGGGTAGCATTCCCCCCTCCTGCCCTCTCCCCACCCCCACAAGGGAAGGAAACCTCTGCCTGCTCCCTAATATGCCCCCCACCCACTCCAGTCAGCCCTCTCCTGTCCCCAGGGAACAACATGAATTTCATGCACACATTACAAAAGGAGCCCTCTTGCAGATGAGAGAAGCCAGGCCAGCCCAAGATGCCCCTGGCCCTCACCCTCCTCCAGGGCAGAGAGAGGAGGAAGCGCAGGAAGATGAACGTCTTAGAAGAGAACACAGCTGAGGTCTTCCTCAGGGCCTTGGCATTGACTATTCACCAAGCCCACACCCATTCCTCAGGGGAGCTGGAAGCTCACTGGTCCTCTGAGCAGGAGACTCTCCAGACCAGGACAGCAAACCCCACGTTGCCCAGAGGGCCTGGGGTGGGCCTGGACCCCATCCACACTTCAACTTGTGCAGAGCTGCTTCCTGCACATGTTTGAAAACC
Source organism: Tamias sibiricus (assembly GCA_025594165.1). Lineage (NCBI taxonomy): Eukaryota > Metazoa > Chordata > Mammalia > Rodentia > Sciuridae > Tamias > Tamias sibiricus. Next base: position 60,901,497 of record CM046662.1, read on the forward strand.
CCTGCTGTGGCCCCCTTCGGCTCATTCTACAGGTGGGGAAACTGAGGCCCTGGGAGGAAAAGACTGGCATGCAGCCATCAGATGTATGCAGTGAGGACAGTATTTCACAGCTCCTCCTCCAGCCTCGTGCCCTTGTTCTCATACTACAGCTTGGGGGAGGCATTTCCCCCAAGGACGTTCCTGGTACAGGCCAGAGGCCTAGCTCTGCTCCAGTGCGTAAGACCAAGGGCCTCCAAGAAGTGAAATCCTGGGACCACAGAACAGAGAGATGGATGCTATGTCTGGTACCCTGTGGCCCATCCCAGGGTCAAAGGAGCAGCCAGGTTCCTCAAAGACAGAGATGTCTCATTCCAACAAGCCACATGCCTGCCTGGCATCCACGGTGTAGTAACTTCTGCATGTACCCCCCGCCCCCTCCTCCCAGGCCCGCATGTGCTGCTGTGTCCCCGGGGCATCCCTCCCCAGAGCTCCTGCGGCTCCCACAGCCCCTCTGCTGATTTGGCACTTGCTATAGATGATGGTGGAGGTGCATCTCATGGCAGGAGGGCACTGCCAAGTCAGCACAAAAGGCAAAACCACCCTTGAGAATACAGGAGATGAGGAAACTGTTCACAAGACACCATGAGGAAGCAATCAGACAGACCCGGATGGTGTGACTTCTACCTGACAGCAAGCCTGCTGGCCCCCAAAAGGATGTCACTTAAAAAACCAGAAGAGCAGAAGGAAGACTTTTCAGCATTCCAAGAGATTTGAAAAACACAGTGACAAAATGCACCGTGTGCACCTTGATCGGATGCAATTCCAAAACCAGGTATGTTTATCTGGGGGACAACTGGGGGACAGCAGACATTGTCAGGAAATGTCCATTTCTTGGCTGTGGTGTTGGCCAGTGTGTAGAAGGTGGCTCTGACTCGGGTGATGAGGGCAGAAGCATCTGGGGGTAAAGTCTTACAATGCTTCCAATTTACTTTCAAACTAGGTCAAAAAAACACACATATGTGTAGAGAGAGAAAAAAAGCCAATGTGACAAAATTCTGGTCATTCTGACTCTCGATGCTGGGTAGTGCGCATTCATCATCACATGCTCGGGGAGATATCTCTGTACCCGTTCTCCCACTGACACCTGTGGGATGGCTCCCCGTTGGGGCCTCAGTCTCAGTGGGTCAGGCCAACAGTTCTCCTTTGCTGGGAACTGATGGCCACCTCCTCAGTGTGACCCAGAAGCACTGACTGCTTGTAGGCAGGGGCCCAGAAAAGGGCCATCTTTAAACTTCAGACTCATCTTCCATGCAGTAAGATGCCCAAAACAGAAAAGGCTCATGAACCCTGAACAACACACACCTGCACCCACCCTGGGGCAAAGGCTGGCAGAGGGACTGCAGACTGGATGACAGAGTCACCTGCGTAATTCAAGCTATTTTTCTCTCTCTTTATTTTTATTTTTTGCCAAATGCTTACAGTGGATAATAAAGACTGACCATGCTGCACTGCTCACCTTGGTTTTGTCTTCTCATAAAGGGGGATCTGCGTGCCTATTAGCTGAGAGCCCCTAGGCCAATTTATTTCCCTATCCTCACCCAACAGCTGCAAGTCCCAGCTGCATCTGGCCTCGCTTGTTAGTGGAGAGGGCCGTCATAGCCACCTACACAACTTAACAGGGGCAGGTCCAGTTCCAGGCTTCCAGGAGGGCTGAGGCCAAACTCCAGACTATCTCCTCTGCTCTCACAGGGTCTCAGCCTGCTCGCTCCTACCTGAGGCCAGAAGCAGAGAGAAGTGGAGCCTCCCACCCCACCAGGGCTGCTCCAGGCCAGCCCAGGCCAGCCCAGGCCAGCCCAGTTCGCTGAGCTTCAGCTGAGAGCAGGCCTCCAGCCCAGAGGGTCGACTCCACAACGTGGGAGCCTCCCAGATCATGGCCCCAATCCCCTCGGACAGTTGGGGAGAGAGGATCAAGGCTGGCATTGGTGGAAGCCACTGCCCCACCGAGGGTCCAGTTCCAGCTTGTCCCCGGGAGCACAGGCGTACAGGAGTAGACAAGCCGCCCTGTTCCCAGGCACTGTGCTCCCCAGCCCTGCGGGGCCAACAGGGGCCAGGGTTCTTGGGCTCATGGGCCCCAATGAGAAACACGGTGGAAACTCTGCTCTGTCCACACTAAAACCACCTGCCGAGTGTCCCATTTCCTTCTCCACCCCAGTGGAAAACTTGAGAAGAGGGAATCAACTCAGAATGAAGACTGATGGGGCCACAGGATGGGGAAAGACCTCCCAAGATGGAGAGAACAAGGCAGGGAAGTGAATGCAGATCTGGGGATGAGAAGGCTCAAAGGCACCTGGCTGGGAAGGAGTGGTTTGTCCCCATATCCTGGAATGACCACAGTTGTGACTGAGGGAGGAAAAGGAACCTGGCACAGAGTAGGGTCCCAAGGGTGGGCTCAGAGGCAGTGTGGCACTGGAAGAGAGCACTGGACTCAGATTCGGGTCCCTGAGTTCAACTCTTGGCCCTGCTTCCAAGTAGCCCTGTGACATTGGCCAGCAGGCCACCTGCTTCCTGGACCCACTTTATACCTGTTGAAGGACCCTTCCAACCTCAAAATGCCAGAATCTTCTGAATAAGACCAGGCTCTCCAGAAAGAACTTCCCGGTGTCGGGTGGAAGCTAAATTGGCAGTTGAGGGGCCAGGGAGAGGCACCCCAGCCTCAGTCACTTCACATTGTTAAAAGAAGGGGGGCAGGAGCAGAACCCAAGCAGAAAGCAGCCCAGAAATCCCAGGTCTGCAGGGGGCCTGGAGACACTCTGTGAGTCCCAGTGGGCATCCCTGCTCCCAGGGCAGCTCCCAACCTAGCACCATGTGAGGGGAGAGGGACAGGCCAGTTTGGGGCTCCAGCTCTCCCACCCTAGCCCCGGCTGTTTCCTTTGGCCACAACCCCACTCCCCAAACTCCTGGGCTTCATGAAGCCAGATATCCTAGAGAGAGTTAGTCTTCCCTGTCCATGTCACCACGTCTGTCCCCCTAGGGCAGGCCTAGGACAGCTGTGGCACTCAAGAGAGGGAACAGAGACCTCTCCAAGGGCACCTCCATACGGTCTCCTTGAGTCCCCAGACACGTGAAGACACACCCTCCCTCCCTTCCATCTTATTCTCTAGCACTATAATATGACACCCTTTGAGGCTGGGGCTTACCACCATTGTGTACGACTGAATTAAAAACAAACCCAACCAAAAAAAATATAATATATATATATACACATTATATATATATATATATATATATATAAAACACAGTGCGACCCCAGCACCCAGGGTATAAACTCTGGCACCAAGAAAACAAAATCCAAATATTAAAATACTTTAGCTTCTTAGTATTTGAGAGGTTAAAGGGTCTCTGAGAACCCTCGGCCACAGGTCTCTGGGGCAAAGCAGCGGGCGGCAGTCTTGCTAGCTCTGCCATGTCTGCCGGGGCCGAGGCGGTGGTGTGGGGGCAAGGTATGTACATGGGAACGTGTATACTGCAGACTCCTGAACCGCCTCCGTCTTTTACCACAGGAAACCACGCTTGTCATACCCCAGGGTGCAGCCAGGGGGTGGGGTCGAGGCCGGAGTCTCTGGGCCCACAGGGCATGGCAGTGCCCCAGACCCTGCAGGAGGCCTTGAGGACTGGGTGGATACTGGAGGAACCAGAGATTCGTTCCCCAAAAAGGGAAGGTGAGATGTGAAGGTACTGACCCGAATGTGGCGGATCAGCGTTCTCCCAAGGTGGCTGCCCTCGCATGAAGTCTAGAGACTGTCTCTGGGTACCCAGCTGACCCCTGTGAAAGGCCTGCCTCCAAACACTCAGAGCAATGTTCAGTCTCTCCCCCTGGTTTGGCAAAAGGCCCAACTGGGCTCTTCTCCCTTCCTGTCTGGAGAAAAGGGAAGATATGGCAGCTAATACTGAGGAGACGCCCTGCTGCAGCAGGGGGGTGGCGGGGGCAGGAAGAGGGGATGGTCGGTAGAGCACAGTGAGGGCCAGAGAGAGTCTCATAGACTCCCTCCTACCAGGAAGTGGCCTTCCACCAACAGGAAGCAGCCTCCCAGCACAGGCTGTGCACAGAACGGACCTCTGGTGGAGGGTGGTCCTATAGGCCACAGACCCAGCAGTGGATGCTCGGAGGTGTTTGTGGGCCTGCCTGGGCTTCTCCTGGCCCCACATGGGCCTCAGCAGAGTATTGCTCGTAGACGCTTGCCTGGCCCGCTCCCCTCCCTGCAGGTCAGTCTGGCTCAGCGCACGGCAGGACATCCCGCCAACGTTCAGTCTGGCTGTGGTGGCTGCAGCTACCTGGTGTTCTGGAGGTCCTCCCGCAGCCAGGTGGGCAGTGTCTGGCCCATCTTGTACAGCAGCTTGGAAAGCTCAACATTGTGGTCCCGGTAGTAGTCCTTCAGGAAGGCTCGGGACTGCAACAGGAAGGAAAGCTTAGATGGGCAAGAAGCTGGGGCGAGTGTGGGCCCCATCCTGCTGGCCTGCTGGCCCCACACCAAACATGGGATGTACTCCCCATCCTCATATAGACAGCAGCCTCCCTAGAAAGCTCTTGTACACAGGAGCAGCAACATCTCTCTCACAAGGTCAGAATTCTCATGAAAGGGAGGAGAGAGCTCTCGTCAAAGCTAGAGGCTAAGGAGAAAGGGGAGATACCATGAGATGCAGTCTGTACCCCCCATCTTATGCAGTCCTCTCCTACAAGAATGGCCTATCCTCCCATTCCACAGCTCCAAATCTTGTGGCATGGACCTCAACTCCAGAGACCCTTGCCCCTCCTCTGGAAGCCTTCTTCCCTCCCCTACCCCAGCTTCTAGTGCACCCCCATCCTGAATGCCCACAGCACAGAATGCACCCCTTCCTGCACAAAGCTCTCCCTGCCGTTATTCTAGCCCTATATGGGACTCATCTGCCCCTGGACTAGGAGTCCTTGAAGGTGAGGACCTATCTATTGCATCCTCAAAACCTCACAGCACAGCCCTAGCAGAGAAGGGCAAGGTACTGAAAACTTGTTTAACTAGATCAATTCTGATCCACCAAGGCCCAGACTGTCTTCCTCCCACTTACAAATACTGCCCAAGGGCTGGGCACAGTCGTGCATGCCTATAATACCAGCAACTTAGGAGGCTGAGGCAGGAGAATCACAAGTTCAAGGCCAGCCTCAGCAACTTAGAGAGACCCCAGCAACTTAGAAAAACCCTATCTCAAAATAAACAATAAAATGAATTGGGGACGTTCCAGGGGAGAATTAAGGAGATAGAGGCTCTGTCCCATATGGGGACAGCTCCCCACCTGTCCAGCTGCCATAGATGGGATGACCGCCACTTACATCCAAGTCCATCTCTGGATACTTCCGGCCTTTGCTTTTGCCCAGACACTTGGTTTTCCCTCCTTCAAGCAGCTGGCACCAAAATCCTTTCTTTGGATCAAACCTGCAGAGGTAAGGAAAGATCAGATGGAGCTGGCCCAGCTATCCCCCCCCCCCCGCCCCCACAAAGCTATGCACACAGATCTAGGAATAGCAGCACCCAGGATCTAAGGGGGTCCACTCCCCTATACACACACACTTCACCCAAACCCATTGTGGAGCTGATATTTGCCATCTCATGGCCCAAGTTTTGCCCTTGCGCTACACTAAACACACCCACGCTTCTCCATTGGGGCTGAGCCCCCAGTTCCTCCAGCAATCCATAACATGGAGTTTTCTGAGCATTTTTTTTTTTTTTTTTAACTCAAGAAGTCTTCTTTACCCCTCCCAACTTCAAGTGACAAAAGGGTAGGGAAAAGGTTTAGTCAAAGATTTTTGCTTTTAAATAACTTGCGTCTTAATCAAGAAATGCTAAGGCATTTGCACTAAAGTTTCAATAACTTTCAGAAATGACAGCGCAGGACTACCTCCCCTGTGTGACATCACGGCTCCTTTGGGGGCACACTGTGGGAGATGAGCACTGAAGCTCAGGAGCCATCAGAGGGCCTTGAGCCTGAGGGCACCAGGCAAGCAGAACACAATATGTGGCAGGGAAGAGAGGTAAGGAATTCTGCATGGGTGATGGGGTAGGCATAAGATGGTGAAGACAACGACAATAATGCCAGCAGTCAGCACCATTTAGCTCTGAGCCAGGAGTGCCACACTCGTGCTCTCATCCAATTCAGGGACCCTTGGGAGGGAGGAGCTATTCTCCTTATCCCAAGCTTACAGGTGAGGGAAGCAAGGCTCCAGGCTAATGGACTAATCCAGGGTCAGAGCTAATGAGGGATCTGGGGTCCTGACCAGGCATCTGTGACACCAGGGCCCACCCCTGCAGCTGCTGCTGCTTTCTGTTCTGACATGAAAAACCAACTTCCCTTCCCTTCTCCACCTTCAACCTCCAGCCCAGTGAGGAGAAAATATTCCTTCTTTTTTTTTTTGGTACTGGGGATTGAACTTGGGGCCACTCAACCACATCCCCAGTCCTACTTTGTATTTTATTTAGAGAAAGGATCTCACTGAGTTGCTTAGTGCCTCGCTGTTGCTGTTGCTGAGGCTGGCTTTGAACTCATGATCCTCCTGCCTCAGCCTCCTGAGCTGCTGGGATTACAGGTGTGCGCCACCCACCCCACCCTGACAGGAGGGAATATTCTTGCTGTAAGATTTCCCAAGAAAGCAGCCAGGGAGAGGGTCTTATTCCACCTTCTCTTGGGGCCCCTTCTCCAGCCAAATGTGTCCCTTCTCTGTGACACAGCACTGGAGGCAGCCTCTCTCCAGCCTCTTGCCTTGCAGCACTGGCTGGCCCTTCCTCACCGTGGGAAGGCATTCCCAGGGCACCTGCACCAGGTTCTGGGTGAGTGGGTTACTGGCCACAGCAATAGTTCTAGCTTCCTTTTCCTGAAATCATATTATAAGTCAAAGCCCAATGTTAGGAAATTCTTGTGGAAATTGGGGGTGCTCACTGCTGGTCTAACTTACTTAAATAACTGAAAATGTTCAACCCAGACAGAACTGAACTGAGGAAGACACTCCAGCGTGGGCTGTCTGGAGCAGAACAGATTCATCACCTCCCTTTTCCTTAAGTTAGTACTTTTATTAATATGACTTGTGCCATATTGATATTAGGTTTTTTGCTGAATGGCCATCAGGGCAGTGCTGTATACTTTCTCATACTTGCTGACTCTAATTAAGCTGTGTCTCCCCCATTATCATTCAAACCTTTGTCTTTATTGACCCAGGTGCCAAAAAACAGGAAAATCACCCTGTTGAATGGTCAATGCAGTACTCACGCCAAGGTTTTGTGGTAGTCAATGGTATTGGTCACCCCAAGGAATTTCTGCACCGTGTCCATCACTTTGGCAGGTTCTGTTCTCAGCAGTTTGCCATCCAAGACCAGAATCTGGAAAGAAGGAAAGGGAGAAAGGTGATCTGGACTTGCTTTCACCTCAGGGCAAAACAGGATCAGAGGCCACAGCAGCAGGAGTGGACTAGCTGCGGGTGTGGGGTCTGTGCTTTCTAATCGGCTTCTGCTCCAGCTCTGAATGGCAGGTGTCCCCAAGACCAGACCTCTGTGATCTAACTACCTGCTCTCTGCCAACTTCCCTTGGCCCATGTCAATCTCTCCTAGAATCTAAATGATCAAGAAAACCTTGCTTAAGCAGGGTGCAGTAGTGCATGCCCATGGCGCCTCTGCCTGCTGCTATGGAGGCTGAGGCAGGAGGACTGCACATTCAAGTCCAATCTCAGCAACTTAATGAGACCCTGTTTCAAAATAAAAAATAAAAAGGCTTGGAGATGCCAGATGTGGTGGCACACACCTGTAATTCCAGCAACTCAGAAGGCTGAGGCAGGAGGATCATGAGTTCAAAGCCAGCCTCAGCAATTTAGCAAGACCCCAAGCAGCTTAGAGAGACTCTGTCTCAAAATAAAACATAAAAAGGGCTGGGGATATGTCTCAGTGGTTAAGAGCTTCTGGGTTCAATCCCCAGTACTGGGGGGGGGGGGGGGGGGGGAGGGAGAGGGAAAGGTGGGGAGGTGTTTGGGGCTGTAGTTCAGAGGTAAAGCATCCCTGTGTTCAATCCCCAGTGCCACACAAAAACCCCCAGCCTACTCTTTGTATCCCTGTAACATCCCTCTTCCAGCCTCTCAACAAGCTTCCAGCCCACACCCCATTCTCCAGCTCCAGACTTCAAGGGTTTCTCTAAAAGGCCTCATGGAATATGACCTGTGCCCTTCTCCAGCCAGGCTCTCCCTTCCCCCAGTACACCCTAGCCTCCTCCTCCCAGCTGCCACCATGGCAGAATTCACCCTCCCAGAGGGGCAGGGAATTACCTGGTTGGCGTGAAAGGCGCTAAGCCAGCGCTCAATGTGAGTGGCATACCAGCCAGGGACGAGGCAGCGGCTCTGGAGGGCACGCAGCTTTGTGGACGCAGCAGGGCCAGCTGTGATCACCTCATGGAAGGTGTACTTCAGGGCCACTGGGTCATCATGGGCTCGCTGGTGCTGCAGGCAAAGGGAGAAGGTGAGCATGTCACAGGGAGAACAAAGGAGGAGGCAGCAGATGGGACATGGTGCTGGAAGATCCCAGCTGGAAGCAGGAGGCCTGTGCTCAAGTCCTAACTCTGCCTCTCCTCGCTGGTTGGCCCCTGGGGAGTACTGGCCCCAGAGCTCCAGTTTCGCCATCTTTGAATAAGATCAAGTTCCCACTGTTGGCCATGCCCACATGTCCCTGAGCCCCACTGTGCCCACACACCAACATGGGCCACAGGCCACACCGTCTCCTTTACATCAACTTACCTTTCTTTCTCACATATATTTATTTCAAGAAAACTCAATAACATTTCCCAAAATGGAAAACTGGAATCAATGATCACATATAGTAGGCAAGCTTTAATAAATACAATAAAAAATATAGCAAAATTCTTAAACTAGAGCCAGACACAGATGTCTGCTGAGGTCCCTGAACCCTATGCTCCGGCTCTCCCTGTTGTAAGCAGAGCGTGGCTGTTTTAGAAAGGATGTGGGAGACAGCTGAGCCAAACTGAGCACTCTTTTATGGAGACCAGAAGGACTGAGTAAAACTGAAAAAGAAAATGCCACATCTGAGCCACCTCAAATAACCCAGTGGGTCATCAGCACCTGCAGAACTCTGAGTCCAGAGCTGGGGACCTGCCCACCAGGCGACGCTGTGCCAACCCTGGGCTCTGACAAGCACCACCCGCAGCCCAGGGCAAGAGCAGGCAGTGACAATGCAGAGCAGCCCCTGCTCACCAGACCTCCCACAAGACACCAGCCTGCCCCTCCTCCTCTTGCTCCTTTTGGATCCTCCTGGTATAACCTAGTCTCCCTTACCTGCCTTCATCATGGACAGAACAGGTCTTAGATGGACAACACCTGGGTTCAAAATGCCATCACATGAAACTTGCTGAGTCTTAGTTTGCTCTTCTGTGTGAAGGGAATACACACACACACACACACACACACACACACACACACACACACACATACACACACAGCCTTCCTCAGCTTTCTAGAAACTACGGTGAAGCAGAAGTCAAGCATTGTCACTAGCACAGGACTGACTTCACCCTGACCTCCTAATGCCCCCCATGAAAGCAGCCAGCCAGCCCCTGCTCCTTGCCAGGAGGGGGAGCACACGGCATAGCAGGACAGGGACGTGGTATGCCGTGTTTGTGGGACTTCCCCTTGAAGACTAAGACCACAGGAAAGGTGGATATCAGGGCATGAACCAAAGTCCTGGGGACAAGAAGCAGAGAGGGCTCAGAAAGGGGCAGAGAGGCAAGAGGTCTGAGGGGCTTGGAACGGGGAGGACCTGGTGCCTGAGAGCACTGTGAAGGACACAGTGTGGCCCAGGAAGGAACGTGGAAGCGACCAAGTGAAGAGGCCCGAAGGGTGGCAGAGAGCCACCGGAGTGGCCAGATAGGAAGAGAGCTTCCTGGCTAGAACGATGGACACCTCCCCCATAACCACATGCTAAGGCCCAGGGGTCCCCTGATACAACCAATAGACCTGGTCTGCTGGCTTGATGAGGTGGTCAGGATCCTGGCCTTGGTCACCAGGGCCACTTCTGAATCAAAGCTTTTGGCAGCATGGCATAATCCCAGGAAGACTGGCAAGCAGAGGAGGGACCTGTCCCCAGCCCTATGACAAGCCTGGAAGCATTCCTGTAAGCCCAGCAGACTGCACTTAGAAGGAATCAAATCAGGTCATAGAAATGAAAGAAAGCTCTGCCATCTAACATGTCTCCAGGAGAGACTAGGATTCACCCTCTCGAGATGTACTGCAGTCCAGGTAACTGCTGTCCCTGATCAGACACCCCACTAGGAATGGCAGGTCCTGAGCTCGGCACACTGGCACACCTACAATCCCAGCTACTCGGGAGGCTAAAGCAGGAAGATCACAAGTTCAAGGCCAGCCTTAGCAACATAAATTGAGCCAGACCCTGTCTCAAAATAAAAATTTTTTAAAGGCTGGGGGGTGTAGCTCAGTGGCAGAGCACTTGCTGGGCATGCAAGAAGCCCTGGGTTCAATCCCCAGGAGTCTCCCCCAGGAAAAGGCAGGTCTTGTGTCTTGTCCTCTGAGTTCCTGCTCCAGCGCCACAGGTGTCCAGCAGAGAAGATGCAGTCAGCGTGGATTGACCACTGTTCGCAAATCTAGGCTACATCAATGTCTAATCAGCCTCCAGGTGGTGTCCATGTCAGAGTCACAGCAGGACCTTCTGAAGCTCAGGGGTGGACCAGGAACTGGTGCTGCCCTTCAGCACCAACTTCTGCTGGTCACCTCCCCCAGGCTAGAAGTGTCATGAAGACAGGCTCCATTCTTACCCATCGCCACATCCACACTGCTCAGGGCTGGCACATAGTAGGCATTTGGTATTCACTGAGCGAATGAGCATCAGACAGAGCCCCCCAGCCCCCGGGGCCTCCACCATGCTGCTCACCTGGTACCAGGAATAGGCCCGGTCCGCTGGGTTGATGAGGATGGTGAGGATCTTGGCCTTGGGCAATAGGGCAGCTGCACGCCGGGGCGCCACTTCTGAATCAAAGTAATTGGCACTTTTCTCAAAGTAGAAGTCAGAGGTGGTGTTGGAAGGGATAGGGAAGAACTCCATGTACCTGCAGGAAGCCCAGAGAGGGGTGCTCACAGGCAAGACTCACAAGGAAGGGGCCCCGAGGAAAGCAGTGAGTCCCAGCATGTAAGGCATCCTCAGAAACCAAGCAGGGCTTACTGCTCCAGCCAAACCAGGGCCCACTGATTCTAGAGAGAAGGGCCACCTGGAAGTCTCCCTAGTCAAATCCATGCCTTTTCAGTGGAGACTGTGGTGTCAGGAGGACCTGAGGATTCGTGGGTGTGATGTGGGTTGCAGGCATGGGGTGGGGGTTGTGTCCTTCCATCCTAAACTCAAATCCTGCCCCAATGGAGGCTCCCACAGCTGAACTGGCAGGCCCTAACTCCGCCTCTAGGGGGCAAGATTGGGCTCAGAGTGGCTCCCTACTAGCCCACACAAGACCAGCCCAGAGAGGAGGACTGCCCTCTGGAGCTTTCTTTTCTGACCTGGGATGATGTGCAGTCTGTCTCTATGGATCTGAAGACAAAGGGGAGGGTCACCTGCCACCCTCTACCCTCCATAGTCTACTGTGGGTAAGCACAACTTTTGAGAATACTGTCCCATATCCTACCCACAGCGATGACCACTTCTTCACTGAGGACCCCTCTGAAAACTAAACAAAATGTGTAGACTCTCCCAAGAGCATCTACCTACTCATGTAAAATCAGGGTGCAACAGGGGATTCATGGGAAGAAAAGTATTCCCTAATTAAGGGTATAGGTTCTCCATCCCATGAAGTGGGGTTTCTTGAGTGAGCCCAAGGACCCCTTTACAGATTGCCTAGAGCTTTTTATATTCCTGTGTCCCACCTAAGACCTACCTAGAGAATCAAAATCTTGGGAATGGGGCCAAGGAATCTCCATCTCTCACTTTTCTATATCTTGCTTGTGATACCTACTTTGAGAAAGCTCAGAAAACACAAGTTTTTGCTTCCTAAGCTATAGCAAAGCCACTTGGCAGCCAACTTATCTTTTCTTTACCTGGTATAGTCACACTTACTACAGACATGGTAATGTACTACTGTGGGTGCTGCCCCCAGACCTGCTGAAGATTGCTGCGTGTATGGCTGACACCATATTACCTTTATTTAAACAAAACAAAACACTGACTTCCAATAATATATCTGGTCACATGGGGTTTTAGGCAAGAGACTAGACAATTTAAGAGATGTAGAAAGATGGACGGATGGATGGCTGAATGGACACACAATGGACAGACAGATGGAGAGTGAGAAGGTAGGTAGATAAAAGAGAGGAAAACACACAGAGAAATACCAAAAAGCAAACAGATAGAAGGCACATAATCTCTCTATCCAGGCAATCTGTCATTGTAATAATATCTGTCATTGTAATAATACTACAACATGGTCATATAGGTACATACAAGATTTAAAAAGGCATTAGCAGGAAAGATGCAAACTTAAAAACTGGAGAGTAGAGGGGCTGGGATTGTGGCTCAGCGGTAGAGCGCTCGCCTAGCACGTGCGCAACCCGGGTTCGATCCTCAGCACCATGTACAAATAAACGCATTGTGTACAACTAGAAGCAAGTAAATATTAAAACAAAACAAAAAAAAGAGCCAGTGCATGTGCATCTGAGAGGCAGAACAGTACAATTTTCACATAAAGTCTCGTGTTTAGAGTAGGTCTATTTAAAAAAACAAAAACAACAACAACAAAAAAAAAAAAAAAACTGGAGAGTAGAACCACCCCAAGCTGTCCCCTAGTGCACACTGAATGTCAACTCTGTAGAAGGTGGGCAGCCTCCATGTAACTGCCTTCCCAGGTGGCCCCTGGAAGCCAGCCAGGCCCACAGGAACACCTTCTCTCCATGGTTGGCCACACGTGGTGGGAAGGGCCAGCTGTCAGCCAGAGCACTTGGATTTTAGTCCCTGCTCTGTCACCAGCAGACCTTGGGACCTTGTATGAGTTCCTCCCCTCCTCTAGGACTCAGGATGTTTTGTACGAGCCAGGGAGGGGCTTGACTCTGCCTTTAGCCGTCTCTGTCCCAGGCGATAATGCAAAGGGGCAAAGGGCTTCCTCATGGAGCGCCCTGCCTGTGACAACACTCCCACCATGACTCAAGGGTCACTGTGCCTTGTCCCTGTTTATAGGAACTTCAGCTGCGTGTGAACAAGCAGCAGCTGCTTCCTGCTGTGGCCACAGCGACCTCCCCACCACCTCTGGGATGGCCTTCCTGTCCTGCTGTAGACCGAGAGGCTCACTCACCAGTCAATGCCTCTGTGATAGTTGTGGCCATTAAAAAACTGGATCTCCTCGAAGGTCTCTGAGCTGGGGTAGTTGCTGCTTAGGTCCGGGTGCATGCCCAGGAACAAGTAGAGGGCTGTGGTGCCTGTAGGGATGGGAGGCAGCTGAGCCCACAGCCTAACCCCCAACTCAAAGATGGAGCCTGGGTTCTGGGCCTCGCTCCCCCTTATTCACTGCGAGGACCTGGGAAAGCTCCTCCCCCTTCTCTGGATCTCAATCTTCTTATCTGTACAGGAACTGCACTACATCCAGGATGGCAAATATAGGGCCTGCGTGTGGACATCCCAACACCTGCACCCCTGCAGACATCACTAATCTATTACAGCTTTCTTTATTCCTAAACAAGGACTCGACCTCTGACTCCTTATCACAGCACTCTGACAGCCACGTCCCACTGACTGCTGTCTCCTTAGAATCAGAACTAGATGCTTCCTGCTGGCCTTTTCTGCTCAGGGCCTCTGTCCACTGGCACTTGGGGGAAGCCCATGGAGCAGGGTGCTCAGGCCCTCCCTGTGCTGACGTGGAACTCTGAAGAGCCATGAGTTCTGGCTCTGATGCCTCCTGCTCCAGCTCCGCTCCTCCTCACTCCCTAGGAAGACTCCTCATTCATTCCCTATGGCGCGTTTCCATAGTTCATATGCTATAGAAGCATCCACAAGAGTTTGGTGATTAAGAATATGAGCTCTGAGGTCACAGAGATCAGGACCTGGCACTGTCATTTCCTAACGTACTGTGTTAGGGAAGTCACTCAACCTCTCTAAGCTGTAAAATGGGAGCACCCAGTTGTGTCTTACAGGATCACGTAGACGGCAAACGCCCGGCAATCATGTCACTACTTCTCCCTCCTGCACCTGTGGTAGACATGACTAACCGACCACAGCCCACTTTGCACTGAACCAGTTTTACCAGGCACTGCTTAAACTTGCAGATAAGCTGCCAGGACACAGAGAGAGGTCCCTGAGGCTGCGGTTCAGGACAAACAGGAGAATGCCATGTGCACCCTCCATCCCCATCCCACATCCACACTGATGGGCGATTCACATTCCCCCAAGCTTTGCTCTCACTTCTGGGGAAGCAGTGGGTAGACTCCTGGGGAGCGGGACCAAGGAAATGTGGTCCCTAGAATTCTGTGGCTGAGATGGCAGGTGTCGGGAGAGGCTGGGTGAAGGGTGAGGAGACCTACCTGTTTTCTGGGGACCAATGATGAGGAGCTTTGGGAAGCGGTCACATGTCTTCTCCTTGGACCAGATGTCTTTGTGGCGTTTGTCTTCACAGGGGTCCTAAAACAACATTGGGAGGATGTGAGGGAAGTCCAAAACCCAGCTAATAGGCTCCCATGAGCATGTGGCCCTTCCAGCGCTGACCAACTGGCATAGTATCTGCATGTGGCCTTGCCACCTCTCACCCCCAGACACTTGGGCTGCAATAGGCAGGGACCATTTCTGGTTAGTCTCACGTCCCCCACAGAGCCTGGCGAAATGCCCAGCTGTGTGCTTGACACATAATGGGAACTTATGAGCACTTGAATTGAACTGGACAAGCGGTGTCTGGACCAGGGGTCTGCAAACTTGCCCTGCGAAGTTGGTAAATCTCGTGGTTAGTGTTTGGTAAATATCGTGGGCTTTGGGTACTGTCCAGCTTCTGTTGCAACTTCTCAACTCTGCTGCGAAGGCATGAAAGCAGCCACAGAGAGCGCTCGCAAGAACGAGCGTGGCTGTGTGCCAGGAAAACTGTCTTACAAAAGCAGACCACAGGCTGGAATTGGCCCACGAATCAAGGTTTGGGGACCCCAGGTCTGAACTATGAGACTGCCACCAGTCTCAGATCCTGCTTCCTATTTTTAATACCCCCCAGGTACAGACTTTCCCAAGAACTGGTTCCCCCAAAACCCTCCCAGCGAGTTCCCTCCCCAGTGGCTCAGAGCCTGCTGTAGTTTCAGGAGCTGGGAGATCACCTGAATCTAACCAAGGCAGGGCAGGTGCTTCTTACACTCCCTACTCTATGTTCATACACTGGGTTTGGGGGAACTTTTGTTGGGGTCTTGTGTGTGTGTGTGTGTGTGTGTGTGTGTTGTGTGTGTGTGTGTGTGTGTGTACTGGGAATTTAACTCAGGGGAGCTTGACCACTGAGCCACATCCCCAGCCCTTTTTGAGACAGGTCTTGGTAAATTGATTAGAGCCTTGTTAAGTTGCTGAGGTTGGCCTCAAACTTGTGATCCTCCTGCCTCAGCCTCCCAAGTGGCTGTGATTACAGCTGTGTGCCACCACACCCAGCTCCACAGGTTTTTTTTTAAGTTGTTCTTTCCAAGGCTGTGTATGAGTGTGCACATGTGCAGGTCTGTGGGCAGGTGAACACACGTCCACATGCGTGCACATACATGTCCATGGGAGTGGGTGTGCCCACACTGGCGAGTAAACAGGCACCTGGGGTTCCCGTAGGGAGACAGTGAGGATATGAAGGCTGAGCCTTGAGCCCATGCCAGTAGCGTAAGCCTGTGAGCAGAGGGCTCTCCGCCCCTGCAGCAAGGCATGAGGCCTCCCTGTCCCACCTGCCACAGTGGGTCCTTCTCCTCAGAGAATATCTGGAAGTACTTCTGGGCCAGCTGCACAGGCGGCAGTGTCTGCAGTCGCAGGTTGGTCCAGGAGTGCAGGAAGCGCACCAGGTGCTTGAAGGTGTACAGTCCCAGCCGGTCGTTCCCGTAGTTGGACAAGTGTGTCATGAAGATGCTGATCTGCTCCAGGGAGGGGGAGAGGGAGGATGTTCCCAGGTCAGCATCTGAGCCACCTTAACCCCACCTCTGATCTTTCCAGCCATGCCTCACCTTGCAGGGCCACCTGATGACCAGGGCAAGATACCCCCAGGCCAACAACTTGCTGTGTGGGCTGAGTGCAGACAGGGATGCACCCAGGTCTGACTAACCCCATGCACTTCAACCCTAAGGTAGGAGGCTGGCTGAGGTGGCAGCTATTTGTCTTGTCTTGGAAATCAGGAGGAGAGGAGTGCATGGAAAGAAGTACTCAGCCCAGAGAACTGAACAAAAACGACCACTTGACATTTATTTAATATTATTAAAGTACAGGTGATTATTTCCATTTTGAAGATAAGGAAAGAAAGGCCCAGAAAACTCAAGCGAAAAGGTTTTTGTGTGTGTGTGTGTGGGTGTGTGTGCGCGTGTGTGCATGCATGTGCACACATACACACAGGAACAGAGACTAGAAAAAGAACAAACACAAAAATGCAAACACTCTGGTATTAAAGTGCATGATTATGAAAGAAAGAAAAGGCATGCATATCTAAAAAAGACAAAACAAAAGAAAAAAAGAGCAAGATGAAAGAAAGAAAAAGAAAGCTCCAATCCTTTAGTCAAGGTCACACAGTGACCTTGACAGTGCCAGGGCTGGGGAGCAGGTCTGCCGACCTCCAGGTTCTCACGGCAGCCTCTCCGGTCTTTCCCAGCCAGAGAGGTCCCCGCAGCCGAGGACAGGCCGCCCAGCAGCCTCTCTTCCCACCAGCCGCAGACCACGAGCACTCACAGGATTGAGGAGCACGGTGAGGAAGAGCTCGCCCCCATTGATGATCTTGTCCAGTTCACTGGAGCCCCCAGGGTACTCGTTGTAGAAGATGGTGTGGGTGAAGAGGCCACAGGTCTGCCGTGGGAGGACCTGGGAGGGGATGAGGAGAGGAGCTATGGTGCCTCTGGCATGTATGACAGTGGGAGATGGGTTGGGTGTCTCCACAGAAATGCAGTCTCCTGTGTGGTCACCAACCCTGGCAGTGCTTGGTCCCAAAGACCCACCAGCCTGGGATATTCCCCCAGGTGAACCATAGGCCCTTGACATTTTAGACTCCATTACTATTCTCTACACAGAATAAAAAGTACGATCCAAAATAACAGAGTGAGAACATTTCTGGACACTTGGACCATTTGCAGTGGGAATCCTCCACCCTCCAAAGCAGCTCTCCCAGGGGTGCTTGGCAAGCCCTCGCACAGCACCAGAGCCCCCTCTGATCGCACTCACAGTCATGCACTGGCTTAACAGTTTACTGTGTCTCCCCTAAGGAAACCAGGTTCTGAGGGAATGGGGAATGGGCCTGGCCTATCACCCCCTCATCCCAGAGTTAATATGAGTCCCTGGTACTGAGAAGGTGGATGGATGGATGGATGGACAGATGGTCAGCGAGATGAACAGACAAACCTTGTCTTCCCACAGCTGCCCCATCTCAACTGATGACAGCTCATCCTTCCAGTGCCTCAAGCTAAAAGCCCTGAAGTCGGCCTGGACTCCTTCCCTACCTCCTATAGGCGACTCATCAGCAGCTCTCACTGGCAGTAACAGTCCAACAGATGATCACATTCTAATCTTGACCCCGTTCCAAGCAACCACCATCTTTGGTGTACAAGATGGCAGTGGCCCCTAAAGGGTCTGCCTGCCTCTACTTTGGTACCATGTACTCTCCATTTCACACAAGAATGGTAAAAACCTTTTAAAGTATGAATGATGCCATGCTTCTTCAAAATCTCCCCATCTCTGACTAAAAGCTGAAGTGCCTTGATGACAAGCCTTACATGACCCCACAGCATCCTGCCACCACCAGCTGACATCCTCTACCATCAGCCCCTAACTTGCTCCCCTCCAGCCATATTGGCTTCCTACTTGGTCCTCAAACACACCCAGCACAAGCCTACCTCAGGGCCTTTGCACTTGCTGTTTCCTCTGCCTTGAACACTCTTCCACATATAGCAGCATGACTCATCCCAGGAAGGTCCTGCCTAACCTTTATTGAAAATCGCCTCCCCCATCTCCCTTCCTTGCTGCTTCTCTGAAGGGCACTTATCACCGTCTGATTGCTATATACTTTACACATTGTTTTTCTGCCACTAGGACATCAGGTCTACAAGAACAAGAACCTTTCTGGGTTTTAAGCAGTGCTGTGTCCCTAATGCCTAAAAAAGGGACAACACAAGTGGAAGCTCAAGAGAAGTTCTTAATGAGCAAATGAATGGAACAGAAGACTGTCCTACATCCTCATCAGGACCCCCTTTAAAGAATGCCCACTCCTTAATCCTCTAAGGAGCTCATGAGAGGAGCCAGACCAGCAGCCCACCTTTCCAGGGATGGAGCCTCAAAAGCCAAAGTAGCAGCAGAAGTTGGACTGAAGCCCTAAGCTGGCCAACCCCAGCCGTGCTCCCCAGGACAGCGCCTGCCACCCCCACCTCTGCACTGCTGCGGCCCACTTGCCACACTTGCCATGATGCCGTTGTGGATGAAGCCGCGGCGGTAGCGGGCTGGCTTCAGATGGGGATACTCCTCTGTGCTGGTCACACGGATGTTCCACACCTGCTTCCAGGCCTCGTACAGCTGCACGTGCACGGGATACACACCCGAGTGGTGGGGTGCCACTGCGTACCCCATGTCTGTGGGAATGCCGTGCTCCTGGAAGGAAGAGGACCAGGGCAGGATGAGCACGGGTCTGTCCCCTTTGGGCCTTATTCCCCCTTTGTAGAACAATCAGAGGTTCACATGGCAGGGCGGTTAGTTGGTCCAAGCCCTCCTGGTGCAGATGGGGAAGCTGAGGCCTGAGGCAGGGGAGGTGCTCAGAATCTCGGAGTCAGAGTCACAAGCAGAGCCGGGACTACAGCCCAGGTCTCCCAACTCTTGGTCTAATTCAGGGGCCTCATGCACCCCTCAGCAAGGGACAAGCGTGGAGACCTTTCCTGCCTTCTATTGCCTCTAGTTGGCCAGTGAACTCCACCCAGCTGGGAGGTAGTAGCTTGGGCCTAGGGATGTGCAACACACAGGTCTGGGTTTAGTCCTGGTGCGACCTCTCTGAGCCTCTGTTTCTTGTCTACAAAATGGGGCTCTTCTCTTGAGGCTTCTCAGAGACACATGCTATAGAACCAGCTCTCCTTGCCTTGCCCCCGGGCCCCAGTGCAGGCCTACAGATGTTGGTGGGAATCCATCAGACTGAACTGCAAAAGCAGTATGATGCCAGCAGTCAGGACCCCAGGCCCAGCCCCTAGCCCGCCCAGCTCTGCCCTGTAGGGAATCTTACTCACGACAGCGAACTTCTTGTTCAGGGCCATCTGCTCCGCCAGCACAGACTGGTTGTGGAAAAGGTGAGGCTGCATGTGGCTCCACATGTGGGGGAACCACCAGAACTCCTTCACATACGACAGCAGCAGGTCGTCCCCAGCATCCTCAGCATCAGTACCTGCAGTCCCAGCATGACGGCTCAGCCCACAGGGCCATGAGGCCCTCCAAGCTGGCCCAGGCCTGGGGATGGGCGTGCACAACCACGGCCCATCCAGAGGCTGCCATGAGCTACAGGGCAGGAGGAGATGGAGTCCCAGAGCCCTCTGTTCTGATCTAGAGTGTGTCCTTAACTCAGGAGTGACTTTGGCCAAGACCCTTGGCCCCTGGGGAGCAGAACTCAAGGGTTTCCTCCACCTCTGACATGTCTGCCCTGACCCTGTTCCAAAACCAAATGGGTCATTTGTCTTCTACTGATTTGTAGAAGGGCTTTGTGTACATACAGGATGGTTAACCCCTGTCTTGTGTGTATTAGCACAAACACCGCTGACAGGCTGAATAAAGGTTAAGAAAATAAAATGCAGAGCTGGGTGTGGTAGTGCGTGGCTGTGATGCCAGCAACCAGGAGGCTGAGGCAAGAAGATCACAAGCTCAAGGCCAGCCTGGATAACTTAGTAGGATCCCACCTCGGAACAAAATCTGTAAAGAAAGGGCTGGAGACACACCTCAGAGACCTCAGAGATAGAGGGTTCTCCAGTACCACCTCCCCCAAAAAATGCAGAGACCCAGCAACATCACTCTTATTTGGCTTGGGGGCTGTGTTGCACATCCTGCCCCTCTACCCTCCCCGCATTGTCGACTAACATGTTTTTCCTAGGATGCAGGATAAGCTGTCCTTGCTGTGGCCTGGGCAGAAGACAGTTAGAGGGCAAGGCTACTACAGATGACCAGTTCAGGGCCTGTCCCTCTTGCCTATTCCCAGAAGGGCAGGATGGGAGGAATTTGAAAGGCTCAAAAGAGGAAGGAAGGCAGGCATGAACCAAGCAGCCTGCTGCCCTCAGCTTCAATGCTCTTGACTCCAAACTAAATTCAGAACATTGGTCCTGCTAGGGAGGTACAGGGTGCCCTCATTTTCAATGCTACATATTTCTGTAATGTTCTTAAAATTCAGACAATTTGCCGGGCATGGTGGCGCACGCCTGTAATCCCAGCACTTTGGGAGGCTGAGGCAGGAGGATCACGAGTTCAAAGCCAGCCTCAGCAATGGCGAGGCACTTAGCAACTCAGTGAGACCCTGTCTCTAAATAAAATACAAAAAAGGGCTGGGGATGTGACCCAGTGGTCGAGTGCCCCTGAGTTCAATCAATCCCCGGTAACCATAAAAAAAAAAAAAAAAAAAAAAAAAAAAATTCAGCCAATTTTTCTTATAAGCAGAAATAATACAAATAATTTTAAAAGAATGAGGCAGGGGAGGTGGAAGGCAAGATGCCCCACCTAGGGCAGCACAGCCTGAAGGTCAGGAAACTGTTGTCATTGTTGTCCCCAAATAACCCCTGCTCTTGTGGCCTATTGGCCCTGGGAGACTTGCCCTTGGTGTGGGCAAGCTCAGCTACTGCCATCATGGCACAGGACTCCAAGGGTGTGGATGTGGACAGCCCTGGAAGTCACAAGAAGGGCAGGGCAGGCTTACGTACCTGTATGGAAGAATTTCCCTGAGTATCCCAGGTTGAAGGTGAAGTTTGGGATGTGTGTGCGTAGTTCATTCTGTGTATCAAACAGGGCCTGGGATAGCAGAGGAGAAAGGAAGGCAAGAAAGAAAGTCAGAAGTTCCCTGGTCCTCTACAGAGACCTGAGGAAAAAAAAAAAAGCTATAACCTCCTTTGGGGTTATACAGAAGAGCACAGAGTGCACTCCTGACCAAGAAAAGGGCACAGACCCTACTAGGGACCCTCCTTGCAGACCCCAGGCCACCCAAGCAGAGATATCAGGTGGACAAAGAACACAGCGCACCAGGCAGGACTGCTCAGGGAGAGCTGCGCGCCTCTCATAGTTCTTTTTAAAGCCGCCTGGGAGCATCAAAGAGAAGTCCTGGTTTGGTGCTAATATGTTTCTAACACTCGCTAATCTCCTGTGAGAGAGGACACCGGTCAGCAGGCAGCCGCATCTCTCAGAATTTAATCCCCTGTTTTGTTTTCATTGGATTTATTGTTATGGTGCTCTCTATTCCCGGCAACCGATTCTGATTCCCATTTATACTAGGATGTCGTCTCCTCTGCAAGTAACTTGAAAACTGTATTTTCAAGACTGTTTGGTGGTCTTAATTCATAGGCTTCTCCTTCATGGTGATAGCTCACGTGTATATAAAATCTTGTGGTTTGCAAAGTGTTTTTACACACAGCTCTGTTGGGTAAATACTTTTTTGAATTCAACACATGCATTCACTCTCTACATAGACCTCAGCTAAAATATGCCATATGGTAATCTGAGCTCTCCATTTTTGTTTTAAGAATTTTATGGGCACTCTGATATTGATACAAACATTTTTAAGAGTTTAAAATCGTATCTAGATGAAAAGGCAGATGGCTGACACTGCGGTTCCCACTTTGGTGTTTTGATGCTGGATCTCTTCCTCCACACATGTGTACTTCACCTCTACACTCAGATGCAAAGGTCTTCTATGTTTGCCAGGTGCAGTGGCACATGCCTGTAATCCCAGCAGCTCAAGAGGCTGAGACAGGATGATTGCAAGTTCAAAGCCAGCCTCAGCAACTTAGCAAGGCCCTAAGCAACTCAGTGAGGTCCTGTCTCTAGATAAAATATTTAAAAAGGGCTGGAGCCGGGCACGGTGGCACACGCCTGTAATCCCAGTACTTGGGAGGCTGAGGCAGGAGGATTACGAGTTCAAAGCCAGCCTCAGCAATGGCAAGGCACTTAGCAACTCAGTGAGACCCTGTCTCTAATAAAATACAAAAAAGGGGGGCTGGGGTTGTGGCTCAGCGGCAGAGCGCTCGCCTCACACGTGCGCAGCCCGGGTTCGATCCTCAGCACTATGTAAACATAAATGCATTGCATTGTGTACAACTAAAGTAAATAAATAAATATTTTTTAAAAAAATACAAAAAAGGGCTGGGGATGTGGCCCAGTGGTCGAGTGAGTTCTGAGTGGCCCTGAGTTCAATCCCTGGTGCCAAGAAAAAGGGAGGGGGGGCTGGGGATGTGGCTCAGTGGCTGAGTGCCCCGGGTTCAATCCCTGGTAACCGCCCCCCGCCAATAAAAAAGTCCTCTATGTTTAATAAATACTTCAACAATATTTTAAATGGCACTTGATTTAAACACAAGAATTAATGTAAACTTAGTGGTGGTGAGGGGGAACTGTACTTTGAATAACAGCACAGGGGACGTGCAGGTAGGCAGTCCAATGGGAGACACAAGGACTGGAGTCCAAGAGGCCCGCCTTACCTTCACATCCTCCACCTTCATGCGTGTGCCCTCCTTGCCCACGAAGATATCATCGATGTCCACCAGGATGTAGCGGTCCAGAGGCAGCGAGAGGCGCTTACCCGTGAGGAAGGCCACAGCATCAACGAAGACCAGCTTGTGCAGCCAGAAGTTAAGGTTGTTGCCGAACAGCACGCGCTGGATGCCGTCATGGAGGCCCAGGTCCTGGACCACTGTGGCGTGCAGCGCAGCATGCAGGCCTGCGTCAGCTCCCAGGTGCGGGATAGACTCGGACGAGCGTGTCTTGGCCAGAAGCACCGGCTCATAGGTGGAGTGGTTGGACTGGAACACCGTCCAGTCCTCGCCGGGCAGCACGCCCTTCTCCACCTCGCTGGGCCGTGTCACGTAGAGCAGTGGGGACTTGGGGTTGATGCTGCAGTCCTTCAGGCCCAAGTTAGAGTGCAGGAACAGGGGGAAGCCCTTGAGCTGTGCACTCAGCAGGCTGTTCTCATTGGCCTACAGCCAGGGCAGGGTGGGAAGGGGAACAGCTGTCAGATCTGGAACTCCAAGGGACATGGAACTCACCAAAAACTGTAACATCAACAATATTCACAACATTCACAGCAGGCTCACCATGCCCCTGGTGAGCCTCTCGTCTGCCTATAATAGTACTCTAGTGAACACGTCTGATTCGCTTACCAAAAGTAGGTAGGGCGTCTGTGCACTTTGCACACTGGAATGCTGCTCATCCTCCCAGTGACCCCACAGTGGAGGTGTTGTCAAGCCAGACCATTTTACACACAAAGAGACGGAAGCCCAGAGAAGCCAAATCACCAGGAGAAAAGTCCAGCAGTTGAGAGAATGGAATCTCAACTACCAAACTGCCTGGACTCGGCCAGTTATGTCTCTTCCCCAGGCCAGAGAAGAGGAGTTGTCTGGAGTGGGGTAGCAAAGACACTCTGCCACACACCACTCCAACCTCCCTTACACCGGCAGCACCCCTGAGGCCACCCTCTTACAGGAAGGAGTCCAGCTCCCATGCCCACCCAATCTCTGCCAGCGTGGTGAGGTCTCTGGGGCTGCCCAGTTCCCTGGGGGTCTACAGACAGCCACATCACTCCATCACCTCCTCCCTAGGCCCACGGCTCCTGCTTCATCATGGTATATGCTACAAAGAGGAGATTCACAGTTATAGCCAAGCAGATTTCTGGGCACAGTCAACTGACTCAGGGAGCCTTCTGGAGAAAGGGACTTCTGAGATAATATTTAAATAAGAGTTATCAACTAGGGGAAAGGTGGGAGCCAAGTGCCAGGAATAGCAAGTGCAAAGGAGAGGTTCAATCAAGAGGGAAAGGAGGAGATAGGCAGAATGTTCTGCTGGGGCCAGACCTGCAGGACCCTGGAGGCTAGAAAGGGTAGCAGGAAGCCAGCAAAGACTCCATCAAACGGTATGCAACAGGGATGACAGGTTCCAATCTACTTTGAAAAGATCTATGTGACTGTCTTGTAGAGCATGAGTGGGGTGGGGCAAAGAATGAGTGAACAAAAAGCATATGATGCATTTGGGGAGGGGGACAGACTCATGTGCAGGTGCTGTCAGGGCTGCCTGGGTGAGCACCGATCTGAGCACACAGCAGAGCAGTGAGTCCCAGCTGAGCCCTGTGCCCGAGGGTGAAACCATGCCTGCCCAGAAGGGTGCCTTGCACTGATCTCCATAGACTCTGCTTTTTTCCCATTTCTACAACAGTTCTTTGGGACCCTGGCCTTATAAACCGCGATAAGGAGCCTACACTGGTTGCTCCACACACAAGGAGTAGCTGCCAGCTCCACCCTGTAGCACCCTCAGCCAGCCCCAGAGGTGGCCCCATGCTAAGCCCCATCAAGCCCCACCCTCAGAGGCTGCCTCCCCCAGCTCCAGGCTCCTCACAGCCCAACTCAGCACTGGCCAAGGATGTAAGTGCTTCAGCTATGTGGGGGCCAGAGACACTGTTCCTAGGTGCCAAGGCCTGGGAAGCCACACAGGACACGAGGGCTGAAGATCCTATTTCAAAGTCCCGACCCTGAGCTGACTGCCAGGTGCTGGCAGCTCAGCCCACTGCGCAGACAGAGAGAGAGAAGGCCAAGGTGCTGATAGCTGACCCTGGTCATCAATGATAGGAACCTGCCAGGGAAGGGAGCAAAGTGCCTGTCCTGGCGTTGCTGGACTGGCCCCGCTTCAGGCTACACCCCCAGGAACAAAACCTTCTGTTCCTCAGCTCCGAGGACCCTCTCAGGAGATACTGGCTCTTCCAATGGGGTCACCCAGGCAGAGAAGGAAGAGCTCTGAGCAGGGGATGGGAAGGCAGAGGCCTCACAGACTTAAGCATTAACTGGCTGGTGCCCTGGGGACCATCCCCTCTCTTGGCTCAGATCCCCCATTAGCCAGTTTCTTCTCACATGGTCTCCTGTGGTTAGATTAGAAGCAACAAGCTTAGTTATCAAATCCTGGCTCTATGACTTACTAGCTATGTCGCTCTTGTAAAGCCATTTAACTTTTTCAGTCTCAGGTTCTTATCTGAAAATAAAGTGCCCACTTCACAAGGCAGTTGTGAAAATTAAACATGATAATGCCTGAGAAGCAATGAGCTCAGCGTCTGGAACATGAAAGTGCTTAATCAAAGAGGCCAGGGAGCCCCTGCCAGGCCTCTGCCAGGTGTGTTCAGCGCCAGAGCATCTGGAGTCCAAGGATGGGCAAGACAGTGCCAGGAACTGGGCTACAGATGAGAACCTTGACTCCACCCTCCACGACCTCACAGGGGCACATTGGTCAAAGCCACAAGAAAGTGCCACCACTAATATGCTGGCTGAACTCAGAATACAAAACAAGAGAGCTGCCATTTATTTTGCGGCTCTGGGTCCCAGGCATAGTGCTCAGTGCTTCCCACCCATTGTCTTGTTTTATCTCCAACACAGACCGGCGAGGCAGGAGCTATAATTAGTTCCACTTTACAAATGGATTGAGCATCCTGCCCAAGGTCACTCTGCTTTTAAGTGCCAGAAGATTTAACCCAGGGCATGGAGTTTAAGTCCCTGCTCTCTCACTGCCTGAGGAGTCCAGCCCCCGTGGGAACAGGAACACAAGCATCTCCAGAGCCCCACAGTCCATAGGCTGCTCAGGGCTTGACAAGTCCAAGGCACAGTGCTGAAGCCCACCTTGCAGAAAGGGCCAAGAGATGTGCCTCAACAACCAGGGGGCACGAATTTGAGCTGAAAAATCACAGGCCTGTGCTCAAAACCTAGGAGAGGGCTTGTCATGTGAAATAATGTAGGAAGAGTAGGAAAACCTAGAACTGCCACTAACTCCACAGTGGGACGCTGGGCATACCCCTTCCTGGGCCTTACGTTCCTCTTCTGCAAAGCAAGGAATAGCAAGTAGAAAGAGTACAAACTCTGCTGCACCAGTTGTGCCCAACGTCCTGTGCTCACCACCTAGTTGCAAGACTGAGAGTTCCGTGCACTGCATGGCCTCTGATGCAGACTTCTACTAAATAAATGGTAGTGAGACTCCTGGACTTGCCCACAACACGGTTAAGACGAAGGCCTCTGGAGCTGGACTGCTTGGCTTAAGATCCTAGAGAATACTTACTAGAGGTGTGAGTTTGGGCACTTTTCTTACATCTCTTTGCCTCAGTTTCCTTCTCTCCTAAATAAGGACACCACCTGCCTGCCCGGGGTAGACGGCTTATCAGAGTGCAGTGAGTTCATCTGCAAGGAGCATGTGGGCAGTGCACTGCACTGAGCAGGCTCTCAATAAATGTCGGCCATTCTGACGATTTTCAGGCCTGGGGCTCTGAATCAAACTTAATGAAGTTCATGGCAGGAAAGGGTACAGAGTCCAAGAGAAAAGGGAAAAAACACAGACAATGGAGACAGCCTGACTTTATGCCTCTGTAAAGCCATAAACCAGGCCAGTGCTCCCCAGAGGGTGCTCTGTGAATGAGATCAAGCCAGTGGGGGAACGAATCTCATCGGCTCGCTCTGCTGCAGGACTTCTAAGAGCCCTCCGTGTCGTGGCTCACAATGCCTTTTTAGTGGCAGAGCCTCCTGCTGTATTAGTGCATGAAAGAACATGCCGTGGGAAATGCTCCGCCAGACCAGTCCTCCCAGCACTGAGCACAGGCCAGCGTACAATGTGCCAGGGAGGCCTGGGACACAAGCCACCTCTGATCATCTCCTGCGCCTCCCCTCCTGCCTCACATCAAGCAAGAGCCTGCACAGGACCCGTGCACTTACTGTCCCTTCCTTCTGGAGGGCCCATCACACTGAAAGCCACCCAACTCCTTCCCTCACTTCCCTCAGGTGGCTTTATCAAAGATGACCTCTCTGGCCTGCTGTGAGAGTGCTGCCAACCGCCCAGACCAGGACCATCTGGGCCGCTCCCTGCTTTGCTCCCGGTGCACTTCTCACTGCCACGTGCTAAGTGTGTTTGCCCAGTACCAGCCCCCCACCCACTCCCACTGCGCTGGCACATCAGTCAGCTCCCTGAGTGCAGGGGCTTCACCCAGTCTGATGACCACTCTGCCTGGCGCCTAGCACAGGACTCAGAATACTGAAGTGGCTGGTACTTATTTGCTCAGTGAAGAAGCAAATGTTCCCCAAAGCACTCAACCAGAGTCCTGCCAGTGCATCTCTTCATCTTGCCTGACTCACCCTTGGAACCTGCATCCACTGCTCCCAACCTCCCCTTCCCAGGGTAGCCCTTCTCAGCAAGGACCCCAATCCTAGTGGTCATTTTCAGAGCTCCATCGAAACCAGAACAGCTCCCACCCACACACTGGGATTTCTTTCTCTTCCGTCTCCCAGTGCAAAACAGGTGCATAAATTCCATACCCCACTGCAGCCAGGAGCAAAGAGCAAGGGATAGAGCCCAAATTGCCCAAGCATGGGTTCCAATCTCAGCTCCCCACTGAGACTGAGAGCCTCAAATAAGTAACCAACCCCTCAAGCCTTGATTTTCTCATCTGCAAAATGGGAACAAGTCCCCTCCCTCAGGAGGATTGCCATGACAAGTTTCAGGGTACCGAGCAGAAAATGCTCTCTCGGACCCTGCATGCATCCCCAGGGATTCTCCAGAGCAAATGCCTTCTGTGTGCTGAACCCACTGTGTGTCAGGAAGTCCCCCTGCCAAGTACCCCTAAACTTATAAAGCACACACCTAAACTTCATGACAAGCCTGGGAGTAGGTGTGACCACTACACCCATTTTACAAATGAGAAAGGTTCAGTGCTCTGCTAGTGAGTACAGAGATCAGGTGTGAAGGGCTCAGGGCCCTGCTCCCTGCCTACCTTGAAGAAGCCAATGATGCCCACGCCGTAAGCCACACAGTACTTGTCCAGCAGCTCGCGGTTCCAGGCGTCCAGATTGACGTACTTGAGGATGTTCTCGTAGATGATAAGGGCGAAGCGGCCACGGCCCTTGTCGGTGAGTGTGGGCATGTCCCCCTTGCCTGGTGCAATCTCGGTGCGGTACTTGAAGCGGCTGGACTCCAGGATGGCCACCACCTCCTGGCCCAGCTGTGAGTAGAGACTCTCCACAAACACCAGCACCAGCGGGTCGGTGCGGGAAGGGGTGACAACCTGCACAGGCTTGAGGGGCAGCAGGCGGCTGGGGGCCACAGGTGGTGGGTCCCCACAGTCAGACTCAGGGGCGTCTGCGGAGGGCTCCAGACCCCGCTTCCAGCCATATAGGTAGTAGGCCGAGACAAAAACGCTGAACAGGCAGAAGATGAACAGCAGGAAAAGGACAGCTTGTGGGGACACATGCCGACACAATCTCCGGAGGCACGCCAGGGCAGGCATCCTGGCCCCCGAGACCTTGGCCACCGGAGGCCTGGCCTGCCCTGGCCACCCCAAGGCCCCACACAGGAGACACAAGAGTTGTCAACCAACCAACAAATTCACAGAGACTTAGGAAGCGAGGCCCTCAGTGGGCGGCAGGAGTGGAGGATCCGGGTCCCCAGCCCTTCCTCCCAGCCAGGGGCGCAGTCTAGAGGCTGGTCTCGCTCCTTCCTTCCTCTGCGCCCCTTTATGTCACCATGGCAAACACCCACTTGGTCCTGCACAGAGCAGAAGTGCCCCAGGGCGTCAGGGCCTCCTGGGAGGACTGGGCAGCAGGCCAGAGGACACTAGGCTAGCCCAGGGGTGTCGCATGCCGCTCACTTGGTAGGGCCCAGGGGGCTGAGGCTGTGGAGAGAACAGGAAACTCAGTCAGAAACACAGGTCCTGACAAGGTCGTCAGAGTTCAAGTTTTGCTGCCAAACCTGGTGGAATGATTTGAGGCAATGGAGCTTTTTAGTTTCTCTGGGCCTCAGTTTCCCCATGTGTGAAATGGGGCAGACAGTAAATGAAGGAGCCCTAATTAGGAAGGGCTGTTGCAGCTAGCTGGAAGCCATAAGTTCCACCTGATATGTATGTGACGCACCTGTAGGCACCCGCAAACCTGAAGGTAAGCTGAAGGTATATAACCGGGTGAAAGCGGTCCGAGTTAGGAGAACAGAGAATTCAGCCAGTCGGGCAGTCACTCGGTCGGTCAGAAGAATCAGAGCGGCCAGAACATAGGCAGAGCGGTTACAGAAGAGAAACCAGATAGAAGAAGTAATGACTGGTCAGAGTTAGGCCGAGACTCCTGAGGAAGACAGAAGACAGAAGAAAGAAGAAGGAAGAAAGAAGAGAGAAGAAAGAAGCTCTAATCTTTCTCTAAGCTAAGCTCTATCTTTCTTTACTCTAAGCTACTCTACTCTAAGCTACTCTAAAAATCTTTCTTTCCCTCTCTAAGAAAAATCTTTCTTTCCCTCTCTAAGCTCTAAGAAAGTAGAAGTAAAAGTAGTAAAAGCTATACAAGAAGAAAAGCTCGCTTTAATCTTTCTCTCTAAAAATCTTTCTTTCCCTCTCTAAGCTCTAAGAAAGTAGAAGTAAAAGTAGTAAAAGCTTAACTCTGCCTCCGAGAATTTTCCCGCGGCACCGTGGCTGGCCACAACAGGCAGCTTACAAATGGTGGTCCGTCCGGGGCTCGGCAGGCAGAGAAGAAAAGCTAAGAAATAAGGAGAGCAACGAAAAAGCATAGCCTCAGACTCAGTTGAGACCAGCAAAAAGAGTAGTAAACAAGAGAGCATAGCCTCTGACTCAGTTGAGGCCAGTTAAGAATTAAGCTGAAGCAGAGTAGCCAGCGAAAAGCCGAAGCGAGCCGGCCAAAAGCCGAAGCAGAGTAGCTGGCCAAAAGCCATAAAAAATATAGAGAAAAAGCCTTGAGCTTTAGTATAAAGAAAAAAGCCATGAGCTTAAAAGAAAATAGAGAATTAAATAGCATGGTAAAAACCATGCAGGAAAAAAAAAAAAAAAAGCCATTGAGCTTTGGCAAGAAAGCCATAAAGAAAAATAAAGAAGAGGAGAAAAAAAAAAAAAAAAAAAAAAGTCAAAGCCGCTTATGCAATTGTGCTTAACTAGGTGCGTTAGCTGCTCCTCAGCATTAGGCTTCCTTAAAGCCACAGCACCTTCTCAAAAAGGGCTCAAATATCCACCCTTTCAAAAATAAAAGGTGAAAAGCTAGGTAGGGACAAGAAAATAAAAGAAAATAGAGAAAATAAAATAGAGAAAATAGAAAGCACCTTTTTAAACTAAAGGGAAGGAATATGAAGGAGCCCTAATTAGGAAGGGCTGTTGCAGCTAGCTGGAAGCCATAAGTTCCACCTGATATGTATGTGACGCACCTGTAGGCACCCGCAAACCTGAAGGTAAGCTGAAGGTATATAACCGGGTGAAAGCGGTCCGAGTTAGGAGAACAGAGAATTCAGCCAGTCGGGCAGTCACTCGGTCGGTCAGAAGAATCAGAGCGGCCAGAACATAGGCAGAGCGGTTACAGAAGAGAAACCAGATAGAAGAAGTAATGACTGGTCAGAGTTAGGCCGAGACTCCTGAGGAAGACAGAAGACAGAAGAAAGAAGAAGGAAGAAAGAAGAGAGAAGAAAGAAGCTCTAATCTTTCTCTAAGCTAAGCTCTATCTTTCTTTACTCTAAGCTACTCTACTCTAAGCTACTCTAAAAATCTTTCTTTCCCTCTCTAAGAAAAATCTTTCTTTCCCTCTCTAAGCTCTAAGAAAGTAGAAGTAAAAGTAGTAAAAGCTATACAAGAAGAAAAGCTCGCTTTAATCTTTCTCTCTAAAAATCTTTCTTTCCCTCTCTAAGCTCTAAGAAAGTAGAAGTAAAAGTAGTAAAAGCTTAACTCTGCCTCCGAGAATTTTCCCGCGGCACCGTGGCTGGCCACAACAGGCAGCTTACAAGTAAATAGTACCCATCTCACATGGGGTTGGAGTATGAAGTCCAGTGATATATATAAATCACATAAAGCAGTACTTAACACACGGTATCCATAAATAGTAACTGCTCTTTTTCATTATTATCAGAATCTAAGACCAGGCCAAGAAAAATTCAGAAGCAGAAAGAACAAAGTGAATTACTGAACATTTGCAAGGCCTAAGAGCAAGAGGTGGAACTCTACCAGTACCTTCCCTCCTCTTCCCTCCCCTTCCCCACCCATTTCTCTGAGTGACCACAGCAGCCTGTCAGCAGATGAAGACTGTCTCCAGCAGAAGCAGCTACGGCAGGACTCAGGCAGGACTGTGAGGCTCCCGTGTCTTGGTGGTATGGGAAGGCCCAGGTGAACTGCTGCACCAGCAAGCTCATCTGTAAGATCATCACCCCTGCACAGGGCTGCAGCTGAGGGTTAACCGAGTAAACATGACCACCGGGCTTGACATAAGACACACTCAGAAATGGCAGCTATTGCCACGTGCTCCTAACGCAGCCACACAACCCTTGCCCTAGGGACGCAGGCTCACAGTGACTCTGCACACGACGACTCTGGACACCAGATGACCACATTCCCTGCCTGGGGGTCCCAGGAGGCCCGGGGTTCTAGCCTCCTCCTCCAGCCTGAAACGCTCACCCCGGCCACCCCACTGCCCCATTTAACAGGGAAGAGTACACAAAGACCCACACACATTGTGCAAAGGCCCCGATTCCCTTGCCCCAACAGCAACCCCAACACAGCCCTCCAGTGTCCCCCTAAATGTGAGTGGAAGCCACCAAGAGTGAGATTTCCTAGCAATTCAAGGAGCTTCTTTCCACCAGCCACACTTACTAAGAGGTGACAGGAGAGCACCCCAAGCCAGAATGCAAGTGTGAGAGCCTGGGCTGAGGCAGTCAGCGGGGGTACTGGAGTCCCAGGTGTGGCCTTGAGGATAAAGGCCTCTGAAGTCCTTCTTAGCCCCAAGACTAGATGCTGTGCTTGCAGGGATCCTGCATACCAGAGACCCAACGGTTGCACTTCTAGGATAAATTCCTAGAAGTAGTAATTGCAGGAGTATGTGAAGATTCCTCCACAAGAATACAAATCCCAGTGCTGTTTATAATGGCAAATGCTCAATAATGGGGGACTGTCATTAGAAACTATAATGCAAGCATGTGACAGAATCCTAGACAGCCATTTATAGTATCTCCAAGAAAGACATTTACTGACATTTACCATATATATTGTTGAAGTGGGAAACATTTATAAAACAGTTTGTATGTGTGGTCATATTTTTGTTAAATATTTTTATGCATAGTCTAGAAAGTGCTACTAAGTGCAAAAACTAAAGAAAGAAAAAGAAAAAAAACAAAAACAAAAAACCTTAACAGTAATTACCTCTGGGTGAGATTCATTTTCTGCTTTTTGTCTGTGAAATGAAGAGTGGGCAGCAGGTTTGGTCCAGCTGTGCCAGGACACACCCTCTCCCTCTCTGGGCTTCCTGCCTCTTAGAGGGAGCTAGGGTCAGATGGTTTCTGGGGTTCTTCCACCTCTGCTGCTCTACACTGCAATCCTCACTATGCACCAGCACCATGGGGAACCTGAGGCACCAGGGGAGCAGGCGTCCACAAGGCTGGGGGGAAAGTGTGGTAGCAGGGGCAAGGAAAGGCATTTGGGAGACCAGTGGGGTACTTAACCTCTCCAGAAAGGGAAAGCAGGACCAGGGAAGGATTTTTGGAGGAAGTGACATCAGAACTGGCCAGAAGAAGGGTGGGCTGGCTGAAGACATGGCCTTCACTGCAACCTGAAGATAAGGTTGTGTGGCACTTTCCAGGGACTCTGTGCAATTCTCAGTGAGGGCAGGGCAAGAAAGGGCAGGTATTCTGGGCAGAGCCAGGAAGGCTGGGGTGGCTGGTCCTGTTCATGCCTAGCATGCACTGGTGTCCCATTTACCACTCTTGAGAGCCACCTGCAGTCACAGCCAAGCCCCACCTTTGGCCTGTGGCCAGGGCAGAGGCAGAGTGGGGGCGAGGCAGGATGCCCTGATGGTGCCCTGCCCACACAGGCGCCCAACCCCACAGCAGAGGAGGAGAGCCTGAGCCGTGGCCACTGACTCTCCAGCACATTAACAGCCTCTCAGCATGTTAATGATGCAGTTCACAGAATCTCAGGCATCTGGGGGTCATGGACCCTTGTGGGAATCTGACAACATTTCTCAGATATAAAAAAAAAAAGTGCACATTTTAAAAATTCATGTGGCTGCCAGGGGATGGTGTGGAGAGATGAGTGGGGAGCGCAGAGGACTGTTAAGCCCCTCTGAAGGATGCTGGGTGGTGGATACGTGTCATCGTGCACTTGTCTAAGCCCATGGAACACACAACATCAAGAGCAAACCCTACTGTCCACGAAGGGGGCTGGGTGACAGTGACGTGTCCATGTTGTTCATCAAATGGAGCAAGAGGGCTGCTCTGTGGGGGATGCTGATGCTGCCTGCCCTGCACCTGGAGGGGCCTCTTCTCACAGCCCCAGAGCGGCCCCTGCCTCCTCCTCTCACTGCACACCCAAGAAGAATGCTCGCCCTTGGAGGCCTTGGCCTTTCCAGGGAGGCTGGGATAAGGCCATTGCAAAACCCAGGCCAGAGAGGGCAAAAGAGGCCCTGTCTCTGGAGAAAGCCAAGTGCCCCAGGCCTGAGGAGAGCCAGCTGCTTTGTAAACAAAGTGCCGACCACCCAGCGTGCTGGCAGGGGCCTCCCACGGCCTCAGTGCCACCCACTCAGAGGCCCACAGCCAGCCAAGAAGCCCTTCTCCCAGCCCACCCCCAGTTATGGAGTCCCATGGCTCTGAGGTAAAGTCCCGGGGGGCTTCTCATCCTTCTGGCTGCCAAGGCCTCAAGGAGAGCTGGGGCCAGGGCCTCAATGCCCACCTAGCACACGGGCCATGCACCCTCACCACCCTTTCCCCTAAACCACAGCCTGGCCCAGCCCATCACCCAGCTCGGTCAAGCATCCAGGCCTTCGCTGGTGAAGTTCCCATGGCTAAGAATGCCTCCCCCAGCCACATGGGACACTTACTCATCCTTCACCACCCCAGTTCCAATGTCACCACCTCTCTGAAGTCATGTCCAGCCCCCACGTCCTATTCCCCAGCCTCCACCCACCCGACTCACCATGAGAGGCTGGGAACCAGGACCCTCGGGCCCAAACAGAATGCAGATATGTGGTCTTTGGCTTGCACAGTGTTTTTCTTTAATTTGGGATTAGTTATCACCATTTTTAAAATAAAAATTTGTAGCTGTAGACGGACAGAATGCCTTTGTTTTGTTTGCTTTTTTTAATATTTATTTATTTATTTTAGTTGTATACAACACAATGCATTTTATGTTTATGTGGTGCTGAGGATCGAACCCGGGCCGCGCACGTGTGAGGCGAGCGCTCTGCCTCTGAGCCACAACCCCAGCCCCTATTTTGTTTGCTTTTATGTGGTACTAAGGATCAAACCCAGTGCCCCATGCACGCTAGGCAAGCACTCTGCCACTGAGCCCCAGCCCCAGCCCTAGTTATCAACATTTTAAAACCAGGAGATTTCACGTAAAAGTCAGAACTTCTCTTTTAAAGCATCACGTTCTAATGATACTGAGCACACATCGCAACCAGCCACCATCAGCTGAGGTACATGCGGTGCCCTCCTCAAGGGCCATGCACCCTGCGGTCAGCACAGTCACCAGCCAACCTCCTGCTCTCACTGCCTCCTGCCAGTGTCTGGGGCACCAGAGACTGTGATCAGTGCAGAGCAGGCCAGGGGCATTTTATACCGCCCTGCCCCTGCAGCCTGCAGACCCACAGGGCAGGCCCAGCACTTACTGACCCCCGCGTGGATGGGCCCTGCCCAGCACCTGGTATACAGAGGCCTGGGCAAACAACGGTTTGCTTTTTTCCCTCTCCCCCAAGCCTTGGGTGCCACTCAAGGACAGGAACCAAGTCTGGTTCATCATGGAACTTACCCTAGAGCCAGGTCCTTATTGAGGACTGAGGATGTGAATGAAGTAGTAGCTGTTGTTATTCCCAATTTCCAGATAAGGAAAAGGCCGCTCCAAGGTAAAGTGACTTGCCACGGTCACACGGAAACCACTAAAATCCTGATTCAAACAGGTTTCCTTTCTGACTTTGAGTTTGGTCTTTCATTCCTCCATGACATTCAGGGGCTTCTATAATAAAATCACAACAGTGCCATTATAATTATCATCATTATTAATACTGACATCTCACCTGAGCATTTACTATGAGCCTGGCACTATGCTATGCATTTTTCACACCTTATCTCCTTCCTTACAACTTATATTGTCATTACCTACATCTACAGTTAAGGAAAATGAGACCCAGAGAGGTTAAGTCATTTGTCCAAGATCTCACAGCTAGTCAGTGGCAGAGCTTAAATTTAAGTCCAGACCCCCCGAGAAGGAGCACTCCAGAGATTGCAAGAGACCCTTGTCTAGGGAGTATGAGGGGGACCTCAGCCACCAAGGTCTCCAGGCCTTGGTCAGGCTCCCACTGTGTTCTCCCAGCCCTAGCCCCAGCTTTCCCTGCCAAGGTGCTGGGGATAATGAATGAGATGCTCTGGTTGTCATGGAGACGCCATGGCAACGCCGCACTTTCGGGAAATACCACGGTAACTGTGACCACTGCTCTAAGAGTTGAAAGTCATTCCTTACCCCACCTCCCTACCCAAAAGTGCTCTGGTCCTCACAGTCCTCCTCAGGATCCCTAAGGAAAGGGAGACTTTTTTTTTTTTTTTTTTTTTTTTTAGTATGTATTTGTTTAGTTGTAAGTGGACACAATACCTTTATTTTATTTTTAAGTGGTGCTGAGGATCAAACCCAGTGCCTCAGGCGTGCCAGGCGAGCGCTCTACCCACTGAACCACAGCCCCAGCCCAGAAGGGAGCCTTTCTACAGAGCAAGCAGGGAAGGGGGTCCTGGCTTGGACCCTGGATGAACAGGTGGGCTCCAGTGGTGAGACAGGAGCTCCCCGAGAGCAGGCACAGAAACTAAGCTAGCTGGGCCTCTGATGGTCGGATGTGTCCAACAGCTCAACTCACATGTGTTTGGCACCTACTGCA
This sequence comes from Tamias sibiricus, assembly GCA_025594165.1. Classification (NCBI taxonomy): domain Eukaryota; kingdom Metazoa; phylum Chordata; class Mammalia; order Rodentia; family Sciuridae; genus Tamias; species Tamias sibiricus. The sequence goes on from CM046662.1 coordinate 60,937,774, forward strand.
TGCCACCAGGCCCCAGGGAAAATCTGTGTGCTCATCCCGTTTCACCCCAACAGCCTGGAAAATGGCAGCGTGTGGCCACCAGCAATGCAGTAAGACTCAGTCCAGAGCCAGCTGCCTGGGCTGGAATCTCAGCTCCATTTTCTATCAGTCTTGTGACTTTGGCACAAATCTTTCAACATCTCTGAGACTATTTTCCTGACTATAAAATAGGGTTTATACTATTATCTATCTTGAGGGGCAGTTGCCACAACTAAGAGAGATGACACAAGTACAATACTCAGCTGAGTGCCTGGCACGTGATAATACAGGCTAATAAGCTGATTGTCCATTTAACAGATTTGAAAACTGAGGCTCAGGAAGGAACTGGCCCAAGGCCACATATCAAAATAAGAGTGGACCCAGAAAGAGAAGACAGCAAGTCAGGCCAGAAGAAAGGAGCAAGAAAATGGGCTCCAGGAAGGAGCGTCAGGTGGGATATCACCCTGGGAGCTAGGAACGATGATGATGGTTCCCTGTTCCCTTGGTCTGTATGTAAGGTGCCGAGCACAGTCCTAGGAACTGAAAAGGAAGTGGTGATTCAGACTCTCAAACTAGGATTTCTAAAGGCCTTTGGGCATCTTGGTTTTATGTCTCTGGTGTGATGCTGCTGCTGCTGCTGCTGGCCAAATGAAGACAGGTCCCTGCAGCCCAGAGCTCACCCACCACACAGTAGTGTTTGCAGCCTGGCCCCTTCCCACACACCCGCTAACTCCGTGCACATGAATGCATGAGCAAACGCACACAGTACTGACGTGCCCGAAAGGTGCCATCACGGGCATCCCAGCCACATGGACACTGGGAGGAGGGAGGGGAAGCTGAGAAGAGGTCAGTGTGGGAAGAAACTGCAGGCAGGTTCAAAAGTAAGAGAATGGGAGAAGCAGGGGGTGGCAAGCTCAAGTCCAGACCCTGTATGCAAACACACATACGTGAATGGGTACCAGGGCTGGGGCAGGGCTGGGGCAGGGGAAGGCAGTGTGGCTGCAGGCCAGGCACTGATAGGCCCACACCCTACACGCACCCCAGAGCCACTCCCCACCGCTGCCCCAGCCCCTCCCAGCCTGTCACACCCCCAGCACAGTCATACCACCACCTACCACCCAGCCCCACCCCAAGCCACCCAGTTCCACCAGCCACCCCGACATGGCCCGCCCCACCCATCACGTCTAGAGCAGAAAAGAAAATCCTTCACATTTGCTTCCCAGCTGTGCAGGAGTTTCTCAGGGCAATGACACCCCTGGGAGGCTGAAACCAGAAGCAAATCCCTTCCTCTGCTGGAATCTGCCGCCCGCTGCGTGCCCCATCCCCCATCACCCCTGCAGTGCCGCCTGGCCAGGGGCCAAGCTGCTGCCTGTCAGTCACCCCACCACCAACCAGGGCTGCCACCAGCAGGGGATGTCAGTGGTGATCTGGCTCAGAATCACAGGGCCACAGAAAGCAAAGTCCACCCTGCAGTGGGCACTGGGGACACTGAGGCCCAGAGATGAAAGGGAAAGGACCCCTGGTGTTGCCCCATTCCCACCTACCTTGGCCCCTTTTCTTGTCCATTAACCCCCTGCCCATCCTCCTCCAAGGCCAGTCTCAACTGGGAATCAGATTTTGCTGTGGATTTCAAAAGTCCTGTTGAGCTCCTTTCTGCCTCCCCCCATGCCATGCCCAGCCCAGCTGCTTCCCAACTAGAACACCACCTCCCAACTCCAGAAGAGCTTCCTCCCAAAGCAGAGAAGCCTCCTACCATAGTAGGTGCTCTAGATCCGTGTGCCCTTGACAATTACCTTTCCCTTTATGAATCTGCTACAAAAAGAATGGGATCCTAATTAGAATAAGTTATACCCCACGTATGTATATGTCAAAATACACTCTACTGTCAAGTATATCTAAAAAGAATTTTAAAATAAAACCAAATAAATGAATCTGCTACAGGGAATCTCTAAGCTATATGCATTACTAATAGTAATGTGAATTTCTAAGACATTTTGTGTCCATAAAGCATGCGATTATTTCTTCCCGACAGCAGCACCATGACCTACATCCCCCTTATTTCACAGATGATAAACGAGGAGGGAGAGGTCCAGGGCACTGATGAGTGGGTGAATGGGAACTTCTGCTAGAAAGAAGCCTGGGAGCTGGGGTTGTGGCTCAGTGGTGGAGTGCTTGCCTCACATGCGTGAGGCCCTGGGTTCGATCAATCGTCAGCACCACATAAAAATAAACGAATAAAAATAAAGATATTGTGTCCATCTACAACTAAAAAAAAAATCAAAAAAAAAAAAAAAAAAAGAAGCAGCTTTGGCTCCCTCAGCTCCTGGCCCCTCTGTGCACCTGGCACAGCAGGCGCTTGCCAGGTGCCCTGCACATCCCATTCTCAGCTCCCTTTATGGTTTTGTTTCCTCCATGCTGTCTCTGTTTTAACTTCCCAAGCAGCAGCTAATGATCCCTCCTGAAAAAAGCCCAACCAACCTGCATCAATCAGTGAGTACCCACAGCACGAGGCGAAGGTTCACTTCCTGGTTCTCAGCTTGGGACTCTGTCTGGGTTCCCTGGCAGCCAGGGAAGGCCCCAGAGAAAATCCTCAGGAACTTAGACCCCACTTGTTGAGAATCTGTCTTTCCTCCCACAGGACCTGAGTTGAGAGCTTACCTTTGTACCCGCTCTGAAGAAAAGGTTTACCAGGCAAACAAACCAGATGGCCTGGGGGAGGGTATGAGGCACAAGGCAACTCAGGGCCACTGCCCAGGACCAGCTCTCTCCAGTCCCACACAGGATCTCTGCAGACTAAGGCCAATAGGAAAGGCTAGTGATTGCCCACAAAGCTTCTCCAAACAGGGCTCTACCCACCCCTCAGGTCTGCCTAGGACAATCTGATCCATCCCCAGATTTTTTGTCTTAGGTTTTGATCACAGGCACTCAAAAGGAAAAGAGCACTTTCTTACCAATGTCACAACCTCCCTCGTTGACACCAGCCAACATGGACTGAGCTCCTGTTCACTCCCTAGGGCTGGGCTCACTTCCCCACGCCAAGTCTTACACCCTGAGAGGGTGCCCCTGGGCATTACTCCACAAACAAGGATACTGAGGCTCAGAGAGGGTAAGCTACTGACTCAAAGCACAGCTGGGCAGAGATGGAGCTAGAGTGGCCCCTCCCAGCCCACCTCAGAGCCCCTGTAGGATCCTGCTGTCCACACTCCACAGCCCAGGGCACAGCCTTCTGCAGGTGGCCAACCCAAGGGCTGCTGAGCCAGCTTCTCGAGCAATAGTGAGCTTCAACCCTGGGAAAAGTTGCACAGGCAGAGGGGGGGGGGGGCACCATGGTCTCCAGAAAAGTCCACACCTTCTCCTGCTCAGAGGCCCCACAGGAGAAAAGAGGGCTGACTGTATGCCCCAGACAGCAGCCTCCTCCCTCAAGAGGAGAGGAGGAGGAGTAAGGGTCACAGCAGGCAATTCCAGCTGCAGGACGATACGAGGGACAGTAGTGACCAGCACGCCTCAAGGGCTTTGTACAAGTCAGGACCCATACCAAGCACTTCCAATCACTGCCTCGGTTATTTGTCATTTGTTCTCAATGAAGTAAAAATAACTTTGGACCTTGGGCCTCTCTCCTGTCTGCCTCCCCAGCAGAGGAGCTAGGAAGCACTGTCACCCCTACGCTCCACATGCCCAGCTCCAGGCTCCAGGCATCCCCTGAGAGATTCGGAGCAGCAGGTTTACTAGGGAGCCAGTTCATGGATGTGTGTGCCATTCACATCAAAGTCCCCACCTCTCCCAGGCTCTGAATATCCAAGAGTTAGAGATGAGAAGCTAGTGCCCCCCACCCACAGTGAGTCAAGCCTCCCCCCCCAGCCCTGGAGGCCGGGAGCTAAGGACAGAGTGCTGGCAGAAAAGAGGAGACACCTCAGCACCTCCAACACTCGATGTGTGTCTCTGGGAAGTCCCTTCCCTTCTCTGAGCCTTTGCTTCCTCAACTACACAAAGAGGTGTGTGGATCAGATCAGAAATTTGTCACCTTTGGGGGATGACAGAACCTTTTGAGAAGCTAATGACGGTTGCTAGCAGACTCTCTCCCCAGACACACATATTCAGATGGGCCTACAGCAAAAGCCAAGTTATGAACATGGAGACTCTGCAGGGGTACCTTGTTCTGTCTAGTCCAAGAGAACCAGGAATTGCTGCAGGGGTGCCTTGTCTTTGACAAGTCCCGGCTCTCATGGTCTAGACAAGACTGAAGTCACAAATGTCACGTCCTAGCACCCTGGGGCTCACCATTCCAGCTTCCCCGGGGCCCTGAAATAAATCTTTAGCTCTGGGACCTGTTGTCCTCAGGTGGATTTGTGGACTTGCCTAGGTGTCCCAAGAAGCTGTAAGAGAAACTGGCCCTGCCTTCGCATTCCCCAGCCTTCTCCTCCTCTTCCCTCGCCACCTCTCCACCACTGGAGATACAAAGTCCTCATCACTATCAGCACACCACAGCCACTACTGCCATTTTTTAATCGTTATACACATGTAATCTGCTCCTGGGAGAGCCCGGGAGCTGACACACTTGAGGAACCTGCTTCTGATTCTGACTGTAGACAGAGCTGTGCTCCGGGCTCAGGGCAGCCTGCAAGCCCAGGCCCTCCTGCACGGGCACACACACGGCCCATGTACACACATGTTCAGACAAACAAGAAGAACTAGACAGGGTGGGGGACTGGAAACAGTGGCTGGAGAGTCCAGGGAGACCAGCACAGAACAGGGGAGCCAGAGAGAGAAGGACAAGACCCACCAGAGCTCCAGGAGTTCCAGACTAGCAGCTCTGCTCCTCTGCTCTTAGCTATGTCCTCTCCGTGGCTCCACACTCCTAACACGGCTGCACCTAATCCCAGAGCAGGACAAATGGCATTACTGTCAGTCCAGTCCCCTCCCCAGGAGGGAGGGAAGGAGGTGTCCCTAGGGCACCCTGAGCCACCAACCACATTCCTGGAAACCTTCCCCCTCCAACATCACCTCCCTTGCCAGGGCTGCCAGCCCCTACCTCCTGGGCCTCAGAAAGAGGAGGCCCTCTCCAAGTCTGCCCCAGCACCAGAGATCCCCAAAGTAGGCAAAGGAACCACCAAGAAATGGTCTACATAGAAAAAGGAGAAAGCATGTCACCAACCCTCATGCCAGTGAACCCTCTGGTCTCTCTAAAGAAGAGCCAGTGAGGGCTGGGATTGTGGCTCAGAGGTAGCGCACTCGCCTAGCATGCGTGAGGCACTGGGTTCGATCCTCAGCACCACGTAAAAATAAAATAAAGATATTGTGTCCACCTATAACTAAAAAATAAATATATATAAGAAAAGAAGAAGAGCCAGTGAGGAGTAGAAGGAGCCCTCTTTGGCAATAAAAGTAACTGGGTTTCAGCTCTGCCTGACTTCCCACATCACCTCAGGCAAGGCCCTTCCCCTCTAGTTCTGTTTCCCGACCAGTCCTGAGAAGAAGAGGAAGACTGATATCTCCTCTTGGAACCAGCTGATGGTCACAGTGTCCACGACATTGGTTTTTGAACCCTGCCTCCACCCAGCTCAGTTGTCAGGCCCTTCCTGTTGCCCTGCCCTGCAGAGGAGGAAGAAGGGCAATTGGCAGAGATGTGGACAGTGCTAGTCTTTGCCAGAGTCAAAATGTTAAGAGTTGAAAGAAAGGACTTTTCTTTTCTTTATTTTCCCTTTCCTATATATTTTTTTTTCTTCCACATTTTTTACTGGTACATTATAGTGGTATGTGATAATGGGGTTTGCTGTTACATATACATAAACGCACACAACGTAACCATAATTTGGCCAATATCACTCCCCAGCACTCCCTCTCCCTCCCTGCCTGCCTCTGAAAAAGGACTTTTGAAGCCAAGGTCCAGAAAGAAGCAACTCAGCCCTGGTCACATAATGAGCTAGAAAAAGACAGGGCTGCCTGGGTCCAATTCTTGGTAGTAAGCACTTCTAAGTGTCCGCTTGAAAAGTATTTGACTTCTCAGAGGACACCAAAAGACAGCACAAGGCACTTTGTTAATGGCAGAATCTCACAAAAATGATGGTGTGTCCATACATGTGTAGCCCTGGAAGACTAGGCTGACCTTCCAGCCTCTCATGTCACACCATGAGGGTGGCTGAGGTCCTGCCAGCCACAGGTAAATCCTAGGAACCCCTTGCAGGGATTAACAGCCATGGCCACATCTTAAGAAGTCACCTGAAGCCCAGCAGGTAGTCCCAGCAATGGAGACAGGGAGCTTCACCTGGAAGATGCCAAAGCCTTGGGAAAACGAAAAAGCCTCCAGGTGGGTGCCCAGAGCGGAGGCAAGCCAGGTGGGCTGAACGACAGAGGAAGGGAAAAGCTCTGAGATGCCTGGAGCCACAGAAGCCCCCTGATCTCCTGGAGGCCTGGTGGGCACAACACAGGGCCTGCTGAGTCCAAGGAGGCTTCACCAGGGCACACATGAAAGCAGCCTGTCCCTACAGACTTGCTGGGGCTTGTCACCACAACAAGCGCCTGCTGACAACACTCCTGGATGGGAGGGGGCTCAGCACACTCACAGGAGGCACAGCTGGCAGGGGGGAGGGGCAGGAGGAGGGACTGAGGGGCGGGAGGTCCCCCGCTGTCTCTAGGACTCATCCAGCCAGAGGCGGGAAACAGCGCAGAAAGCAAAGCGCCAGGTGACCTACTTCACACAGGTCCCCTTTAAAAAGGTGATCAGGGACTTCTGTGAGGTGCTTCTAGAAGGTGCCTCTAGATGTCCCTGAGTGTGAGTCAGGGACTCACTAAATCAGGCACTAACCAGGGCGGTGCTCAAGTAAGGCTAGTGAGGGGCCCCTACTTTCCACAGCCCACCAGAGGGTCCCTCCTGAGACTATACCTGTATCCCCCTCCTGCCTTACCCTGGTCCTAGCCTTGCACTGACTCCTTTCTGGGCCTTGCTTTGTTTACCTGTAAAATAGAATAGCACCAGATGACCACACAGATCCTCCTAACCCTAAGCTGGGTAATTCTGTAGCAAGTCCTCAGAAATGGGTGCAAGGGCCACAGCTCCCCACCCTCCATAACCCCACAGCTCACCATGCTGCAGGTGGAAACCACATCGTACAACTACCCTATACCACAAGGTGCTGGGTTCTTTGCTAATTGTTTGGTCTTCCCCACCACACCCTCAATATGAAGACAATGGTTTGTGGAGGTGAAGCAACTTGCTCAAAAGCTCCCCAATGGGAAATGCTCAGCTGAGATCCCAACTAGCATCTGTCTGGCTCTTAATCTCCACAGTCCCAGGCATCAGCCAGAGAACCAAAACCCACCAGGGCCTGGAAAGTGCTGTCAGGTCTTTGCACCACCCACATTTTCTAGAATATAATGCTGGGGCTAATGTGCCAGGCAGCCAGGAGCAGGCAGGTGGGATGGGGAAGTCCATGTGGGTGCTGGACATTCTGCAGATTGACCAGTTGTCCAACACTGTGGTTATCATGTCTTCATCACCATCAGCACACCACAGCTACCATCTGCCATGTTTAAATCATTACACACATGCAATGCTCTTTCATAAGCATTGCTCTGGCATCGAATGACAGCTTTATACAAGCAGAGAGGAGTTTCTTACCACTTTCTCAGGAGAGGAAAGTGGGGCTCCCAGAGAATGAGTGACTTCCCATGAGGAATATAGGAAGGCAGTTTCTGAGAGTGAACTTGGAGCCCACCTCCTTTGCCTCCCTGTGCAGGGCTGGGTCTACTCCAACCAGCCCAACAGCCCTAATGGGCCTTTGTAACAACAGTTACTACTTCGGAGAGCTTGCTCCATGCCAGAACATCACATGTTACCTCAGTTACCTGTCCTGACATCCTGTAAATTAGTGTTGCCACTGCTTTCATTGAGCAGATGGGAAGTGTTGAGACTCAGAAAGGTAGGCCATTATGCCTAGGTGGGCCAAGCTATGAAGGGGAAGAGCTGGCATTCAAACGCAAGTTGTCTGGTTCCAAAGCCTGAGGCCGAAACCTCTATGCTGCATGACTCTGCCTGGGAGGCTCCATCCCAAGCAGTCACTGGAAGGGGACGGGAGGCCAGACACATCAAATAATGTGAGTGCCTAGCAGGGCATGGCAAGATTATGATAACAGGAGGACAAACAAAGCTCTTGGGAGTCCACAAGAGGGAGGCTGGTATAAACATCTGTCTGGGCAGCAGGCCAGGAGTCTGAGTAAGGTACATGGGAACAGAAGGAGGTAAGATATGAGGGGGAGGCCTTATAAAGGCCTTGGTCTAGTGCCTTGCTCTCTCTGAACCTTGATTTACCCAGGTGTTCAGAAGAGTCCTTGGCCCTACTATCCAAAGACCCTTGGACCTTGGGAAAACAGGCAAGGCCCAGTGACACCCTGGCTACAAGCCCCAGGGACTCTGAAATGTCCTTGGCTGTCCTGGCACAGCTCAGCTGCTGGAAAACAGGCTTGCAGAAGCAAAGGGCTTGGCTGGCATGCCTGGGCACCAGTGAAGTGTGGGTCTTTAGGGGGCACATTCCACCCATTGTCAACCTCTCCATGGCTCCACTGGAAGAGGTACCACCCAGCCTGGATCCAGCCCAGGAGCCGAGGTCACATCCAAGTGCCCAGTGGAATGCCCCTCCAGGCCCTGCCCTGCCCCATCAGCCCTGTCCAGACCCATATGTTATGTTTTTTTTTTTTTGTTTGTTTGTTTTTGCAGTGGGGGGGGCACCTGTATTGCACAGGCTGGCCTTGAGCTCTCAAGCTTAAGCAATCCTCCTGCCCCAACCTCTAGAGTGCCTCACTCCAGAACCTTATATGCCACTAAGTCCCCTCATTGTCACCCACCCCTGAAAGACCCTCACTCACACCACTGGGATGGAGAGATCAGAAGTCCCATTAGAAGCCACAGAGAAAATGGCCACCCTCTTCCCCAAAGGACCTATAAAAATCAGAGGCTGCCATGTAAAGTCAATGTAGACCTTTAGCTAAGGAATGGGCAGAGAGTCCAACAGGGCCAGCCTCAATTCTTACTCTGGAAGGTGGAAGGGCCAGGGACTTGCTAAAAGGACTTAGCCCAAGACTTTGTACTCGCAGCTCTCATAGCTGCCCCGTCAAATCACACGCATAAAATGTTCCTGCTCCATAACCTCCCATGAGTCCCACCACCAGCTGGGCAAAACCCCTTAAGCAGATGAACCACACGAGTCATTGCTAACAGCCTCCATAAACTGGGTATAGTGTGTGCCAGGGCCTCTGCTTGGTGTTTTCTGTTCATTTCTCATTTAACCATTGCAGTAACTCTGTGAAATAGGTGCTATGATTGGCCCATTTTTGTAGATGAGAAACTGAGGCTCAGGAAGGTTATGTTACTTGCCCAGAGTCACAGCCATGTGGCACTCATGCCTGACTAATTCCAAGTCAGATTCCTAACAACTGTATTATATCATCTCTTCAAACATTCCCTGCCACCCTTGAGTTCTGGAGCCAGCTACAGGAGGGTAATCCAGCCTCCCCTTCCACCTCCGGGGGTCCCACCCCAGAACTCTCACTCAGCAGGCATTCCAGGTGGGGAGGTTGGGACCGCCACCATGACAACAAGTCTCCTCTGTCCAGAAGGATGGGAAAAGTGGGAGAAGGTTTGCAGAGAGGGAGAAGAACATGAAGGAGCCAGGAAACATGTGTCTCATAGAAGAGTCTCAAAGCTAGGATAATCCCTTACCCCCAACAGAAACAGGAGCATGCAAGCCCCAAGACCCATTTATTTATACCCACGGGACCCCCAACAGCATGTGCCGAAATCTAACACAGTTGACTGCCACTTCTCTCCCCAAACAGACTTGTCCTGTGACCTTTCCCATTTCAGTAAATAACAACACAGTCTTTTTAGTTCCTCCAGCCAGAATCCTGGTATCAACACTCTGTCCTCTCATACCCCACAGCTAATCCCTCAGCAAATCCTGTCAGCTCATCCTGCAAAATGAATCCAGAAACCCCTGACACCCACCCCTGCACTCTCCCACCACAGCCCAGCCACCTTCCTCTTTCATCTGCATGATCACAGCCACCTCCTGACCAGATGTCCTTCATCCCCACCCTCCAGTATCTTCTCCACACAGTAGACCACATGATAAATATAGGGCAAAGCTAGGCTCAGTGGTGTACACCTATAATTCCAGTGACTAGAGAGGCTGAGGCAGGACGATCCCAAATGTGAGGCCAATCTTGGCAATTTAGTGAGACCCTGTCTCAAAATTAAAAAATGAAATGGGCTGGGGATGTAGCTCAGTGGTAATGCATCCCTGGGTTCAATTCCAAATATCACAATAAATAAATAAATATAGCACAAAGCAATCAGTCCTACCCCAAGTCCTGTAGCACCTTCTCCCTCACTCAAATTCAAGAGAGTAAAGTCTTTCTGTGGGACAAGAAGCACAACCCTATCTGCCCCCATGTCACTCCTTCTCTGATCACCTGGCCTCCTGGCTGTTCTTCATACACACTCTGCACCCTCCTGCCTCACAGCCTATATGACTACTCCCCTCCCAGAAATGCTCTTCCCCAGATTTCCTGTGGCTCCCTACTTCCCTTCTGGGAGTCTACAGCCCCCCCTTGCTGGAGACACCCACCTCCATGGCAGAGATGAGTCCCAAAATCATACTTTCTACCCACAAGCCAGCTTGATTTTTCTTTTAAGACACTTCTTGCCACCTGGACGTTATAGATATTCGGTGGTTTGCTGATTCTATCCTACCAGCAACCCCATGTCCAAAAAAGGACTTGGTTGTTTTGTTCATCACTGTATCACAGTTCCTAGAAAAGGGCCTGGAACAAAGTAGATGTGTAATAAAAATGTGTCAAATGAGGGACTATTACCTCCCTCACATGGACACACCTTTTATTCTCTGCAATCCCCAGGAGACGGGGAGACTAATACCACACCTGTGCCAGGTAAAATCCTGAGAAAGAGGATTCCACAACCAGATCATGGGCAAATCCCCAGTACTGCTTTGGGACAACTGACCACACAGATCAATGGACAGGACTTTATATCTGTCCCTGACTGGTGCCTCTGTACCAGTGCCAACTGACCACACAGATCAATGGACAGGACTTTATATCTGTCCCTGTACTGGTGCCTCTTTTCGGTCCCTGAGGAAGAACTTCTGGGTCCTGACATGGGCCAGGCTGGGGCTGCTGTTGGCCTCCCTCAGCCCATCAGTGCTGCCCCATGCTCCCAGCAAGTGAGGTGGAGGAAGGAGGCCCAGCGCCACACCTGCCCTGTTCCTTTTGTCAGCAGTAAGACTGTCAGAAGGAAGCTTTGTTCTCAGAAGAAAGAGAAAGAAGCCAGTGCCAGGCGGAAGGGAGCAGAGACAGTTGGCCCATCACGGACTTCAAGGAAAAACAAAAAAGTGGAATGGAGGATGTGTGAGGGGTCATTCACACACCCAACCGGTTTCATGCCTCCAGGGTGCTGTGACCATGGTTCATTTTCCAGAACCTTACTTCTAGGTCCTCATAGATAACTGGACGATTGTCCTAGCTGGGTGATCTACACTAACCTGCAGAGGCAGAGGGGATAGAATCAGGAGCTCTGGGGCTCCAGGCCAGCTATCCACTCATGTGTGACATTAGGAGAGCCTCCTACCTCTATGTGCCTCAGTTTACCTGACTATAAATGGCCTGTTCATTTGAAGTCTCGACCTGTGTGTCACAGGACCACACAGTGGGGGATCCTCAGACTGTGGCCAGGTCACTGGGCCACCCAGGCTCTGCCCTCCCTGAAGGGACCTACACAGCACCAGCCTGCTTCCACCTGTGATCAGAGTACTCTCCTGAACTGTTACCTGATGTGACTGAAACCCTGTGGGCCTGACCAGGGTGAGGCCAAGCCTCCTTATCCTACCCCACACACACTTGCCTGATGCTGTGTTACCCTCTCTAGGGTAGTTCACAGGCACAAAGACTTGAGGAGCCCAGCATGCTGGTGCAGAAGGTAAATGAGCAGCCCAAGGAAAGAAAGAGGCATGTGGAAGTCACAAAGTACAACTGTAACCCACAGTCCTCCCTAGCAACCCTGGGCTCCATGCACTAAGACATGGTCCTCAAGGTGTGCTCTAAAGACCCCCACGTCTGAATCTTCTAGGGAGGGGAGACTGTATCCCAGGCAGAATGCATCAGAGCAGAGGACAGGGGTGAGGGGAGGGCAGAGATCTGCATGCATTTTTTGCAAACTTCCCAGGTTTTTTCTTATACCCAGACCACTGCAACCTCTCAGCTAAGACCTCTTCCAGAGGAGACATCTTAGCCGGCCTTGAGAATTTCTTGAATGGAAAGACAGAGGGACAAGGGAGCTGATGGACAATGCAACACACTCTAAAAGGAGCATGAAGCAGATAAAAGGGAAGCCCAGCAAACACCTGAACCCTCCACCCAGGAAGCCAAAGTCTGCACCCCCAAGACTGGTGGGCCATTCCTTCCCCAAACTCCCCCAAGCTCCTGTGGGGGTGTTAGTGAGGGGAAGGGAAGCAGGCAGAGGGCTCCTCTCCTGTTGCATTCCTGGGCTGTCATCTGCAGCATAAGATGCCGCCTGGGTCAATGGCTACTCAGGGGCTGCACAGCCAGAGCTTATCTGGGGGGAGGATTCCAGGACCACAGGGCAGGATGACCCAGAGCCTCTACCAAATAGAACCCTGACCACTGGCAGGGACACACCACTGCCATGCCTTTCTTCCCATAAGAAGCACTTGTATCCGGAGCGGTGGCGCACGCCTGTAATCCCAGCACTTGGGAGGCTGAGGCAGGAGGATCGCGAGTTCAAAGCCAGCCTTAGCAATGGCGAGGCACTTAGCAACTCAGTGAGACCCTCTCATAAAATACAAAAAATAGCTGGGGATTTGGCCCAGTGGTCGAGTGCCCCTGAGTTCAATTCCCAGTACCAAAAAAAAATAAAAAGAAGCACTTGTTATGCTCCTGCTGTGTACAAAGTCCTGAGCCTAAGCACAGTGCTTTGAGGGACACACAGATGAGGCAGCCTCCACTCCCAACAGTTCCCAAAAAGACAGATAAGTCCGCTCACTACAACACAGGAAGGAAAGTCGTCATGCCTTAAGGACAGGCCAAGCAACTCATGCCTCCAGGGACCACAAAGATCATGGAAGTACACAAAGCAGCCAGCCAGGAATGGGGCGCTGGCCACTGGAGAATGTAGGCTCAAGGTTTTTCAATCTTCCAATTTTTGAAGTAAAGCCAGAAGTCTGGATTTTTATGTAAAATCTCTTGTCATCTCTTGTCGCAATTCGCTCAATATTTGGCATGAACCAAACAAAATCTGCCCATGGGGCAGATGTGGCCTGCCAGTTTGTGACCTCTGTTTTCTTAAAAGGGACAGAGAACACACTGTGGAGCTTAGCAGAGGCCCCTGTCCCTGTGGCTGAGGTAGCTGGGAAGGCTTCCTGGGGGAGGAGATATTGGTGCTGAGCCGCAGGAATCAGGGAGGCTCTCCAGGGAGGGAATCCTACACAAGGAGTGGGGCTCACATTGCCACTGGAACCACCAGGCCTCAAGCAGAAGCCCCCTGGCAGGCCAAAGTAGGGACCCAAGCCACTCAGGCAGCCTGCCTCCCCATCCTCCCAAAAGAGGAGTGCCTGTCACACAGAGCCATCAGCTCTGTTCGGTCCCCAGGTGGTGAGAGGAGGGGCCATGGGCCCAGCAAACCTTTGGGACTCATCAGTGGCACTAGCAGGGGTCCGATTTCAAACCTGAAGCCTGAGGAAGGCCAGGGAACAACAGCTCCGTGGGGGAAGGGAGAGAGACAATGGAGAGACAAAATGAAGCTGAGAATGTGTCCAGCCTGGCCAGGCCCCCGCTGTTACATAACCCTGCCTCAGGACAAAGCAAGGGAGGACCTGGGCAGGGAGTCCCAGAATGTGGAGAGAGATGCCTCCCTCTCCAGCCCACCAGTGCTCTCTGACCTTGTCCTGCCACTCCCAGAAAGCCCAACAGGGAGTGCAGAGCTGGGGGAGGGGACCAAGACTCCAAGATAAGGAACTTATAGGATCACATCACAACTTAGCAGTGGGACCAACACCAAGAGCAAACTCTTACCCTTTCACCAAGTGATTACTTTGTACCAGGCACTGGAGTTAAGTCCTTTACGTGCATTATCTTATTTAAAAGTCCAGTGATAACATCATGAGATAAATATCCTTATTACTGCCATTTCCACATAAGGAAACTGAAACACAGACAAGACAACTTACCCAAGGTCACACAGCTAGCTGTAAGTGGAGAAGCTGTCTTAGAACCTGACAGCCACCTCTGAGACTGACACCCAGGGCTACACTGCCACTGGGATGCTTTCTGCCTGCACCCCACCAAGGCCGCAAGTCTCTCAAGTCTGCAGTGCATGTGACCCCTGCCCTTCCATTGGCACTTCACAGAGACACCCAGTCTTCTGCAAACCTGATGAAACTGATAAGATTTCTTCTTAAGAAAAGAATATATGAAAATGCTGACAAAATGTACCTGATTTCAGAGGCTCACAGACCCTGCACTGGTGGGAGGGCAAGTCAAGATCACGCAGTACTTGAGACAGGAGGCGGCAGAAGGAAAGGAGGCACCCAGGCTCTGTCAGCCCCTCCTATCTGCAAACTCAGAGCCCTTCATCCACAGGCGTGGGCAGAAATCGGGGTTCAGGGCCTACTCATCCCTTCAGGCCTGGGAGGACAGAATGAATCACAACACAATGGCCTGCTCCTCTGCACCCACTGCGTGTGACTCATAGCTCCCAGCTGCTGGGCAGACAGAGCACAGCTGGGCCTGGCATCTGGATGGGGGTGGCATCACCAGACACACCGTCCAGCCTTTTCCCCACCCCGGGCCACCTTGCTGTAGACCAGGAGCTCCCCACCAGTAAGGAACATTTCCAAGGGCTCCCTCCTTAACCCCTGCCCAGTCCCCATGACAGCTGGAACCTCAGGGTGGTAAGTCAAAACAGAAAACCCCTTGCAGTGTGCAGGAAGACCCAGCTCCAGCCCAAGTCCTCTGCTGCCTCTCTATGTCACAGTGCAGGCCCCTCCCACCTCAGCCTCCATTTCACCAACTATAAAATGGGAAGACCTCCCAACAGAGAGAGTCCTGCCCAGAGTCCACAACCCGAAGCTGTCAACAGCAGCACCTGACAACTTCACAGAGCTCTAAGATCCTGCTTTCAGCAAGTTCCATAAACATCCTTCAGAGAAACAAAAGTCAAACCTAAAGACTCTACTTTTTTTTAAGGATATCAAGAAGTACTTTTTATAGTCTAGCTTCCCCCATCCCACCTCCATTGTTCCAAATATCCTCTCAGGACTTAGAAAATACATTTGGTTTCCGTCTAGGGTTTGGGCTTGGTGTTCTTCCTCTTGGAAGCCGCCCTACCCCTTGCTGGCAGCCTTCTCACAGGACACCCCAGCAGTGTCCTGAGCCACACTGAGGGCTATAGCTACCTAGTCTGCAGAATACAGAGTAGGGTATGGAGAGCTGTGGAAAGCAAACCCTTCCCTGCTTGGAACAAAGACAATTCTGTGGTCTGACCCCAAAAGTGACTCTGACACTCTGTACAGCGTGGGAAGTCCATGTTCCTTTCTGGGCCTTAGTCCCCTAAACAAGATGGAAGGATCCCTATAACTGTGAGGGAAGCCCTTAGACTCCTGGGAAGTACCTTAGGGACACTAAGGAGGAAAGAACAGCAGAAGGAATAATAGACTGATACTAACCCTCCCACACCCTTCTGCTAGAACCAAAGGAGACCTGCTTTAATCTCTCTGATTTAACCTCTCACCCCAACTATGGTCCTTCAACTTACCACTGAGTCTCTGAGCCTCAGATCCTCTGAGATTTGTGGCCCATCCACAAAACAGGGAGGATAAGGTGGGCACAGTGGCGCACACCTGTAATCCCAGCACTTGGGAGGCTGAGGCAGGAGGATCACAAGTTCAAAGCCATCCTCAGCAATGGCAAGACACTTAGCAACTCAGTGAGACTGTGTCTCATAAAAAAGGGCTGTGGATATGGAGATTTCTTGGAAAACTGGGAATGGACCATCCTATGACCCAGCCATCCCACTCCTGGGTCTATTCCCAAAGGACTTAAAAACAGCATATTACAGTGACACAGCTATCTCAATGTTTGTAGCTGCGCAATTCACAATAGCTAGGTTGTGGAACCAACCTAGATGTCCCTCAGTAAATGAGTGGATTAAGAAAATGTGGTATATACGCACAATGGAATTTTACTCAGCAATAAAAGAAAATAAATTAATGGCATTTGCAGGTAAATGGATGAAGTTGGAAGACATAATGCTACGTGAAGTTAGTCTCAAAAAATCCAAGTACCAAATGTTTTCTCTGATATAAGGAGGCTATTTCAAAGTATTGTTGGATGGGGGTACATAGGAGGATTAGGGGAACACTAGAATGGTCAAGGGAAGGGAGGGTAAGGGAGGGAGCAAGAGGGGAGGGAGGGGGAGAAAAGAAAAAAAAAAAAGGTGGTTGAATGAGACGGATATCATTTTCCTTAATGCATGATTGAAGACCTGAATTGTACGAATATACTTTGTATACAAACAGTTGTATGTAAAAAGATACTAAATATATGCACTATGAGTTGTACATATTAAAAATTATAAGAATAAAATTAAAAAATAAATAAATAAATAAAAATTAAAAATTAAAAAAAAAGGGCTGTGGATGTGGCCCAGTGGTCGAGTGCCCCTGAGTTTAATCCCCGGTACCAAAATAAAAAAATAAAAAAAACAAAACAGGGAGGATAACAATGTCTATAGAAGAGGCTCCAGCTACCCCAAACAAGTCCCATCAGCCCTTCTCCAATGCCTCACTCACTCTTTTTCTAGGATACATACTTGGAGATAACTTTAGAAAATGAATCTAAATTATGCTGCACAAGGGCTGGGGTTGTGGCTCAGCGGCGGCAGAGCGCTCGCCTAGCACATGCACGGCCCGGGTTCGATCCTCAGCACCATGTAAAGATTAAAAAACGCATTGTGTACAACTAAAACAAATAAATAAATATTTTTTTAAAAAATAAATAAATAAATAAAAATAAATTATGCTGCACAAACACTCTAGGACAATTCCCCACTGTCCTTCTTCCAATGAGATCATGCTTCTAAGTACCTCTATAGAATTCTACAGAATTCCTAGATCTAGCCCCTTACAGCTAAATGGCCTTGGTATTTTCATCTATAAAATGGACACAATAATAGTTCCTACCTAACTTATAGTATTATTCTAGGAATTACTCCAGAGTAGGTAACATGGAAGTGTCTAGCAAGCATTGATAAGCTGTCAATAAATGTGAGCAACAATTATGATCATTGTTGCAATTACTGAGATGCTTAAAACCACTGGCTTGGTGATGGTTCAGGTCCCTTTGCCCTCACAGCCATTCATGTGCACATCCACATGTGCATACACCAGTGCTCTAAGGCAGGACCCAAAATCTCTGCCTGGCCCCAGCCCTGGAACACAGCTAACTGGCTTGTTCCTGGCACCCACCCTTGTCACTCACTCTTATCACCCACAGAACTCCCTACTCTTCCAGCTCCCCAATCATTTTCCTCAAGTTGCCCCAGCACTGTCTCCTGTGATCATATTGGGGTTCAGTTGTACCTCACTTCTGTGTCACAAGATTGTTTCCTGGTGAATAGGAGATATCCCAAGATGGTGGCTCCTTGAAGAAGGTAGAGAGAAACTGGGCTTTACTCTGCATCCCCCACTTTTTTGAGGGGAGGGGGTAACCAGGGATTGAACCGGGGTGGCTTAACCAGTGAGCCACATCCCTAGCCATGCCCACCCACCCCCTTTTGAAAATATATTCTACTCAGAGACAGGGTCTCACCAAGTTGCTTAGGGCCTTGCTAAGTTTCTGAGGCTGGCTTTGAACTTGAGATCCTCCTGCCTCAGCCTTCTGAGCCACTAGGATTATAGGCGTGCACCATCACTCCCAGCTCAACCCCCACATTTGCTAGGTATCTGAATATGCTAAAAGCTGAAAAGCCTCAGAAAAAGGGCATTGATTTTCTTAATTTTTATTTTATGACAACCCAGGGGTTCTCAAACTTTCGCGTGCATCAAAATCACTTGAAGATTGTTGGGCCCCAACTGCCACAGTATCTGATTCGGTAGGTCTGGGGTAGGGCCAGATGATTTATTTGTACTTTTAACTAGTTCCCAGATGATGCTGATGCTGCTGATCCACAGCCCAACTTTGAGAACTGCTGACTTAACCTGCAGGTGAAGCAGGGTGAGTAGACAACCTTCCACTCCTATACAAGCAGGTGTGAGGAGGAAGGACATGCAGAGTGCCGCACAACAACATTCGCTCCTCCTCACCAGGCCTCTGCCTGGGCAGGTAGCTCTATATGCAAGGCTGGGGGTGCAAACCAGAGGTGGCTGCCGCTCAGCAATGACTACAGCAAACCTCCACCCACCATCACCTGGGACCTGCCCAAACAAGCCAATCCTTGGCCAGCCTGCGGATGCTGAGAATTCAAGCCCTCCCCTCATGGAGCCAAACCACAGGTCTGAACGAGACCAGAATCCCCACCACATCTAAATCAGATGAGCTCCAAGATTCTGCTCCTACCTCCAGAAACAGGGAGCTCAATCCTTCCAGACACTGCCCCACCATCTTGGCCCCCTGTGATATTTTTGTTGTTTCATTATTACACCAAGTTGAAGTCAGTCTCCCCTGACACATCCACCCATTGAATCTGCCTCCCAGTGCCTCCTAGAACCAGGGTCAGGCCATAGCAGCCCCTCATAAATCAGCATTTAATCCTCTAGGTCTAAACTTCTCCAGGTTGAGCCACCCACTTCTCTAAGCCTTAGCTGCCACATCTGTTAAAAGGGAGTGGTAACAGTACGTCTCCTACTGCTGTTGTAAGGGTTACATGAGCTCCTTAATCAAGACTAACAGCATTGGAGGGAAACATGTAGACCTGTAGACCTATATCTCTCTATATACAGCCTTGATTATAATTCTGATAAGACAGTTAGAAATGTATTCAGAAGTATGCTAAAAATGCAATAAAAGACCATGCCTGAAAAAAAAAAAGAATACTAACAATACCAGGCTGGGGAAATAGTTCAGGGGTAGAGCACTTGCTTAGCATGTGTGAGGCCCTGGGTTTACCCCTGGCACCACAAAAAACAAAAACAAAATAACTACAGCAACAAATGCCAGCCACAACAATAACCATAACTAACCTGAATAGAGGTTGTAGCCAAGCATCTGCCCTGCCTTACCTTTCTAAATACTGCAAAATGGGGACAATCTTTATCCCTTTTGTACAGATGAAGAACTAAACTATTTGCCCAGGGTCCTACAAGTAGAAAGTGGCCCAGGAAGGACATGACCCCAGCCTGTCTGGCTCTGAGTCTTGTTTCCATCCTTGGCTCTGTCTACATCTCCTAGTCACTATCCCAAGATCAAGCCCAGGTCACCTTTCCCTGATACCATCTACACGTCCTTCCCAGGCACCAGGAGGCTGGTCAGAAGGACTCACAAACTCCATCTCATAGCCTATGCAATATGAGGATGGGTCCCTGAGGATGAGGGTAGCCACGAGGCTACCAGCCCAACTCATCTAAGACAGGCTAAGACACCACTTACCCTGGCCACCAGGGAGGAGACTGAGCCTATAGAACTAGACCATCTTAACAGAGGCACAACAAGAGAGAAATTCTAGCCAGGCTTCCTGGATATACCATGCAACTGCCCTCTCTCTCTCTCTCCAGGCCTCAGTTTCTTCATCAGCACAAGAATTCTCTGACCATCAGGCAGAAAATTCAAATTTGTCCTGTCCCCACCACTTTTTTTTTTTTTGTACTAGGTCTTGAACCAGGGGCAGTCCACCACTGAGCTACATCCCTTGTCCTTTTTATTATTTATTTTGAGACACAGTCCCACTAAGTTGCTGAGACTGGCCTCAAACTTGTGATCCTACTTCCTCAGCCTCCTGAGTTTGCTGGGATTACAGGCATGTGCCACCATGCCCAGATCCACCACATCTTTTTTTTTTTTTTTTTTTTTTTTTTTTTTTTTTGTACCAGGGATTGAACTCAGGGGCACTCAACCACTGGGCCACATCCCCAGCCCTTTTTTGTATTTTATTAGAGACAGAGTCTCACTGAGTTGCTAAATGCCTCGCCATTGCTGAGGCTGGCTTTGAACTCGCGATCCTCCTGCCTTAGTTTCCCAAGTGCTGGGATTATAGGCGTGCACCATCGCGCCCGGCTCCACTACATCTTAATCATGCATGAATTCCTGGATTCTGTCCCTGCCTCCAGATTTTCCTAAGAATCTAGGGATTCTTTCCTCTATCTGTAAAAGGACAGATCACTTCCTTGCCATAAACAACAGAAAACACTGCTATCTGGAAACAATCCCTACATACTGGACTCTTACTATGTCTCAGGCATCATCTATTCAACCTCCCTGCCAAAGCAGGACAATTACTATGCCCATTTTACAGATGAGGAAACCAGTGCCCAAGGAGATTTAGGTATTTTGTCCTATACCACACAGCTAACAATGACAGAACTGGGACTTGAACCCAGGAATCTGTACTCCACACTGCAATGCTGCCAACCTCCTCTAGAAATCAGTCACATGCAACCCCTGCCTCTGGAGCAAAGAGCCTTGAAGAGATGAGAGACAGCACTTGAAGGAGTCAGAGTTCAAAGCCAGGAGTGGAAGAAACGTATGAGAGGTCCCTTCTGCATAACAGTTTCTACACATGTAAAGAAAAGCACAGGCAATGCCAGCACTGGAAAATTATGAGTGACTGCATGGAAGAAATGACACCAGAGCTGTGCACAAGCTAGGAGGATTTGGGGGCAGGTGAGGGGAAGTAAGGGGGTACAGCCTCCTCATCATGAGCACAGATGTAAAGGCAGGAGGATATAGGGCACAGCCAGGGAAGGGAAGAAGCCGGCTCTGCTTGAGGGTTGAGGGGATGGGACATTAGGTGCTGCCACCACATATTGGGCCATTTCTAAAACCTGGCCCTCAAATAAACATTCACTTGTCAAGCACATCTTAAGTTTAAATTCATCCAACCTATTAAAAAAAAAAAAAAAAAAAAAAAAAGCCAGGAGGCAACTTAGCACAAAGCCTCCTCCACCTGGAAAAGAGCTTTGCTAACAGCCTGGCTCTAGCCCCAAGAACACACATTCCAAGGCCTGTCCACCCCTTCCACCTACCTCCAAACCTCCAAGACCCAAATTGATGAGTTGATCTTTGTTAACAGCCACACAGGCAGAAAAGACACCTTTGCTGGTGACCCCTGGAGACCAGGAGACCCTCCTTTCACCTCTACTACAGGGAAAGAAGGGAGCAGCCCTGTCATCCCACCCCCCACTTCTCATTTTCAAGCCCAGGAACCCACTAGCCATTTTCCCCAACCTGTACTGATTCAGCTTAATTCATGATTCAGCTTTATCTACTTATAGTTGAGAACAGAGAGAAAGACCCCATTTCACAGGGACCCAAAAGCAGAGGTTCAAGTCCTCTGTGAAACCACAATCTTCAGCAGCCCAGGCCCTGGCCGCTGCTCCAGACTTTCCCGAGGGGCTGAGAGCATTCCAAGACACAGAATTCTTCCCAGGCGGAGCTCTGCAGGCCGGTGGGTATGGCACTTCCCAAATCGCGCAGGAAGGGCAGCTCCAAAAGCCATGAGAAAAGCTGGGACTGGAAGTGGGCCGAGCACCACCCAGATGCTGTTCTAGATTCCTGGGTGAAAAGGGAACTGAGAGAAGTCACCCAGGCCTGACCCTGCTGTACCTCCTTCTTCGTCCTCACTCTCTCTCCAGTCTCTCCACACTCCTTTAGCAATGGGGCCCACACCTCCACCCCAAGCAGCTTGTTCTTGAGTGAGTTTCCCTAGGCCTATCACTTTGGTACTACCTCTGTCCTCGAAAGCCCCACAAGACAAGACTATGCCCGTTGCCTACAGTGAGCCTGTCATGGATTTGAAAGCAGTGATTCTGCTTCTTAAGGATCCTTCCCCAACCTTATGCCACATGTGATGAACCCAATCCCAAAGCAGCTACAAAGTCCTGTGGTCCCCTTCCTCCCTCTCAGTCCCACTGCCCGAGTCAGACTTTGGTCAGCTCTCTGCTAGTCCATGATGAGCATCTCTGGGCTGATCTCAACCCAGCCACCATCTTTGACGAAGTGACCCCTGAGAAAAACAACACAAAGGGTGTAAACAGATCAGGCATGGGTTCAAATTCCAGCTCTGTAAATGACTCCACCCCTCCGAACCTCCATTTCCCCATCTGAAATTAGGGCGGGGGGTGGGGTTACCAGCAGCAGCAGCAGCTACTTTGCAGAGTATTGTGAGACTTCAATGGGGTGTCTGTAAAGAGCCTGGCATAGTGCCTGACACAAGGCACAGTAACAGGCAGCGACTCAACGAGCTGCTTACAACCCTCTGTCCTCTCTGTCAGTTACAGAATAAAACTCCGGAGCAGGACGCTGCAAGCTCCCCACAATCCAATCTTGTCCTCATTGCCCCTTCCCACAGTCTGCAGCCTCACAAACATGTCCTCTTTCAGGAAGCCTCACTGACATTAACAACCAGAGAACTTTCCCTACCACCAACATTACAGAGCCTGTCTATCACTGATCACAATCACCTCCTGCCAGAGAGCCATCACTTGGATCCTCTTGCCTCCTCCATCAGACCAGGAGCCTCTCCTGTCAAAATCTAGCAGCACCTCACCCCATTCCGTGTCCCCTGTCACCCTGATCACAGACATTTTCCATTCATATTTAACAAATTACCCTAACGTTCCATTTCAAGTCAAGAATGTCCAAGTCCTCCAAACAGTCCAGATATTTCAAGCTATACTCAAAACCAAATTCCAACCAAGTAGAAGTCTGCCCAGTCTCCAGAGACTTGGAGACCTGGCTTTGGTCCCAAAGCATGGACACGTGGCCCAATGCATGGGCTAGCAGGTCCCAAGCCCAGGACGGAGAACCACAGCCCATTTCTAAGTTTCTCAGATGCAGTTTCTCAGTTGGCTCCTAAGCCAACCCTGCCTATGATTTCTCATTCTTGACCACATCCTCAATCTATGATTGCAAAACTGTTGCCCTTGTGTCAAGAGGTTTACTACCCATCTTTTCTTGCTTGCTGACTCCCTCCCTTCTCCTGTTGACTTTCCCAGAGGCCTCTCGTCCTGCTCTGCCCACATGAACAAGGAGAATCTGACACATGACAAGGGACAGCCCCAGCATTCAGGACCCCTTTCACTCTGTCACTCAATTTGTTGCCTGAGCCTTCTCAATATCCAGAGAAGTAGTGGAATTTCCACTTCTGTTCCTACAAGCAGGAAGTGAACTGTCAACCCAGGAGGGCTCCCTATTCCCAGGGTCCAAGAAAACCCTACAAAACGTGCAAATTTCACACTCTCTGCTGCAGCAGCCCTCAGAGCTGTTAGGGTATAATGCACAAACTTTCCTCCCCCAAGAATTTCTTTCATCGTCTACTCTACCCTCTCCCTCAGTCCTAGGTTCTAATAGCAATATTTACTATTTTTAAAATAATTAAAGCCCCCTATCAGAGATTGATTGGTAGTCATGAGATGTCACCCACCCCACCAAAAGATGGGGCTGGTTTCCTGAGGGCATACAGGGGGCCCAACACTGCTGGCGAGGAACCTATAACACATATATTTTCCACTAGGATTCTACAACCCTGACACTAGCTCAAAGTCCCCCACCCAACCCTCATTACTAGACTCAAGCACCTTCAGGGCTGAAGCACAGAGGCTTGTCCCTTAGCAATGAGGACCCTACTATTACAAGGGCCATGTCACTCAAGAATATACTAGGGATATAAATCCCTTGGCCTCAGGTCTCTCATCTGCTTAAGGGCTCCATTTCTGGGCTCCATCTCTGCCCCCTGCTGATCTGAAAGTGACAGGGTCTGAATGGAGATGAAAGACTTTGCTGTCCCCTGGGTGCTGGGGAAAGGTCTGTTGACAAAGCCCCAGCTGTCCCCAGTCAGAGCCAGGGAGACCAGCTCCTCCCTGCACCACACACATGGGTAGATCCTGCCACCAACCCAGCCAGCAACAGGACTTGGACCATCAAGGAGCTCCAGGCCCAGGCTCCAACTGACCTCCCTCCTGCTCCAGCTGGCCACACTAACAAGAGCCAGGGCACAAGACCTCACCCCAGCAAGTGTCAGACAGAAGGGAGCATCACTCTGTGGTAAGGGTGATGGGGGAGGAGGGGCAGGAGTTCATATAATTTAAACTGAAAATGACATTGACAGCACAGTCAAAGCAAGACCTTGTAGAGACCTATAGTGAACACAGGGCTGAGAGATGGGGTCAGATCCCCAGGGCACTTAATACCTGTGTGACCTTTACCATTCTGTGCCTCAGTTTCCCCCTCTGTAAAATGTAGCTAATGCTAACGTGGGAGAAATATTAGATAATGTATGTAAAACAATTAATTAGCCCAGAGCCTGGCACAAAGTAAACATGCAATAAATACTTGTTGAATATAAGCATGCCAACATTTACTGAGGAACCGGACTCATTTCACATCCTCACTTTGGCAGATACTTTATTTTTCCCATTTTATAGGTGAGAAACTGTGGTTAGGGCAAGGTAAGGAATCTGCATAGGCCACACAGCTGAAGGGACAAACACCCAGGTCTGTCTGACCCTCAGACCAAGGGGCAATACTGCCCCAAGACATTCTAAAAGCTCTCCTGGAGGCTTGGGGAGGACAGACAATGGGGCATGAGGGGGTGGTGCTATGTATCCTCGGAGCCTGGCACGGTTCCTGGCACTAAAGAGCCAGGCGGCGATTCCTCCGACTCCTGGCAGGTCCCAGAGCCCAAGTGTCCTACGGACGTCCCCTCCTCGCTTCTGTCCAAGGCATTAAAGACAGTGTTCAAAGGCGGGGGACTCCTCGATCCCCAGAACCTGAGGGAGGAGGGAAGTTAAAGACCAGGCCGCTCAGAGCCCAGAGAAAACCGGTCTGGCTGCCTAACCCTTCCCGAAGCCGGGACCCGGCCTCTAACCCCCTCCCTTACTAGACAAAAGTTTCCCCTGTTCGGGAGCAGGGGAGGGGGAGGGGGCATTCCTCGTGAGTGACATTATCCGTGACCTACAGCTGCCGCGCTGCCCTCGCCCGCACCCCGGCCTGCCCCCGGCCCCCGAGCGGCCCCCCACCCCTTTGTCCTCCCACCCCCCGCGCGCTGGGCCCGGCAGGCTCCACCCGCCCGCCCGGCGCCCGCGCGTACCAAACTTGCGCCGGCTGCAGCTTGGGCCCCGCGCGGCCTGCAAACCCGGTTCGGGCCCCGCCGGCTCGGCGACAGGGGACTGGCCAGCCCCAGCCCTCCCGGCCTCTTACCTGCCACGGCTGGGGCGCCGCCGGGGTAAAGGACGCTTGTGGCCAGATGCCGGGCGCCGGGGTCCCCGGGGCAGTGCGTGAGCCACTGGGCTCCGGCCCCGGGCCGGGTTAACCCCTTCGCGGCCGCCTCCCGCCGCTCCCACCCCCGGTCCACGCCGCAGCCGCCGCCGCCCGCTCCGCCTCCTGCTTGCCCTCCTCCCCACTCCTCCCTCCCGGTGCCCAGCCCCCAGTCCCGGCCCGGCACTGCGCTGGGGCAGCTCGCAGCCTCCTTGGATCCCGCGGCGGGGAGGGGACTCAGTCCCTGAGGACTGGAAGTTGGGGCGCGCTGCCTCGCCCGCTCGGGCCTGAGGAGCACAGGGGGCTTCCCGCACGCCCAGGGCCCCCGGCCCGTCTCCCACCACAGCCCTCCAGCCCCGCGCCTACCTTCCCGAATCGCTGCCGCTGCGAGCCGGGTTCGATCCGGCGGTGGCGCGCGGGTGCGGGTCGGAAATCCGCTGCGGAGGCCAGGGCAGCCGGCGGGCGTGCGGCGAGCGCCCCGGGGCGGAGGCCGGGGCGGGACCGGGCACTGCTATCGGGGCTGGATTTCTCGGCTTCCACCCGGATTCTCCCTCGGCTCTCCCGGCCGATTCGGTGCTGCTCGGCGACCACGTGACGCAAGCTGCCTTTGACCCCTGTCTTGGAGCGGGTAGGGGGCGGGGGCCAGAGAGGGGTGTCAGATGCGGGACCCACGAGGGCCGGGCGGCTGCCGAAGGACCCGGAGGCGATGACCCCGGAGAAACAAAGCCCAAGGGAAACCAACAAGTTATTTGGGGTCAGAGAGGGAACAGCGCTGGGGGTCGGGAAAGGCGGCAGAGAGAACCATGGAGACAAAGACCCGCGCCCGCTGCACCTTGGAAGGCCTTAGGAGCGCCCGGGCTGGCTCACGGGGTCCTCCTGGCTCTGCCACCGCAGGGCTTGTGACAGCCCTCCAGGGCCTCCTCCAACAGCTCCGGACAACCAGGTCTCTGCCGGAGTGACCCCTCCTGGACAGGACCTTCCCTCCCAGCACTCACACTCTTGCCCTGACTGGCAAACCCCTTTTATTTCCTTTACCATGATTACTGGCTTCACTTACTGGTTTCATTGTTTATAGACTGTCATCTCCCTCAACAAGTTGTTCTCAGCTGAATCTCATCTGGCACATAACTGGCAGATGAAGAACTTGATGACCTTGTACAAATGTCTCCTTTGACTGAGTCTATTTCCCACCCTCAGTGCTATTCCATCATCCCAAAGACTCTGTAAGTAAGGCAAGATTACAATGGTTGTCCCCATTAAGTATATGAGAACACTGAGGCCCAGAAGGAAGATTTTGGAGGAGTCGATATAGCTGAGAGTCCAAGCTGGTGATGAGATCAAACTGCTCCCCAGCCCAGAGCTTTCTGCCAATCATAAGCCACCTTGTAAACTGAGGGGTAGATGGGGACAGGAATATTGACTGTGAATCCCTTAAGGACCTTGCTAAAAATGCACTTTGCCAGATTCCTCCCCTGGAGATCCTGATTCTGATTCTGATTCTGTGGGTCTTGGGTAGGCCTGGGGCAAATTCGGAAAACAGTGGATTGGTGGATTAAGGACCTTCTGAGGCTCAGAATTATTAACTGTGGGAACAAAGCTCATAAAATATGAGAGAGGTCACAGCAAAACAGATGAGCATAGAGAAGGCAAGCTAGCCACATGAAGATCGGATAGACCTGTCCTGTTTTCCCTTAAGTGTAGTTGTTCTGGGAGGAAGGGGCTTTCTGTTAGCCTATTCATGTCTCCCAAGGGGAAAAGTGTTGAGGTGTGAACACTGAGATGCTGGGGAATGAGACCAGGCTTCTGATTCTCACAGGTACCTATGTCACACCTCTGAGTGGGGTATACTCATATAGGCCTTAGCCTAAGGATGGTGGCCATGATCCAAAATGCAGGCTATATACAGACAGGTCACCTCTCCAGGCACCACTAGATTAGCCAGGGAAAACAGCATAGACCAGCAAATTCTTGGTGACCTAGGTTCCTGAGGCAGGCAGTCTAGAGTACTTAAAGATGCCCTGAGTCTTGGGCAGGTTGAACAAGCTCCTAGAACCTTATTCACGGTATTCTCTGCTTTTAAAGACCTTTATATCTGCATGTGGCCTGTGAGCATCTCCTCTGTTCTAGGAATTTCTGGCAAGGGAAATGCAGAGTTGAAAGGGACAAGGGTCTACACTCTCAAGAAGTGTCCGGGCTTGCAGGGTACAATGACACACACCTGTAATGGAGGATTTCAAGTTTGAGGCCAACCTCAACAACTTAGTGAGACCCTCAGCAACTTAGCAAGCCTCTATCTCAAAAATTAAAGAGGACTGGGGATATAGCTCAGTGGTAAAGCACCCCTGGGTTCAATTCTCAGTGCCAAAAAAAAAAAAAAAAAAAAAGGTGGGGGTAGGATCCAAGCTTGTTTAGAGATTACCTGCATGTCCCTCCTTTGAGTCCAGAATCTGGCCAAATTGAGCCTGATGGGGAAGTATAGGATAAGTGCTATGATTCACAGGAAGAAGGTTAAGGAAATGAGATTTTGAAAGGGAGGCAGTCTCTGAACAGGACCAAGAAGAATGGGTAGGATTGGGGTGGGGAAATGGACAGTCCCAATAGAGAGAACAACCTGTCCAAAGGCCATGTGGAAGGGTTCAGGAAAAGCTGAGTGTTGCCAGGGAGGGAGTGGAGGAAGCAGAAAGGAAAGAATGAGCAAGAAAACTGAACAGGGGTCAGGAGCAGATGATGAGTGACCTTATGTGAGTGACTCCGTGGATGAAACTTATCTTGAGGCCTGGCAGAATGAGCAAGCAGAGCAGGTGACCACAGTCACCTGCAGAGGCATGGAAGGGAAGGGAGGGTCAGAAGTGAAGAGGTCAGTTAGGTCAAGGAGCCATGCTCCAGGCACACTGAACAAGAGCCGGTCTTTGACCAGCATCTCTGAAGAAGCTCGCCCTCAGCACATGGGAGCAGCCTGTGAGTTGGGGTCTGGTCTTCTGTGGTCTTCAAATTCACTCGTCAATGAGCAGTACCAGAAGCCTTCACCTTGCTATCACCTGGAGAGTCTGACGGACAACAAGGCCCCAGACCCCAACCAGGGAGTAGGCCACATAAATCTAGATGAAGCACAGGACCTGCACTTCTAACCTCACTCCAAGACTGAGGAACACTGCCCTTGAGCTGCCCTGCTCCTCCCTTCCTTCAGGACCTTCTTCATGCCCAGGGGACCCCTCTAAGGCCCCCTCCTCACACCCACGTAACTCCACTGCTCACTGGACTCCCCCAAAGTCAGCCCCAACCCAACAAGTCAAAGGCTGAACTTAGCTGGACGTGGTGGTGCACATCTGTAATCCCAGCAGCTTGGGAGGCTGAGACAGGAGAATTGCGAGTTCAAAACCAGCCTCAGCAAAAAGTGAGGTCCTAATCAACTCAGAGAGACCCTGTCTCTAAATAAAAAAGAAAATATGGATGGGGATGTGGCTCACTGGTCAAGTGTCCCTGAGTTCAATCCCTGGTACAAAAAAAAAAAAAAAAAGGCTGAATTTACTGTCTTCTGCCCATTTCTGTTTCTCCCCTACCTGTGTGCCCAATCCCCATGTTCAGTACAGAAACCTGACACTGTCCTTTGCCCCAACACCCCATTTAAGAGCCCATTCTAGCCGGGCGCAGTGGCACACACCTGAAATCCCAGCAGTTGGGAGGCTGAGGCAGGAGGATTGCGAGTTCAAAGACAGCCTCAGCAATGGTGAGGCACTTAGCAACTCAGTGAGACCCTGTCTCTAATCAAATACAAAAAAGGGCTGGGGATGTGGCCCAGTGGTCGAGTGCCCCTGAGTTCAATCCCCAGTACAAAAAAAAAAAAAGTCCATTCTATTGGTTCTGACTCCAGTGTTTTTTTTTCTCTCACCAAATCCCATTTCTCCTTTACCACCATCCTTCAAGTCCAAGCCCCCATCAGCTCTGCAGCCTCTTCACTGCTACCCACCTCTCTCTCTCGACATTTATTGCAACCTCAACATGCCCATTTTGTACTGAAAAACCACCAATGCCTTCCCATTACACCCAAGATAAGTGCTGTCTTGGTGTCTGGTCTCATCAATTCTTTGTTCTAAGTGAACATTTATCCTCACCTTCCCCATTATCTGAACTATCATCTTTAAGGGTGTGGACTTGAGCCAGACTTCCTGGGTTTGAATCCTGGCTCTGCCACATATAAACTGTGACCTTGTCCAGTTCCTCAGCCTTTCTGTGCTGTTTCCTCATCTCTACAGTGTGGGTAATAATAGTATGTACTTCCTTGGGCTGTTGTGAGAATTAAACAGGTTAAATATGTAAAGCCCTTAGTGTAGTATCTGTCACAATATAAACACTATGTAAAAGTTAAGTGATCCCGTGTGATCCTGTAGGTCTCAGGTTAACCTTGATTTCCTCCCAGGTTTTCTCTAAGTCCTCAGTGCAGACCAAGCATACTGGTATACACTTCATCTCTCCCTCAGCACTGCCTTTGTACTTCCTTGCCAGCTTCCCATCTCTTCTTCCAAAGGGCAAACTCTATGTGGAGTTTGTCACAGACACCACTGAGCACATAGCAGGCAGGCAACCAGCATACATTTGTGGAATAAACAATATGAAAGCGAATAGGTTCATCACAAAACAGAGGACACTGCCTAACTACAAAATGCTCATCAGGGCTGGGAATGTAGGTCAGTGGCAGAGCACTTGCCTAGCATGTGCAAGGCCCCGGGTTCTACGCTTAGCATGGTAATGCCCATCAGTGGTACTTAATTCACTCATTGACATTAGTACCTCTTCCTCATACCATCCTGGAGATGGGGGAGGGGACCACAGGGATGAACAAGAGAGATGCTGTACCTGTGGGGAATGTACTGCAGGGACAGACATGTAAATACATAGGAAGATACAATATAATATAACCATATTATTTTAATGGTTTATAACATTTCCCTGCCTAGGAGGCTAGGGTGGTCTTTGGAACAATAAAAATAAAGTGGAAAAGAAAAACCAAAATATTGTTATCTTCTTTTTTTTTGGTACCAGGGATTGAACTCAGGGGCACTCCACCACTGGGCCACATCCCCAGCCCTTTTTTTTTGTATTTTATTAGAGACAGGATCTCACTGAGTTGCTAAGTGTCTCTCCATTGAACTCACGATCCTCCTGCCTCAGCCTCCCAAGTTGCAACCTCAACAGGGATTACAGGTGTGTGCCACCGCGCCCGGCTCTACTGTTATCTTCTTTAGCCAGCCAGCATCACCAGTTACCAGCAAGTCTGTCTCTTTCTTTTTCGGTACTGGGGATTGAACCAGGGGCACTTTACCACTGAGCTACATTCCCGATCCTTTTTATTTTTTTGCTTTGAGATAGGGTCTCACTGAGGATCTTGATAAATTGCTGAGGCTGACCTCTAACTTACTCTCCTCCTGCCTCAGCCCCCAAAGTTGCTGGAATTATAGGTGTGCAACACTGTGCCCAGCCCAGCATGGCTGTCTTTAGAGCAGGGAGAATAGATCCTGCCCCAAGTTCATTCAAACCATCCCTTCCTTCTCTGTTTGCAAACCTCCTATTCAGTCTTCAAAGCCTCACTTAAGCAGTACCTGTCCAGGAAACCTTGCTTGCAGAGGTCTCTACGGGCCCCAATGACAACTCTGGTGACTTTCTGGGAATATAGTGGAACTTGTCAGAGATAATCCAGAATTCATGTCATTTGCTTCTTTGAAAGAAAAAAAGGTGATTCTCAATGAATGTATAACTACATGTGATTTCATATTTGGACTTCAGTGGAGGCAGAAAATAGTTTCTGTCAGACCATGTGACGTGATTTGTGGTTTGGAGAACATGGTCACCATAATTATAGCATTGATCACATGGTGTAGCAGTCCCCCCCCCACACACACACACACACACACACACAGCTCTTTAGAGACAAGAACTTTGTTTACTGGCAGACCTTGATCTCCATTAAACAAACAAAGGAGGCAATCTGTAAAATGGGCAAGTTATCCATGCTTCAGAGGGACAACAGATGTAAAACATTCTGGTAAGCAAAGTGTGTCTCAGAAAGGGAATGGGGGCAATTAACAGCAAATTGATTACTCATGCATGCCACCTGTTCTCTTTTGTTATTACCTCTGGCAACCCAGAATGCATGAAGCTCAGAGATGTGAAGTAACTTCCCCACAGTAACACAGACAGGTGTGGCAGAAGAGGCTTCAAATCTAGGGCCATTCAACTAAAAACTAAGTCTTTGTCACTACTTTCCTTATGCCCAAGTGCCCAGGGTCCATAAACCCCTCAAACATCTAAGACTACTGGGTTTCGTGTCTCCTTTCCCCACTGTTTGAGGCACCCCCCGCCGTTCCATGTTGCACATCACTTTCAGCAACAATGCTGCTAGTTGAAGAGTGTGTCCAGCTGGTTCCCAAAGCAGTTCCACTTAGGGGCCAGGTCCCCTGTATCACGCAGAGCCTAAGGATGCATGTCAGGTCTTCCCTAGACCAATTCTCACTCCCAGGAGCTGCCACCAGGGAAAAAACAGTCCTCAGATTCACATGTAGCACTTTTTCTAGATTTTATATAGAATTTTCCCATTCTGTGCTCCAATTCCTAGGGATCCCACAGCAGTCCTGAGAGGATGACATGGTGATATTTTTCACCCCTATTTTACAGAATTAAAAATGAAGGTTTAGCTAATCTACAGGAGATCCCTTCAGTTTGCAAAAGAGCCAACCTGGGGCTTCAGAGTTCTTACAAGTCCCTGGAGGGTTTAACTTGACCGAGATAACTGGGAAAGAGAGTGAGAAAGATCTTCAAACTCCTCACACAGAGAAGATAGTGGTTACTGCAAACAAATATAAATCAGTTAATTTTCCATATTTCTGTGTTCATTCTGATGCACCAATTACTAGCAGGCAAGGGAAAAACACTCCCAAGCACTGGTGGTTTCTAAGTGACCATTTTCAGCAAGAGGCTTCAAGTTCCCTGAGAGCAGGGCCAGGTGGCTGAGTCCAGACCTCCAGGGCTCAAGGTCAGGAAAGCTGCCACCAGGGCAATTCCTTCATCAATATGAAGAAATCATCAGTAAGATGTTTAATATTCTTTCCTCCATCTAAGTGTTCAAAATCTACTGTGTAAGAAGAAAGAAAGAAAAGAAAAAGAAATATTTAAGTCACCATTAAACTTTAAAAAACTATTAAGTGTTCAAAATGTACATTAGCACACCTAAATTCAAACTAGTCCCATTCTAAGTGCTCCAAAACCACACATGGCTAGTGGCCATAGTGTTGGAGAGCATGATTTAACAACCTAAAATCCTGTGAATCACTTTTCTAACATTCCAGGATGTTGGGCTTCTGGATTCTAGAATTCTGCAGCATACTAAGATTTTTTTAATGCTACAACTGGGATTCCACCAGATTAAAATGTCTTATGAGCCCTAAGTCTGCCTGTGGAGAAGGCTTTTCCCCACATGTCTTTTGTGTGGAAAGAAATCTGTATCTATGCAGAGCCCATGGGGAAAGTGGGGGCAAGGAGCCCTCCCCCTTGGCTGCCCCCACCATCTGGCCAGCCTGTGGGAAAGGGGGTGGGCATGACTCTCCCTGTGGAGCTGCCTCCCCCACCATCCCTCCAGCTCATCTCTCCATCCATGTGACTAGCCTGGAAGTGAGACCCCCGCCTTTGAGTCCTCCTGGGGAGGGGATGTGGCCCTGCATCCCTCTAGTGTCGAGCCACTCTGGACAGCATGGGGTGGGGGGTGCTACAACAGATGGACATTGGAAGTTGAAACCTCAGATAGAATCCCCCAAGGCTGGGACTGACCTCTATTTGCTCAAGGCTAGAGCCCCTGGGAGGGCAAAAGTGAGAGGCCCTCAGTTGGGGGTTAGAGAGCCAGAAGGCCTCTCTGAGGGCATATCACATATGCCTTTCATAGTGCAGATGGGGAAACGGAGACCCAAGAGCAGAAGGACTTTCTCAAGTTAGGACCAGAGTGAGTGTCACACTCGGCCAAAAGGAACTTCTGGCTAGCCAGAAGTCTCCTTTTCCTGCTTCCCAGCTCCCTTTCCCTTCTCCATCTGTGGGAAAAGCCAAGGAACAAAATGTCAAGGAGGCTGCAGGAAGGGTTTGCATCTGGGTGGCTGCCTTCTTGGCTTTGGGATTTATCTTAGACCATTTGGGCTGCCATAACAAAATATCATAGAATGGGTGGCTAAAGCAACAGAAATTTATTTTTCACAATTCTAGAGGACAGAAGTCCAAATCAAGGCTCCAGCAGTTTCTGTATCTGATGAGGGTCACTGTTGTGTCCTCCTGGTGGGAGGAGAAAATGAGTTCCCTTGGCCTATTTTTTTCCTTTCTTGGTACCAGGGATTGAACCCAGGGGCGCTTAACCACTGAGCCACATCCCCAGCCCAGGGTCTTGCTGAGTTGCTCAGGGCCTCTCTAAGTTGCTGAGGCTGGCTCTGAACTTGTGATCCTCCTGCCTCAGCCTCCTGAATCACTGGGATTACAGGCATGTGCCATGTGCCAGGCTCCCTTGGCCGGTTTTATAAGGGCACTAATTCCATTCCTGAGGGTTCTGCCTTCTTGACCTAATCATGAAGATACCTTCTAACACCATCAGTTTGGGGGTTAGGTTTTAAACATATGGATTTGGGTGACACACAAATATTCAGATCATAGCAGAATACTCATGCCAGGCCCAGAAATGTCCTGCTTACAGAGCCCTGCCCCAGGCTCCCCTTGAGCACATAACTCCCTGCCTTAATATCACACAAAGGGCCAGCACTGGAGCTTTAAGGAAGCTGAGTCCTAGGGCAGAACTATGACTTGCCTCAGTCAACAGAGCGAGGAGGCTAGGCTTCTGGAGTCACTGGCCCAGCATCCATCAAGAAAACCCCACGACTCTGCCCCGAGACACCCAGTTGCCCTGTAGCTGAGACAAACATCAGGAGTCACTCACAGCCACATTTTCCATGGGCTGCTTCCAGACTGGGTTTCCCCTCTGAGGAAAATCCCAAGGTTGTTCCTCATGGTCAAAACCAAAGAGGAAATGACAAAGATCCTGCTACAGAAGGCAACTGAAAACAGCGCAACATGGGCCTCTAGGGATCTGGTTCTGCCAAAGTAGAGGTGGGGGAGGCAGGTGGGGGTCCAGCAGGAATGTGGACCTGGAATCTAGATTTGGAAAAGTGCAAACACTGGAGTGAGCTGGGTGTGGTGGCACACGCCTGTAATCCCAGCACTTGGGAGGCTGAGGCAGGAGGATCACAAGTTCAAAGCCAGCCTCAGCAATGGCGAGGCACTTAGCAACTCAGTGAGACCCTGTCTCTAATCAAATACAAAAAAGGGCTGGGGATGTGGCCCAGTAGTCAAGTGCCCCTGAGTTCAATCCCTGGTACCAAAAAAGAAAGAAAAAAAAACACTGGAGTGAGGTGAGTCTGGATTCAAGTACCAGACATGCTCCGCGGGAGGCATGTGATCTTGGGTCCGGCTCCACCTGGGCTGCCTCCTGTTGGCTGCACAATGCCCATTCACAACCAGGGGAGTGAGAATCTGAGCGCATGTGGCCAAGCCCATGGATGCTAGTTCTCACTCACATGGCCTCTGGGAACCCATCTGGTTTCATCTGCTATTCTTTTTTTTTTTTTGGTACTGAGGATTGAACTCAGGGGCACTCGACCACTGGGCCACACCCCCAGCCCTTTTTTGTATTTTATTAGAGACAGGGTCTCACTGAGTTGCTAAGTGCCTCACCATGGCTGAGGCTGGCTTTGAACTCGCGATCCTCCTGCCTCGGCCTCCCCAGTGCTGGGATTACAGGCGTGAACCACCGCGCCCGGCCTCATCTGCTATTCTTTGCTGCTATATGCCCCCCAAATATTTATTGAATAAAAAAATGAATGAATGAATGCTGCCAGCCAAAAAAATACAACAAAATATAGGGGAAGGCACTGAACTAGTCTATCAGGAAATCTGACAGATTTGTTTTGAAAACAAAATGACAATAATGAACCCTCTTAAAGCACTTGCTACGTTGTCAGAAATGCTAATAACTTGAGAGCACTCAGTTCTCCCAGCAGCACTATGAGAAGGCATGATTATTATCCCCATATTCCAGGTGAGGAAAT
Organism: Tamias sibiricus; assembly: GCA_025594165.1. NCBI lineage: Eukaryota > Metazoa > Chordata > Mammalia > Rodentia > Sciuridae > Tamias > Tamias sibiricus. Next base: position 60,973,410 of record CM046662.1, read on the forward strand.
TGAGACAGAGAGGCAGGGTCTCATTACAGCTGAGCCTACACTTGGAGCTAAACAGCTGACCCCAGAGCTTACCTTCTCTACTCTGAATGGCACTGAGGGTCCTTTTAGCCTCCTCTTTTAGGTTTCTCAGGAAAGGACTACTGTGGGGGATGAGGCTCCCCTCCTTGACATGGTGATCCTCAGGGTTTCCAAGAGTTTTGGAGGTTCCTGTAAATCAGCCACGAGAGAGTGTATGTGGGAGATGAAGTGGGCCCTTTTTCAGAGACTAATTCTCTGCAGCTTTCCAGCTGCTTCCTGCTCCAAAGTAAGACAGGAAACAAGGCCACCAGGAATTTTGGCTCCAGCATCTTTGTCCTGCCTCAGCCCATCCTCCCACTCCCTGCCATGATTTCTGGATCTTCCTTTTTCTTACTCAACCATGGACCTTGAACTTGAGGTCCACTCCCAAACACACTTTTCAAAGTGAGAGCAACAACTCAAGGCTGGGAATCCAGAGACTGGGTTCTCTCTATAGCCAAGGAATGAAGGATGCTTTTCTTTCCGAGTGAGCAGATTTGGAGAAAACCTACCCTAGATGGGAAAGATAGGGATTGGGAGTGTGCAAGCAACTCACATGTGCACAACAAAGACTCTCCATAGTGACCACGTTGGATTCTCCTGACCATACAGATTAGAGATGGGTTAGATTGCTAACATTCTGATTTAACATAAGTGAAAACCAAGACCCATAAGCATCATAATGCTCATAACTATGCAGACATTTAAGAGCAGAAGCCAACATCTACCCAAGCTTCCAGAGACTATAGGATACTTATAACAATTACTACTGTTGCAAATAGTTACCAAGCTCTGACTCAGCCAAGAGTGCTCCTTTCATTACCTCATTTAATCCTCTCAACAACTGTTAAGTAGTGAGCCCCATTTCACAGATGAGGAAACTGAGGCTCAAAGAAACAAGTCACATGCACAAAGTCCACTTAGTCACATCTACTAGTCAGAGTGTCAAAGTTAAATCTGAACTCACATCTGTCTGGCTCCAAAATCTCAGGCCTCATCTGCAAGATAGGGCAACCCCCCACCTGGCACAGAGGAGTCACTCTGTTTCCCAAAGCAGGACCCAGGACAAGTGTGGCCCCACCCAACTGCTCAAAATTCCTGGGAGGCCTGCAAGCAGCAGACTGTGGACAATGTACCAGGCACTGCAGGGTGTGGGGCCACATCTGTGAATGGACACTCTCCACAGAGCAGTAGCCCCTGATCTAGGCAAATGTAACCCTCTGATGACCTCACAGACGAGCTCCCCACGTGGGCACAGAGTCACTCGCCTACTCACTCATTCGCTCACCAACACCAGCCAAATGGCCCTCATATTTCTACACACAGACACCCACTTATTTTGCCAACCTCCCCAACCAGGGCCAGCCAGCTATATAATTTGCAAGGTGCAGTGCAAAATGAAAATGCAGAAGCCCTGTTCAAAAATTAAGAATTTCAGGACAGCGACAACAGCTTTCAAATAAGCATGGGGACCTGTGCAACTTCACAGCTTGCAAGCCATGCCACCAGCTCCATTCCCACCCCATCTCCTCCTCCTCCCTTGTGCCCCCACCTGCCTACTTCATCCTCTTTCACCCTCAGGCATGCTAAGCTCTTTCCCACCTGGGGGATTTTTTTTTTTTTTTTTTTTTTTTTTGGTACCGGAGATTGAACTCAGGGGCACTCGACCACTGGGCCACATCCCCAGCCCTTTTTTGTATTTTATTAGAAGCAGGGTCTCACTGAGTTACTAAGTGCCTCGCCATTGCTGAGGCTGGCTTTGAACTCGTGATCCTCCTGCCTCAGCCTCCCAAAGTGCTGGGATTACAGGCGTGCGCCACCGCGCCTAGCTACCTGGGGGATTTTTTGCAAGCGCTGTTCTTCTTGCCAAGAACTCTTTTCCCAACTCCCTCAAAACTGGGTCCTTCTCATCATTTAGGGATCTCCCCCAGTCAAAAGTAGCCACCCACATAGCTTTCGTCAGAACCGTATTTATACCCTTTATGGTGTGAAGCACATCCTGTGACCTTTGCATGTCTGCTGGTTTACTATTTATTGTCCATCTTCCCTGCTAGAATGTTGACTTATGGGGACCGGACCCACATCACAGAGTCCCTAGTGCCCAACCCAGGGCTTGGTACACAGAATGGGTTCAAAACTTTGTAAAACAGTGATAAGTGAATGAATGAACGAGTGCACACACACCAGAACACACACCCTCCTGCCACTACATCTCTTCCCTCTCTCACCCTGCAACCTAGACCAGCACAGGGTGTTCTCCAAACAGCCTGGCACCCAAGGCATGCCAATACAGACAGCTGGTGGACGATACCAAGAGAGGAAAGCAGATCCCAAGGCCTTGAAGGAGAGACCACAGTGGCAAGGCCCAGGGCAAAAGGAGGAAAGAGAAAGGAGGAAAATATGGGGCAAAAGAGCCAACTGGAAGGAGAGAAGAAGTAGACAAGGAGGGGAGAACAAGCTGAGCTTGGCGATGATCCCATTTCTTTACTTTATTAGTGAAACTAATAATTACTATGAATACCTGGCCCTTTCATCCAGGCTGGTGGGAGGCTGCAAACATGAAAGGCTGAGGGCCCCTCACCCAGGTTCCAGGGCTTCCTAACCACCAATTTAGCTTGGCAGCCCCTCCAATTACCCCCACCCTCCAAGCATGCTGTGCCACCTGATTCAACGCCTTTCTAGGTGGGACCTGGGCCTGGCCCTCCTCAGAGGGAAAAACTGAGGAGCTGCAGTTGGCAGGTGGGGCTGGCAACCCAGAAAGTCATGAGGGAGGTGACAAAAAAGAGGAACCCTACACCAGGTGGTTGAAACTCATGAGCCAGGCCCCCAGCTGAAACCATGGCACCATTCCCAAGGCTGCCCCCACCCCCACTCCACCCCAGGGACAGTGAGCCTCTGGACCCTGCCAGATGGCAGTAGGGGGAGGGCGCTTCTGGGAACGGAGATCCAACCAAAGAGACAGAGTCAGCAAGGCCAGCTCCTCCTCACTGCCCCAGGGTCACCCTGGCCCTGGTCTCTGGTGTCCTCAGGTTCTATTTCTCACTATCTTCCCTCAAAGAGGCCTCCTCTCAAAGCCATGGCTGACACCACCAGCCTCTCCTGCACACCACAGTGATGGGCCCTCACCACCTCACCTGCTGAGCTGCCTAGACTTGGGGGAGGTTGCTTGCAGTGATCTCATCCAGTCTCTTGGCTCCTGGAGTCACATCAGAAGCCCTGGTCTTTCCAACGAGCCCCAACTGCTTGTGCCACCTTTACTAGGACATCACACAAATGACTCCAAATATAACAAGGCCTGATTGCCTGTTAACTGCCATCTTCCACCCAAGCCATGAGATCCCCCACTGCCCCTTCTTGGTAGAGGTCTCAAGCCTGAACCTAGAATCAGCCTCACCCCTGTTCCAATTCATCTCAAAATGCTACAGATTCTGCTTCCAAAGTCTCTTCATCATCTGCATTTCTTCATCTTCACAGCTGCCTTTGTGGTCTACCTCACGATCGTCTATCACTTACACAACCATCTTCCCCTTCTCCTGTTTCCACTCCTGCTCCCCTTCCACTGATCCTCCAAACAAAACCAGAGTTGATTTTTCTTTTTCTTTTTTTTTCTTTCTTTTTTTTTTTTTTTTTTTTGTAGTACCAGAGACTGAACCCAGGGGCACTTCACCACCACTGAGCTAGCTACATCCCCAACCATTTTTATTTTGAGACAGGGTCTTGTTAAAGTTGTCCAGGCTGGCCTCAAATGTGCTACCCTCCTGCCTCAGCCACCCAGGTCATTGGGATTACAGGCATGTGCCACCACACCTGACCAGAGTGGATTTAAAAGACATCAATTAGAACATTCTGCTCCCCCTTTAAAGCTCTCCACTGGCTTCCCACGGCATGCAGAGTAGACTCCCCTGGCCCTCTGCCCTCCTGGGGGACCTCGCAGCTTTCCCCTCCCCTGCCTCCTAACAGTTCCTCGGGAGCTTCCTGGCCTTGGCAGCTTTTGTCCTCTGAGAGTGAACCGTGAACCCACTCCTGTGATCTTCCCAGGTCAGTCCTTTTCCTTCACACACTGACCACAATCTGAAATGATAAAGTTATTGGCTGGTTTGCTTGTGTAATGTCTACCTGTTTCCACATTAGAGGACCCACGTCTACCTCATCCAGTGTTGGTTTTTGGTTTGTTTGTTTTGTTTTTGTTTTTCCTTTTTGGTGCTGAGGATTGAATCCAGGGGTGTTCTACCACTGAACTACATCCCTAGCCCTTTGTATTTCTTATTTTAAGACAGGGTCTCACCAAGTTGCCTGGGCTCAATTTGAACTTGTGATCCTCCTGCCTCAGCCTCCTGAGTGGCTGGGGTCACAAGCCTGGTGCTTGGCCTTCCTTCATGGCTTCATTACTCATAGTATCTGCACATACAAGGCACTCAATCAGTCTGCTGAACGAGTAAGTGACCAGGATCTATCCCCGTTGTGCCAAGCCAGTGGGTCCAGCTTTTCCACGTGAGGGAACTCAAGAGGGGCCCTCAGCAAGTCAGCCTGGGGCACCCCAGAGCCTGGACACAATCTTCACCTGAACCCCCAATGACTGGGCATCGCCTTCTCCTTCTCCTGCTCCGTAAAACGAGGATACTCATCTAAGCCCCTGCAGTGTGCTGAGGCACAAGGGAAGTGTGCACACCAAGACCCTGGGCGTATCGCAGCCCTGTCCTAGGGAGGATGTCTTGTCTGAAGTGCAGATACACACACAAACACACACACTTCTGGACTCAGAAACTACAAGAATGTGGGCAACACCAAGGCCTTCCCTGAGCAGCATGGACCAGGCGCCATCTAGCGGGCCCTTCAGCAAGAGCAGGCATTCGAGGTATGTAGGGCAGCTGCCTGGGACCCGCCCTGATTTCCCCACCTGGCAGAGCTGGCTTCAGGGCAGAGGGGCTTCCTCTGAGCCCAGAACCATTTAGGCCCAGCCCCAATCTTTGATCTCAACTCACCAGCTCCCTCCACCCCGCCCCAGCCACACAGATCTTCTCCTAAATCCCTGAAAGATCCAAGTTCCCTTTGACTCCAGACCTCCACAGGCTGCGGGGCTTCAGGGCCCTCCTCCACCACCTTCTCCCTGTCCTGGCTGACCCCTCCTTCCACCCTGGGTCTGCACTTAAAAGGTACCTTCCCAGAGGAGACCCAAGCTAGCGCTGGCCTCTGTCCCCCAGTGGGCCCCCTCCCCTCCTTACTGACGACCCCCACAACACACATATAGACATCGTCTTGTTCCTATTCCTCATTAGACAAAGAGTCCTTGGCAGGGCGTCCCGGCACATTCATGTCTGTATGGCAAGTAGGGAGAAGTCCTGGGCCTACAAGGGAGCTCTGTGAGACACAGAGATGTGGGGCAGTGCCGAGGCGAGGCAGCCCGTGGAAGATGGACACTGGAGGCCTCCAGGAAGGGGCCTCAGCCTGAGCCATCTCCCCCTGAAGGGTGTGCACTGGCTTAACCCTCGCTCATGCGGCCCCCTCCTCACCTTGTTCCCCACACTCAGACACAGAGACCAGAGTTCCTGTGGGTTCTGGGGCTCAGACCAAACCCAGAACCACAGTGACATCACAACAGCTTCACAGGGCCCAATACTTTTTTTTTTTTTTTTTTTTTTTTTTTGTATTAGGGATTGAACCCAGGGGCACTTTATCACTGAGCCACATTCCCAGCCCTTTTTATATTTTATTTTGCTAAATCACTAAATTGCTCAGGGCCTCACTAAGGTGCTTCGAACTTGCGATCCTCCTGCCTCAGCCCTCCTGAGCTGCTGGGAGGAGGCATGCACCTTACAGCTTACAGGCATGCACCACTATGCCCAGCTAGGGACCAACACTTTTTTTTTCTTTTTAAATATTTATTTATTTGCTTTAGTTATACACAATGCAATGTTTACATGGTGCTGAGAATCGAACCATGGCCGTGCACGTACTAGGCGAATGCTCTACCGCTGAGCCACAACCCCAGCCCCTGGGACCAACACTTTTGAAGGACCTACCTCCAAGTCCCAGAGCCTCCTGGGCTGCATTTGGCATCTGACTGCTAGCTGTGTGTCAGGATGAACTAACTCACCCTCTGTGGGCCTTCTCTCCACCCCTCCCTCTCTCCCATTTGAAAAACTTCTCCAAGGGGAGGAGAAGATAGAGCCTATGGGCAAATTAAAGTATGAACTGTTCCTAAGAGCAGAGAGTGCGAGTCTTCCAGGCTGGGCTTGGGGGTCCGGGAAAGGACCCAGGTTCTGCTTTCTCAAGGCCTATTATTACCCGCTCTTCATTCACCAATCAGCAGACAATTAGAAGACAACCAGGGGCTGGGGTTGTGGCTCAGGAGTAGAGCACTCGCCTAGCAAAGGCGCAGCCTGGTTCCATCCTCAGCACCACGTAAAAATAAACGCACTGTGTACAACTAAAAGCAAATAAATAAATATTTAAAAGAAGAAAAAAAAAAAGAAGAAGAAGAAGACACCCAGACTGGTTGTTGGAAGTATTGGGGCTCTGCAATCAGGCTGCTTAGGCCCAGATCCTGGTGTCCCACTTAACTTATTTCCTCGGTTGTAAAATGAGGGGAGTACGATCTTTCTGCTCTCTATGGTTATCGAGAGGCGTCAAGGACATGAGACATTCAGCTCACTGAGCACAGAGCCTGCATGGTCTAAGTGTCCAATTAAGGCCATTATCACCACTGAACAACAAGGTGCCAGTCACTTGTCTCCTAATCGCATCCTGGTTTTATCTGCCCCCACTGTGCCTTGTGCACAGTCCTCTAGTCCCTGTCCTCAGTCCCTTCCTCACACACCTCCTCAAGGCCTGCTGCTGCCTCAGGAATTCTGGAGGTCTGCAGCAGAACCCCTGGGCCACCAGTTTTCTCTCTGCCTAGTCCCACCTGTCCCAGGAAGTGCAGATCTGCCCTGAGCTGGGGCCTCACAGGCCTCTGGATGGCTCCCCTTGTCCCTCCACAGCCTACAGCAGTGAGAGAGAAGTGGGCAGAGGACAGGGGACACTGTCCTCCCTGCTTCTCACCACCACGTTCAGGCTGTTCTCACTCCTTCCTCCCCAAACGACCCAGCTTTGATTCCACGTCACATCATGAGAGGCACCCAACATCAGCCCATCTTAGCACAGGGGTCTCCCAGCCCCTGGGTCCGCCCTAGCTGTCTTTGGATGCTCTGCCTTGGACTCATGGTCACCTCAGTCAATCGGTGTCTCAGTTCTTGGCTATTTCAATGGGCACATGGACAATGCTCCTAACACTCCAGCCCCTAGTCCCTCGGCATGTTTTTATGTAACCGTCTTGTCTTCCTGCCCATCTCTGCCACTTGCCCCCGTGGTTATCACCAATACCTGGGACTCCTCCCTAAACCATCATCTCAGTGATGCCCCCAGCTCTTGCCCATCAGCTTGAAGGCACCAGCTGGCATGCTGATTTCAGCCATCCCTGACTCCGCTGGGACCCCCAGCCCCTTGGTCTATCCCGTACACACTGTCCCTGCCAGTGTGGACACTTGACTACTCCCGCTATGCACCTCAACGCCACACTTGGGTACCACATCCTTCCTCTGTACTCACCTCCATCCCACTGGCCCTCTCTTAAGCTGTCCTCTCCTGGCAAAAGCACAACCCTGCGAAATCCAGTGCTCTACACATTAGATCCCACTCCGTGCCTGCATCGGGGAGCCAAGCTGGCTGGAGCAAGCACCACACACAGCCTCAAGAGGAGCGAGCCTAAGGGGCCTCAGGAACCCATTCCATTTCTCCAGCCTTGGTGACTGTGTAAGCCTTCTCTCACCCTGCACCTTCAGCCTTAGAGCTGGCTTCTGCCACTTCCCTGTAGAGAGTCTCCCAAGGCCCTCCTGCCACACGCCCACCCTCCCACCTTCCTGCCTGTTGGCACCACATCCACTCTCCTACCAAAGCCCATCCTCCCACCTGTGCCCTAGAGCCCCTCACCTCTCCTAAGCAAGGTCAAGTCTCCATCCCCAGCTTTCTACTCTCTACTGTACCATTCCTATCAGGTACAGACATCTGCTAAGAACAGATTCTTTAAAAAAGAAATTTCTGCTGGGCACAGTGGCGCATGCCTATATAGTCCTAGTGGCTTGGGAGGCTGAGGCAGGAGGATTGCAAGTTCAAAGCTAGCCTCAGCAACTCAGTGAGGCCCAAAGCAACTGAGCAAGACCCTGCCTTTAAATAAAATGTGAAAAGGGCTGGGGATGGGGTTTAGTGCCCCTAGGTTCAATCCCGGTACCAAAAAAGAGAGAAAGAAAAAACCCTTCCCCATTCTTCATCTGCCCCTTATCTACACCTCCCTCTTTCTCCCTTAAATATACTCACTTCCAGCTTTCCCAGTTCCTCCAGCTCCCCCACCCCATGAAACCTGCTCATGCCATGCATGGTCCCTGGTGGTCACTCTCAGCGCCCATCCTACTGGACCTCTCAGGGCGCCAGCACAGCTGCCCACTCCCCTTCTTGACTGTGTCTTCATGTGACTTCCTGAAACACTTCGTCGAGTTCCCCTATCTCACCGCTCACTACTTCCTTCTCACTCGCTGTCTCCTCCTCTTATTCCATCATGTGTGCACACACATGCTTGTGCAAAGGTGTACACTGCTGGGGAAGGACCCTAGGGCTTTGTGTATGCTAGGCAAGCATTCTACCACCAACCCCACCCCCATGCTCTTGACACTCCATCCTTAGAGCGCTTCTCTACCTATGCCGAGGCCCTCAGTGGTCATAGTCTCCTTATTTTTTTTTTTTTTTTTTTTTTTTTGTGGTACTGGGGATTGAACTCAGGGGCACTTGACCACTGGGTCACATCCCCAGCCCTTTTTTGTATTTTATTTAGAGACAGGGTCTCACTGAGTTGCTAAGTGCCTCGCCATTGCTGAGGCTGGCTTTGAACTCGCGATCCTCCTGCCTCAGCCTCCCAAAGTGCTGGGATTACAGGCGTGCGCCACCGCGCCCGGCTGTCTCCTTATTTTATTTTATTTTTTTTGTGGTACCAGGGATTAATCTCAGGGGCACTCGACCACTGGGCCACATCCCCAACCCTTTTTTGTATTTTATTTAGAGACAGGGTCTCACTGAGTTGCCAAGTGCCTCACCATTGCTGAGGCTGGCTTTGAACTCGCAATCCTCCTGCCTCAGCCTCCCAAATGCTGGGATTACAGGCGTCCGGCACCACATCGGGCTAACAGTCTCCTGATTTTAAACATCACCCCTATGCCCAAGACTCCCAAATTTACATAACAGCCCGGGCCTACTCCTTAATTCCAGGTTCATCTACCCTGACAACCTCCTGGACATGTCCACTTGGAGTGAATTGAACACCCAAAACTCAGGCCTAAGACCAATTCTGGTCTTCTCTAAAAACCTGCTCCACCCATGGCCCTCCCAGTGCCAGCAACTACAGCTCCATCTTTCAGGTACTCCAGCCCTGCATGCTGGAGTTGGCTTTCACAGTGCTCTTTCTCCAGGCCACGTCTCACCTACGGGAAATCCTGTTGGATCTACTTTCAAAAGACAGGCAGATTTGAACCACTTCTCTCTCTACCTCCACTGAAGCCCCTCTGGTCCCGGCTATCAGTACGTTTCCCTTGGTTCACTGCAAAAGCCTTTTAACCCTGATCCTGCTTCTATTTTTGTCCCTCACCCCCTCCCCAGGCTGTCTGCTCGGCACAGAGCATCGACAGTGAACCTGTTAAAACAAGTCAGACTGTCTCTCCTCTGCTTAAAACCCTCCAACAGGTCCACTCAGAGGAAAAGCCAAAGTCTTTACAAAGCCCTGTGGGGCCACATGACCTCTGATGGTTGCCTCTGCCCACCCCCTTCTAGTGCCGCTCCATTCCAGCCACGCTGGCTCCCACCACCCCCAGAATATGCCGGCCACACTTCAGCCTTTGGGCATGTGCACGTGCCGGGCCCTCTGCCTATAACGATCCTCCCCCAGACGCTGGCAATGCTTCCTTCCTGTCTCCCAGGCCTCTGCTCAAATCTCTCCCAGACTACCCGTCCTCTCTATTCAATTCCGCCACCTGCCCCACCACCTTCCCTTCTTTACCTGCCTGGCTTATCCTTCTCTCCCTAGAACTGACAGCCCAGTAACATGATGGGAAGTTTACTCAGATGCTGTATCTTGCTCTTTCTTCCAGAACGTCAACTTTAAGAGGGTGGGAATCCTTGTCTGATTTGGTCACCAATGTATCCCAGGTGTCAAGAACAACTCTAGACACAGACTCAGTGCTCACAAGCCTTCATGGGTGGAATGAATAAGCTGTGAGTGGTAAACACACTACTTATACTCACAATGCTGACAGTGTATGGAGTAGGGTGGGGTGAGAAAAAGAGGGAGGGCAACAGAGAGGCAAGACACTGCAGGAGTGGCTATGCCACTCCTCCAATCTGATCTCTCATCCCTCTCCCCTTACTCACAGTACACTAGGCATACCAGCTAAGTTTTAGCTATTTTATTTCTCCAAACACATTCCTACCTCAGGACCTTAGCACGTACAATTCTCCCTGCTCAGACCATTATTCCATTCTTCCTGTATTCATTCAGCTAATTTCTCCTTTATCTATTTACTCATTTTTGCACTATTGAGTATTGAACCCAGAGATACTGTACCAGTGAGCCACATCCTCAGCCCTTCTTATTTTTTTTTTTTTTTTGAGTGAGGGTCTCACTAAGTTGCTCAGGGCCTCATTTAGTTGCTGAGACTGGTCTCAAACTTGCAATCCTCCAGCCTCAGCCTCCCAAGTCACTGAAATTATAGGCATGCACCACCATGCCAGAATCAATGTGTTTTTTTTTAATATTTATTTATTTATTTGCTTTAGTTGTACACAATGCCTTCATCTGTATGTGGTGCTGAGGATCGAACCCGGGCCGCACACGTGCCAGGCGAGCGCTCCACCGCTGAGCCACAACCCCAGCCCCCAGAATCAATGTTTTTAAAAGCACTATTATTATACCATTTTATATATGAGAAAACTAACCCCCCAGATAGCCTCTAATTTTTATTCAAGAATACAGAGCTGCCGGGCGCGGTGGGGCACGCCTGTAATCCCAGCACTTGGGAGGCTGAGGCAGGAGGATCGCAAGTTCAAAGCCAGCCTTAGCAATGGCGAGGCATTTAGCAACTCAGTGAGACCCTGTCTCTAATAAAATACAAAAAAAAGGGCTGGGGATGTGGCCCAGTGCCCCTGAGTTCAATCCCCAGTACCCAAAAAAAAAAAAAAAAAAAAAAAAAAAAAAGAATACAGAGCTAAAAACTATTTGTAGAATCAACAAATGTGTTGATTAAATAATTCAAGTAGAGTTTTGAAGTTTCTATAGTTTCTGAAATAAGACTTCTCTGTGGAATATCTGTCCTGAGGAAACTGTGTGGGCTGCCTTTGGTCCTGCTCCCTCCACAAAGCCTTCCCTCTGCCCGGTGGAAAGGTCTCTGCTTAGTACAATGCTGATTCAAAGCAGGAACTCATTCGACAATACTCCAGCCTCCACCACTATCCCTCCTCTACTGGGGAACACACTACCTAAGAACAAAAAGCTCCGCCCTTCAAAGAAAACAGAGAGACAATTCATAGAAGAGATGCAAACGGTCAAAACATTCAGAGAGAGATGTCTGACCTCACTAATCATGAAGACAAGCGATGCAACAAGGATGTACTTAGCTTCTCAGCTTATGGAAGTGAAGTGATATGAACTTTCTGGAGAACAATTTAGCAACATATATCAAAGTTTAATGCCAGGAACAATGGATTATGCTTGAAATCCCAGCAACATGGGAGGCTGAGGCAAGAGGATCACAAGTCTGAGGCCAGCCACAGCAATTTAATGAGGCCCTAAGCAAAAATAGCAAGGCCTGTCTCAAAAAAAAGGTCTGGAGACATGGCTCAGTGGTAAAGTGCCCTTGGGTTAAATCCCTGATACCAAAAAAAAAAAAAAAAAAATTTCTTTTAAATGCATGTTCCCTTTAATTTCAAGCAATTTACCTTGAGGAAAGGATAGCAGAAATGGATTATTTTTGTTGTCGTTGTTTTGTCTTGTTGAAGACATGGGGTCTCATTACATTGCCCAGGCTGGCCCCAAACTCCTAGACTCAAGTGATTCTCCTGCCTCAGCCTCCTGAGCATCTGGTACTGTCATAGGCTATGCCACCACATCCAGTACAAGTGTGTTCTTGACAGTTTTATATTTGAAAATTCTGGAGATTAATCTAAATATACATCAATAGAGAACTGGTTAAATAAGCAATTATACAGCTATACAAAGTGATACCAATAGTAGTTGAAAAGCCACAACATAATAGTAGTAAGGAAGAGGATTTCTGGGGACACAGTTGAGAAGGCGAAGATTTGGGGGAGACTTTGGTATTCTTTTTGGTAAATTTTTTTTTTTTTTTTTTTTTTTTTGGTTCTGGGGATTGAACTCAGGGACACTCCACCACTGGGCCACATCCCCAGCCCTTGTTTGTATTTTATTAGAGACAGGTTCTCACTGAATTGCTAAGTGCCTCACCATTGCTGAGGCTGGCTTTGAACTCGTGATCCTCCTGCCTCAGCCTCCCAAGTGCTGGGATTACAGGCGTGCGCCACCGCGCCCGACTACTTTTGGTAAATTTTTAAAAATGTTTGTGAATGACTTTGTACTCAAAATAATAAAATTAAATATTTCTTTTAAAAATGCTATAGGGCCAGGAATAGTGGCGCACTACTGTAATCCCAGTTACCCTGGAGGCTAAGGCATGAGGATCTCAAGTTTGAGGTTAGCCTGGGCAACTCGGTGAAACCCTGTTTCAAAATAAAATTTAGGAAAAAAGGAGCTAAGGATATAGCTCAGTGGTAGGGTGATTTCTTAGTGTGTGTGAGGTCCTGGGTTAATACCCAGTACTACAAAATTAAATAAACAAACAAGCAAGGAAACAAATAAATAAATAAAAAGCTGCAGATCTCTACTGGTTGTTATGGAACGATATCTACAATGATGTTGGGTGAAAAAAGCAAAATAGCAAATAAAATATAATTTTCATTTACCTAAAAGTGTAAATTATATAATAAAGATATAGGTATATATGTCGGTATAAAATGTTGCTTCTGGAATAATGTTCTTTAATTTCATAATAGTGTATTTCTAGAAGGAAAACTTGGGGGGCAATTTTTACTTTTTTACTACATACTTCTCTGTATTGTGTGGACTGTTTATAATGAGCATGACTTTTCTTTTAAACCATAAAAGGCAAATTATTGTAAAGCTATTTTTCTTTTCTTAAAAAAGAGAGTCCTGCCGGGTGCGGTGGCACACGCCTATAATCCCAGCACTTGGGAGGCCGAGGCAGAAGGATCGTGGGTTCAAAGTCAGCCTCAGCAATGGCAAGGCACTTAGCAACTCAGTGAGACCCTGTTTCTAAATAAAATACAAAAAAAGGGCTGGGGATGTGGCCCAGTGGTCCAGTGCCCCTGAGTTCAATCCCCGGTACCAAAAAAAAAAAAAAAAAAAGAGTCCTTCAGCCTTAAAGAAAATTGAAATTATGGTATTTGCTGGTGAATGGATGGAGCTGGAGAATATCATGCTAAGGGAAATAAGCCAATCCCCAAAAATAGTCAAAGGCCAGATGTTTTCTCTGATATGCGAATGCTAATTCACAATAAGGGGCAGGGCTAGGGAAAAAAACAGGTACTTTGGATTAGGTAGTGGGAAGGAAGGGGGGCAGATGGGAGTAGGAAGAACATTGGAATGATCTGACATTATTACCCTATGTACATATATGATTACACAACCGGTGTGATTCCACATCATTTACAGCCAGAAGAATGATAAATTATATTCCATTTATATACGATCTGTCAAAATGCATTCTACTGTCATGTATAACTAATTACCAAAAAAATTTATAAAAGGAGAGTCCTTTCCTGTATGCACATGCATAAGTGATTCCTGGGAAGGACATATGCCTAGTTATGAACAGCAGTGAGTAAGACTATTACTTCTTTTTTCTTTCTTGTTCTTTTCATGTTTATGTCTTATGGGTTTTCTGTAATTAATTGTTTCTTTTTGTTGTTGTTGTTTTGGTACCAGGGATTGAACCCAGGGGCGCTTAACCACTGAGCCACATCCCCACCCTTTTTTTTTTACTGTATATTATTTTTTTAAATTATTTATTTGCTTTTAGTTGTACACAATGTGTTTTTACGTGGTGCTGAGGATCGAACCCGGGTCGCGCACGTGCTAGGCGAGCGCTCTACCACTGAGCCACAGCCCCAGCCCTGCTGTATATTATTTAGAAGCAGGGTCTCACTGAGTCAGTCAAGGCCTGGATAAACTGCTGAGGCTGGCTTTGAACTCGTGATCCTCCTGCCTCAGCCTCCTGAGCCGCTGGGATTACAGGCGTGCACCACCATGCCCGGCAATTAATTGTTTTTATAAAGTGGAAAGAAGGTATTACGATTTTTTTTTTTTTTTTTTTTGGCCTGGCATGGTGGCCCCTGAGTTCAATCCCCAGTACTGAAAAAAGAAAAAAAAAATTGCCTATGTAAACTGAAGTCTTTCAAAGTGATCAACAGCTCATAGAGCCATATGCTATTCTTCATGCTAGCTCATTTTGTCCGACATATGCTGTATATACATTTTATTACATAGGTTTCATATATATTGTGCATGCATGTATGCATGTGAATATGCCTGTGTATTAAGTATATTGTATCTACCATTTACCCAGTTCTGCTAAACACACTTATTGGCCCTTCCCACATCTCCATCTACACATTATTCCAGACCTTCAAGGTTATTAGATTGTTATATTAATATGTTATATTAATATATTATATATTCTTTATAATTAATACATAATATATACATTATTATATGTAATATAATAATTAATATAATATATATTGTTAATATTAATATATTACTATATTGTTATTAGAGGGATATATGGAAGTGGCTATTAAGCATAGGAGTTTCAAATCAGAACCTCAAATCCACTACAATTATGTGGTCTCTGTTAATATCCCTCATCCGTACAAGGGAAACCAAAAGACTATTTGAAAATGTGAGAATTAAATGAAGCAATGCATATAAATTGCTTAGCACAGGCTGAAATATAAATATTCTTATTTTGCCCGGTGCTGCACAAAATAAGCCAAAGGTACGTTGTTAGAAGTCTTCTTGTTGTTCTTCCCCTCCGCGCCACAAGGTGCGCTGCCACTCCCAGGATGCCAGGCACGGGGTTGGGATGGCGGAAGTCTGTCTAGTCGCGGCCACCGCCATCTTGGAACATAAACCCGCCTCACCTCGTGAGTGTTTCCGCTTCGTTCGGTCCCGTAGGCAAAGCCGCTCGCAGCAAAACTCTTCCCTGTGCCTCTTTTCGCCCTCCCTTAAGTAAACTATCTTCCCCGATGGCGAAGTCTTAGTCTCTTCGTGAGCAATAAAAGCGGCGTATTCCGGGAGCCGACTTCGCCCCCGTGACCTCAGCGGCATACTTCCGGGACTCGGAAATGACCCGTCGCCCCGCCCTTTCTCAGTCTCTCTTTCCGGTGGCGGAGTCTGGAGAAGACACGCAGGTACGAGGCCCGGGCACCGATAATCGTGCGGCATCCTGTGGCCAGAGGGCCCGGCGGGGCTCGGGACGCGGGACTGGGGTCTTTTGGCAGAAGCCAGGTTAGGTGCTGGGCAAGAGACGTGGAACCGGCAGACTCCGAACCCGGCTAATCTAGGATCAACTTCGCGCTTTGTTTCGGAAGGAGGTCTTCTGGTTTTAGGGGTGGGGGGAGACTTATTTCTGTGAAGTGGACATAAACTGTAGTCCAGGACTTGCCCCTGAACTAAGTCACGTTTCAGCTACTGCACAGCGCGGCTTACGGGAGCCAGGGACTGTGGTCTGTGGGCTCCTCCCACCCTGCCCCCACTAGCTTCTTCCTGGGCGATCGCAGACCTGTGTCTAATCTCAAGTTAGGATTTGGAAAATAGGAATAATAGCGCCGGTCCTATGGGGTGGTAGTGAAAATTCAGGGAGAGAATGCAGGAAAAACTCGGGCCCTGTGTTTGCTTTTGAATCAGGGTGATTCTTCATGCTAGTTCTGGGCCCTCGAGACCCGACTCTTAAGTCAGAAGTTGATGGTAGGGACTGCACTTAAATGTTTCAGGTGTGTCAATACCCCTGAATAACCATTATTTACTTCATCATCACTTTAGGCCTTAGGATCGGGGAAATGCAGGTGGACACTGGATATAATACTAGCTTCCTTAATTAAGATCCCCTTTTGCACCTTCCTTAACAATACTCAGCCACCGAGTCAATTTCGTTTATCTAATTTGAGGGTGGGAATAGGTGGTTTTGCACGCACAAGACCTGCACTCATAGTACTGACTATAATCAGACACTAAAAATTACATAAGAAAGGCAACAGAGAGATCCAGGAACACTAGAGACAGACTTTTAAAACCTAGGGTAATTGCCTGGCACGGTGGCGCACACCTGTAATCCCAGCACTTTGGGAGGCTGAGCAGGAGGATCGCAAGTTCAAAGCCAGCCTCAGCAATGGTGAGGCACTTAGCAACTCAGTGAGACCCTGTCTCTAAATAAAATACAAAAAAGGGCTGGGGATGTGGCCCAGTGGTCAGGTGCCCCTGAGTTCAATCCCTGGTTCCAGGGGGGGGAAAAAAAAAAAAAAAACCTAGGGTAATTGATAGTGAAGTGGAGGGAATCTTGCCAGAGTACAGGGCTGAAGTGGTATAATCTTAGGTGGCACCTCATGTCTTAACTCCTTCCGCAGGGTATAGCCTGATTTCATTTGAGCCCTTCATGGTTCTAGTGTCTTCTGATAATGTTAGGAAAGGCCTGGAGCTTTAGGCAGGAAGTCGTTCTCCTAGCCTTGCCCATTCTCCTCCTTTGCTAGATCCTGTGGTTGAGTGATTTCGCTTAACATTATAGGCAATGTCAGGTTACAGTTATTTGGTTTCATAAACCAATTGAATTTCTGGAATGGATCTTTTTCTGGAGGACATGTTTTAGTGCCTTTTAATTTTTGTTGTTAGTAAAGTTTAAGGACTTGGTTCTAAACAGTAGGAGGAGGAGATAAATTGGTGGGGGTAGAGGATTTAGATTGGCTTTGGGAAGGAACAGGTAGAGCACAGAACTAGGAGATGAGGTTTGAGGGCCATGTTGGTAACAAACTCTGGTATGCTAAGCTAATGAGTTGGTTCAGAATTACGATGGTGACCTTTTTTTTTTCTCACTTGAATAAAGGATCTTTGGAACACCGTTTACTGATACATAGGTAGGTATTAGCCTTGGCATTGCCTTTTGGAATGTAGTCTTTCAGGCTTCTTGGGGCCTAGCCTGTATATAGTGTCCAGGGCCAGGAAACCCAGAAGTGCTCCTAGCATTACTGTGTGTGGATCGAGAATTATATAAACTGGTTCTGATCTCTGTAACTGACTTGCTATGTCACCCTGGATAAATCAACAAAAATTTTTCGCCTTATATATTGGAAACAAGAAGCATGAGAAAGAAATTGATTTCCCAGCTGGGGATGTAGCTCAGTGATAGAGTACTTGCCTAGCATGTCTAAGACCTTGGGTTCCAACCCCAATACCACTGAAAACATAATTGATTGACCCAGTTCGACAGAACTGCCAGTTGAACTCAGGTCTACAGAGACTTAAGTCAGTGAGTGTGTTGTCCTTATTTTAGGTAGAAATTAGGGATGCTTGTGGTCAGCTGCTAGAATTTAGGCTTATCCTGAAGGTGCTGTGTAGCTATGCTTTGGGTAGTTTCTGGAGAAGGGTTACCTCATGACACATTGCTTTTTAGCCACCAGTTGACATCAACCAAGTACAGGGAGAAATGGGTTATAGTGAGACACAGATGAGAAAGTACACCATAGTCCTAGGTGTAAGGAACTAGGGACAAAAAGAAGCAAAACTTGGGATTTCTTTAAAGGCTAAGAGTAGATTCTGGAGTGTGTGTGTGTGTGTGTGTGTGTATGCATACATGCATGCGTGCTCTCATGCCAGGAATTAAACCCAAGGGCACTTAACCACTGAGCCATGTCCCTGGCCCTTTTCATTTTTATTTTGAGACAGGGCTTCACTAAGTTACTGCGGCTGGCCTTGAATTTGCAATTCTGCCTCAGCCTCCTGAACTGCTCAGATTAAAGGCATGTGCCACCATGTCTAGCTATGGAAATCTTGTCATTAACATTGAGGTTCTTCTATTCAGAAATGGCACCTCGCAAGGGAAAGGAAAAGAAGGAAGAACAGGTCATCAGCCTTGGACCTCAGGTGGCTGAAGGAGAGAATGTATTTGGTGTCTGCCACATCTTTGCATCCTTCAATGACACCTTTGTCCACGTCACTGATCTTTCTGGCAAGTGAGTACCTGGGTGGAGAGGCACAAAACCCAGCTGGCAAGAAGCTGAGGGAAGAAATGTCCCCATTTTAGGAAGTTCTTTCTAAAGACTTAATGCTTTGTCCAGGTAAGGAAATGTGCTTGCTCATTTTGTCCAAAAATGCATAAGTTTCTAGGAATTAAAAGAGAAGACATTCATTTGTGAAGTCATTCAGATTCTGACTTTGGTTTTTCTTCTATGTAAAATGAAAATATCAGTACACACCTCAAGGACTAATCTTAAAGATTGAATGCAGAAGTAAATACAAAGTTTAGCTATCTTGGGTCTTTCAACCCACTAAACTGAACCCCATGGCTCTCTTGTTCTGCATCAGAATAAATGTTCGAGTTGACTCAAGCTCTGCCAGACCTGAGTTGTGGCAGTCTTTATTTGTTAGACATGATAATCACTCAGTGAATCCTTGTTGGAAGATGAAAAAGAATGACTCTGCTTTTGTCCCCAGGGAAACCATCTGTCGTGTGACAGGTGGGATGAAGGTGAAGGCTGACAGAGATGAATCCTCTCCATATGCTGCCATGTTGGCTGCCCAGGACGTAGCCCAGAGGTGCAAGGAGCTAGGCATCACTGCCCTACATATCAAACTCCGGGCCACAGGAGGAAACAGGTATATAAGGCTGGAAAGCACTTAAATTTGAGAATTGGTTTTCTGTTGTAACCTGAAATAAGATAATTGGCTTCTGGATGTACCCCACCCTTACCAAGTGCCTACTGTATGCTAGTTACTGTGTTTTCAGTACTAGGAAAAAAAGAGTAAAGGAAGACAGTAGATAATGACCTTTGTCTTCCTTGTATGGAACTTAGGCAACATAGAGCAGCAGTGGGTGTGTGGCTTCCATTTGTGGCAAATGCTAGGGAGCAAAAGTATGGAGTTAGTGATAAAATATATTTTCAACTAAGGGCTAAATGATAACCAGAAGTCTTTCAGAGAGGGAAAGATAGGGGGAGGGTATTCCAACTAGAGATAGCTGCAAGAATAAGTTCTCAGGGTAAGGATGAACTCAGGCAACTAACTAGGAGGAGGAAAGTAGCATGAGGAGAGATGCAGGGATAGAGCCGTGCTGGGTCTTATAGAACAGGACAAAGGCTTGGGATGAAAACCAGATGACTGCCAGGTAGGGAATAGACCAGATGGAAACTTGTTCAAGTGGTCCCATGGAGAGGTGGTGGTGTCTTGGACAGAGCAGCAAAGAAGAGAAGGGTCACAGCATGTGGCAAGAAGGGAAAGGGCTTTACCTGGCTGCAGGCAGAGCAGGGCAAACTGACCTATGACCAGGTTGACCTGCTGTTCATTTTTGTACAGTCTGTACAAATTACTCTAATTTTTTTAAAGGGATTTTGTTGGCTATACAACAAAAACCACAGTGACCCACTAAGCCTAAAATATTGTCTGACCCTTTACACAAAGTTTGTAATTAGAAAATTGTGAGATCTTAGGGAAATTACCATTGGTTTGTCTAACTTGAACTTTTACTTCTTAGGACCAAGACCCCTGGACCTGGGGCCCAATCAGCTCTCAGAGCCCTTGCTCGTTCGGGAATGAAGATTGGGAGAATTGGTAAGTCTCTGTCTCACACACACAACTTAGGTTAGTTTTGAAGCATTGATCCCAAAAATCATGTATTGCTCCTGTTGAGTACAGGTCCTGGTCTGATGTCTCTTGGCAGATAGGTTTGTTGAAGGGAGCTTTATAGTGTTCTTCCCATCTGCCTTGGGATGGCCTAGTATCATTTCTAAATCTGTCTTACTGATTTAGAGGTTGAGACAATGACAGGAAATTTTGAGGGTGGGGCAGTTCCCCATTCATCTGTCAATAATGGGAACACATTTGGGGAGCAATTGGATCTGCTGCTGAATGGTTAGACCACTGGCCTAGGGAGGCCTGGGGTCCTTCCCATTCAGCTCCAGGTACTGATGTTTTCTCTTCTCCCCACAGAGGATGTCACCCCCATCCCCTCCGACAGTACCCGCAGGAAGGGGGGTCGCCGTGGTCGCCGTCTGTGAACAGGACTCCTCAGATTATTTTCTGTTAATAAATGCCTTGTAAGCTATTTCAACACTAGTCTTTTCTTGTGTAGGAACCACCCAGGGGATATGTATGTCCTTCCACTTATCTAGGTGTGATGAGGGCATGGACTGACTTGAGGTTCTTGGGGTAGTGACAAAATAGTGTATTGCTTCAGAAGAAGTAGAAGACACTTTATGCAGGAATGTAAGTGGAACTGTTTCAGCTCTAGGTGCGGGACAGGTGAGCCTGGGTTCTGCAAACTGGCTTCCTGGGAGAGGTAAGGTGCTAGGGCTACATTTGGGTCTTTTTCATACTGCTTGTTGTGATGTTAAGCTTCCTCAGTCACCTAAAGCAAATCAAGGCCTTGGAGACCTTGTTTTGAAAATGGAGATGTTGGTTCTAAATATGAACCGATTCTTAAAGAGCCAGAGCAGAGTGGGAACTGTTGATCCAAGTGTAGCCTGAGCAGAAGAGGAGGCTTCCAGA
This sequence comes from Tamias sibiricus, assembly GCA_025594165.1. Classification (NCBI taxonomy): domain Eukaryota; kingdom Metazoa; phylum Chordata; class Mammalia; order Rodentia; family Sciuridae; genus Tamias; species Tamias sibiricus. Next base: position 60,994,390 of record CM046662.1, read on the forward strand.
CCTGAGCCATATATAAACACAAGTGGGCGTGTATCTCCCCCCACACCTTCTGTGCAAAACGGGCAGCTCGCTCTGCTGTGCCTTGCTTTTCTTTACTTGGCAGATCTTGGAGGTTGTTCCACATTGGTACATAAAGTACATAAAGATTCAGCCACCCCACAAATACACACCAAGTCCTATTTTCTCATCAGCAATAAAAAGAAAAGTTCTTGCTTTTCCGGAAGCTTGCATCCAGCTCCAAGGACACAGTGGCACCAGATGGTGCTGAATGTTCTGCAAGGGATTGCCACAGGACGCTGTGGTGGTAAGGCAGGGCCCACTGATGGAGCAATGAGAGGCCAGTGGAGAGGAGAAGATGTTGTCCAGGAATGAAGAGGTAAGGGCACTGAAACAGAAGGTGGTAAGTTCTAGAGCAAGGAGATCAACAAGAGGGGGAAACCCGATGGGATGCTGCTGTGAGGGTGAACCTTCGATGACATGTTTTGCTCAGTGCATTCAGGCAGAGGGAATAAGCAGATTATCCTGAGACACAAGTGGGTTACTGCGAGGAAGTCCATTGGTTACATGCCAGACCCTATATTTTAATTATGCACTGAATCTTAAACCTGATGAAAAACCATGATAACAGCTAAGAAAACCAGTGTTAAAAGTAACCTAGCCGGGCGCGGTGGCGCACGCCTGTAATCCCAGCACTTTGGGAGGCTGAAGCAGGAGGATCGCGAGTTCAAAAAGCCAGCCTCAGCAATGGCGAGGCACTTAGCAACTCAGTGAGACCCTGTCTCTAATAAAATACAAAAAAAGTCTGGGGATGTGACCCAGTGGTCGAGTGCCCCTGAGTTCAATCCCTGCTACCACAAAAAAAAAAAAAAAAAAGTAACCTGACAAAAGGTCTAACTAACTCCTGGGCTGCACTTTTTTTGTATTTTATTAGAGACAGAGTCTCACTGAGTTGCTAAGTGCCTCGTCATTGCTGAGGCTGGCTTTGAACTCTTGATCCTCCTGCCTCAGCCTCCCAAGTGCTGGGATTACAGGCGTGTGCCACCGTGCCCGGCTCCTGACCCTTTTATGTACTTTTTATTTAGAGACAGGGTCTTGCTGAGGTTGCCTTTGAACTTTAATCCTCCTGCATCAGCCTCTTGAGCCTCTGCGATTACAGGTGAATGCCACAATGCCTGGCCACATCCAGCCCTGTGGCCTGTTGAAATCCTCTTGCCTCAGTCTCCTAAACTGGTGGGATTACAGGTGTGAGCCACCACACTGATTTGAGCTGCACTTATTAAATAGTAGCTGTTTCCATATGTCATACAGATCACCTCTTTATGCAATTCAGTGGTTTGTTTTTTGTTTTTGGTACCAGGGATTGAACCCAAGGGTGCTCAACCACTGAGCAAAATCCCCAGCCCTTTTTTTATTTCTTATTTTGAGATAGTATCTCACTAGATGTAAACGAAATCTACATTATGTGGTCTCATCTAAATTTTTTACCTTGGCATGATGTTTTTTAGGTGCATCCACATTTGGCATGCACCACTGCTTCATTGACATTTGTTGTCAAGTGATACTCTATTGCCTGGATAAACTCTGTCCCTTGTAAGAGACCTGTTCTAGGGCATAGCAGTGGCCCCCACCCATTTATCCTATGCTGTTGGACATAACCTTAGGATAAAATGTTTCTTGCCAGGTATGGTGACACACCTGTAATCCACATGGCTCAGAAGATTGCAAGTTCAAAGTCAGCCCAAGCAATTTAACAAGACCTTGTATTTAAAAGGGCTAGGAATGTGGCTCAGGTACCCCTGGGTTAGGTACCCCTGGGTTCAATCCCCAGTACCAAAAGAAAAATAATAAAAATCGTTTTTCATTTTGAAATTAAGCATGTAGTTAAACCCAAAGCATAAAATCATGATTCCATGTTGATCTATTATGTTTTATTGGGAATTGAACCCAGGAGTACTGTACCACTGAGCTACACCTCCAGCCTTTTTTTTTTTTTGAGAAAGGGTTTCCAGCTGGGGATACAACTCAGTTGGTAGAGTGCTTGCCTCGAATGCACAAGGCCCTGGGTTCAATCCCCAGCACCACCAAAAAAAAAAAAAGAGAAAGTGTTTCAAGTTGCCAAGGCTCAAACTTGAGATCTTCATGCCTTAGCTTTATGAGTTACTGGGATTACAGGCATGCATCACTGCACCTGGCCCATTGATCTTAAAATTTTTAATGAATGGGAATCGGGATATAAATCTGTCTTTGAATTCCAAAGAATAGAATATAAGAGGGAAAATAGTAACTTTACTTTGGAGCAAACTGACACTAACTTAACCAAGTAAGGTTGGCATCGCTTTGTGAAAAGTCGTGTCAGTATTTGCCCTCTGGGTTGACATGGTGGGAAGAGCACTTCACCTCTGTGATATTTTTCCTAAAGACCCATAACTGATTAGAAGACATTCTACAAGATACTCCTTAAATTGTCACAAGTTATAAAAATCCAGGACAAAGATCAAAGGAGGTTGGAATATACCAACATTCGTTTCTTTGGACAAATATAGATAAGATAGATCTATCTAGCTGGGCATGGTGTTCGCCTGTAATCCCAGCACTTGGGACTCTGAGGCAAGAGGATCAAGAGTTCAAAGCCAGCCTCAGCAATGAAGAGGCACTTAGCAACTCAGTGAAACCCTGTCTCTAAATAAAATACAAAAAAAGGGCTGGGGATGTGGCCGAGTGCCCCAGAGTTCAATCCCTGGTACCAAAAAAAAAAAATCCTAGTATGCAGCTTCAGACTGCAATCTTAGGCAGAGTCAGCCATTTAGTGAAAACGCCTGCAGTGAGGGCTGCCTGGGGATCACAGGATGGAAGTGTTTAGCGCAGTGCCTTGGCACTGAAGAAGCTGCTGCTATTCTTAATGCCTCTTAAGTTCTTGTGCCAAGCAGCATAAAGGACAGCTGGCTGGGATCCTGGTGGGAAAATGCTGGCAGTTGCTGGAGCATTCTTTATGTTTCCTATGATGGGACATTGCAACTTGTTCTGCTGTATCCTGGTAACCAGGAATGCAGTCATCCAGGTCTTTGGAAGCAGGGCCAGGGTTTTGTTTGCAAGGAGAGGTAAGTTATGATGCAGCTCAGTTTGGAACTTGGCAGCTCTGAGCCACTGAGGTGGGAAAAGGACTTGACATTGGCTATTGCCTACTGAACCTGCAGGCCATGAAAGCCTGGCCTGAGTGGATAAGCCGGTAGTTGACAGCTGTGACTGCAACCCCACCAGGCCCCTAGAAGTGGCTCCCACTTTACCACCCCTTACTTGTCAGGGTGACCTCCCAGTCACCCTAACATTCTCCATCCTAACAAGTCTTCCTGTCTTCTCTCTGGCCCCTTCCTATCCCTAGACCACACTGAAGGGCTGGAGGCGAAGCTCAGCAGTAGAGCTCCTGCCTCACAAGCGTGAGGCCCTTGCTTCCATTCTGGGCACTGTGGAAGTAAATGCTAACTGCTGTTCCCTTCTGTTAAGTCACTGCCCCACCCTATTTTATTCAGAATAGAATCCAGACTCCTAAGGGAATCTCAGTGTTTTGTCTGCCCCAGCCGGCCACACCCTTCACTCTTCCCTCACACTGCCCAAGCCAAACTGTTCCTTTTACTTTTCTAATTCCCCAGTCCCTCTCTGGCCTCCCCACCCTCAGTTTGGCTCCTTTGGCATTTATTCACTTCCAGGTGGCCTCACTGTGTGGTGCTCATCTTAGAACCAGCACTTCATCACCCACTGAGGTTCCTTCCTCACTGCCCCTCAGGATTCCCCTCCACTGAATTCCCATAGAGCCTCTATTCCCACATGATACCATTGACCACCATCTAATATAATAGCCTACTTTCTCCCACTAACGTGGGCTCTGAGAAGGAAAGAAGTATGCCTTACTCGTTGTCTGCTACCCAGCACCTGGCCAATTTTGCATAAAGTAGGGGCTCAGTAAAGATTGTTAGATTGTTTGATGAATTGTAGAAAGATGGATGAATAGACTTCCTTCCATATTCTGTGGTTCAGCCAAGTGGTATTTTGAAGGACTTTTCTAGATCCTGGACAAATTAAAACAAATATGTATATTCCAGGGCTCCAAAGGAGATTTCCAAAGGCTTTAAAGAAATGGGAAAGATAAAGGATATCAAGATGAAATGGATTAGGGAACAGAAAGATTCTGTCAAAGGATGCTGGGCCAGCCCTGAGAGCAAATACGGGCTTGATAGCCAGGCTGTTAAGCTAAGGCTCTGTCCCCACACCCCCAAACCAAGGTGAGGGGGCTGAACTCACGATGCCAGAAATACTCCAATTTCTAGGCTGATGTGGGCCCAGGGAGGAGTGTTCCTAAACTCTTTGCAGAAACACAATGGAGGCCCTCCAGTTTCCCACAGACTAGGTCAAATAATATGGGCCCACTACAGAGAAGTCGGTACATGGGAAAATAAGCCACCAGAACAAGAGACAGAGAAAACCAAACATATTTAGGTACTCCCGAAGACTTAAGGTATTAGAGTATAAAACAACTGTGTATGAAATGTTTAAAGAAATACATGGTGGAATGACAAAAGAGCAGGCAAAAGCTATAATAATTAAGTACATGTGAAAAAGACCAAAGAAAATTCTCAGAAAGATACATGTAATCATTGAAATTAAATGCTCAGTGGATAGGTTAAATGGCTGCTGAAGGAAGAATTGCTGATCTCCAAAATAAATCTGAAAAAATTAAAGAACAGAGAGACAATTGCAAGAGGACTAAAACTAAATACACTTGAGGAAGGCCTCGTCTGAATTCTGCCTGAGAACATTAGCCTCACTGGATGTGTCTGCCTTCCAATCAGCCTTCATTCACCCAGGTACATGGAGTGTTGTCCAGAGAAGATACTATCAAAGCAATTCAGTCTCTTGTTGCAGGATCAGTAAAACCTTTCCCAAAATATAGCTTCAGGGGAGCACTGTTGGCCTTGAGTGGCCCAAGAAAAAGATACATGAAGGACTCAAAGTCTGTCTTGGTGCAAGAGGCAGCAGTCTTGTTGATGTAGCATTAAAGTACTAGAAGGTGCTGGGTGCAGTGGCATGCACCTCTAATCCCAGTGACTTGGAGATGGAGATGGAGGATCACGATTTTGATGCCAGCCTGAGCAACTTAATGAAACCCTGTCTTTAAAAAAAACAGGACATATCAGTGGTAGAATGCCCCTGGGTTCAGTCCCCAGTACTAAAAAGGAGGAAGGAGCCGGGCGCGGTGGCGCACGCCTGTAATCCCAGCACTTTGGGAGGCTGAGGCAGGAGGATCGCGAGTTCAAAGCCATCCTCAGCAATGGCGAGGCACTTAGCAACTCAGTGAGACCCTGTCTCTAAATAAAATACAAAAAAAAAAAAAAAAAGGCTGGGAATGTGGCCCAGTGGTCGAGTGCCCCTGAGTTCAATCCCTGGTACCAAAAAAAAAAAAAAAAAAAAAAAAGGAGGAAAGAAGCAAGAAAGAAAGAGTTTTATGGGGCTGGGGTTGTGGCTCAGCAGTACAGCGCTCGCCTAGTATGTGCGTGGGCCGGTTTCGATCCTCAGCACCATGTAAAAATAAACACATTGGGTACAACTAAAACCAATAAATAAATATTTTTTAAAAAGTTTTATAACAGCTGCTAATAGAATAAAACCACTTCATGAAATAGGAATCTCTCCATGATTGGAGGCATACACATGTAAAACAAGACACCACCCCCCCCCCAAAGCTGATTACATCAGAATCATCATGGCAGAGACAATCTCTTCATTTTCTACTGTAATTAGGAGTCTTAATTTTTAGCTGGATGTGTGACTTATCAGAATAAAGACTGCAATTCTCAGACAGACATGGTGGCTCACGTCTGTAATCTCAGTGGCCCAGGAGGCTGAGACTAGAGGATTGCAAGTTCAAAGCCAGCCTCAGCAATTTAATGAGACCCTATCTCAAAATAAAATAGAAAGGGTTGGATGGAATGTGCCCCAGTAGTTAAAAGCCCCTGGGTTCGATCCCTGGCACAAAAAGAGAGAGAGAGAGAGATGAATTCTCAGCTTCCCTGGACAGCTCGGTGTGGCTCATGTGACTTAAATTCTGGAGCTGTAAGGTGAGGAGACTAAGCAGAGTTGTATGCGTGTGTGATTTACAGGAAGTATTTTGTCCTGCCTTTTCCCTTTCTTCCAGGTATTCGCTTTCAGATCTTTGGAACTTGTCATTTTATTAGCCAGATCTTCCCTGATCAGCCCAGCTGGTCATCATTAGCATCCCTCACCTCTGGCCATTTCTCCAGTTATTCATTTACTCTGCTGTATTTATAGCCCTTAATGCCACCTGATACATGTCTTTATCACCAAGTCCAGTGCTTCTCCAAGCGAGCCTGCCTCAAATTCAGATCCCATAGTTTCTGCTGGAGGCCTGAAGATTTGCATTTTTTGTTTGTTTTTGTTTTTTGGTACCAGGGATTGAACTCAGGGGCACTCTACCACTAGGCCACATCCCAGCCCTTTTTTGTATTTTATTAGACAGGGTCTCACTGAGTTGCTAAGTGCCTCGCCATTGCTGAGGCTGGCTTTGAACTCGAGATCCTCCTGCCTCAGCCTCCCAAGTGCTGGGATTACAGGCGTGCACCACCGTGCCGGGCCTGAAGATTTGCATTTCTAATAAGTTCCCAAGTAGTGCTGACATTGGTCCACAAACCTCACTTCAGAGCCACTGGCCTTGGTGATTATTGGACTTGTCTGTTGGTCACTCTGTATCCCAGCACCTGAAACAGTACACACCTATAGCCATAGATTGTGCTCTTAATCACCCTACTGTATAGAGCAGTCAGGTTGCCAAGGGTCACAGAGGAGGAGGAGGACCTTTCCTGTCCTCGCATGTGCAGAGGTTGAGAAGTAGATGGTAGCAGAATCCCGCCTCTTGCTACAGGAGTTTGCATCTATTGTATTGGGTGACCACAAGGTGGCAGCATTGTTGTGGCAGGAAGCTACCCGCCATGTAAGTGCATTGGTTCTAATTCTGTGGTCCTTAGCAGCATATCCCATATCTGTTTCCTAACCCACACATGCTAGGCAAGTGCTCTACCACTGAAGTATATCCCCAGCCCTGCATATTTCTTTTTTTTAAATTTTTTTTTAGTTTGGTACTAGAGATTGAACCCAGGGGTACTTAACCACTGAACCACATCCCCAGCCCTTTTCATTTTTTATTTTGAGACAGGGTCTTGCCAAGTTGCTGAGGACTTCATTACTACATTGCTGAGACTGGCCTCAAACTTGCTATCCTCCTGCTTGCTTCAGCCTTCTGAGTCACTGGGATTACATATGTGTACCACCAAGCCCAGCTTGCATATCCCATTTCTTAGGCCTTATCTTTTGCAGAGAGGAGGTTGGACTCCATGCTATCAAAAGGGCCCTTGCAGCTCAGATAACATATATAAGAGACAGAGGCAATCAGTAAAATTTAAATATCTCTTCTCTATTACTGAAAAACAGCAGAATCCATTAGAATTAGCACCAAAAGAAATATAATGCAAGCCACAAAATGGGCCACATATGTAATTTCCAATCTTATAGTAGCCATATTAATAAAACATAAAAACAACATTAATTTTAGTAATATTTTATTTAACCCAATATGTCCAAAATATTTTTATGACATAATCAATATAAAGAAACTATTATATTTTACTTTTTTGTATTAAATCTGAAATCCATTGTGTATTTTTTTAAAAAAATATTTATTTATTTCCTTTAGTTGTACACAATGCATTTGTCTTTACGTGGTGCTGAGGATTGAACCCAGGTCGTGCACATGCTAGGTGAGCGCTCTACCGCTGAGCCACAACCCCAGCCCTCCATTGTGTATTTTATACTTTCAGTGTATTTTTTTTTAAAAAAATATTTATCTATTTTAGTTGTACACAATGCCTTTATTTATTTTTATGTGGTGCTGTGGATCGAACCCAGGCCACACACGTGCTACGCAAGCGCTCTACTGCTGAGCCACAATTCCAACCCTCAGTGTATCTTAATTTGGGCTAACTGGTTGGGGTTGTAGCTCAGTGGTAAAGTGCTTACTCAGAATGTGCAAAGCCCTGGGTCAATCCCCAGTACTGAAAAAAACAAATTGTCTTGTTTGGACTAGCCATATATTAAGGGCTCAACCATCACATGTGGCTGTGGCTGCCATATTAAATAGTATAAATATTCATTCTAAATATTTATTGAGGTAGGTACTATGCTGAGTGTTTTACACACATTCTCTTACTCCACACAGTACCCCACAAAGTAGGATAGATTAGCATTAGTCCCTTTTTTTTTTTTTTTTTTTTTGGTACAGGGGATTGAACTAAGGGGCACTCGACCACTGAGCCACATCCCCAGCCCTTTTTTGTATTTTATTTAGAGACAGGGTCTCACTGAGTTGCTAAATGCCTCGCCATTGCTGAGGCTGGCTTTGAACTCACGATCCTCCTGCCTCCGCCTCCCAAGTGCTGGGATTACAGGCATATGCCACTGGGCCCGGTTCCCATTTTTCAGATGAGGAAACTGAGGCTTTGGGAAACTGTCAGCCAAGATCACACCACATGTAAATGGAAGAGTCTGGATTTAAACTTAGCTGTTTGGCTCCAGAATCTGGGCTCTTCATCATAACATAATCCTACCCTAATAGTAGATGCGTAGGGTGTATAAACAGAGGGACATTGACAAGGTTTCCAAATCTAGGGCATGCAAATATCTGGGAGCAAATGTACAGGCCTGTGAGGGCAGGACCAGAGTCCTTGAAGCTATCATTCCCCCACTCCTAGTTGTGTTTGACAAAGTTGAGCCTGTTTGGAAAACAATCAGTGACTCAGTAAGGGAGAAACAATGGTCTTAGGAAAATCATGTTTATGCAATGAGTAATTGAACTTGGATTAAAAAATCCTGGCTTCAGGAAAAAGCAAAAATTGAGAAATGCAGAACAATAGGGATAACCTGCAGATAAGTGAATGAGAATGGGCTAGACCTAAAGTATGGTGGTTCTGGGAGGCAAGTTATAGCTCTACTCGGGAATATAACATTATTGATTGTGATGATGGTAGTAGACGTAAATTTTTAAAAATATTTTTTAGGCCGGGTGTGGTAGCGCACGTCTGTAATCCCAGCGGCTTCAAAGGCAGCCTCAGCAACGGCAAGGTGCTAAGCAAAGCAGTGAGACCCTGTCTCTAAATAAAATACAAAATAGTTGGGAGGCTGAGGCAGGAGGATCGCGAGTTCAAAGCCAGCCTCAGCAGTGGCGAGGCACTTAGCAACTCAGTGAGACCCTGTCTCTAAATAAAATACAAAAAAGGGCTGGGGATGTGACCCAGTGGACGAGTGCCCCTGAGTTCAATCCCCGGTACCACAAAAAAAAAAAATACAAAATAGGTCTGGGGATGTGGCTCAGTGGTTGAGTGCCCCTCAGTGGTTGAGTTCAGTTCCCAGTACCAAAAAAAAAAAATATATATATATATATATATATATATATATATGTATGATGTATGTATTTAGTACCTTTATTTTTTATTTATTTATATGTGGTACTGAGGATCAAACCCAGTGCCTCACACATGCTAGACAAGTGCTCTACCACTGAGCCACAACCCTAGCCCCAGTAGATGTAAAATTTTTAAACCTTTACTGTTTGCCTTTTGTCTCTGTGACCA